>CM055122.1:418105470-418705470 GCA_029206835.1 Rana muscosa
CAATATGCACTGCATACTAGCACATTATGACAGAGTCATCTGCACACAGAGCCTTCCAGTGCAGCGCTGTCATGGCTCCCAATCGCTTCCATCTTCCCAGTCTTCCTTCCGGGTTCACGGACTCTGGCTGTATGAATGGCAGCTCTGAAAGTACAGCAGAGGTATGCTGTCCCTTCAGAGCTAATGCACCCATGACATCACCGGCTGCATCCTATATCTCTTAAACAGTGCAAGTTTAGGAGATATTCACTGTACCTACAGGTAAGCCTTATTATACAGCAGGCTTACCTGTAGGTACAGATTAAAAAGTGGGCTTTACTTCCACTTTAAGAGGGAATGTGAATGCAGTTCATGGTCAGTTTGGACATGAAATTGTCTTGTGCTCTTCAACCACACCCATATATTGACAGTGAACACCATTTCGTTTAGGGAATACCGAAGATTGCCATGGGCCTTTTAGCATTCTACCCCTGTTTCCCATTGTTGAACTCTGCACTTTTCTACATTCTATGCAGCTGACACTACCTATTTTCCCTGCTTACACCCCTGTATCTTTCACACATGTCTCCTCATACATTCTCTTAATTTTTCCTGTAAACCTTTGTTGCTCTTCAGGGTTTCTACTCACATGTCTTAATTTTTCCGTCACTTGCCAGATTCCCCAAATATAGCCATCTCACCCTTCCTCCAAACCTCATTTGCCAAACTCCTGCTCAAACTCTCCTTCACAGTGGATGTCAAGAGTTGTGTTTGCTAACATCCTATTTTCCCTTTGCAATTACATGGGAAATGCAGGCTGCACTGTACCCCCAATATCAAACCATAAATCCACAAAGATAACCATATGAAATAATAAATGCATCAGACATTATATTTGGCAATAAATGGTCTCGGCACTTTATTTTGGTTTGAAACACAAAATAAATACCATATATCAAATTTCATCAATAAAGAATTATTCAAAGTATTAATATCTCGTTGCTCAAGCAGACAACATATTTAAACATAAACCAGTCCCCCCCCCTCCGAATTTTGAGGGTGACAAAACCACAAATAAGTGCTTGCGACGGGTGGGAGTGTGATTAGCTCTCTTGCTGTGATGATCCCAAGAGGAAGACACACCTGTGCTGGGTCCCTTATAATTTGCCCCACACCTTCTGGCAGGTTCTGTTCTTTTTGATTGGCTGACCATACCTGCACAGCCAGGTGTGTAAAATTCTTTAAGAAACCGTACACTAGGGATGAGCTCGGTGTTCGAGTCGAACATACGTTCGACTCGAACATCGGCTGTTCGCTCGTTCGACGAAGATCGAACGATTTGGGCCGTTCGCGCCAAATTTGAGTGACACGAACGGCCCACAATACACTGCGCCATCGCAGTGCTATCCCGGCGCTGTGATTGGCCAAGCATGCACTGTGACCCCGCATGCTTGGCCAATCACAGCGCCGGCAGCTAGGAGAGCCATAATTGGCCGCAGGCAGGTTGCCTGTGGCCAATTATAGCTCAGGGGGTTTAGCACACGCCCCACACTATAAAAGGCTGCCAGCGCGGCGGCCTTGTGTAGTGTGTTCCGGCGCAGGGAAAGAGAAGGATAGGCAGGGACAGTGTCATTGTGCTATTCTTTGCTAAACCTTGTGTGTAGGGAGAGAGAAGGATAGGCAGGGAGAGTGTCAGCGATATTCTTTGCTAAACCTTGTGTGCAGGGAGAGAGAAGAATAGGCAGGGAGAGTGTCAGTGTCATATTCTTTGCTAAACCTTGTGTGCAGGGAGAGAGAAGGATAGGCAGGGGACAGTGTCAGTGCCATTGTTGCTAAGCCTCCTGCACAGTATACACCTGAAGCTAGCCCTTATTGCTGTGTTTTCCTGGTGTGTTACACTAACAGGCATTTGCAGCCCTTACAGCGGGCGTAGTGTGCCTCCTGCACATTATACACCTGAAGCTAGCCCGTATTGCTGTGTTTTCCTGGTGTGTTACACTAACAGGCATTTGCAGCACTTACAGCGGGCGTAGTGTGCTTCCTGCAGATTATACACCTGAAGCTAGCCCGTATTGCTGTGTTTTCCTGGTGTGTTACACTAACAGCCATTTGCAGCACTTACAGCAGGCGTAGTGTGCCTCCTGCACATTATACACCTGAAGCTAGCCCGTATTGCTGTGTTTTCCTGGTGTGTTACACTAACAGGCATTTGCAGCACTTACAGCGGGCGTAGTGTGCTTCCTGATAAATATACACCTGAAGCTAGCCCTTATTGCTGTGTTTTCCTGGTGTGTTACACTAACAGGCATTTGCAGCACTTACAGCGGGTGTAGTGTGCTTCCTGCTAAATATACACCTGAAGCTAGCCCGTATTGCTGTGTTTTCCTGGTGTGTTACACTAACAGGCATTTGCAGCACTTACAGCGGGCGTAGTGTGCCTCCAGCACATTATACACCTGAAGCTAGCCCGTATTGCTGTGTTTTCCTGGTGTGTTACACTAACAGGCATTTGCAGCACTTACAGCGGGCATAGTGTGCTTCCTGCTAAATATACACCTGAAGCTAGCCCTTATTGCTGTGTTTTCCTGGTGTGTTACACCAACAGGCATTTGCGGCACTTACAGCGGGCGGAGTGTGTCAGTTGCTGTGAGACCTTTGGAGTGAGAGGACGTGCCTGTAGGGAGCTCCTGGAGCTCCAGGAGGAGGGGGTGTGATGGCCTCCTCCAGCCCAGGACCGGGGCAGCTTTCCCAGGCCTGATGCTGCTGCCTCCTCCCTGGAGATTAAGGACCTATCCAGGGAGGAGATGCTCTTTTTGCAGACCCAAGGTGAATTAATGGATTGGACCTTGCCCCAGCCTGGGGAGGGTCCGGCATAGTTACAGAGAAGAATCGTAAGGGTCAAGGACCTGATCCAGAAGGCCAGTCGGGCCTTCTGTGGGAAGACTGCAGTCCTAACGGATCTAAGGAACAGGAGAGACCGGGCCAGCAGGTTTAGAAGAGGCGAGTATGCCGAGGCCATTTGCCTTTTAAAGGGCCAGAACGGTGACCTATGGACCCTGCTTGGTGGGCTATGTGAGAGAGGCCGTGGGGAGACAGAATTCCTCCTGGAAGTAAGGAGTGAACTCCGGAGAGCGAGTAAGGAGGGCTCCCAGGCTGACAGACGTAGCAGCCAGAAAAACCCGCAGGACCATCTGCAGCCTAAAGAGCCTATGGAGGTGGTAAGCCCCGGTGACGGTGAAAGACCTCCCCCTCCCTGGGAAGTGCGGTCCCTGTGGTCCCGGCTGTGGAGGGTCCCCGAGTCCATGCTGTGTTGCGGCCAGGAAAAACTGCCAGCACGCAGGCAGATTCGGGTAGGGTACCCCGTGAAACAGCCGGGAAAGGCCAGGAAGGGTGCACTGCGGGGGTAGAGAAATTGGGGGGGTTCCCAGTGGTGGTCCTCACGCCACTCCTGGGGTTTAAGCTGGAGGCAGGAAGGAAGGAAGCGGCCAGGCAAAATGGTGGTGGGACCCCCATGACCCCTGTGAATCCTGCGTGCTGCATGGTAAAAAACGCGCATGTTGTGGAGGAGGGGGAGGGGTCCGCCAGGCAGGAAGAGACTACTGGAGAGACTTCCGGAGTGGAAGAAAGTGGAACTGCAGGCGTACTGGATTTTGGGGGTCAAAGGACTGTTGGGGGTGGGTTGGTGGTTGCAGCGGGAGTAAGGGTTATTGTTGGTGGAGGGGGGGAGATGCCATTGTCCGGTGGAAGTGGAAGTGGAGGTGGACTGGGTGATGCTGGAGAATGTACACAAACAATAGACGCTGTGGCGCCGGGATGTGCGGCCTCCACTGCTGACAGTGGGGGCGTAGCCAGTGGATGGAGCCTGGGCGGGCTGGGAGGCTTAGGGGAGGAGTTGGGGCGGGAGTCTGGGCGGCGGGAGGAAGTAGGAGGGGCTAGCGGCGTCCGTGCGGCCACTTCCGGTTTCTCTGGTCAGCCCGACCCGGAAGTGAGCGGGAGGGTTGACCAGGAAGTGGGTCCTGAACCGGAGGTGGTCGGGGAATTCCGGTCCGCGGCCGCTGAAGGCCCTGAAGGAGAAGGAAATGAGATGGAGGTATGTGGGGAAGGAAAAATGTGTGGGGGTATTGTGCCATTAGATTCCTCAGGGGACCTGAGCCCAGCCCAGAGGGTGGGCAGGTGGAGCGAGGCCGAGGCTGGGGAACTTCTTGGGGATCACCCAGCTTTGGCCTTCATCAAAGGTATGGAGTCTCAGGGGGGACAGTTAAAGGGGAAGGAGCAGCCACGGCCGCGGGAGCAGGGGGGGGAGCCATCTGGGGCTCGTGCCTGCTGCTCCAGTGGGCCCCCAGTGGTAGACCCTCCTCCCAGTGTTAGGAGGAGGGATGTTGTGGGTGTGGCTTGCTCCGGGGGGGCGGTGGATGGGAGGGGTTGGTGTGTCAGCCATTGGTGCTGGGGTGCCCTCCGAGGGTGCCCCTGGTGATGCGGCGGAGGGCACTTCTGGCGCTCAGGCTGGGGGTGTTTTGGGGCAGACCCAGGAGGCAGAGCTGCTTGAGGCGCTTAGGGAGACCAGGTCTTTTGCCCGGGTGGCAGGGACCAGCGTCCCTTTGGCCCCCCTGTACGGCCAGTTTGGCGCCCAAAACTTCCGGGTTCCCCCCGCAGACCAGCTCCAGGGGGTGAACCCGTGGTCGAGGGGTACAGGGGGTCCGGAGAGGCGCAGGCGCAATGTCGTGCAGCTGCGGTGGGAGGGACCTGGACAGTGCCCCAGCAGGGGGTAGGTAGTGGATCTTCTGCTGAAGGGGGCCAACTTCAAGGTAGCCGACCTCTTCGCGGTGATCCATCCCACGGGCACCAAGGAGTTTGACATCAGTTTTTCCTCCTTGGTGCTAATGAAGCTCTTTCTCACCGTCCATGAGCTCCTGAAGAGGTCGGAGCCTTGGAAGTTCTTTAGGGTGGTCCCCCTGTCCAGGCAGGAAGATATAAAGTCCCTGACCATTTTGGTCAGGAACGAATCCCTCCCACCTGAGGACATTGCCACCTGGTTGGGGAGGTATGGGCAGCTGCAGTCTCCCCTCTGCAAAAACCTGGATGAGCGCGGGGTCTGGACCGGGGCGTGGTTGGCCAGGATCCGTCTCAAGCGCCAGGGGACTAGTGTGACCCATGTCCCCGGAAGTGCGTTTATTGGGAGAGATAGGATCCTGGTCTTTTACCCCGGTCAGCCCCGTCGCTGCTTCAAGTGTGGGAGTCCCACCCATTTGAGCGCGGATTGCACAACGCCCCGGTGCGTCAGGTGCAACAGGCCTGGGCACTCCTCGGAGACTTGCAGACTAATTGTCTGCAACCTCTGTGGGGTGTCCGGCCACCCATTCAGCCGCTGCCCTAAGGCTTTTAGGGGGCATGCGGCTGATGGGGATGGGCCAGGCCCAGAAGACGTACCGGAGGGGGTGGGTCTCCCACCCCAGGCGCCTCAGGCAGGCCCAGGTGATGGGCCTGGGGTTGGTGGCCCAGAGGGGCCTTTACCGCAGAGGCAGAGGCCCGGGCGTAGGCGTGGTGGAGTTGGGGCCCCTGCTGGGAATGTGCCTGGTCCCTCGGGACTTGTTTCTGGGGGGCTGGGTGCGCCAGCATCGGGCCCAGTAGTGGTGAGGGGCCGAGGGGGTGAGGGGCCCTCTGTTAGGGGCCTCCCCCCTCCCCCTCCCCCTCCCCCTCTTTTTTCCGTACCCCCTTCTCCTTCTACCCCCTTCTCTTCCCCCCCCCTCTACCCTTCCCCCCCTTCTTTCCCCCCTCCTCCCCCTCCCCCCCTTTCCCCCCTCCTCTCCCCCCTTCCCCCTATTCTCCTTCTTCCCTTCCCCCTTCCTCTTCGCCCCCTTCCCCCTCCCGTCCCATCCTGGAACCCCTTGTGGTTTCCCAGGATTCGGGGGGGGGAGATGGAGGTGGCCGAGTCGTCGAGGGGCCTGCACAAGAGGCCCATGGGGGCCTCTAGCGGGCACTCCGGCGACGAGGTGGGCGGCCAGACCCAGGCGGGCTGGCTGCAGAGGAAGGTGAGGAAAAGGAAGAAGAAGAGGGATCCTGGGGAGGGGGTTGCGGGACCCCGGGTTGTCCCTGGTAGGGACCCTGGGGGGCCCCCCCAGTGATCCTAGGGAATATGTACAGGGTCCTCCCTGATTCAGAGGAGGACCCCGGGGTGTAGGCAAAAACGCAGAGGAGAATGCAGGCCAAAATCACTAAGGATGGCGGTACCCTCTCCAATACGCGTTGCGACCATTAATGTCGCAAGTGTGCGTTCTGCGGCGGCTCGTTTCATGGCCTTCGATTTTCTCAGCCGAGTTGAAGCTGACATTTTGTTTTTGCAAGAGACCTGGCTGGCATCGGTGGCAGAGATGCATCTAGCAAAGAGGGAGTGGAGGTGCGGGCCCTCCCTCTGGTCTCTTGCGGCCGAGCCCTGCAGTGGAGTTGCAGTCCTTTTTAAGACTGGTCCGGTGGCTTGTCGACGAGTGATTGAGGTAGAGGTTGGTAGGTGCCTGGTAGTGGACGCCGTCGTGAGGGGGCAATTCCTTAGGCTGATCAACTTCTATGGCCCTCAGACCAAGAGGGATAGGAAGAGCCTCCTCATGATGGTCAAGCCCTACTTGTTTACGTCCCAGCAGGTGGTCTTTGGTGGTGACTATAACATGGTCACTAGATCAAAGGATCGGGCAGGCGCCTCAGGCCCCCTGGGATATGATAGAATCTTTTTGAATAGAATAGTAAGGGAAGCCGGGTTGGTGGATTCACATGTTCAGTGCCTCCCCAACCACACTGGGTTCACCTATGCCGAGGTAATAGTAGGAGTAGGTTAGATAGTTTTTTTTTAAAGGGGGACTCTGCCTTTGCGGCACCCGTGTTGCAGGCGGTGGAGTTCTCTGATCACTGTATGGTTTCTGTGACTCTGAATGTGGCCGACACTCCTCAGAAGGGTCGAGGTTTCTGGCGTCTTAATGGATTGCTGCTCGAGGACCTCGAGGTTAGGGAGGCCTATGAGATCTTCCTTGCGGATCAGGCCTCGCTCCTTGAGAGCGGCTGCTCCCGCCAGGAATGGTGGGAAGTGGTGAAGAAGAGGTCGGAGGGCTTTTTCCGCAGGATCTCTAGGTACCGGGCGACATCCAAGTACCTGGCCTACCAGAGGTTGCGCAGGCAGTTAGACCGCCTGGTTTCAGCTGGGGGCCCTCAGGAACAGATATCCGATCTGAAGCTTCGGATGAAGGGGTGTCAGTATGACCGTCTTGCCTCCCTGGTCCTTGAAAGGGATTACGGGAAGTTTTCCTCCCCGGATCCCTACAAGAGCTGTGGTGAGGCGGTGAGTTCGAAGGTCATACATGGCATGAGGGATGCCTCGGGGTCCCTGGTCCGGTCCAGACCGGGTATCCTGGGCATCATCAGGGACCATTTTTCAGACCTCCTTCGAAGGAAGCCTTTAGATATGGAGAAAGCCAGGGCGTTTCTTGATGAGACCCCGCTTCGTGCGGGGCCTGATCTCCCGGACTCTCTGACAGCAGAAATCTTGGTTGCAGAAATCGAGCAGGCCATCGACTCTTTGTCCTTGAAAAAGTCGCCGGGGCCCGATGGGCTTACGGCTGAATTTTATAAAACCTTTAAGAGTATTTTGGCTCCTCACTTGAGGGAGGTTTTCAATGAGTGTTTGGCCAACGGCCTGCTCCCTCCCTCAATGAGAAGGTCAGCCTTGATTCTGCTGTCAAAGGGGAAAGATCCGACTGTGATTGAGAACTGGCGCCCGATCGCCCTTCTCACTACAGATAGGAAGTTGTTGGCGAAAATACTCTTTTTGCGTATGTCAGCAGTCGCTGACGAGATGCTTTCTGTCTCCCAGCACTGCGCAATTCCTGGCCGGGGCACCTTTAGTGCCGTCCTGAACGTCCGGGAGGCCGTGGAAAGGTGCAGGGCAACGGGGGATGGCATTAGACCAGGCCAAGGCTTTTGACCGGGTGAACCATGAGTACCTCTGGCTTCTTCTGAGAAAGTACGGTTTGCCTGAGCAATTTGTGAATTGGCTGAAAGTATTGTACAGGGGGGCGGTGAGCTTCCCTCTTGTCAATGGTTGGGTGGGCCCTGCCTTTGCTGTGGACTCTGGGGTCAGGCAGGGTTGCCCGTTGAGCCCCCTTCTCCCTTTGTGAGAAGGCTCGACTGTGAGCGTTTGAGGGGGGTTCCGGTGGAGCCTTGCATTGGTCCGGATCCGGCAGTGAGGGTGGTGGCCTACGTGGACGATGTCTCGGTGGTGGTGTCCAGCCGCGAGGAGGCCTTCTTTGTGGAAACGCAAATTGGGAGCTACTCCGAGGCATCTGGTTCATTGGTCAATTGGGGCAAGAGCGAAGTTCTCTGGTTGGGGAAGGAAGGCGAGCAGTTCGCTCTTCCGGACGTGTTTCCTCAGCCCCAGCCAGAAGTTAAAATTCTTGGCATCCTATTTGGCCCGGGTGATTACCCCAAGCTAAATTGGGAGCGCAGACTGGTCGGTGCATCTCGGAAGGTGAATGCCTGGAAGGGCTGGAAGCTGTCATTGAGGGAAAGGGTAAGCCTGGTCAAAACATACCTACTGCCAGAATTCCTCTATGTCAGCTACGTTTGTATTTTGCCTGCATCTCTCTATGCCTGGATTTCTGGCCTGTTTTTCCTGCTGTTGTGGGGAAACAGGCTAAATCTGATCAAGAGGGAAGTCACGTACCGACAGAGGAGGCGCGGTGGGTTGGATATGATCAATCCGGTGGTGTTTTTCATCACCTTATTTGTGAAATTCAAACTACAGTCCATCTTTGTGGACCTGCCTACTCTGTGGGAGCACTCATGCAAGAACTGGCTCTTGCTGTTCCTGAGTAGGTGGGAGGATGGGGGTTGGCCCGGTGATCTTCGTAGATCACACGGGTATCTCCCGTCCTATGTCCCTCAAGCTTTGAAGGTACTGAGGCAGTGGCGGATAACTGCGCTTGAGGTGGGCTCTTCGGGTCGGCGTGAGCTGTACTCAAGAGTCATGGCCTCGGACATTTTGAAGCCACTGTCTTTAAGGGATTGCCCGGAGAGAGTCCTTGAGAAGGGACTAGCCCTTCTGAATTCCCCAAGACTAGCCCTTCTGAATTCCCCAAGAGTTTTGGGATCTTGCGTGGAGGGCCTTCCACGGACGCCTCTATGTCCGTGGAAACCTAAAGTATAGGAACCTAGGGGACAGAGGTTGTCCTCGTGCAGAATGTGGGGGGGCATTGGAGACCATGGACCATTTTCTGGTCGAATGCCCCTTCAACATTGAGGTTCTCGAGGGGGCAGGGGAAGCCATTGGTTATCCCCGACTCTCGTCCTTGACTTACTCTGAGGTGGTGTACGGCGACTTCAGGGTTCACAGAGGGTTTGAGTTATCGTCACTTTATTTAGCCAGTTTAGTGGCTCTCTATTACACATGGCACGCTCGGTGTTTGGTGTCCACTAGGGGCAAAGTCCTGTCCACGCATGAGGTGGTGGGTGATATCTTCCGGGAGTTGGTGAAGGTGAGGAGTCTTGAGAGGGAGAGGGTTGGAGCCAATAGGAGTGCCCGGCTGTGGAGGGGTTTCTCCTTCCGGCCTCCTTGAGGCTCTGGGCCTGTTTCCTTTCGGGGGGTGGTTCTTTCTGTCCTTTTCACTCCCCTTAGATTTTGAGTTTCTCTTTTTTTTTAACAGTAGGGCTTGCAGGCATTCTAGACCTCGTTTGCATTCTCGCCTGTAAGTAGCCGATGGGTGGTTGGTGTTAGTGTTAGGTTTGGTGTTAGTGTTAGGTTTGATGTGTGTTAGTATTAGGATTTTTGTAGGATTAGTGGGTGATGTGTTTTTTTCTTGTATTTTAGGATTTCGGATATGTATATAATGAGAGACCCACGTGTGGGTGGTCGGACAATGGGTAAGGGTGGTGGTGAGTTTTTGTAAATATGTGTTAGTTTGATGTGTTAGGGGTTCTTTAATGTACCGTATATACTCGAGTATAAGCTGACCCGAATATAAGCCGAGGCACCTAATTTTACCACAAAAACTTGGAAAACGTATTGACTCGAGTATAAGCCTAGGGTGTGCCTCACTTTGCCTCATTGTGTCCATGCCTCACTGTGTCCATGCCTCACTGTGTCCATGACTAGTCTGACGTTTAACATGGGAGTCTATGGAGGGGGTGCCCGGCTTTGAAAAATCGGTGCTCCCCGGTCGTTGGTCCCCAGGACAAGAAACTTTGCACAATTGTAGAGAAAGAGTGGGGATACATGTGTGCTTAGTTTGGGGTCCAGAGGACCTACGACTGGCCGGTACCTGGTCCCCAAAGTCACCAGAGAAATTACCGTTTAACATGGGAGTCTATGGAAGGGGTGCCCGGTTTTGAAAAATCGGTGCTCCCCGGCCGTGGGTCCTCCGGACAAGAAACTTTGCACAATTATAGAGGAAAAGTGGGCCTATATGTGTGCCAAGTTTGGGGTCCAGGGGACCTACAGCCGGCCGGTACCGGCTCCCCAACTCCGGAAGATCAGGCGCAAAAAGGTGACTCGCGTATAAGCCGAGGGGGGCATTTTCAGCACAAAAAAATATAATAAAAACTCGGCTTATACTCGAGTATATACGGTATATGTTATTTTCTTTTCATATATATTGTAAATATCGGCAGTAGTTTTCAAAATAAATAAAAATTTACAGCGGGCGTAGTGTGCTTCCTGCTAAATATACACCTGAAGCTAGCCCTTATTGCTGTGTTTTCCTAGTGTGTTACACCTACAGGCATTTGCAGCACTTACAGCGGGCGTAGTGTGTATCCAGCACATTATACACCTGAAGCTAGCCCGTATTGCTGTGTTTTCCTGGTGTGTTACACTAACAGGCATTTGCAGCACTTACAGCGGGCGTAGTGTGCTTCCTGCTAAATATACACCTGAAGCTAGCCCGTATTGCTGTGTTTTCCTGGTGTGTTACACGAACAGGCATATGCAGCACTTACAGCGGGCGTAGTGTGCCTCCAGCACATTATACACCTAAAGCTAGCCCGTATTGCTGTGTTTTCCTGGTGTGTTACACTAACAGGCATTTGCAGCACTTACAGCGGGCGTAGTGTGCTTCCTGCTAAATATACACCTGAAGCTAGCCCTTATTGCTGTGTTTTCCTGGTGTGTTACACTAACAGGCATTTGCAGCACTTACAGGGGGCATAGTGTGCCTCCTGCACATTATACACATAAAGCTAGCCCTTATTGCTCGAGCTTTTTTTCTTTTGTGTTACACTAACAGGCATTTGCAGCACTTACAGCGGGCGTAGTGTGCTTCCTGCAAAATAAACACCTGAAGCTAGCCCTTATTGCTGTTTTTTCCTGTTGTGTAACACAGGCAGTCATCTGCAGCACTTACAGTGGGCGTTGTGTGCTTCCTGCAAAATATACACCTGAAGCTACCCCTTATTGCTGGTTTTCCCATCTCCCTGCAGGCCATTAGAATGTCTGGAAGGCAAACAAGGAGAGGCAGACAGTCAGGAGCCAATAAAAGAGGGCAAGCAGGCTCTGTGTCTAGAGACAACCGTGCTGGTCGTGGACGCGGTGCATCGTCATCAGCACGTGGCCATGGGACATGCTTGTCCTTCTTTTCGGCAGCTGGACGTGTTGAGCCGCATCATGCCGAAGACTTGGTAGAGTGGTTGACCAAGCCCTCCTCATCCTCCTCATTCTCTCTCACCCAGGCTCAGGGTACTGGCAAAGCAGATGCCAAAGCGTCCTCTTCCCTGGTATCAATGTCATCATCAGTCACTCCTTCCATAGACCCACCATGTCCTCCTGAGGAGTCCCCCGAACTGATTGAGCACAGTGTTGGGTACATGCTCCAGGAGGATACCCAGCGTTTCGAAGGGTCTGAAGATGCCAGCTAGAGGAAGGCAGTAGCGTAAGAGCAGAGAGAGGGGATGCTCAAGAAGGACACCAATCTGTCAGTCATGTTCCAGCAGCTGCAGCATACTGCCAGATTGGCTCCAGTGATGAGGAGGGAGGGGATGATGAGGTCACTGACTCCACGTGGGTGCCTAATAGGAGAGAAGAGGAGGAGGAGGATGAGGAGGAGGCACATCTCCAATGAGGCAGGATGCCCTCCGAGGGGCCAGCGTAAGGGCAGCACACCGACTGAATCACACCGCAGAGCTCCGCCTGTGCAGGGCGCTGCCTCTGCCCGTTATTCAAAAAGTTCTTTGGTGTGGGCCTTTTTTGAGTCGAGTGCATCAGATCGCACAGCTGCTGTTTGCAACATATGTCTCAAGCGTATATCGCGTGGCCAAAACATCAGCCGATTGGGCACCACATGCTTGACCAGACATATGTTGACCTGCCATGCAGCTCGTTGGCAAGCCTACCTTAAAGACCCACACCAAAGAACAAAGCGGACCTGTCCTTGCACCGCATCAGCTGGGATCTCCAACCCCACTATACCTTCAGTCCTCTCTGAAACCTGCACTGAGAGGAATGAAGGTGTAGATTTAGATACCCATGACTAAGTCACGTAACGAGTGACGTAACGCATAGGGGGAGGAGCCTAATCGCGCTGCCAGCGGCACTCGGATGTGTTCCCAGCTGGAGCTGTGAAGGAGAAGCCTATACTGAGCTGAACGGTGGCTGTTTATGTGATACAACCCTTTTGGTCACGTGAGTGATAGCGCTGTGTGCTTAACATTACATCCTTGTATGTGAGCACTGCGCAATGAGGTTTGTTTTTTCCTTTTGTCTTCCATGGTCCATGTTTATGAGGTACATTCAAGACTGCTCAAGATCCTCATACTGACAGCTGCGCTGATTTGTGATTGAGTGGAGGAGTGGGATTAAGTGAAGGAGTGCTCTGTTTGGCCAACACTTAAAGGACTGTGATTTTTCTCCGTTGTAATTACTCTGAGTGTTTGGCGTGCAGTAGCCTGCCAGCAGCAGGTTTTTTTAAGTGTATTTGTTTGTCTGCTTATTGTTATGAGTGATCCTCAATAGGGTCTCTGCATAATACTTATTCAGCACACTATTTAGCACTGAGGCCTCGTACACACGACCGATTTTCTCGGCAAGAACCAGCAAGAAACTTGCTGGCAGAGATGTCTTGCCGAGTAAATCGGTCGTGTGTACGCGGCTATCGAGAAAACCGACAAGTAACCTCGACGAGAAAATAGAGAACCTGCTCTCTATTTTCTCGTCGAGATTCTCGTCAGCCTGTTTCTCGACGAGAAAAGTGAGTGTGTGTACACTTACCTGTCCGCCGGGAAGCCCGCGCATGTTCGAAATTAATTCGACGCATGCGCGGTAGCTTCCTAGGCATACGTAGGGTATACCAAGATGGCGGCGACGGCATCGAATGTGACGAGCGCATGCTCGTCGTAGTTGATGACGTCACCGCGTACGCTCCATTCAAAGAACCGCGGGTTCTTTGAAACGAGCGTGTGTACACTCGGCCGGGACAATTTTCTTGTCCAAGAATCTCGTCGAAAAAAACGACATGTTTTTTTCGACGAGAATCTCGGCCGTGTGTACGAGGCCTGAGTGCATATTCATTTTAGCACTGTTTTGCACATTTGGTTATTTGTGTATTTTGTATCTTGGTCACATTATTAATTTAATGTATATGGTATGACTGGTTCACTTAGGGTTGATTTACAGCGCATTAATTTCTTTTTCGTACATCACGGGACACAGAGCGACTTAGTCATTACTAATGGGTTATATAGATTACCTTCAGGTGTTGGCACTGGCCAATTCCAAACCGGAAGTACCCTCCCCTATATAAGCCCCTCCCACCCGGGAGCACCTCAGTTTTTTGCCAGTGTCTAAGGTGTTGGCCAAAGAGTAACATGTGTTTTCACTGGGCTTGCGTACAGGTTCTTTTGGGCCTTAGTAAGCTGTTCCGGATCCCACCAAAAAAGCTTCATAGCTAAACGGTCGGTACCCGGGCCTTGCAGCAGAAGAGCAAGGTTTTGCCTGTAATGCTTCTCTTAGGAGGGCTGGACCCTGGGATCCAGAGCTCTGGTCATACCCACGACCAAGATGTTGTCTGTGCAGGGTGCTATACAGGTCCAGGGGAGTGGAATCCTTGGGAACCCAGTCCCTGAAGGTTTAATTACAATGCCTGCCGTGATAGGTGAAGTTTGGACTTCTGTGGACCAAACAAAGTCCTGCGGCGGGGATCAGGTAAGTGGGGGCCCCCAGGAACTTGGTTCTATTGGGGGACCCCCAAGCCTAATTTGTCTTTCTGTCTGTTACCTAACGGTATTCCCGCTAAATATCTGTGTTTGCCTGTAACTACTGAAAATGTAAAATTTTAATAGTAGTCAAGAAAAAAAAAAAAGGGGACCGCGGTACCTGTGTTAAACCACTAGAGGCCGCTGTAGTCCATTTTTCTTGTCATGTGGATCTTTGGTTTTCTCAAGTCAAAAGATCCAGGCAGCTGGTAAGTTTCTCTGTGGGAATCCACTTCCTCTGCCCTGTTGCTGCGCTCATCCACCGCACAGGCCCTCCGGCAAAAAGGGCCCTGGCTCCTAGTCCCCTGTTTGATTTCGAAAAGGGCGCCAATGGCGCACGGGCGCGCGCGCGGGCGCGTGCACACGCCTCCTATGAAAAAAAGGGGCGGGGCGGGTGGATGACGCTCGATGCGCGCCGCGGCGCTTCTGCGCATGTGCGGGCGTCCCAGCATAGTTAAAAGACACAGTACAAGTGTCAGCTGGATGCAAACAGAGCTAGCAACAAACAGTGGCACACAGAGGCGGTTGATGCAGGCATCCCCATAGAAAGGCACTTTAGTGGACACCAGCTGGTATATAGCAGCACCTGTGTTAGATTATTACCAGCAAAATTGGTGTATGACGACGGGAATACCTCAGCTTTGTGCTTAAAGATATGTCGTCCAGACGCTCCGGAAATAGATCTTCCAGGAAGCCAAAGGGGTCTCCATCGGGCTCTGATGATATTGGGCATGCTTGTACTGCACCAATCTCCCCTGAGAATTCAGAGGTCAGTAGCCGTAGAAACCCCGCAGGAATGCCTGGTGCTGCGGCTGTCCCCAGTCCACCTGCTCCTGTATATATAACAGAGGAGGTTTTATCCTCAACTCTGGGAGGATTGGAAGAGAGATTAACAGCATTGATCGCTGCTTCCCTGTCTCAGGAAAAGCGCGTCCGATCTCCGTCTCCTCCTTCAGAGTGCCTGTTAGTGGAGGAACAGTCCCAGAGATCGACCTACCTGAAGGGGATCAGGATGAGGTTGATTCAGTTATGGAGGAATCAACAGTGGAAGAACCTTTCTCAGCATCTCAGGCTGAAAGATTATGGGTTCAGTCTCTGACTAATATGGTCCGATTAGCATTTAAAATGCCTCTGGCGGAACCACCATCCACTACGGTTTCCTCGCTGGGGTCGCTAAAAGCTCCCCACGCTGTCTGTTCCTTCCCAATCCACCCTTTATTAGAAGGGCTTATTTACCAGGATTGGGAGCATCCTGATAAAATATTTGCTCCCCCCAAGAGATTTCCGGTGATCTATCCCATGGAGGATAAGTTCATAAAAAAATGGAGGGTCCCTACAGTGGACGCAGCCATCTCTTCTGTTAACAAATCACTGACATGTCCAGTAGATAATGTTCCAATGTCAAAGACCCAATAGATAAAAAATTGGAGTCTTTACTAAAATCTGCTTTCTCTACAGCAAGCATGGTGACACAACCTGCGGTAGCAGCGATTGGAGTCTGCCAAGCAGTGAAAGATCAGTTGAAACAAGTCTTAAGGGACTTACCAGATCAGCAGGCTCTTGCCCTAGCTGACCTGCCTAGAGCCTTGTGTTTTGCGGTGGACGCCATAAAGGATACAATCCAACAGGCCTCCCGCTTTACGCTGTCTATAGTACATATGCGTAGGCTTCTGTGGCTCAAAAACTGGTCTGCTGAAGCTCCCTGTAAAAAACTGCTGGTTAGCTTCCCATTTCATGGAGAACGCTTATTTGGAGAAGATCTGGACAAATATATCCAGAAAATTTCTGCCGGTAAAAGTTCACTCTTACCGGTTAAGAACAAGGGTAGAAGTCCTTCTTTTAAGAGGCCTACTTCTCCAGTCCCTGGCACATCGGCTGTGAAACAGTTCCGACGGCCTCCACGGTCAAATCCAGGGGGCAGAAATCAGGGACAATCACAGGGTATCAAGAAACCCTGGGTCAAGAGAGGTACAAAACCTCCCCCTAAGTCATGAAGGGTTGCCCCCACTCAGTCGGGTGAGGGGAAGACTTCAGTTGTTCACAGAGACCTGGCGGGACACCATCAGAGATGGGTGATCCCCGCAGTAAGTCTGGGATACAGGCTGGAGTTAAAAGACATTCCTCCTGCCCATTTTATAAGGTCAAACGTGCCAAGTGATCCCCAGAAGAGTGGATCCCTCCTTCTGGCACTAGAGCAACTATTGCCCCAAGGGTAATCATGAAGGTTCCCTTGAAAGAAAACGGGTTCGGGTTTTTCTCGAACCTTGTCACAGTCCCCAAACCAAATGGGGACATGAGGCCCATATTGAATATAAAAGGGCTAAACAAGTTCCTACATATCAGGACTTTTTTCGGATCGAGTCGATCCGATCGGTGGCCACTGCCCTACAAGGGCAGGAATGGTTAGCCTCGATCGACATAAGGGATGCTTATTTGCATATTCCCATCTGTCCGGCCCACCAGAAATTTCTACGCCTTGCAGTAGAAGGGCGCCATTTTCAGTTCAGAGCCTTACCTTTCGGTCTGGCCACGGCACCACGAGTGTTCACAAAAATTCTGGCCCTACGATGGCCAAACTAGGAACACAAGGTGTAACGATAATGGCATATCTAGACGACTTGTTGCTGATAGACCACTCAGTGAAAAAAACTAGAAGTGGTCGTTCACAAGATAATCAAGTATCTGGAATCTCACGGTTGCATTATCAACCGAGACAAGTCAGCCCTAAAACCAGTCAAAAGCCTGGAATACTTGGGGGCTAAGACTGGATTCAAATCAGAGAAAGATTTTTTTACCTCCAGAGAAGGTGTCGTCTTTGAAAGATTTGACCCACTTAGTGGGTACAAAAAAGAAAAACCATCCATACGCCTGTGTATAAGGCTGCTGGGAAAAATGGTGGCTTCATTCGAAGCGGTACCCTACGGTCAATTCCATTCAAGGAACTTGCAGAGGGCCATACTGTCAGCCTGGAACAAAAAAGTTCAGGCTTTAGACTTACCAATGTCCCTGTCCCTTTCCGTTCGCAAGAGCCTCCATTGGTGGTTGGTGCCCCAGAATCTGGGAAGGGAAACCCTTCAGTCCGGTTTCTTGGAAGGTGGTCACTACAGTTGCCAGCCTCATAGGCTGGGGGGCAGTACTGGAGCAATGGTCTCTTCAGGGCAAGTGGTCAGAAGCAGAGAAGGCCCTGCCCACCAATCTCTTAGAGATACGAGCAGCCCGGTATGCCCTAGTAGCATGGACATCCAAACTCCAAGGGTCACCTGTCAGAATTCAATCAGACAATGCCACAGCAGTGGCATATATCAATCTCCAGGGTGGCACCAGGAGTCGTGCAGCCCAGAGGGAAGCGAAATGCATCCTGGAATGGGCAGAAAGGTATGTCACAGCCATATCCGCGGTTTTCATCCCGGGAGTGGAAAATTGGAGAGCGGACTTTTTTAAGTCGCCAGCAATTATGCCCGGGGGAATGGTCTCTTCACCCCGAGGTTTTCCAGGCAATATGCCAGCGGTGGGGAACACCGGATGTAGATCTGCTAGCATCCAGATTCAACGCAAAGGTGGACAGATTTGTGTCTCGCACAAAGGATCCCCTAGCTTGCGGTTCGGATGCCCTAGTGTTCCCTTGGGATCAGTTCAAGCTGATATATGCATTCCCACCGCAATTAATCCGCAGAATCAGGGTAGAAAAGAAACCAGTGATTCTGGTAGCTCCAGCGTGGCCCCGAAGGGCATGGTACGCGGAGATTGTAAAAATGTCAGTGGGAAGTCCTTGGACCCTCCCACATCGTCCGGACCTGCTTTCGCAAGGACCGATATACTACCCTTCCTTACCAGCCCTAGGTTGACGGCCTGGCTATAGAAGCCCACATTCTAAAAAAGAGAGGGCTCTCTAATCCTGTGGTATCTACCATGATCAATGCCAGGAAGCCGGTATCCAGGCAGATCTATTATAGGATCTAGAAGGCGTACATCACGTGGGGTGAGGCCAGGAAATGGCATCCACGTAAGTACGTAATAGGTAGGATTCTGGACTTCCTACAGTGGGCTGTACATAGGAAGCTTGCCTTGAGTACTATCAAGGGTCAGACGGCCTTGTCAATATTTTTTTTTTTCAAAGGCCCTTGGCTTTGCATTCATTAATCAAAGCTTTCATACAAGGAGTGATGCGTATTAGCCCTCCGGTTAGTATTCCCATATGTCCATGGGACTTAAACCTGGTTCTGTCGGTTCTACAGAAACAACTATTTGAACCATTGCGGCACATTTTCTTGGTTCTTTTCACCAGGAAATTGATTTTCTTAGTAGCCATTTGTTCGGCTAAAAGAGTATCGGAATTAGCCGCCTTGTCCTGTAAGGAGCCATATCTGGTTATCCATAAGGACAGAGTAGTATTACGTCCTCATCCAGCCTTCTTCCTAAGGTGGTATCGAGGTTCCATTTGAACCAAGATGTGGTTCTTCCTTCCTTTTTCCCCAAACCTAGTTTGGTAGAGGAAAAGTTATTGCATTCTTTGGATGTAGTAAGAGCAGTTAAAGCTTATCTTAAAGCCACTGCTCAGATTCGTAGAACGGATACTTTGTTTGTTCTGCCGGAAGGCCCCAGAAAGGGTCAGGCAGCATCAAAAATCTACTTTAGCCAAGTGGATTCGACAGGTCATAATACAAGCCTATGGCTTGAAAAGGAGACCGCCTCCGTTAAAAGTTAGGGCGCACTCCACAAGAGCAGTTGGAACTTCATGGGCAGTGCATCACCAAGCCTCCCTGGCTCAAGTACTGTAAGGCCACAACATGGTCCTTAGTACACACGTTTACTAGATTCTACCAGGTAGACGTCAGAAGTCAGGAGGATGTCGCCTTTGGGCGCAGTGTGTTGCAGGCCGCAAAAGAGCCTCATGCCTGATGGCGCCCAGCTTATGTATCCCTCCCCTCATTTGGCATTGCTTTGGGACGTCCCATTAGTAATGACTAAGTCGCTCTGTGTCCCGTGATGTACGAAAAAGAAAAAGGGATTTTTATAACAGCTTACCTGTAAAATCCTTTTCTTGGAGTACATCACGGGACACAGAGCTCCCACCCCTCTTTTTGGGACACTTATTGCTTGGCTACAAAACTGAGGTGCTCCCGGGTGGGAGGGGCTTATATAGGGGAGGGTACTTCCGGTTTGGAATTGGCCAGTGCCAACACCTGAAGGTAATCTATATAACCCATTAGTAATGACTAAGTCGCTCTGTGTCCCGTGATGTACTCCAAGAAAAGGATTTTACAGGTAAGCTATTATAAAAATCCCTTTATCACATTGCAATTTCACTTATATGTTATCAGACACATTGATTGATTGCAGCTGAATCATTTAGTTATCCTTGGTTTATTTCACATATTTGATTGCTTTTGCACCATTTTAGCGCTTTAGTATATTTTTCGTAGAATTAGGTGTGTCACAGCCAAGTATTTGCGGGCACTCTGCTAGCAGTACACTGACGTCCGATTCTAGCAGGCAAATTTCCCTGCCCCAGCTGCTGGACCGTCAAAAGAAGTTCACTCCCAGCCATCCACATGCCCAGCGGTTGAATGCTAGCTTGGCTAAATTGCTAGCGCTTCAACTGCTGCCTTTTCAGTTGGTAGACTCGGCCCCCTTCCGTGAGTTTGTGCAATGTGCGGTTCCTCAGTGGCAGGTTCCCAAACGCCACTTTTTCTCACGGAAGGCGATTCTGGCTCTCTACCGGCATGTGGAAGGCAATGTCCATGCCTCGCTGGACAGGGAGGTCAGCGGTAAGGTGCATATTACCGATGACTCATAGTCCAGCAGGCATGGACAGGGACGTTACCTTTCTTTCACGGCCCATTGGGTCACTCTTTTGGCAGCTGGGAAGGATGCAGGACAAGGTGCAGTAGTGTTGGAGGTTGTTCCGCCGCCACGCCTCCAAAATGCTACTACTGGTTGTAACACACCTCTCTCCTCCACCCCCTCCTCTTCTTCTTCCTCCATGGCCTCTTCCTGTGCTTTGTCCTCGGAACCAGCGGTGCTCCGTAGGCATTCAAGGGGCTACGCAAGTACGCAGGCAAAAAGATGCCATGCCGTGCTTGCGCTGGTGTGTTTGGGGGACAGGAGCCACACTGGGGCAGAGGTTCTGTCTGCTCTGCAGGGGCAGGCCGAGAGGTGGTTGACGCCACGCCAGCTTAAGCCAGGAATGGTGGTTTGCGACAATGGCACCAACCTCCTCTCCGTCCTCCGACAGGGACAACTGACCCATGTGCCCTGTGTGGCTCACGTCCTTAACCTGGTGGTGCAGTGGTTCTTGGGCAGGTACCCGGGCTTACAGGATGTTCTGAGGCAGGCCAGGAAAGTCTGTGTGCATTTCCGCAGATCTTATAATGCCAGTGCTCGCCTGGCTGAGCTGCAAAAGGAGTTGAACCTGCCCAAGAACCGCCTTATATGTGACATGCCCACCAGGTGGAACTCAACGTTGGCCATGCTGCAGCGGCTGCACATGCAGCAGAGGGCCATCAATGAGTACCTGTGCAACTACGGCACCAGGACAGGGTCAGGGGAGCTCGTTTTTTTTCACCACGCCAGTGGGGCATGATCAGGGATGCATGCACTGTCCTGGCACCATTTGAGGAGGCCACGAGGATGGTGAGCAGTGACAGTGCATGCATCAGTGACACTGTACCTTTTGTCCACCTGTTGGAGCACACGCTGCGTGGAATAATGGACAGGGCACTTGAGGCAGAACAGAGGCAGGAAGAGGAGGACTTCCTTGCCTCTCAAGGCCCCCTTTACCAAGACAGTGTTCCTTCTGTCCCACCCATCGCACAGGAAGAGGACGAGGAGGAGGAGGAGGAGGATTGTGTCAGCATGGAGGTGAAGCCTGACACTCAGCAGCATCAACAGCAGCAGTCTTTTAGGGATGATTTACAGTCCCAAGAAACCCGTGGACTTGTATGTGGCTGGGAGGAGGTGGCTGCGGATGATGTCGTCCTTAGTGACCCAGAGGACTCCGGACCTAATGCCTCGGCTAACCTACGCTGCATGGCCTCCCTGATTCTGCAAAGTCTGCGGAAGGATCCTCGTATTCTTCGGATCAAGGAGAGGGACCATTACTGGCTGGCCACTCTCCTTGATCCACGGTAAAAGGCTAAGGTTGCGGACCTTATCTTACCGTCGCAGAGGGAGCAGAGGATGAGACAACTCCGGGAGGCCTTGCAGAAAGGTCTGTGCAACGCGTTCCCAGAGACTGGGAGGTTACAAACTCCTGGTCTGGGACAACGAGTTGCTGATGCTTCGGTCAGTCAAAGAAGGAGCGGTGGGAAAGGTGGCTGTCTGATCGATGCGTTCAGACAATTCTTTAGTCCGCAGCTCCAAGGTATGATCGGTTCCAGCAACCATCGCCAGCGTCTGATATACATGGTTCAGGAATACCTAGGGGCAAGGTCAGATTTGGACACCTTTCCCACCGAAAATCCTCTGGCTTACTGGGATCACTGGCCAGAGCTTGCACAGTATGCAATTGAGCTACTGGCCTGTCCTGCATCCAGCGTTCTTTCGGAACGCACATTCAGTGCTGCTGGAGGATTTGTCACGGATCACAGGTTGCGCCTGTCCACCGATTCGGTTGATCGACTGACCTTCATAAAGATGAACCAGTCTTGGATCACCACCAGCTACCAAGCACCTGAAGCTGATATAACAGAATAATTTATTTTCAAATGTCACATCCCTTCAAGACTGATGCTGATGCTGACTGAGTGACTGTCCTGTTATGTTGATTGACTATCCTCCTCCTCCTCAATGATCAGATTCATGATGATATCTTGGAAAAACATTTTTGTTTCTGGGTGCCGCCACCAGTGGCTAAGGCCCAATTTTTCAGCCCCTGTTTAACAGGGGCATGTAATTACAATTTTTGATGCAATGCTTTGCAGCAGGGCTCATTCCTGCACTCCAACTAGAGTATCTGGGAGAGGTTTCAGTGTCGTGGCACCAGCACCAGTGGCTAACGCCCAATTTTTCTGCCCCTGTTTAACAGGGGCGTGTAATTACAATTTTTGATGCAATACTTTGCAACAGGGCTCATTACTGTGCTCCAAGTACAGTATCTGTGAGGGGTTGCAGTGTTGTGGCACCAGTGGCTAAGGCCCAATTTTTCAGCCCCTGTTCTACAGGGGCATGTAATTAAAATTCTTGATCTAATAATTCACAGCAGGGCCCATTCCTGCGCCCACCAAGAATAACTGTGAGGGCTTACAGTGTTGTGACAACACCACCACCACCACCACCACCAAAGGCCCAATTTTTCAGCCCCTGTTCAACAGGGGCATGCAATTACAATTATTGATCTAATAATTCACAGCAGGGCCCATTCATGCACCCACCAAGAGTAAATGTGAGGGCTTACAGTGTTGTGACAACACCACCACCACCAACACCACCACCAAATGCCCAATTTTTCAGCCCCTGTTCAACAGGGGCATGCAATTACAATTCTTGATCTAATAATTCACAGCAGGGCCCATTCATGCACCCACCAAGAGTAACTGTGAGGGCTTACAGTGTTGTGGCACCAGCACCATCATCAAAGGCCCAATTTTTCCTACCACTGTTCAACAATGGCATGTAATTACAATTCCTGATATAATAGTTGGCAGCAGGGCGTTTCAGCGCCCACCAAGAGTAACTGTGAGTGCTTACAGTGTTGTGCCAACACCAACACCTAAGGGGTCAATTTCTGCAGAGTATATACGGCAGGCCCATACTTTCAAACATCCAACTTACAAACGACTCCTACTTGCAAACGGAAGGAGACAACAGGAAGTGAGAGGAAATCTACCCCTAGGAAGGGAAATTCTCTCCTGTAAGAGTTAATATGGGAAAAAGGTGTCTCCTCTCTGCTGATGCTTTATCACCAATCCTTGTTTCAATAAAAACTCCACTTTTCAAAACAGTTGTCATTGGGACGGAAAGTGAGGTGAAATGTTCTGAACAGGGGCACAGACAGCAAAACAAATGTTACAGGGGCGATAACCCTTCCCTATGTTTTCCAAAAAGCTTAAAAATAGATTTTTTGGCTAGAGATACACTTAAACAATGTACGTGTTCAAAATTACAAACAGATTCTACTTATGAACAAACCTACAGTCCCTGTCTTGTTTGCACCGCCTGTATACTGCTGTTCAGAGTATATAGGGCCTTTTTTATTTTGTGTGCGGGGTTCCCCTTAATATCCATACAAGACCCAAAGGGGCTGGTAATTGGCTGGGGTAGGGGGGGGGGGCTAATGGGGTAGCCATGCCATTTTTCTCAAAGATTTTCATCTATATTACTGGGACCAGACATGACATTAAAGCCGCAAGCAGTTTTAAATGGCTTTTTTTCCTTCAGAAATTTCATTTTGTGCAGGGACAGTTCTAAACACGGGAAACACATGCCACTTCACAGGCATACTTTAGACACCCCCCAGGTACGATATTTAAAGGAATATTTTTTCTCCGATGGAGTTCCCCACAGACGATCGGAATTTGCTATCGTTTTTTTTCCATTGGTATAATTTAAAACATGTTCTATTTTTTTTATACAGATGGAAGAAAAAACGATCATGTGTATGCGGCATTAGGGTCAAATTTAGAAATTAAAGAATAACTATACTTTTCTACTTTTGTACAGTTTTCCATTAACTGCCTCCTTTTCCCCCAATGTTTATACTCAGCAGCACACTCCTGCATGGTATGATCTCTGATGTGCAGCCTACTAGGAGCCTCACATCGGCCACTGTAAAAGCCTCCTGGATGGGATGGTTCTTCTTCTGGCATGAGTGAAAATGCATAAAAAATATGTCTATTATGCATTCATAGGCAGCCTGTCCATGCATATGTAGCGATACCCCCGCAGGAGCTGCTGGAAATAAAATTGGGCCTGCCGTTACTTTTCTGTTCACCACACTCGTCTCAGGGATCCCTCTTGAAGAGCTTTTAGGAATGTCCACACCAACACTTGGTTTCTTTTTTTGCAAGAGTTTTATTAAACAGTTCCAACAGAGGGTTAGAGGGATAGGGATAGGGGAGGTTCAGGTACCTTGCTTTGCGGATCACGGACACAATCTTAGATCCAGAGGACAAATCGGTTCCACTTCTGGATTCAGCAACCACCGAATAGGCCTACTCTCACTGACCTAGCAACCGGTGCGAAGCTCGTTCAAAGTCTCTGCCACAGACTTGATGAGTGCCATCGAGTCGTTTCACAATCTTCTGCCACAAGATTGTGCAACCACACTGACACTTTGCAAAGTTCCTCAGAAAATACACAGCTCACGGTGCCAGAATCTTTTAGCCATCCGGCAGCACCGTGAAGTAAATTGGCCAGGATGCATCCTTCAATTGAGTCCCCAATTGTTCTGCTTCTTCCCGCAGGCAAGACCGCGTATGACCATCCCTGGACTAGTAGGCCCCAGAAACTCCTGGGCCTACTCTCAGTTGCAGAGCCTCGGGCCAGCAGGCCCCGAGGGCCGAAAAACGTCTCACACATCCCTGAGGCCAGGAGAGCTGTCATGGATATGCAGTAATGTTTGTCTGTCAGCTTACCTTCCTCCCCATGTGTTCACCTTAGAGGCCAGACTCTCCTCACCTGGCTGCCTTTATAATCTCCTCCCAGCCTGACTCCACCCCAGGCCCTATCACAGAACACTATATTAACCTGTGCACTGCAAGTCTGCCTTGCTGATCAACGTGTTTGTTTAAGCATTGTGTGTTTGGGTTCCTGCCTGCCGTGTGCTACGTCTGTCTCTCTGTTACCGATATTGGCTTGTTCCCGACTATCCCTGTCTGCTTGTGACCTTGACCTTCGGCTTGTCCTTCATTTATCCTTGTTTGCTTGTTGCCCTGACCTTGGCCTTTCCCCTCACTATTCTTGTATCCTGTGCTGCTGCTTCCCCTCTATCCTCCTTACCCTACGGAGCGTGAGCTAGGGGACTCTAGGGGCCGCGACCTAGACCCAGCTGCAGCGTAACATCCTCACCACTAGAGGCTCTGGTGAAAACCTGCTGGGTCTTAGACTCCGCGCCCTGGGGAATCTTGGTTCTAGCTTCCTGTGGATCCCTGTTGTGCTCCACTGGTCCCGCTTTCCACAACCACCCAGTATCCCATCCGCAGCAGTCAGCCATAGGGTTCACTACCTTGTGGTGCACTCCTGACCCCCAACAGTGTGCATCTGTCACCTGGCCACAGGTGACCTGACAGTTTGATCAGCCATGGACCCGGCTGATGTGCCGCTTCCCGTAGATGATTCATTGCAGGGCATAGTCCGCAGACTTGAGACCCAGGAATCTAATCAGACCCAGGTCATGCGATTCCTTCAGGATTTGGCCTCCCTTTTGAACAGGTTCAGGCCTCCTTAGGACCCCCGGTTCAACAACCTCAACCGCTATCAACGGCTGCACCTATTCCGGTCGCAGTCGCAGCCACACATTCACTACAACTGACAGCTCTGTTCCATTTCTCTGGGGACTCCAAGGCCTGCAGGGGGTTCCTTAGCCAATGCACTATTCATTTTGAGCTTCAGCCCCAAAACTTCCTGTCTGATTGGGCTAAGGTAGCCTATATCATTTCCCTACTCTCCAGTGAAGCTTTAGCCTGGGCAGCCCCTCTGTGGGAATTGAATGATCCAGTGGTTTCTAGCCTGTCTGACTTCTTGAGACTTTTTCAGAATATCTTTGAAGAACCGGCTCGTGTCTCTTCAGCGGCCAGCGCCCTTTTACGTCTCCGCCAAGAGTCTGCTTCTGTGGGACAGTATGCTCTTCATTTCCGCATTCTGATGGCTGAGTTGAGCTGGAACAATGAGGCCTTAGTCGCAACCTTTTTGCATGGCCTTCTGATAGAGTGAAGGATGAATTAGCAGGAAGAACCATTCTGTCAGGGACATACTGGGCTTGAACCTGGGACCTCGTCGGCGTCTGGCATTGACTCTTCCCACTGAGCTATCTGGGATGCTGGATAGTTCCCTGCCTGATCTGCTGGATAACCTATCCAATGGATTCGACTACTCTGCTTGGTGTCTTGATTGATGTTGAACCCTGAACCCCTTGCTCCTCCCATGAACTTCCTATAAAGACGTTCCAGAGATGTTGCCCCTTGCGGTTTGATCTGCTTCTGTTCCTGACTCTGTGCCTGTATCGTGTTCCTGTGTTTGACCCGGCTTCCTGACCTCCCTCCTATCTCCAGTCCTGACTCTGGCTTGTTTGACCCTGCTAAGTTACCTGTCTGATCATCTGTTGCCAAGACCCAGCCTGGACTCTGACTACTCTCTGCCTGCCGTTTATGCTATTTACCCTGATGTGAATGACCTGGCTTGTCTGACTGCGCTGCTCTGCATACCTACACCTGCTGACCTGCATCCGCGGTCCCGCACACCTGCACCTGCTGACCTGCATCCGCTGCTCTGCATACCTGCACCTGCTGACCTGCATCCGCTGCTCTGCATACCTGCACCTGCTGACCTGCATCCGCTGATCCCAGTTCCAGCTGTTCCAGCTTTCGCTTGGCTTTACTACACCCAGCCAAGAGGACCAAGCAGGCACCCTTACCTCACCGCGCTCTTACCACCACTGTCCCCACTCCAGTGGTCTCCGAGCCGGGGTTGTACGGGAGGTCTCCCTCTGCACGTCAGGCTCATACCAAAGGTACGTGACAGTATCAAACCGCCATGTCTGAGCCTGCAAGAGGGACCTCGCCTATGGATGACGTCAGTCAGCACCTCGCAGCCCTCACCCGGGTCGTGAAGTCTCTACAAGGCAGTTATGTTCAAGTGGATAGGCAGAAGCAAACCCAGACCATCACTGCAGACGCACCTTCAGTCCCAACTTCCTCCTCTGGAACGCCACCACCTCCTGAGCCTAGGGTCCCCGTTCCTGATAAGTTTTCTGGGGATCGAAGCAAATTCCGGGCGTTTCGCAACGCATGTGAACTATACTTTTCCTTACTACCTCTGACTTTTTCATTAGAGGTCACCAAAGTAGGGTTTGTTATCGCTCTACTACAGGGGGAACCTCAGGCTTGGGCCCACAATCTGCTGGAAGTCCGCCATGAAGCTCTGGACTCTCTCTCATCTTTTCTTGATGCCATGGCTCGACTCTATGATGACCCTCAACGGACTTCCACCGCCGAGGCTGCCCTCCACGCGCTCCAGCAAGGCCGCAGAGCGGTCGAGGACTATGTGACTGATTTCAGACACTGGAGCGCGGATGCCCAGTGGAATGATGCAGCCCTACGGCACCAGTTCCGTCTCGGTCTCTCTGAGGGACTGAAAGACGAGTTAGCCCGGGTCGGTGTTCCTGATGCCCTAGAGACTTTAATCACCCTGTCTATTCAGATAGACCGACGACTTCGGGAGCGCAGAACAGAGAGGGCTACCCAGCAGCTCCGTCCAGCCTGGATGCTACCCCGGGTATCTCCTGCTGTTGCCAGTTCAGTTCCAGTTAACTCCTTACCTGCCAATCAGACTTCTGTTACCATAAAGCCGAGACAGCTTGGACTGATGAGACCTTCCCTGTCGGCCGAAGAACGACTTCGCCGGCGACAGAATGATCTTTGTTTATATTGTGGAGGAGCCGGCCATTACGTTTCCTCATGTCCTGCTAAGCTGCGCAAGGTCCCAGCTACCCCTTCTCCAAGTGGTCCACCTCCCTCTGCCAACACCACCCACCTGGCCCTACCTATCTCGTTCCAATTGCCAGGAATAGGGATGAGCTTCGTGTTCGAGTCGAACATACGTTCGACTCGAACATCGGCTGTTCGATCGTTCGACGAAGATCGAACGATTTGGGCCGTTCGCGCCAAATTCGAGTGACGCGAACGGCCCACAATGCACTACGCCATCGCAGTGTCATCCAGGCGCTGTGATTGGCCAAGCATGCACTGTGACCCCGCATGCTTGGCCAATCACAGCGCCGGCAGCGAGGAGAGCAATGATTGGCCACAGGCAGGATGCCTGTGGCCAATTATTGCTGAGGGTGTTTAGTACACGCCCCACACTATAAAAGGCCGCCAGCACGGCGGCCTAGTGTAGTGTGTTCCGGAGCAGGGAAAGAGAAGCATAGGCAGGGACAGTGACATTTATTTCTTTCTTGCTTAACCTGGATTCCTTTAGTTTAGGGAAAGAGAAGGATAGGTAGGGAGAGTGTCAGTGTGTTTTACTGTGCGAATCCTTGTTTCTAGGGACAGGGAAGGACAGTGAGGGAATTCTCCTTGTGCTATAGTGTGCTTTAAAAAAACATTTTTTCTAGGGACAGAAAACTCTAGGTAGGGAGAGTGTCAGTTTCTTTCACTGTGATAATCCTTGTTTCTAGGGACAAAGAAGGAAAGTGAGGGAAATTCTCCTTGTGCTATAGTGTGCTTTAAAAAAACATTTTTTCTAGGGACAGAAAACTCTAGGTAGGGAGAGTGTCAGTGTGTTTTACTGTGCGAATCCTTGTTTCTAGGGACAGGGAAGGACAGTGAGGGAATTCTCCTTGTGCTATAGTGTGCTTTAAAAAAACATTTTTTCTAGGGACAGAAAACTCTAGGTAGGGAGAGTGTCAGTTTCTTTCACTGTGATAATCCTTGTTTCTAGGGACAAAGAAGGAAAGTGAGGGAAATTCTCCTTGTGCTATAGTGTGCTTTAAAAAAACATTTTTTCTAGGGACAGAAAACTCTAGGTAGGGAGAGTGTCAGTGTGTTTTACTGTGCGAATCCTTGTTTCTAGGGACAGGGAAGGACAGTGAGGGAATTCTCCTTGTGCTATAGTGTGCTTTAAAAAAACATTTTTTCTAGGGACAGAAAACTCTAGATAGGGAGAGTGTCAGTGTCTTTTACTGTGCGAATCCTTGTTTCTAGGGACAGGGAAGGACAGTGAGGGAATTCTCCTTGTGCTATAGTGTGCTTTAAAAAAACATTTTTTCTAGGGACAGAAAACTCTAGGTAGGGAGAGTGTCAGTTTCTTTCACTGTGATAATCCTTGTTTCTAGGGACAAAGAAGGAAAGTGAGGGAAATTCTCCTTGTGCTATAGTGTGCTTTAAAAAAACATTTTTTCTAGGGACAGAAAACTCTAGGTAGGGAGAGTGTCAGTGTGTTTTACTGTGCGAATCCTTGTTTCTAGGGACAGGGAAGGACAGTGAGGGAATTCTCCTTGTGCTATAGTGTGCTTTAAAAAAACATTTTTTCTAGGGACAGAAAACTCTAGGTAGGGAGAGTGTCAGTTTCTTTCACTGTGATAATCCTTGTTTCTAGGGACAAAGAAGTAAAGTGAGGGAAATTCTCCTTGTGCTATAGTGTGCTTTAAAAAAACATTTTTTCTAGGGACAGAAAACTCTAGGTAGGGAGAGTGTCAGTGTGTTTTACTGTGCGAATCCTTGTTTCTAGGGACAGGGAAGGACAGTGAGGGAATTCTCCTTGTGCTATAGTGTGCTTTAAAAAAACATTTTTTCTAGGGACAGAAAACTCTAGGTAGGGAGAGTGTCAGTTTCTTTCACTGTGATAATCCTTGTTTCTAGGGACAAAGAAGGAAAGTGAGGGAAATTCTCCTTGTGCTATAGTGTGCTTTAAAAAAACATTTTTTCTAGGGACAGAAAACTATAGGTAGGGAGAGTGTCAGTGTGTTTTACTGTGCGAATCCTTGTTTCTAGGGACAGGGAAGGACAGTGAGGGAATTCTCCTTGTGCTATAGTGTGCTTTAAAAAAACATTTTTTCTAGGGACAGAAAACTCTAGGTAGGGAGAGTGTCAGTTTCTTTCACTGTGATAATCCTTGTTTCTAGGGACAAAGAAGGAAAGTGAGGGAAATTCTCCTTGTGCTATAGTGTGCTTTAAAAAAATTTTTTCTAGGGACAGAAAACTCTAGGTAGGGAGAGTGTCAGTGTGTTTTACTGTGCGAATCCTTGTTTCTAGGGACAGGGAAGGACAGTGAGGGAATTCTCCTTGTGCTATAGTGTGCTTTAAAAAAACATTTTTTCTAGGGACAGAAAACTCTAGGTAGGGAGAGTGTCAGTGTGTTTTACTGTGCGAATCCTTGTTTCTAGGGACAGGGAAGGACAGTGAGGGAATTCTCCTTGTGCTATAGTGTGCTTTAAAAAGTAGGATTTTTAAAACAGCTTACCTGTAAAATCCTTTTCTTGGAGTACATCACGGGACACAGAGCAGCATAGTCATTACTATGTGGGTTATATAGAATTACCTTCAGGTGCTGGCACTGGCAACTTCCAAAACAGGAAGTACCCTCCCCTATATAAGCCCCTCCCATCCGGGAGTACCTCAGTTTTGTAGCAAAGCAATACGTGTCCCCAAAAGAGGGGTGGGAGCTCTGTGTCCCGTGATGTACTCCAAGAAAAGGATTTTACAGGTAAGCTGTTTTAAAAATCCTACTTTCTTGTTCATACATCACGGGACACAGAGCAGCATAGTCATTACTATGTGGGACGTCCCAAAGCAATGCCACATGAGGGGGGGGATACACCATACATAAGCTGGGCGCCATCAGGCATGAGGATCTTTTGCGGCCTGCAACACACTGCGCCCAAAGGCGACATCCTCCTGACTTCTAACGTCCACCTGGTAGAACCTAGTAAACGTGTGTACTGAAGACCATGTTGCGGCCTTACAAATTTGCGCCAAGGAGGCCTGGTGATGCACTGCCCATGAAGTTCCAACTGCTCTCGTGGAGTGCGCCCTAACTTTGAACGGAGGCGGTCTACTTCTCAAGCCATAGGCTTGTATTATGACCTGTCGAATCCACTTGGCTAAAGTAGATTTTGATGCTGCCTGACCCTTTCTGGGGCCTTCCGGCAGAACAAACAAAGAATCCGTTCTACGAATCTGAGCAGTGGCTTTTAGATAAGCTTTAACTGCTCTTACTACATCCAAAGAATGCAATAACTTTTCCTCTACCGAGCTTGGTTTGGGGAAAAAAGAAGGAAGAACCACATCCTGGTTCAAGTGAAACCTCGATACCAACTTAGGAAGAAAGGCTGGGTGAGGACGTAATACTACTCTGTCTTTATGGATAACCAGATATGGCTCTTTACAGGACATGGCGGCTAATTCCGACACTCTTCTAGCCGAGCATATGGCTACTAAAAATATCAATTTCCTGGTGAGTAGAACCAAGGAAATGTGCCGCAAAGGTTCAAATGGCTGCTTCTGCAGAACCGACAGAACCAAATTTAGATCCCATGGGCATATGGGAGCCTTAATCGGTGGAATAATACGAGTCACACCTTGCATAAAGGATTTGACAAGTGAATGCATAGCCAGGGGCCTTTGAAATAGTATTGACAAGGCCGAAACCTGGCCCTTGATAGTACTTAAGGCAAACTTCCTGTCTACAGCCCACTGCAGGAAGTCCAGAATTCTGCCTATAACGTACTTACGTGGATGCCATTTTCTGGCCTCGCCCCAAGTGATGTACGCCTTCCAAACTCTATAGTAGATCTGCCTGGATACAGGCTTCCTGGCATTGATTATAGTTGATACCACAGAGTTAGAGAGACCTCTCTTCTTTAGGATGTGGGATTCAATAGCCAGGCCGTTAAACTTAGAGTTAGTAAGGAAGGGTGGTATATCGGTCCTTGCGAAAGCAGGTCCGGACGACGTGGAAGGGTCCAAGGACTCCCCACAGACATTTTGATGATCTCCGCGTACCAGGCCCTTCGGGGCCACGCTGGAGCCACCAGGATCACCGGCTTCTTCTCCAACCTGACTCTGCGAAGGAGTCGAGGCAACAATTGTAGCGGAGGGAATGCATATATCAGTCTGAACTGATCCCAAGGGAACACCAGAGCATCCGAGCCGCAAGCGAGGGGATCCCTTGTCCGGGAGACAAATCTGTCCACCTTTGCGTTGAATCTGGATGCTAGCAGATCTACATCCGGTGTTCCCCACCGCTGACATATTGCTCGGAAGACCTCGGGATGAAGGGACCATTCCCCTGGGCATAACTGTTGGCGACTCAGAAAGTCCGCCTTCCAATTCTCCACCCCTGTAATGAAGACAGCTGATATACATGGGACATGCTTTTCTGCCCATTCCAGGATGTGACTTACTTCCCTCTGGGCTGCACGACTCCTGGTGCCTCCCTGATGATTGATATATGCCACTGCTGTGGCATTGTCTGATTGAATTCTGACAGGGGACCCTTGGAGTCTGGATGTCCAGGCTACTAGGGCGTACCGGGCTGCTCGTATCTCTAAGAGATTGATGGGCAGGGTTTTTACTACATTTGACCATCTGCCCTGGAGAGACCATTGCTCCAGTACTGCCCCCCAGCCTATAAGGCTGGCATCTGTAGTGACCACCTTCCAAGATATCGGGCTGAAGGGTTTTCCCTTCTGGAGATTCTGGGGGATCAACCACCAGCAGAGACTCTTCCGAACGGAAGGGGACAAAGCCATCGGGAAGTCTAGAGCCTGAACTTTTCCGTTCCAGGCTGACAATATGGCCCTTTGTAAATTCCTTGAGTGGAATTGGGCGTATGGCACAGCTTCGAATGATGCTACCATCTTTCCTAGCAGCCTCATGCACAGGCGTATGGACGGCTGTCTTTTTGCACAAAGCAGACGGACCAAGGCCCTCAAAGAGGATACCTTGTCTAGAGGTAAGAAAATCTTCCTCTGGTCTGAATCCAGCCGTAGCCCTAGATATACCAGGTTTTTCACTGGCTGTAGGGCTGACTTGTCCAGGTTGATGACCCAACCGTGAGACTCTAGATACTTGATTGTATCGACAATTACCACTTCTAGCTTGGCAACTGAGTGGTCCATCAACAACAGGTCGTCTAGGTATGCCATTATCGTTACACCCCGTGTTCTTAGATCGGCCAACAGTGGGGCCAGAATTTTTGTGAACACTCGTGGTGCTGTGGCCAGACCGAATGGTAAGGCTCTGAACTGAAAATGGCGCCCTTCTACTGCAAAGCGTAGGAATTTTTGATGACCTGGAAAGATGGGAACATGCAAGTAAGCATCTTTGATGTCGATCGAGGCTAACCATTCCTCCCCTTGTAGGGCAGCGGTGACCGATCGGATCGACTCCATCCGGAAAGACCGGACGTTTAGAAATTTGTTTAGACTCTTTAGGTCCAATATGGGTCTTATGTCCCCGTTTGGCTTCGGGACTGTGAAAAGGTTTGAGTAGAAACCCAACCCCCACTCTTCCATAGGAACCTCCATAATTACTCCTTGGAGCAATAGTTGTTCTAACGCCAATAGGAGAGACCCTCTTTTCAGAGGGTCTCTTGGCATGCCTGACCACATAAAATGGGACGGAGGAGACTCTTTTAACTCCAACTTGTATCCCAGAGTTACTGCGGAGAGCACCCATCTGTCTTTGATCGTCTCCCGCCAGGTCTCTGCGAACAACTGAAGTCTTCCCCCCACCCGTTTGAGTGGGGGCAGCCCTTCATAGGCTTGACTTGGAGGCTGGTTTAGTACCTCTTCGGATCCAGGGCTTTTTATTACCCTGTGGCTGTCCCTGATTTTTACCTCCTGAGTTTGACCGAGGAGGCCGTCGGAACTGCTTAGTAGCAGACGACGCAGGGATAGGAGAGGTAGTCCTCTTAAAAGATGGACCCCTAGACCTCTTTTTACTCGGTAAGAGAGTACTTTTACCACTGGAAATCTTCTGGATATACTTATCCAGGTCTTCGCCAAAAAGGCGTTCCCCATGAAATGGGAAGCTAACTAAGAGCTTCTTACAGGGAGCTTCAGCAGACCAGTTTTTGAGCCACAGAAGCCTACGCATATGTACCAAAGACAGCGTGAGGCGGGAGGCCTGATGGATAGAATCCTTGATGGCGTCAACCGCAAAGCATAATGCTCTAGGCAGATCAGCCAGAGCCTGGGCCTGCTGGTCTGGCAAATCCCTCAGGACCATTTTCATTTGATCCTTTAAAGCTTGGCAGACCCCAATAGCTGCCACTGCTGGCTGTGTAACAGCCCCTGCTGTGGAAAAAGCAGATTTTAATAAAGATTCCAATTTTTTATCCACTGGATCTTTGAACATTTGAACATTATCTACTGGACATGTCAGTGATTTGTTCACAGAAGAGATGGCTGCATCCACCGTAGGAACATTCCATCTCTGGGTGAACTTTTCCTCCATGGGATAGATCACCGGAAACCTTTTAGGCGGAACAAATAGTTTATCAGGATGTTCCCAGTCCTGGTATATAAGTCCTTCCAATAATGGATGTATTGGAAAGGAGCAATTAACCTGGGGAGCTTTTAGCGACCCCAATGAGGAGACAGCAGTAGTTGATGGTTCAACAAGAGGCATTTTAAATGCAGATCGAACCATGTCAGTTAGGGTCTGGACCCACAATCTTTCAGTCTGTGATGCTGAAAATGGTTCATCTACTGTCGATTCCTCAAAAACAGAGCTAACCTCCTCCTGATCCCCTTCAGGTAGGTCGGTCCCTTCCTGGGACTGTTGCTCTGCCAACAGGCACTCTAATGGAGGTGATGGAGATCTGGCGCGCTTTCTTTCCTGTAGAGAAGAAGCGATCAATGCAGCCAATCTCTGCTCCAATCCCTCCAGAGTTGAGGAAAAAACCTCCTCTGTTATATATGCAGGAGCAGGTGGACTGAGGACAGCCGCAGTACCTGGCACTCCCGGGGGTTCCTTATGGGTATTAACCTCTGATTTCTCAGGGGAGGAGGGTGCAGATGACTGCTCCAGATCCTCAGAGCCCGATGGAGACCCCCTACACTTCCTGAGAGGTATATCTCGGAGTTTTTTAGGCGGCATATTCCTTAGTTCAAAGCTGAGGTATTCCAGCCGCAATACACCCCTTACTGAAATAGTCTAATGCAATTTGCTGCTATGTACATCAGTGGGTGTCTACTAATGCGTCTTTCTGGGGATGCCTGTATCAACCGCCCGCTGTAAGCCCCTATACCATGCTACCAGCTCCTTTTCATGCTCTGTGTCCATAGCAAGCAGCGTGGACTGAGTCCTTTTATCTTGCTGGGACGCCCGCACATGCGCAGAAGCGCTGGGTGCACAGAGCGCGTCATCCGCCAGGCTCCGCCCCCTTTTTTGAAGCTAAACCTTATAAAAGGAAAGCATGTGTGCGCGCGCGCGTGCACGTGTGCGCTCTTGGCGCCATGTAGGGAGAGGAGCCAGGGTCCCTGTTTCACCAGGACTCGGGGATGGAAGGAAACTACTTGGCAGCATGACAGAGGAATGCAGCTTCCCTGATAGAGAGCTCACTCATCTGCCTGGACTTTCACCATGGAAGGAATAGTCCCAAGAAAAAAGACGTTCCACAGCGGCCTCTAGTGGACAAACACAGGTACCGCACTTTTGTCTTTTTTTTTTTAAAACCTCCTTTATGAAAAAACATTTCCAGGTTTACAGTTTTTTTAAAACTTCCCTTATGAAAAAACATTTCTAGGATTTCTTAGGCATATACAGCTATTAGCGGGAATACCCTTTAGGTAACAGGCAGAAAGACATATTAGGCTTGGGGGTCCCCTCAATAGAACCAAGTTCCTGAGGGGCCCCCACTTACCTTTTCCCCGCCGCAGGACTTTGTTTGGTCCACAGAAGCCCAAACTTCACCTCTCACGGCAGGCATTGTACTAGACCTTCAGGGACCGGGTTCCCAAGGATTCCACTCCCCTGGACCTGTATAGCACCCTGCACAGATAGCCTCTTGGTTTTGGGTATGACCAGAGCTCTGGATCCCAGGGTCCAGACCTCCTAAGAGAGGCATTACAGGCAAAACCCTGCTCTTCTCTGCAAGGCCCGGGTACCGACCGTTTAGCTATGAAGCTTTTTTGGTCGGATCCGGAATAGCTTGCTAAGGCCCAGAGAACCTGTACACAAGCCCAGATGAATACATGTTAACCTTGGCCAACACCTTAGACACTGGCAAAAAACTGAGGTACTCCCGGATGGGAGGGGCTTATATAGGGGAGGGTACTTCCTGTTTTGGAAGTTGCCAGTGCCAGCACCTGAAGGTAATTCTATATAACCCACATAGTAATGACTATGCTGCTCTGTGTCCCGTGATGTATGAACAAGAAAAACATTTTTTCTAGGGACAGAAAACTCTAGGTAGGGAGAGTGTCAGTTTCTTTCACTGTGATAATCCTTGTTTCTAGGGACAAAGAAGGAAAGTGAGGGAAATTCTCCTTGTGCTATAGTGTGCTTTAAAAAAACATTTTTTCTAGGGACAGAAAACTATAGGTAGGGAGAGTGTCAGTTTCTTTCACTGTGATAATCCTTGTTTCTAGGGACAAAGAAGGAAAGTGAGGGAAATTCTCCTTGTGCTATAGTGTGCTTTAAAAAAAAATAATTTCTAGGGACAGAAAACTATAGGTAGGGAGAGTGTCAGTGTCTTTTACTGTGCGAATCCTTGTTTCTAGGGACAGGGAAGGACAGTGAGGGAATTCTCCTTGTGCTATAGTGTGCTTTAAAAAAACATTTTTTCTAAGGACAGAAAACTCTAGGTAGGGAGAGTGTCAGTGTGTTTTACTGTGCGAATCCTTGTTTCTAGGGACAGGGAAGGACAGTGAGGGAATTCTCCTTGTGCTATAGTGTGCTTTAAAAAAACATTTTTTCTAGGGACAGAAAACTCTAGGTAGGGAGAGTGTCAGTTTCTTTCACTGTGATAATCCTTGTTTCTAGGGACAAAGAAGGAAAGTGAGGGAAATTCTCCTTGTGCTATAGTGTGCTTTAAAAAAACATTTTTTCTAGGGACAGAAAACTCTAGGTAGGGAGAGTGTCAGTTTCTTTCACTGTGATAATCCTTGTTTCTAGGGACAAAGAAGGGAAGTGAGGGAAATTCTCCTTGTGCTATAGTGTGCTAAAGCATTCCTCATCAACCATCTTTGAAATCCTTGTTTTTTGGACAGTCAGGGAAATTGTCGTTGTGCTATTCTGTGCAAAAGCAATCATCCTCAACCATATTTAGAAATCCTTAAGTAAAGGGACAGAGAAGGACACCTGAAGGTAGCCCTTATTGCTTTTTTCCCATCTCCCTGCAGGCCATCTATTAGAATGTCTGGAAGGCAAACAAGGAGAGGCAGACAGTCAGGAGGCAATAAAAGAGGGCAAGCAGGCTCTGTGTCTGGGGGCAACTGTGCTGGTCGTGGACGCGGTGCATTGTCATCAGCACATGGCCATGGGACACGCTTGTCCTTCTTTTCGGCAGCTGGACATGTTGAGCCACATCATGCCGAAGACTTGGTAGAGTGGATGACCAAGCCCTCCTCCTCCTCCTCATCCTCTCTCACCCAGGCTCAGGGTACTGGCAAAGCAGCTGCCAAAGCGTCCTCTTCCCTGGTATCAATGTCAGACTCATCATCAGTCACTCCTTCCCTAGACCTACCATGTCCTCCTCCTGAGGAGTCCCCCGAACTGTTTGAGCACAGTGTTGGGTACATGCTCCAGGAGGATGCCCAGCGTTTCGAAGGGTCTGATGATGAAACCCAGCTACAGGAAGGCAGTAGCGTGAGAGCAGACAGAGGGGATGCTCAAGAAGGACACCAATCTGGCAGTCATGTTCCAGCAGCTGCAGCATACTGCCAGATTGGCTCCAGTGATGAGGAGGGAGGGGATGATGAGGTCACTGACTCCACGTGGGTGCCTAATAGGAGAGAGGAGGAGGAGGAGGATGAGGAGGAGGCACATCTCCAACGAGCCAGGATGCCCTTTGGTGGCCAGCGTAAGGCCAGTACACCGAAGGAATCACACCGCAGAGCTCCGCCTGTGCAGGGCGCTGCCTCTGCCCGTCATTCAAAAAGTTCTTTGGTGTGGGCCTTTTTTGAGGCTAGTGCATCAGATCGCACAGCTGCTGTTTGCAACATATGTCTCAAGCGTATATCGCGTGGCCAAAACATCAGCCGCTTGGGTACCACATGCCTGACCAGACATATGTTGACCTGCCATGCAGCTCGTTGGCAAGCCTACCTCAAAGACCCACACCAAAGAACAAAGCGGACCTCTCCTTGCACCGCATCAGCTGGGATCTCCAACCCCACTATAACTTCAGTCCTCTCTGAAACATGCACTGAGAGGAATGAAGGTGTAGAATTAGGTGTGTCACAGCCAAGTACTTGCGGCCACTCTGCTAGCAGTACACCGACGTCCGATTCTAGCAGGCAAATTTCCCTGCCCCAGCTGCTGGACCATCGAAAGAAGTTCACTCCCAGCCATCCACATGCCCAGCGGTTGAATGCTAGCTTGGCTAAATTGCTAGCGCTTCAACTGCTGCCTTTTCAGTTGGTAGACTCGGCCCCCTTCTGTGAGTTTGTGCAATGTGCGGTTCCTCAGTGGCAGGTTCCCAAACGCCACTTTTTCTCACGGAAGGCTATTCCGGCTCTCTACCGGCATGTGGAAGGCAATGTCTTGGCCTCGCTGGACAGGGCGGTCAGCGGTAAGGTGCATATTACCGCTGACTCATGGTCCAGCAGGCATGGACAGGGACGTTACCTTTCTTTCACGGCCCATTGGGTCACTCTTTTGGCAGCTGGGAAGGATGCAGGACAAGGTGCAGTAGTGTTGGAGGTTGTTCCACCACCACGCCTCCAAAATGCTACTACTGGTTGTGACACACCTCTCTCCTCCACCCCCTCCTCTTCTTCTTCCTCCATGGCCTCTTCCTGTGGTTTGTCCTATGAACCAGCGGTGCTCCGTAGCCGTTCATGGGGCTACGCAAGTACGCAGGCAAAAAGATGCCATGCCGTGCTTGCGCTGGTGTGTTTAGGGGACAGAAGCCACACTGGGGCAGAGGTCCTGTCTGCTCTGCAGGGCCAGGCCGAGAGGTGGTTGACGCCACGCCAGCTTAAGCCAGGAATGGTGGTTTGCGACAATGGCACCAACCTCCTCTCCGCCCTCCGACAGGGACAACTGACCCATGTGCCCTGTGTGGCTCACGTCCTTAACCTGGTGGTGCAGCGGTTCTTGGGCAGGTACCCGGGCTTACAGGATGTCCTGAGGCAGGCCAGGAAAGTCTGTGTGCATTTCCGCAGATCTTATAATGCCAGTGCTCGCCTGGCTGAGCTGCAAAAGGAGTTGAACCTGCCCAAGAACCGCCTTATATGTGACATGCCCACCAGGTGGAACTCAACGTTGGCCATGCTGCAGCGGCTGCACACGCAGCAGAGGGCCATCAATGAGTACCTGTGCGACTACGGCACCAGGACAGGGTCAGGGGAGCTTGGTTTTTTTTCTCCACGCCAGTGGATCATGATCAGGGATGCATGCACTGTCCTGGCACCATTTGAGGAGGCCACGAGGATGGTGAGCAGTGACAGTGCATGCATCAGTGACACTGTACCTCTTGTCCACCTGTTGGAGCACACGCTGCGTGGAATAATGGACAGGGCACTTGAGGCAGAACAGAGGCAGGAAGAGGAGGACTTCCTTGCCTCTCAAGGCCCCCTTTACCCAGACAGTGTTCCTTCTGTCCCACCCATCGCACAGGAAGAGGAGGAGGAGGAGGAGGAGGAGGAGGATTGTGTCAGCATGGAGGTGGAGGCTGGCACTCAGCATCATCAGCAGCAGTCTTTTAGGGATGATTTACAGTCCCAAGAAACCAGTGGACTTGTACGTGGCTGGGAGGAGGTGGCTGCGGATCATGTCGTCCTTAGTGACCCAGAGGACTCCGGAGCGAATGCCTCAGCAAACCTACGCTGCATGGCCTCCCTGATCCTGCAAAGTCTGCGGAAGGATCCTCGTATTCTTCGGATCAAGGAGAGGGACCATTAATGGCTGGCCACTCTCCTTGATCCACGGTACAAGGGTAAGGTTGCGGACCTTATGTTACCGTCGCAGAGGGAGCAGAGGATGAGACAACTCCGGGAGGCCTTGCAGAAAGGTCTGTGCAACGCGTTCCCAGAGACTGGGAGGTTACAAACTCCTGGTCCTGGACAACGAGTTGCTGAGGCTTCGGCCAGTCAAAGAAGGAGCGGTGGGGAAGGTGGCCGTCTGACCGATGCGTTCAGACAATTCTTTAGTCCGCATCCCCAAAGTATGATCGGTTCCAGCAACCATCGCCAGCGTCTGATAAACATGGTGCAGGAATATCTAGGAGCAAGGTCAGACTTGGACACCTTCCCCACCGAAAATCCTCTGGCTTACTGGGTCTTGAGGATGGATCACTGGCCAGAGCTTGCACAGTATGCAATTGAGCTACTGGCCTGTCCTGCATCCAGCGTTCTTTCGGAACGCACATTCAGTGCTGCTGGAGGATTTGTCACGGATCACAGGGTGCGCCTGTCCACCGACTCGGTTGATCGACTGACTTTCATCAAGATGAACCAGTCTTGGATCACCACCAGCTACCACACACCTGATGCTGATATAACAGACTAATTGATTTTAACATGTCACATCCCTTCAAGACTGATGCTGATGCTGAGTGCCTGTGCTGTTATGTTGACTGGCTATCCTCCTCCTCCGAGTCCTCAATGATACGATTGATGATGATAGCTTGGAAGATCATTTTTGTTTATGGGTGCCGCCACCAGTGGCTAAGGCCCAATTTTTCAGCCCCTGTTTTACAGGGGCGTGTAATTACAATTTTTTTAGCAATAATTTGCCATAGGGCTCATTGCTGTGCTCCAAGTACAGTATCTGTGAGGGGTTGGAGTGTTGTGGCACCAGTGCCTAAGGCCCAATTTTTCAGCCCCTGTTTAACAGGGGCGTGTCATTACAATTTTTGAAGCAATACTTTGCAACGGTGCTCATTGCTGTGCTCCAAGTACAGTATCTGTGAGGGGTTGCAGTGTTGTGCCACCAGTGCCTAAGGCCCAATTTTTCAGCCCCTGTTCAACAGGGGCATGTAATTACAATTCTTGATCTAATAATTCACAGCAGGGCCCATTGCTGCACCCACCAAGAGCAACTGTCAGGGCTTACAGTGTTGTGGCACCAGCACCACCATCAAAGGCCCAATTTTTACTACCACTGTTCAACAATTATATGTAATTAAAATTCCTGATATAATAGTTGACAGCAGGGCGTTCCAGCACCAACCAAGAGTAACTGTGAGTGCTTACAGTGTTGTGCCAACACCAACAACTAAGGGGCCTATTTCTGCAGAGTATATACGGGAGGTCCCTACTTTCAAACATCCAACTTACAAACGACTCCTACTTGCAAACGCAAGAAGACAACAGGAAGTGAGAGGAAATCTACCACTAGGAAGGGAAATTCTCTCCTGTAAGAATAAATATGGGAGAAAGGTGTCTCCTCTGTACTGATGCTTTATCAGCAATCCTTGTTTCAAGAAAAACACCACATTTCAAAAACAGTTGTCATTGGGACGGAAAGTGAGGTGAAATGTTCTGAACAGGGGCACAGACAGCAAAACAAATGTTACAGGGGTGATAACCCTTACCTATGTTTTCCAAAAAGTTTAAAAATAGATTTTTGGTCTGGAGCTACACTTCAACAATGTACCTGTTCAAAATTACAAACAGATTCTACATAAGAACAAACCTACAGTCCCTGTCTTGTATGCACCGCCTGTATACGGCTGTTCAGAGTATATAGGGCCTTTTTTATTTTATGTGCGGGGTTCCCCTTAATATCCATACAAGACCCAAAGGGGCTGGTAATGGGCTGGGGTAGGGGGGGGGGGGTCATGGGGTAGCTATGCCATTTTTCTTAAAGATTTTCATCCATATTACCAGGACCAGACATTACATTAAAGCCGCAAGCAGTTTTAAATGGCTTTTTTTTCCTTTAGAAGTGTCATTTTGTGCAGGGACAGTTCTAAACACGGGAAACACGTGGCACTTCACAGGCATACTTTAGACACCCCCCAGGTACGATATTTAAAGGAATATTTGACTTTTTTTTTTTCACTTTATGCATCATTAAAATGACTGCTCCCGAAAAACGACCGTTTTTAAAACTTCTTTTTGCATTGATACATGTCCCCTGGTGCAGAACCCGGGTTCCCAAACCCTTTTTAGGACAATAACATGCATAATAGTTGTTATAATTAGCACTTTAGAATTCGAACGTTCGAATCCATTGTATTTAATAGGGTTCTAATGTTCGTACGAACTTTCGGTCCGTTCGCGGGTTCTGGTGCGAACCGAACCCGGGGGTGTTCGGCTCATCACTAGCCAGGAAGGACAATACCAGTCACCGCGATAATTGACTCAGGAGCATGTAATTGTTTCATCGATCTTAACTTTGCAGCACAACAGCACATCCCACTCCAGCCAAAGACCCAGGGACTTTCCATCTTTTTAGCAGACGGGTCCCGTATTAAGTCAGGAGTAGTGACTCAAGAAACCCCTCCTTTGCTTGTAACCACCTCTACAGATCATAAGGAACTATTAAGCCTGAATGCCATTGCATCCCCTCTGTTTCCAGTCATCTTGGGTCTACCCTGGCTTCAGGCCCATAACCCACAGATCGATTGGGGGTCCGGGAGTATTAGGTTCCAGTCACCTTATTGCCAACACCACTGCATGCCTCCATGTCTCAGCACTTCTGGTCCTCTGTTATGCCTGGAGCCGGATTCAGAGGTACGCGCAGCTGTGCCCAAACAATACCATGGATTCCTGGACGTTTTCAGCAAACGGGGAGCTGAGACCCTTCCGCCTCATCGTCCATACGATTGTCCAATCGAGCTTCTCCCTGGGGCTGAAATTCCCTTTGGACGGATCTTCCCCTTATCTGAACGGGAGCTAGAGGTTCTGAAAGAGTATGTTGATGAAAACCTAAAGAGGGGGTTCATCCGTCCTTCCACTTCTCCAGCAGGGGCGGGAATCTTTTTTGTGGAGAAAAAGGACCATTCTCTCCGGCCCTGTGTGGACTACCGGGAATTAAATAAAATTACGGTCAAGAATCGGTACCCTCTGCCCCTGGTACCCGAACTCTTTCAGAGGCTTAGTGTCAGGGTCACCTGTGGCCAGGTGACAGATGCACACCGTAGGGGGACAGGAGTGCACCGCGAGGTAGTGAACCCTATGGCTGGCTTCTGCGGATAGGGAACTGGGTGGTTGTGGAAAGCGAGACCAGAGGAGCACAACCGGGATCCAAACGGAAGCTAGAGCCAAGATTCCCCAGGGCGCGGAGTCTAAGACCCAGCTGGTCTTCTCCAGGGCCTCTAGTGGTGAGGATGTTAGCTGCAGGCTGGGACCAGGTCGCGGCCCCTGGAGTTTCCTAGCTCACGCCCCGTAGGATAAGGGGAAAAGAGGGGAAGCAGCAGCACACGAAGAGAGAACCGAATAACAAGCTGAAGGTCAGGGGCCACAAGCAGACAAGGATAACGAAGAACGAGCCGAAGGTCAAGGGTCACGAGCAGACAGGGATAGTCGGGGACAAGCCAATAACGTAACAGAGAGACAGACGTAGCACACGGCAGGCAGGAACCCAAACACACAATGCCTAACAAACACGTTGATCAGCAAAGCAGGCTTGCAGTGCACAGGTTAATATAGTGTTCAGTGATAGGGCCTGGGGTGGAGTCAGGCTGGGAGGAGATTATAAAGGAAGCCAGGTGAAGGAGGTCTGGTCTCTAGATGAACACATGAGGAGGAAGGTAAGATGGCAGACAGACATTAATGCATATCCATGACACTTAGGACCTCTTCTGTGTTTACCAAGCTAGACCTGCGGGGGGGGTACAACCTGGTCCGCATCCGCGCAGGGGATGAATGGAAGACTGCTTTTCGGACCAGGTTCGGCCATTACGAATACCTAGTAATGCCCTTTGGCCTATGTAATGCCCCTGCTACTTTTCAGCATCTAGTCAACGACATTTTTAGGGACTGCCTGGACATTTACGTAATTGTCTATCTAGACAATATTTAGATTTTTTCCACTTCAATTGAGCAGCACCGGGAACATGTCAAGGCTGTACTCTGTCGACTCCGTCAACATGGACTGTACACAAAACCAGAAAAATGCGAATTCGAGCGACAGAGTATTCAGTTCCTCGGCTTGGTAATTTCAACAGAGGGATTCAAGATGGATCCGCAAAAGGTTTCAGCTATTCTGGATTGGCCTGCACCTTCAGACAAGAAGGGGGTGCAGCGCTTCGTTGGCTTCGCCAACTTCTACCGGAGGTTCATCAAGGGATTCTCCGCTATTATTTCCCCGATTACGCAGCTGACCAAGCAGAATGTCCTGTTTTGTTGGAATCCCGAGGCACAGGCTGCCTTCACAAATTTAAAAGGACTGTTCACGTCAGCTCCTATTCTGAGTCACCCTGACCCTGCTCTACCTTATCTACTCGAGGTAGATGCCTCAGAGACAGCGTTAGGAGCCGTTATCTCTCAACGCCAGGGTCTCAAGGACTTGATGCACCCAATAGCCTTCTTCTCTTGTAAGCTTACTCCGGCCGAAAAGAACTATGACGTGGGGGACCGGGAGCTCCTGGCCATCAAGTCCGCCCTTGAAGAATGGAGGTATCTGTTGGAAGGAGCAGCGCATCCTATACTCATTTATACAGACCACAAGAACCTGGAGTATTTGAGAGCTGCCAAGCGTCTGAGACCACGCCAGGCACGATGGGCCTTATTCTTCTCTAGGTTTTCATTTCACATAACTTACCGGCCCGGCTCAAAGAACACCAAACCAGATGCCCTTTCTCGCATGTTCGATGAACCGAAAGAAGTGTCAGCCCCTGATACCATTCTATCGGAAGGTAACTTTCTACTCTTGCAAACAAATCTAATGTCCGGCTTGAAACAAGCTTCAGCAAATATGTCAGGGCCTCCTGGGATTACCCTGTTACAAAAGGATGGGTTACTATGGAAAGACAACAAGATCTTTGTACCAGAAGATGTCAGAGTAACAGTATTAAATCTGTGCCATGATCATCCCCTGGCCGGCCACTTCGGAATACATAAAACCCAGGAACTAATTCAATGCACATTTTGGTGGCCGGATCATGAAAGGAACTGCAGGGAGTATGTAAATTCATGTGCCACCTGTACCCGTAGTAAGACCGCTAGAAGCAAGGCCTGGGGTCTGCTCAGACCCTTACCAGTTCCTGATCGACCCTGGCAAAGGATTGCTATAGACTTCATAGTGGAACTTCCCCCGTCAGAAGGTTGCTCAGCCATTTTTGTAGTGGTCGATAGGGATGAGCTTCGTGTTCGAGTCGAACATACGTTCGACTCGAACATCGGCTGTTCGATCGTTCGACGAAGATCGAACGATTTGGGCCATTCGCGCCAAATTCGAGTGACGCGAACGACCCACAATGCACTACGCCATCGCAGTGTCATCCAGGCGCTGTGATTGGCCAAGCATGCACTGTGACCCCGCATGCTTGGCCAATCACAGCGCCGGCAGCGAGGAGAGCAATGATTGGCCACAGGCAGGATGCCTTTGGCCAATTATTGCTGAGGGGGTTTAGTACACGCCCCACACTATAAAAGGCCGACAGCGCGGCGGCCTTGTGTAGTGTGTTCCGGAGCAGGGAAAGAGAAGCATAGACAGTGTCATTATTTTTCCTTTACTAATCCTGGATTCCTTGTGTTTAGGGACAAATAAGGATAGGTAGGGAGAGTGTCAGTGACAGTGTGCTATTCTGTGCTAATCCTTGTTTGTAGGGACAGAGAGGTACAGTGAGGGAAAGTGTCAGTGTGCTATTCTGTTCTAAACCAATCTTGCTGAACCATATTTTCAATCCTTGAGTTTAGGGACAGAGAGGTACAGTGAGGGAAAGTGTCAGTGTGCTATTCTGTGCTAAATCTTGTTTGTAGGGAGGGACAGAGTAGGACAGTGAGGGAAAGTGTCAGTGTGCTATTCTGTTCTAAACCAATTTTGCTGTTCCATATTTTCAATCCTTGAGTTTAGGGACAGAGAAGGACACTCGTGGCAATTATCAGTGTGCTATTCTGTGCTAAATCTTGTTTGTAGGGAGGGACAGAGTAGGACAGTGAGGGAAAGTGTCAGTGTGCTATTCTGTTCTAAACCAATTTTGCTGTTCCATATTTTCAATCCTTGAGTTTAGGGACAGAGAAGGACACTCGTGGCAATTATCAGTGTGCTATTCTGTGCTAAATCTTGTTTGTAGGGAGGGACAGAGTAGGACAGTGAGGGAAAGTGTCAGTGTGCTATTCTGTTCTAAACCAATTTTGCTGTTCCATATTTTCAATCCTTGAGTTTAGGGACAGAGAAGGACACTCGTGGAAATTATCAGTGTGCTATTCTGTGCTAAATCTTGTTTGTAGGGAGGGACAGAGTAGGACAGTGAGGGAAAGTGTCAGTGTGCTATTCTGTTCTAAACCAATTTTGCTGTTCCATATTTTCAATCCTTGAGTTTAGGGACAGAGAAGGACACTCGTGGCAATTATCAGTGTGCTATTCTGTGCTAAATCTTGTTTGTAGGGAGGGACAGAGTAGGACAGTGAGGGAAAGTGTCAGTGTGCTATTCTGTTCTAAACCAATTTTGCTGTTCCATATTTTCAATCCTTGAGTTTAGGGACAGAGAAGGACACTCGTGGCAATTATCAGTGTGCTATTCTGTGCTAAATCTTGTTTGTAGGGAGGGACAGAGTAGGACAGTGAGGGAAAGTGTCAGTGTGCTATTCTGTTCTAAACCAATTTTGCTGAACCATATTTTCAATCCTTGAGTTTAGGAACAGAGAGGTACAGTGAGTGAAACTGACAGTGTGCTATTCTGTTCTAAACCAATTTTGCTGTTCCATATTTCAAATCCTTGAGTTTAGGGACAGAGAAGGACACTCGTGGCAATTATCAGTGTGCTATTCTGTGCTAAATCTTGTTTGTAGGGAGGGACAGAGTAGGACAGTGAGGGAAAGTGTCAGTGTGCTATTCTGTTCTAAACCAATTTTGCTGTTCCATATTTTCAATCCTTGAGTTTAGGGACAGAGAAGGACACTCGTGACAATTATCAGTGTGCTATTCTGTGCTAAATCTTGTTTGTAGGGAGGGACAGAGTAGGACAGTGAGGGAAAGTGTCAGTGTGCTATTCTGTTCTAAACCAATTTTGCTGAACCATATTTTCAATCCTTGAGTTTAGGGACAAAGAGGTACAGTGAGTGAAACTGACAGTGTGCTATTCTGTTCCAAACCAATTTTGCTGTTCCATATTTCAAATCCTTGAGTTTAGGGACAGAGAAGGACACTCGTGGCAATTATCAGTGTGCTATTCTGTGCTAAATCTTGTTTGTAGGGAGGGACAGAGTAGGACAGTGAGGGAAAGTGTCAGTGTGCTATTCTGTTCTAAACCAATTTTGCTGTTCCATATTTTCAATCCTTGAGTTTAGGGACAGAGAAGGACACTCGTGGCAATTATCAGTGTGCTATTCTGTGCTAAATCTTGTTTGTAGGGAGGGACAGAGTAGGACAGTGAGGGAAAGTGTCAGTGTGCTATTCTGTTCTAAACCAATTTTGCTGAACCATATTTTCAATCCTTGAGTTTAGGGACAGAGAGGTACAGTGAGTGAAACTGACAGTGTGCTATTCTGTTCTAAACCAATTTTGCTGTTCCATATTTTCAATCCTTGAGTTTAGGGACAGAGAAGGACACTCGTGGCAATTATCAGTGTGCTATTCTGTGCTAAATCTTGTTTGTAGGGAGGGACAGAGTAGGACAGTGAGGGAAAGTGTCAGTGTGCTATTCTGTTCTAAACCAATTTTGCTGTTCCATATTTTCAATCCTTGAGTTTAGGGACAGAGAAGGACACTCGTGGAAATTATCAGTGTGCTATTCTGTGCTAAATCTTGTTTGTAGGGAGGGACAGAGTAGGACAGTGAGGGAAAGTGTCCTATTCTGTTCTAAACCAATTTTGCTGAACCATATTTTCAATCCTTGAGTTTAGGGACAGAGAGGTACAGTGAGTGAAACTGACAGTGTGCTATTCTGTTCTAAACCAATTTTGCTGTTCCATATTTTCAATCCTTGAGTTTAGGGACAGAGAAGGACACTCGTGGAAATTATCAGTGTGCTATTCTGTGCTAAATCTTGTTTGTAGGGAGGGACAGAGTAGGACAGTGAGGGAAAGTGTCAGTGTGCTATTCTGTTCTAAACCAATTTTGCTGAACCATATTTTTAATCCTTGAGTTTAGGGACAGAGAGGTACAGTGAGTGAAACTGACAGTGTGCTATTCTGTTCTAAACCAATTTTGCTGTTCCATATTTTCAAACCTTGAGTTTAGGGACAGAGAAGGACACTCGTGGAAATTATCAGTGTGCTATTCTGTGCTAAATCTTGTTTGTAGGGAGGGACAGAGTAGGACAGTGAGGGAAAGTGTCCTATTCTGTTCTAAACCGATTTTGCTGAACCATATTTTTAATCCTTGAGTTTAGGGACAGAGAGGTACAGTGAGTGAAACTGACAGTGTGCTATTCTGTTCTAAACCAATTTTGCTGTTCCATATTTCAAATCCTTGAGTTTAGGGACAGAGAAGGATAGGCAGGGGACAGTGTCAGTGTAATTGTTGCTAAGCCTCCTGCACAGTATACACCTGAAGGTAGCCCTTATTGCTCTTTTTCCCATCTCCCTGCAGGCCATCCATTAAAATGTCTGGAAGGCAAACAAGGAGAGGCAGACAGTCAGGAGGCAAAAAAAGAGGGCAAGCAGGCTCTGTGTCTGGGGGCAACAGTGCTGGTCGTGGACGCGGTGCATTGTCATCAGCACATGGCCATGGGACACGCTTGTCCTTCTTTTCGGCAGCTGGACATGTTGAGCCACATCATGCCGAAGACTTGGTAGAGTGGATGACCAAGCCCACCTCATCCTCCTGATCCTCTCTCACCCAGGCTCAGGGTACTGGCAAAGCAGCTGCCAAAGCGTCCTCTTCTCTGGTATCATTATCTTCATTAGTCAATCCTTCCCTAGACCCACCATGTCCTCCTCCTGAGGAGTCCCCCGAACTGTTTGAGCACAGTGTTGGGTACATGCTCCAGGAGGATGCCCAGCGTTTCGAAGGATCTGATGATGATACCCAGCTAGAGGAAGGCAGCAGCGTGAGAGCAGAGAGAGGGGATGCTCAAGAAGGACACCAATCTGGCAGTCATGCTCCAGCAGCTGCAGCATACTGCCAAATTGGCTCCAGTGATGAGGAGGGAGGGGATGATGAGGTCACTGACTCCACGTGGGTGCCTAATAGGAGAGAGGAGGAGGAGGAGGAGGATGAGGAGGAGGCACATCTCCAACGAGGCAGGATGCCCTTGAGTGGCCAGCGTATGGGCAGCACACCGACGGAATCACACCGCAGAGCTCCGCCTGTGCAGGGCGCTGCCTCTGCCCGTCATGCAAAAAGTTCTTTGGTGTGGGCCTTTTTTGAGGCGAGTGCATCAGATCGCACAGCTGCTGTTTGCAACATATGTCTCAAGCGTATATCGCGTGGCCAAAACATCAGCCGCTTGGGCACCACATGCTTGATCAGACATATGTTGACCTGCCATGCAGCTCGTTGGCAAGCCTACCTTAAAGACCCACACCAAATAACAAAGCTGACCTCTTCTTGCACCGCATCAGCTGGGATCTCCAACCCCACTATACCTTCACTCCTCTCTGAAACCTGCTCTGAGAGGAATGAAGGTGTAGAATTAGGTGTGTCACAGGCAAGTACTTGCGGGCACTCTGCTAGCAGTACACCAACGTCCGATTCTAGCAGGCAAATTTCCCTGCCCCAGCTGCTGGACCGTCGAAAGAAGTTCACTCCCAGCCATCCACATGCCCAGCGGTTGAATGCTAGCTTGGCTAAATTGCTAGCGCTTCAACTGCTGCCTTTTCAGTTGGTAGACTCGGCCCCCTTCCGTGAGTTTGTGCAATGTGCGGTTCCTCAGTGGCAGGTTCCCAAACGCCACATTTTCGCATGGAAGGCGATTCCGGCTCTCTACAGGCATGTGGAAGGCAATGTCTTGGCCTCCCTGGACAGGGCGGTCAGCGGTAAGGTGCATATTACCACTGACTCATGGTCCAGCAGGCATGGACAGGGACGTTACCTTTCTTTCACGGCCCATTGGGTCACTCTTTTGGCAGCTGGGAAGGATGCAGGACAAGGTGCAGTAGTGTTGGAGGTTGTTCCACCGCCACGCCTCCAAAATGCTACTACTGGTTGTGACACACCTCTCTCCTCCACCCCCTCCTCTTCTTCTTCCTCCATGGCCTCTTCCTGTGGTTTGTTCTCGGAACCAGCGGTGCTCCGTAGGCGTTCAAGGGGCTACGCAAGTACGCAGGCAAAAAGATGCCATGCCGTGCTTGCGCTGGTGTGTTTGGGGGACAGGAGCCACACTGGGGCAGAGGTCCTGTCTGCTCTGCAGGGGCAGGCCGAGAGGTGGTTGACGCCACGCCAGCTTAAGCCAGGAATGGTGGTTTGTGACAATGGCACCAACCTCCTCTCCGCCCTCCGACAGGGACAACTGACCCATGTGCCCTGTATGGCTCACGTCCTTAACCTAGTGGTGCAGCGGTTCTTGGGCAGGTACCCGGGCTTACAGGATGTCCTGAGGCAGGCCAGGAAAGTGTGTGTGCATTTCAGCAGATCTTATAATGCCAGTGCTCGCCTGGCTGAGCTGCAAAAGGAGTTGAACCTGCCCAAGAACCGCCTTATATGTGACATGCCCACCAGGTGGAACTCAACGTTGGCCATGCTGCAGCGGCTGCACACGCAGCAAAGGGCCATCAATGAGTACCTGTGCGACTACGGCACCAGGACAGGGTCAGGGGAGCTCAGGTTTTTTTCACCACGCCAGTGGGGCATGATCAGGGATGCATGCACTGTCCTGCCACCATTTGAGGAGGCCACGAGGATGGTGAGCAGTGACAGTGCATGCATCAGTGACACTGTACCTCTTGTCCACCTGTTGGAGCACACGCTGCGTGGAATAATGGACAGGGCACTTGAGGCAGAACAGAGGCAGGAAGAGGAGGACTTCCTTGCCTCTCAAGGCCCCCTTTACCCAGACAGTGTTCCTTCTGTCCCACCCATCGCACAGGAAGAGGAGGAGGAGGAGGAGGAGGAGGATTGTGTCAGCATGGAGGTGGAGCCTGGCACTCAGCATCATCAGCAGCAGTCTTTTAGGGATGATTTACAGTCCCAAGAAACCAGTGGACTTGTACGTGGCTGGGAGGAGGTGGCTGCGGATCATGTCGTCCTTAGAGACCCAGAGGACTCCGGAATGAATGCCTCAGCTAACCTACGCTGCATGGCCTCCCTGATCCTGCAAAGTCTGCGGAAGGATCCTCGTATTCTTCGGATCAAGGAGAGGGACCTTTGCTGGCTGGCCACTCTCCTTGATCCACGGTACAAGGGTAAGGTTGCGGACCTTATCGTACCGTCGCAGAGGGAGCAGAGGATGAGACAACTCCGGGAGGCCTTGCAGAAAGGTCTGTGCAACGCGTTCCCAGAGACTGGGAGGTTACAAACTCCTGGTCCTGGACAACGAGTTGCTGAGGCTTCGGGCAGTCAAAGAAGGAGCGGTGGGGAAGGTGGCCGTCTGACCGATGCGTTCAGACAATTCTTTAGTCCGCAGCCCCAAAGTATGATCGGTTCCAGCAACCATCGCCAGCGTCTGATATACATGGTCCAGGAATACCTAGGGGCAAGGTCAGACTTGGACACCTTCCCCACCGAAAATCCTCTGGCTTACTGGGTCTTGAGGATGGATCACTGGCCAGAGCTTGCACAGTATGCAATTGAGCTACTGGCCTGTCCTGCATCCAGCGTTCTTTCAGAACGCACATTCAGTGCTGCTGGAGGATTTGTCACGGATCACAGGGTGCGCCTGTCCACCGACTCGGTTGATCGACTGACTTTCATCAAGATGAACCACCCCCTTTATCCGCCGGACGGATAATATTTTCTTTACGTTTTTCTAGAGATTCCATCCCCTTTTTAATGTACTGTGGGTCCATCACTTTCCTTATCCTCATTTTATCTAAGTCATTGAACATCATATGTTTAAACACCTCTAAGTATTTATTATCAACATTCAGAGGGTTAAAAGTGGACTTATTACGTAGGTTGGAGTGGACACCATCAGCTACTCGAGTTGATTTTATGGGGTTAGTCAAAAAATATTTTTTCATATTGAGGTTTCTAACAAATTTTTGAATGTTGACATAAGTTTGGAATTTATTGAGATTTTTTGTTGGGGCAAACTTCACTCGTAACTCGTCATCATCCAAAGTACAACTGCTCAAATTATAGATCCCTGTGCCTATTGGGGTTTTGGTCTTTTGTATTCTCCTTCCCCCTCTCCTTCCTCTCTGGCCTTTCTTTTTTGAGATTGACCATTTCCTTGTGGAATCTGTTGAGGTTGGTGCCTCCACCAATCGCCTGGGTTCGGTTGGTATGAGGGACCCCTCCCTGACCCTTGGTTCGATTGATTGTACGGAGGACCCCTCCCTGGCCCACTCTGGGCCCCTGAAAAATCCCCTCCCTCCCTTATAGCCTGATTTTGGAGGGGGTAAATCTATTTATAATAGGTGCCTGACCACCTCGTGGGAATGTAGGTTTGCCTCTATTTTGATTATGAGAATAGGGGACTTGATCATATCCATGACTCTCCCAACCATGGGGGGATTCATATTGATATTGATGGTGGGGGTAATTTCTAGATGGAGATTGATAAGAGGATGAATTTCCTCTTTTACCTCTACCACCACCTCTCTTTCCCCTAAAGTTATTACCTCTATATGGCTGATCTCCCCTCTGGGGCGGGGGGCCTACTACAGAATAATCATAACTATGAATCGTTTCTCTAATAGGGGTGGGGGCAGATGATGGAATAATGTCCTGAATAGGAACATTATCTGAGACAAGCGGGTTGGAAACGTTGACATTTTGCCATTTAAAAATATTGCCTTTATTAAAATCATCAAAATCCCGGATGAATTTTTTCTTTTTCTTATTTTGGATTTCTATATCTCATTTACACAATTTGTTTTTGAGTTCAGCTGATAACCGCAGGAACTCTTTACTTTCTTTGAGGGGTTCTATAAGATTTTTTATGTCCCGAATCTGAGATTCTATCGCTAACATTTTTCTTTCTTTACGTGAAAGTAAAAATTCCAGCAATTGTAAACCTTTTAGGACAAAAAATTCTCCCCACTCTTTCATCGACTCATCATCTAAGAGCCCATCATTAGGTGGGACATCCCATCTTAAACGGCGTGGAACCAGTTTAGCAGCCAAATACTGTCTAAAAGATGCAATGTCCCACCATATTTTAACCTTTTTCTCAAATAAGTGACCCAATTTTTTGAACGAATGAGCCACATCATTAATTTGTTCATTGGGTGGGGTTCGGGAGAAAACATCCCCTAATTTGACCTCACGTATCTCTAGATATTGAAATACATCCATAAATGCAGCTGAATTGTGATATATTGATAAACAAGCAGTACTAAAGCAGATCAACCAGCGCAAATAAAATTAACACAAAAAGAATTGCAGCTGGACACTGAGGGTCAAAATATCAAATCCCCAAGTAAACTGGCATAAAAGCAGTGCAGCGCAGCAAAAATAAAAATAAAACCCAAAATAAATCATAAAAAACAATAATACTGAGAACGGTAGTAAATAGTTAAAAAATGTGTCCATAGAATTCCTCTTAGCAAGAATAGAAGCCCAAGACAGTGTCCATATAGGAAGTGACTCCTAAAGATTATTAAATGGTGACTTATGTGATATTCCTCCACCACCGAAATAGGTTTGCAGCTCACCTCAGAGCATGGACCCCTGAACCAGTCAGTCAGGTCATGCAAGCATGTTTCCCTTGTGGGACAGATATTCCAAGGTAGATAAACTCAGGAAGGCAATACGATAGGGGGAAATCCACAGGTCACTAGATCAGAGCTCCGGTCCAGGTGTAATAATATGCAAGAGAATATATAGAGATCTAATGCTCTCCGTATGGTACAACATATATTTATTTTAGAAAAGAAGAAATGCACTTACATACATAGCACTGTATAAACCCCAGTGCATGGGAATGCCGGCATGTAATAAAACGGGTGTAGCGAGTGTCAGCATGGAAGAGAGGCGCGGGTGACGTCACATCTGCTCACGTATTCCGTACGCGTTGCGTCCTAGCACTCGGCGGGACTTCATCAGCGGTACGGAACAGCGTGAATCACCCGCTATAAATGTCAATGGAACGTGGAACCGGCCAATCACAGCACAATCAACAATCGATTGTCATGGAAACCCTGCCAGCAGGGGAATAAGACGGAGGCCGGTAAGGACCAAAATAAAGAAAAAAGCAAAGATCCCTTAAAAGGGAAAAACTTTACTGCACCACTTACGTGGAGCATATAATTTTGCTCAATTGATTATCAAATCAAGAAACAAATGAACAGTATGTGAATCGTAGCCCACGTCTCCTGCTGACACTGAAAATACAATATATACTATCCCAATATGTTAAGAAAAAAATCTAAAAGAAAGGAAAGATAGCTGGAATCAGGGAAATCAGTGACAGGTCATGCATATCTAAAATACACTGTTGACCCTATTGAAAAATTCCTAAACAAATAATTAAAAAAAAAAAATTTTATAAAAAATACATATAAATATATACATATATGTAAAATAAGCATAATAAAAATACCACAGAAATTCATTTTAAAATCAGGCAAAATAAAATAAAATATGGCAAAATTAAAAATTCAACGATCAGAGATAAAACAATTTAAATCAAATTCAACATTCAAGCCAGCAGGTACTAAAACTTGTGTCTCGTGTATCCACTGAGATTCCCTGCGGCTTAACTGGCGTATAAAACTACCACCTCTCCAATGTTTGATTACTCGTTCGATGCCCCAAAATTTCAAACCTCTAGGGTTTTGATTATGCATCAATTTAAAATGTCTAGACACATTGTGTGTTTTAACTCCTCTTTTAATGTTGTTCACATGCTCCCCTAGACGAACGTGAAGTGGTCTAGAGGTTCTACCAATATACTGAAGACCACATTCGCATTCTAGCATGTAAACAACACCTATAGTGGTGCACGTAATCAACTGACCTATCTTATATGATTTTTTGGTAGCAGTGGCAAGAAAATCTTTCCTCTTTTTTATATTGCACTTAGAATGCTTGCAGGCTGTGCATCGCCCGCAAGCATAAAAACCAGCGAGGAAGGAGAAGAGTCTGTTTTCAGAATGCACTGGAGGGTCAACAACTCCTGGTGCCAGACAATCACGCAAAGACGGAGCTTTCTTATAGATAAATGCTGGGCGTGATGGCAACAGCGGGCCCAAAACCTTGTCTTGCTTTAGTATTGACCAGTTATTTGAAACAAGTTTTTCAAATTTCTTATATTGTACGTTATAATTGAGTACCATTTTGAAATTCGAGATACTAATATTGGTTTCTCTGACTTTATCAGCTACCAATGATCCCCTATCCAAGGAACGTACATTCTCTATCTCTTTATCTAAAGAGTCCCTATTATACCCTTTCTGTTGGAATCTGGATGACAAAATCTGTGCCTGTGTGAGAAAGTCCTCCTCCCTTGTGCAATTTCGCCTGAGCCTAATAAACTGACCTTTCGGTATATTGCATAGCCACGATTTATGGTGGCAACTATCAAGTGGTATGTATGCATTACGATCAGTAGGCTTAAGATAATTACACAGGCGGAATTGCTCACTATCCTTCCAGATTTCCAAATCTAGGAACACAATATTTTTCATACTAATATTCCAGGTTAATTTAATATTCTTGGTATTCTCATTCATTGTCCCGATAAAGTAATCAAGACTGGGACGATCCCCCTCCCAAATTAGAATGAGATCGTCTATGTACCTTTTGTAACAGACTAACTGGGGGGGGGACGATTCTTGAAAACCACGTCCTCCTCGCAGTGGGCCATAAAAAGGTTGGCCACACTGGGAGCAAAACGGGCTCCCATCGCGACCCCCCTTGTCTGCAAAAAGAACTGACGATTGTACCAAAAATAATTTCTAGATAAACAAAAACCCAGACTGGTCAAAAGAAAATCCTTATGTTTAGCCGTTTATATGTATTTTTTATAAATTTTTTTTTTTTTTTTTAATTATTTGTTTAGGAATTTTTCAATAGGGTCAACAGTGTATTTTAGATATGCATGACCTGTCACTGATTTCCCTGATTCCAGCTATCTTTCCTTTCTTTTAGATTTTTTTCTTAACATATTGGGATAGTATATATTGTATTTTCAGTGTCAGCAGGAGACGTGGGCTACGATTCACATACTGTTCATTTGTTTCTTGATTTGATAATCAATTGAGCAAAATTATATGCTCCACGTAAGTGGTGCAGTAAAGTTTTTCCCTTTTAAGGGATCTTTGCTTTTTTCTTTATTTTGGTCCTTACCGGCCTCCGTCTTATTCTCCTGCTGGCAGGGTTTCCATGACAATCGATTGTTGATTGTGCTGTGATTGGCCGGTTCCACGTTCCATTGACATTTATAGCGGGTGATTCACGCTGTTCCGTACCGCTGATGAAGTCCCGCCCAGTGCTAGGACGCAACGCGTACGGAATACGTGAGCAGATGTGACGTCACCCGCGCCTCTCTTCCATGCTGACACTCGCTACACCCGTTTTATTACATGCCGGCATTCCCATGCACTGGGGTTTATACAGTGCTATGTATGTAAGTGCATTTCTTCTTTTCTAAAATAAATATATGTTGTACCATACGGAGAGCATTAGATCTCTATATATTCTCTTGCATATTATTACACCCGGACCGGAGCTCTGATCTAGTGACCTGTGGATTTCCCCCTATCGTATTGCCTTCCTGAGTTTATCTACCTTGGAATATCTGTCCCACAAGGGAAACATGCTTGCATGACCTGACTGACTGGTTCAGGGGTCCATGCTCTGAGGTGAGCTGCAAACCTATTTCGGTGGTGGAGGAATATCACAGAAGTCACCATTTAATAATCTTTAGGAGTCACTTCCTATATGGACACTGTCTTGGGCTTCTATTCTTGCTAAGAGGAATTCTATGGACACATTTTTTAACTATTTACTACCGTTCTCAGTATTATTGTTTTTTATGATTTATTTTGGGTTTTATTTTTATTTTTGCTGCGCTGCACTGCTTTTATGCCAGTTTACTTGGGGATTTGATATTTTGACCCTCAGTGTCCAGCTGCAATTCTTTTTGTGTTAATTTTATTTGCGCTGGTTGATCTGCTTTAGTACTGCTTGTTTATCAATATATCACAATTCAGCTGCATTTATGGATGTATTTCAATATCTAGAGATACGTGAGGTCAAATTAGGGGATGTTTTCTCCCGAACCCCACCCAATGAACAAATTAATGATGTGGCTCATTCGTTCAAAAAATTGGGTCACTTATTTGAGAAAAAGGTTAAAATATGGTGGGACATTGCATCTTTTAGACAGTATTTGGCTGCTAAACTGGTTCCACGCCGTTTAAGATGGGATGTCCCACCTAATGATGGGCTCTTAGATGATGAGTCGATGAAAGAGTGGGGAGAATTTTTTGTCGTAAAAGGTTTACAATTGCTGGAATTTTTACTTTCACGTAAAGAAAGAAAAATGTTAGCGATAGAATCTCAGATTCGGGACATAAAAAATCTTATAGAACCCCTCAAAGAAAGTGAAGAGTTCCTGCGGTTATCAGCTGAACTCAAAAACAAATTGTGTAAATGGGATATAGAAATCCAAAATAAGAAAAAGAAAAAATTCATCCGGGATTTTGATGATTTTAATAAAGGCAATATTTTTAAATGGCAAAATGTCAACGTTTCCAACCCGCTTGTCTCAGATAATGTTCCTATTCAGGACATTATTCCATCATCTGCCCCCACCCCTATTAGAGAAACGATTCATAGTTATGATTATTCTGTAGTAGGCCCCCCGCCCCAGAGGGGAGATCAGCCATATAGAGGTAATAACTTTAGGGGAAAGAGAGGTGGTGGTAGAGGTAAAAGAGGAAATTCATCCTCTTATCAATCTCCATCTAGAAATTACCCCCACCATCAATATCAATATGAATCCCCCCATGGTTGGGAGAGTCATGGATATGATCAAGTCCCCTATTCTCATAATCAAAATAGAGGCAAACCTACATTCCCAGTTGTACTTTGGATGATGACGAGTTACGAGTGTTGGATAGGGGTTTGAAGTTTGCCCCAACAAAAAATCTCAATAAATTCCAAACTTATGTCAACATTCAAAAATTTGTTAGAAACCTCAATATGAAAAAATATTTTTTGACTAACCCCATAAAATCAACTCGAGTAGCTGATGGTATCCACTCCAACCTACGTAATAAGTCCACTTTTAACCCTCTGAATGTTTATAATAAATACTTAGAGGTGTTTAAACATATGATGTTCAATGACTTAGATAAAATGAGGATAAGGAAAGTGATGGACCCACAGTACATTAAAAAGGGGATGGAATCTCTAGAAAAACGTAAAGAAATTATTATCCGTCCGGCGGATAAAGGGGGTGGATTGGTTATTCTAGATAAAGCTGTTTATACAGCAGAAATGGATCGGTTATTGAGTGATCATGACACTTACCGTATTTTGAATAGGGATCCTATGCTGACATATAAGGATGAGCTTCATCTGTTAGTAGAATCAGGACAAACTATGGGTGTCCTTAATAAAAAGGAGGCCCTCTATTTAGATCCTTTGTTCTGTAGAACACCAATCATATACTGCCTTCCAAAAATCCATAAGGATAGTGCCAACCCTCCGGGGAGGCCTATCGTTAATGGTATTGACTCCATTAGCTCAAGAGTGGGGCAGTATATAGATTCATTCCTGCAACCCCTGGTGTCAGAAACTAGAGCCTACCTTAGGGACACCAAACATATTATTCAATTATTGGAGGCTGTCACATGCTCACCATCCAGTATCCTTGTCACTGCGGATGTAGGCTCACTGTACACTATAATAGGACATGAGGATGCCTTGTCTTCCATGCAGTGGGCTTTAGCATCTTCAGATCTTCCGGCTAAACATAAGGATTTTCTTTTGACCAGTCTGGGTTTTTGTTTATCTAGAAATTATTTTTGGTACAATCGTCAATTCTTTTTGCAGATAAGGGGGGTCGCGATGGGAGCCCGTTTTGCTCCCAGTGTGGCCAACCTTTTTATGGCCCACTGGGAGGAGGACGTGGTTTTCAAGAATCGTCCCCCCCAGTTAGTCTGTTACAAAAGGTACATAGACGATCTCATTCTAATTTGGGAGGGGGATCGTCCCAGTCTTGATTACTTTATCGGGACAATGAATGAGAATATCAAGAATATTAAATTAACCTGGAATATTAGTATGAAAAATATTGTGTTCCTAGATTTGGAAATCTGGAAGGATAGTGAGCAATTCCGCCTGTGTAATTATCTTAAGCCTACTGATCGTAATGCATACATACCACTTGATAGTTGCCACCATAAATCGTGGCTATGCAATATACCGAAAGGTCAGTTTATTAGGCTCAGGCGAAATTGCACAAGGGAGGAGGACTTTCTCACACAGGCACAGATTTTGTCATCCAGATTCCAACAGAAAGGGTATAATAGGGACTCTTTAGATAAAGAGATAGAGAATGTACGTTCCTTGGATAGGGGATCATTGGTAGCTGATAAAGTCAGAGAAACCAATATTAGTATCTCGAATTTCAAAATGGTACTCAATTATAACGTACAATATAAGAAATTTGAAAAACTTGTTTCAAATAACTGGTCAATACTAAAGCAAGACAAGGTTTTGGGCCCGCTGTTGCCATCACGCCCAGCATTTATCTATAAGAAAGCTCCGTCTTTGAGTGATTGTCTGGCACCAGGAGTTGTTGACCCTCCAGTGCATTCTGAAAACAGACTCTTCTCCTTCCTCGCTGGTTTTTATGCTTGCGGGCGATGCACAGCCTGCAAGCATTCTAAGTGCAATATAAAAAAGAGGAAAGATTTTCTTGCCACTGCTACCAAAAAATCATATAAGATAGGTCAGTTGATTACGTGCACCACTATAGGTGTTGTTTACATGCTAGAATGCGAATGTGGTCTTCAGTATATTGGTAGAACCTCTAGACCACTTCACGTTCGTCTAGGGGAGCATGTGAACAACATTAAAAGAGGAGTTAAAACACACAATGTGTCTAGACATTTTAAATTGATGCATAATCAAAACCCTAGAGGTTTGAAATTTTGGGGCATCGAACGAGTAATCAAACATTGGAGAGGTGGTAGTTTTATACGCCAGTTAAGCCGCAGGGAATCTCAGTGGATACACGAGACACAAGTTTTAGTACCTGCTGGCTTGAATGTTGAATTTGATTTAAATTGTTTTATCTCTGATCGTTGAATTTTTAATTTTGCCATATTTTATTTTATTTTGCCTGATTTTAAAATGAATTTCTGTGGTATTTTTATTATGCTTATTTTACATATATGTATATATTTATATGTATTTTTTATAAAAAAAAATTTTTTTTAATTATTTGTTTAGGAATTTTTCAATAGGGTCAACAGTGTATTTTAGATATGCATGACCTGTCACTGATTTCCCTGATTCCAGCTATCTTTCCTTTCTTTTAGATTTTTTTCTTAACATATTGGGATAGTATATATTGTATTTTCAGTGTCAGCAGGAGACGTGGGCTACGATTCACATACTGTTCATTTGTTTCTTGATTTGATAATCAATTGAGCAAAATTATATGCTCCACGTAAGTGGTGCAGTAAAGTTTTTCCCTTTTAAGGGATCTTTGCTTTTTTCTTTATTTTGGTCCTTACCGGCCTCCGTCTTATTCCCCTGCTGGCAGGGTTTCCATGACAATCGATTGTTGATTGTGCTGTGATTGGCCGGTTCCACGTTCCATTGACATTTATAGCGGGTGATTCACGCTGTTCCGTACCGCTGATGAAGTCCCGCCGAGTGCTAGGACGCAACGCGTACGGAATACGTGAGCAGATGTGACGTCACCCGCGCCTCTCTTCCATGCTGACACTCGCTACACCCGTTTTATTACATGCCGGCATTCCCATGCACTGGGGTTTATACAGTGCTATGTATGTAAGTGCATTTCTTCTTTTCTAAAATAAATATATGTTGTACCATACGGAGAGCATTAGATCTCTATATATTCTCTTGCATATTATTACACCCGGACCGGAGCTCTGATCTAGTGACCTGTGGATTTCCCCCTATCGTATTGCCTTCCTGAGTTTATCTACCTTGGAATATCTGTCCCACAAGGGAAACATGCTTGCATGACCTGACTGACTGGTTCAGGGGTCCATGCTCTGAGGTGAGCTGCAAACCTATTTCGGTGGTGGAGGAATATCACATAAGTCACCATTTAATAATCTTTAGGAGTCACTTCCTATATGGACACTGTCTTGGGCTTCTATTCTTGCTAAGAGGAATTCTATGGACACATTTTTTAACTATTTACTACCGTTCTCAGTATTATTGTTTTTTATGATTTATTTTGGGTTTTATTTTTATTTTTGCTGCGCTGCACTGCTTTTATGCCAGTTTACTTGGGGATTTGATATTTTGACCCTCAGTGTCCAGCTGCAATTCTTTTTGTGTTAATTTTATTTGCGCTGGTTGATCTGCTTTAGTACTGGATAGTTCCCTGCCTGATCTGCTGGATAACCTATCTAATGGATTAGACTACTCTGCTTGGTGTCTTGATTGATGTTGAACCCTGAACCCCTTGCTCCTCCCATGAACTTCCTATAAAGACGTTCCAGAGATGTTGCCCCTTGCGGTTTGATCTGCTTCTGTTCCTGACTCTGTGCCTGTATCGTGTTCCTGTGTTTGACCCGGCTTCCTCACCTCCCTCCTATCTCCAGTCCTGACTCTGGCTTGTTTGACCCTGCTAAGTTACCTGTCTGATCATCTGTTGCCAAGACCCAGCCTGGACTCTGACTACTCTCTGCCTGCCGTTTATGCTGTTTACCCTTATGTGAATGACCTGGCTTGTCTGACTGCGCTGCTCTGCATACCTACACCTGCTGACCTGCATCCGCGGTCCCGCACACCTGCACCTGCTGACCTGCATCCGCTGCTCTGCATACCTGCACCTGCTGACCTGCATCCGCTGCTCTGCATACCTGCACCTGCTGACCTGCATCTGCTGCTCCCAGTTCCAGCTGTTCCAGCTTTCGCTTGGCTTTACTACACCCAGCCAAGAGGACCAAGCAGGCACCCTTACCTCACCGCGCTCTTACCACCACTGTCCCCACTCCAGTGGTCTCCGAGCCGGGGTTGTACGGGAGGTCTCCCTCTGCACGTCAGGCTCACACCAAAGGTACGTGACACATTCCCACTGATCTGGACGGAGTTATCTCCTTGTGTAACCAGATCGATATTCGCTTTCAGGAAAGGACCCTAGAAAAGCAACGCCAGCACTCCTTGGTCCGTAGTCAGCCTGAACTACCCTCTCTTCGACCCGTGGAGCATCTCCGGCCAGCTGAGGAACCCATGCAGCTGGGCCGGACCAGGCTATCCCCAGAGGAGCGTGCTAGGCGCAGAACTCTAGGCCTGTGTCTCTACTGTGGGGGCAAAGGTAATTTACGTGACACTTGCTCTCTTTGTCCGGAAAAACAATCAGGTCCAATACATCTGGAAAGTGGAGTATTGGACCCAGAAATTTCACCCTCACCTTCTCGTCTTCTTCTTTCTGTGTTCCTTCATGTTGCTGCTTCTTCTCATTCGGTCGCAGCATATCTGGATTCCGGAGCCGCTGGCAATTTCATGGACTGGGAAATTGCATCATCTATGAGACTTACCCTTTTGCCACTCACCACGCCCTTGGTGGTCTTGGCAATTGATGGCACTCTTCTCCCAGGGGGTCCTATCCGCTTCCAGACCCTCCCTGTTAAGATGTCGGTAGGGACACTCCACCAGGAGTGGATATCCTTCCTTATCTTACCTAAGGCCTCAACTCCTATCATTTTGGGTCTCCCATGGTTACGGCTCCATTCTCCACATGTTGACTGGACTACTGGACAGATCCTGGCTTGGGGTTCCTCCTGTTCCTCGCCCTGCCTACCCAAGGTCGCCCTCTGTGAACCTGAGCCGATCATTCACTCCAGTTTGCATAACCATTTACATTTGTCTGTCCCTAATCACCCTTGGATGCACAGCAGGCTAGCTTGTCTACAAGTTCTGCAGTCGCTACGCCTTGCGATGTGATTCAGCTAGTCGCTACACCTGACTCTGCTATTCACTCGGCCTCTGTACTAGTTATTCCAGTCCAGCCAATGCCCAGTGAGCCTCCTACTTTTTCTTATTCAGGACATTCTGCTTGTCTTTCAGCTATTCAGCTTGACTCCTGTGACATGTCACCTTCTAACCAACCTGACTTCAGGGTTCCACTGACATCTGCCCAGTCTGATGGTCCTGTGCTAGATGCCCAGTTCATCTTTAAGGGTCTGGGGGACCCTCCTCAGATTCCTGTTGATCCTCTCATGCCCTTGCTTATTCCTAGAGAGCCTTTGGTCCTCAATAAATCTTCTCGTCATCTCCCTACCTCGGTTCCGGTCTCTGAGGATAATCTAAAGTACGAGGTTAGACAAGTTCTGGATTCTCGGCTCTGCAGAGGTATTCTTCAGTACCTTGTGCATTGGAGAGGTTTTGGTCCTGAGGAGGCGTCTTGGATCGCTGCATCTGAGGTCGTTGCACCTCATCTGTTGAGGAGGTTTCATCTGAGATTTCCCTCTAAGCCTGGGCCCAGGCGGGGGCAGGGGAGGGCCCATAAGAGGGAAGGTACTGTCATGGATTTGCAGTAATGTTTGTCTGTCAGCTTACCTTCCTCCCCATGTGTTCACCTTAGAGGCCAGACTCTCCTCACCTGGCTGCCTTTATAATCTCCTCCCAGCCTGATTCCACCCCAGGCCCTATCACAAAACACTATATTAACCTGTGCACTGCAAGTCTGCCTTGCTGATCAACGTGTTTGTTTAAGCATTGTGTGTTTGGGTTCCTGCCTGCTGTGTGCTACGTCTGTCTCTCTGTTACCGATATTGGCTGTTCCCGACTATCCCTGTCTGCTTGTGACCTTGACCTTCGGCTTGTCCTTCGTTTATCCTTGTCTGCTTGTTGCCCTGACCTTGGCCTTTCCCCTCACTATTCTTGTATCCTGTGCTGCTACTTCCCCTCTATCCTCCTTACCCTATGGAGCGTGAGCGAGGGTACCTGGACCCAGCTGCAGCGTAACATCCTCACCACTAGAGGCTCTGGTGAAAACCTGCTGGGTCATAGACTCCGCGCCCTGGGGGATCTTGGCACTAGCTTCCTGTGGATCCCTGTTGTGCTCCACTGGTCCCGCTTTCCACAACCACCCAGTATCCCATCCGCAGCAGTCAGCCATAGGGTTCACTACCTTGTGGTGCACTCCTGACCCCCATCAGTGTGCATCTCTCATCTGGCCACAGGTGACCTGACAAGGTCCCTCAGGTCAGGATCTGGCAGACAAACCCCGCTAGAGTGGTCTCTGTCCCTTAAGTACCCCCTCCCGGAATGCACAGCGGGTTGACCACGCCCCCTGAGCCACTTCTGGGAAAGGAATACCCAATACATCCAGCCTGCTGCATTTCCAACCTTGACCTGTGGTGACAGTGACACCTACTGTCAAGTGAAAAAACGTGCAACCCAGCTGGCCTGAAACAGAGCCAACAATTTAGCGTAATCCTTCTGAGCTAAACTACAGCTCAGACAACTAAATTTAACACATAGCGCCTACCCAAAAGTAGCAGGGCGCTACACATACATAGGAGATGCTGCCTGACCAACTACCTTGTAGCAAAGGGATAGTGCATAGTAGAGATTTGACTGGAGTGTAAACAGGTGAATATAAAACTTTGGTGAGCAGGAAATAGTATAGCAAAGAATAATTTTAAAAGTACACTTATCCTATGATATTCGATTAAGTGCAACGCTCAATACAAAAATTAAAGTGAGAGGGAAAAAAAAGCACAACATTAAATAGTATGACTCATATACCCCAGAAGGGCGAACCAACACTCTAAAGAGTTAGCTCAATAAACATTGTGAATACAAATACAATATGCAATGTATATATGCAATATGAAAAAGAAAAAAACACACAACACTCTGAAAAGCGAGCTCAATAATTACATTTATAACTAGTATCCCTCTGAAGGGTGAAACCAACACTCTTTAGAGTCAGCTCAGTGACCACTATAAATATAAGATTAGTATTTAATAACACAAAGGGTTCTCTAAAAAGTGAGCCTCTTGCACAACAATAGTCCTCTGAAGGCTGAGTTCAAAACTGTATAAGCAGGATATCTTGATAATTCCACTCTCAATGTGTATTCTCCACAAACACAAAACTCTGAGGCTTACCACAGCATATGCAACCTCCACATGAGAAGTCACAAACAGCTTTTGCTTCAAGCAAGATGCTCCTCTGCACCGTCGTACATGAGGTAATCGCTCGTCTTTTCCGATCTCTCACTTAGCGCTCAGTAGCAGTATCACACATGGAATAAAACGCAAATAATGCTTCCCATAGTGTATAACTGATTAATACATTTAGTGGAAGCAATAGGAGACCCCGCATAAAATAGTAATCATCTAAAAGGTGAACTTAATAGACTATGTGGAAAGGTAACTCAGTAACTCCACTCTCACCAACTATCCTCCACTGAGATAGAGTACTCTGAGGCTTACCAGAGCATATGTGACCTCCACACGAGAAGTCATATACAACGTTTGTATTAAGCAGATTGTTCCTCCACACTGTGGCACATTGGACAATCACTCACCTCCAAATTGCTCCCTCAATATTCTGCAGCAATACATCAGCATCATACATGTAACAAAATGCAAATAACACCTCCCGTAGTGTAAATCTGATTAATACATTTATTAAAATCGGTTTAAAAAAGACTTACAAACAAATGGCTTGAAAATGGCATATAAAATCACATATCCCAAAATCCTCAGCAATGCATGCACATGTGTAGTATAGTCATTGCCTCAAGCTTCACACAACAGGTTTACTAAAAAATTACATCCTTAGGGGTATAAAGCATGCTCAAAGCTTGTTTATTATATAACAGAGCCACTGTGCTTATCCTATGAGCCTTAAAAGAGCAATATACCGGGGCGGAGCTAGCCGGAGACCGTGATGGATGCTCACTAGCAGAGCTCCGGATCCAGCGGTATCACAGCGGCACAGAACAGACCTCCTAGATGGCTAAATCTCACCCCAACACAGCGATCCAGCCCCACGGCACCTGGGGAATGATCACCCAAGATGACGAGGCGTAGGAACAACACTAATAGGCCAACCAAGCTGACAAAGTTCTTCCTCCTGGGGCCTAGACAAGATGGCGCCGGCTCTTAATCCACGCCGCTACCCGGATCACAGAAGCACCTTGAGAAACAGGGGAAATCTCAAAAAAGAAGCAGCCCTCCTAAGAGTGCACAATCCCCACCTGCCACACCGTCCTCTGGAAGTCCTGAAAAGGCAAGATTCCGGTCGGATGCCGCGGATGCTGCACACGAGGTGAGCTCTCTCCTAGACTCGGGGGATAACACTAGGGAGCTGCCAGACTCCATAGATACATTCCCCACTAACAATCAACCAGTGATGGACACAGTCCTAAAGGAGATGTTGGTGTCCCTGAGAAGTTCCCTGCAATCAGACATGATGTCATGTGTCCACAAGTTCGGCACAGATCTCAGAGAGGTATCAGGCAGGGTCTCCCATATAGAAAATAAGATGGGGGAATTTGCAACCACAATTAATGACCTTGTCGATGCCAATGATAGCAGAGAGGATGACATGGAGGACATTAAAGCAAAGATGGCCGACATGGAAGACAGGTCCAGGAGAAATAATGTTAAAATCAGAGGTGTCCCAGAATCTGTCAAACCTCAGGATTTACGCAAATATGCATTTCAGATGTTCTCCGCCATTTTGCCTGACATGACTGAGCTGGACTACACTGTAGATTGAATCCATTGTCTTTCTTAAACCTTCTTACCTGGCTGATAACATCCCAAGGGATGTCATCCTAAGACTGCATTTCTATCACACGAAGGAGAAACTGATGGCAGTATACAGACAGAGGGACCAATTACCTCTGACGTATGCAAACCTGCAGTTTTATGCGGATTTATCCCAATACACCTTACAGAAATGAAGGAACCTCAACACAATCACAAAGGCACTGAGAAACCATAATCTAACCTACAAGTGGGGTTTCCCAACAAAGTTGATTGTTACTAAGGATGATAAGGACTATGTGATGACCTCTGTGGAGAGAGGCATGGCTCTGCTAAATGAGTGGGGGATTATACCTGAATCTCAAACTCATCCTCGCCAGAGCGACGGCAACAAGAGCCCTGAATCTGTTTGGCGCACAGTGGATCGCAAAAACGCCAGATCTCATACTTAGCCTGAAGGGAGGCTTGACTTTCAGCTTGGTAGCCCGCTGGGGAGGAGATTCCTCCACTTTGAAAAGTTATCAAGTTATTAGTACCTCCCCATTTACCCTCAGAGCGACTGACAGTCGCACCCAGTTACCTTACTACTTTTGGCTGCTAGCCATGGTTATGTTCTATTTTTGTTTGTTTACTTTTTTTTCTATACCCTCCCAGTCATATATGTACTGAATATCTGGAAGATGATATCCCTGGAAATCAATGCATTGTCGGAGATGATGAGACCCACTCTGTCAAGTCGCCTAGTACTGTCACAGACCGCTGACCCATCAACAGTAAGTGCTTTATTGTTCATGAACACACCTCATCACCATAACCTTCAAATATGGCATTAAACCTTTTGACCATCAATGCTAAAGGACTAAACCATCCAGCCAAGAGGCGTTCCCTCTGGAGGGAAGCTTTACACCAGAACTGTGACGTGCTGTGTGTTCAAGAAACCCACTTTAATAATGAAGCACCCCCAAATTGTGCACACCCCAAATTCCCGTATACCTTTTTTGCCAACGCGGAATCAAAAACGAAGGGAGTAATGATTGCTGTACGGGACTCAGTTGCCTTCTGTCTTCACAAATCCATCATTGACCCATTGGGGCGTTTTATAATTCTAGTATGTGATATTGACTTAGTCACGTACACGGTGGTGAACATTTACGCTCCCAATGACAGACAACTAAGATTCCTGCATAGGACAGTTAAAAAGATCAGACTTTCTCAACAGGGACTTTTGGTGATGTGTGGGGACTTCAACATTACACCTGACCCATCTATGGACTCCACTTTGGCACCAAAACGCCCTCCACCATCCCTGATATCTTTTCTGAGAACTTATGAGTTATATGACTCCTGGAGATGTCTAAATGCTAGTGAGAAAGACTATACTTTTTTTTCCACTGCACATAGGTGCTATAGTAGGATAGATCTTTTTTTGGTTGATAAGCAATTACTATTCAAATGCAAATCGGCTAAGATCAACAGCATTACTTGGTCGGACCACGCCTTGGTGGGCCTTACAGTGGGGGATCCCTCATTATCCAAATCTGCTTTTTTATGGCGCTCCAACTCCCGGATCCTCCAGACAGGCCCGATCAGGTCTTATGTTGAACAAAAACTGATGGACTTCTTTGATACCAACAAAGGGTCGGTTAGTGACCCATTCATTGTGTGGAATGCCCATAAGGCATTTGTGAGAGGTATTTTGATACAACAGGGAGCGAGAGTAAGGAGGGAGAGACAGCAGCAAACTGTGAAGTTACTAGCCCAAATTGATGAACTAGAACAACAAAATAAGTCTAAACCAGATTCACTACTTTCTACACAACTGTCTTATCTCCGCACTGAGCTTAGGCTAATGTTTCTAGATGATTTTGAAAAGGCTTCCAGGAGACTCAAACTAACCTATTACACTAGTGGCAACAGAGCTGGGAAGCTTCTAGCTAACCGTTTGAAGGGTCATAGATACAAAACACAAATCCTATATGTGAAACACCCAGTAACGCAGACAAAACATTTTCACCCCCAAGAAATAGCTGATGCCTTCAGCCAATATTATGGTTCACTTTACAATCTTAAAAATTACCCTACCATTATACAACCGTGCCTAGACACCATAGAGGCGTTCCTAAATCGAATCAAGCTTCCTTCACTCTCCCCTGAACAACTCCTAAACCTGAACTCATTATTTACCGAAACTGAGGTGAAAAAAATTATACAGTCTCTACCTGCAAATAAATCCCCAGGCCCTGACGGGTTTACGGGGGAATATTATAAATCCTTTCAAGACATACTCAGCCCACATTTGGTTGAGGTGTTTGGTTCTGCTGCTGTCTCCTCCTCCTTCCCTCAAGAAATGCTCAATGCCATTATTGTAGCTCTTCCCAAACCAGGAAAGGCTCCAGACACACCCCAAAATTTCAGGCCCATATCCCTATTGAACAATGATATCAAAATTTACTCCAAACGGCTGCTAGCCTAGTGGATGTCCTACCTGGCATCATAGATGGGGATCAGTCTGGTTTCACAAAGGGGAGGCAGACGGCTGACACCACAAGATGCTTACTTAACATCATACATATTACTGAGCAACATCGAGCGCCTTCTCTGCTCCTAGCACTGGATGCGGAGAAGGCGTTCGATAGAATACATTGGCTATTCTTGGAACGAGTCCTGAAGAGGTTTGGGTTCGGAGGTCTAATATACTCAGCAATCTTGGCACTTTACACCCGTCCATCAGCCCAAGTATACATATTAGCTACATTATCCACTCCATTCCTGATTACGAATGGAACGAGACAGGGGTGCCCCCTATCACCTTTGATCTTCAATCTCCTAATGGAACCATTGGCAACATATCTGAGATCACACCCCAAAATTACAGGAGTTCAAGTGGGAAAGAAAAACCATGTTATCAGCCTATTCGCAGACAATATAATATTAATGCTTACTAATGTAGAAGAGTCCTTAGAATGGGTATTCAATGTGCTTTACCTTGTTATTTTTCCTTTTTGTTGTATTTTGTTACACTTTATTTTACCCCTTTTGAAATGTTTAACTTCATGATACTCCTAGATTTAAGAATGTAGGAAATGATATAGGTTTTGCTCTTCTTCATAATTAGAACAAGGGGAAAACTTCAACCTCTACTGGTGGATGGTCACTCCGACCAATTAGAGAGATCGTAAGTGGTCATCCTTATGATAGGCCCTCGTTTGTAGGGTAAAGTTCTCATTCCCTTATTTACTAGACTGTAGACTAACGAGAGTATGTACCTTTGTCTTGCTGTACTTGTACGAGCATTGGATTGTATCAACTTATGTTGTGTTCTAGCATACTTTCTTGATTTCTGGACGCTCTACTTTTCTTCTGAAAATTAATAAAAAACATTGGAAATAAAAGAGCAATATACCCATTGTTTATGTAGCGCCCCTCCCAATATTTGGGGTCGCTATGTCCAAATTTAGGGGTAGTCTGAGCCAGAAGTTAGGCTCAGACCAATTATATTTCAATTATTTGCTTCTGCTCTAGGTGTGATGCTGCCTGGCAGTACAGTTCCCTGTTGCCTGTGGGTGGCGCTGTCGCCGCTGGCTCGGGTTGAACCACAGGGGGTATCACAGCACCATTGGGTGTCCTTTCTCGGCAGCCATGCAGTGGGAGTGGTCGACCCGCTGTGCATGCTGGGAGAGGGTACATAAGGGGCAGACGCCATTAGGCGTGAGGTATTCCAGGGGACCCCTTGGTCCTGGAGGATGTCCGGCACGTACCCCACCTCTTGTGGCCCTCATGGCCAGGGGTACATTCGTGTGTTTCAGTCCCGGGCACCTTTAGCCCGAGGTTGCATTGCTGCTTGGTAGGCCCAGCTTGGCTGGCTAGGGCCTACACCTCACAGAAGGATCCCAGGCTGCCCATTGCAAGGGGGCCCAACTTTAGGAAAGGAGTTCCAGAGGAAGATCAGTCCTGGCGGAGATAGCGATGGTACTGCTGTCTCGGGGAGAGGCCTGGAGGCCTACCTAAAGAGGGATCCATCATCATTGATACAAGCCCTGCAATACCCTAAAGGTTTCTCTCATTGTTGCTTGGCTGGGAGGTTTGGAACTGGATAATCCTGTGGCAGAGGATTCCCAATCGCATCCCCATTTCATAAAGGATAGATTGATTCATGCTCTACTCCGGCTGCTAGGACCTATTAAAAAGGGACTATCTGGGTGATCAAAACCCACTCAGGCTTGAGTGGCGACAGTACTGATTCTTAAGTGTTGCGTGCCTGAACCTTTTCCTTACTTCCTCTATTCTCTCTCTCTCAAAGTTTTACCACAAGATAAAAGAATAAAACCTTGCTGCTTAGGTTTTACACCTGTGTGGACATTGGCTTTATTACAAAGGGACTTCTGCCTAGACAACGGAGACCGAGGATCCACTCGTAAGTGGTATTTTGCTGCAAACCCAAAAGGTAACTAAATAGTAATTTTCACACTTAACAAAGTGTGGATCCAGCGTAGACGCAGGGGTGAAGGAATGGAGGGAAGCCCAGTTCCCCAAGAGAGAACCAAAAAAAATAACCCCCTGGGAGCTACATTTATATATTTTATTGAGGTATAGCCACTTCCTAAAATTGCAATATTATTAATAATTTGGTGATGTGGGAATACCAGTTACTGAATGCTTTGAATTTATAGGCAAGTTTCAGTCTCATCCATTTTAGGTCCTCGTTATTTCTTATATAGAGAAATAAGGAAACTTCAAACTGATGAATCAGCTGAATCTTGTGACAAGCAGAAGGAGTCATGCCTTACAGCAGGATTACATTTACTGCTTCTCGACCAGCCACGCAGATACACTGCGGCAGGTTGGCTCCCCTGGGTGAGCCGTCATAGCTGTACGACGAACGATTTAAGACCACTCGGGGGCGCGTGCGCACCGCAATAACTCGATGTGCGTGCCCGGCAGTCACGATGTCCACCGGCCACCCGCGATCGCTTCACACAGAGAGAAGGGAGGCCTGTCAATGTAAATAGACAGATCTCCGTTATGTCAGGGGTTAGAAAACTGATAAGTTGTTCCTAATGCTTCGATCTCCTCCCCCAGGCAGTCCCACCTCCCTACAGTTAGAAACACTCCCTAGGACACACATTTAGCCCCTTGATCGCCCCCTAATGATAACTCCTTCCCTGCCAATTGCATTTATACAGTAATCAGTGGCTATTGTTAGCTCTGATCGCTGTATAAATGTCAATAGTCCCAAAAAATTGTCCAAAGTGCCCGATCGGTCCGCCGTAATGTTGCAGTCCCAATAAAAATCGCAGATCCTCGACATTACTAGTAAAAAAATTATAATAATAAAAATGCCATAAATCTATCCCCTATTTTGTAGTTGCTATAACTTTTGCGCAAACAAATCAATATACGCTTATTGCCATTTTTTTTTTTTTTTTACCAAAAATAAATAGAATACCTATTGGCCTAAACTAAGGAAGAAATTTGTTTTTAAAAAAAAATTGGGGGGATTGTCGCTATTTTTTTGTTCATAGCGCAAAAATAAATAAATAGCAGAGGTGATCAAATACCATCAAAAGAAAGCTCGATTTGTGGGAAAAAAGGGACGTCAATATTGTTTTTGTACAATGTCGCATGACCGTGCAATTGTCAGTTAAAGCGACAGTGCCGTATCGCAAAATATGGCCTGGGCTTCCAGGGCTTAAGTGGTTAAACTAAGTTTAAATTAACTAATTCTACTTTCTGAGTTGAAGTGATTGTAAAGTCTTTTTTTTATTTATATATATATATATATATATATATATATATATATATATATAAATAAATGACAAATATGTTATACTTATCTGCTCTGTGCAGTGGATTTGCACAGAGCAGCCCATATCCTCCTCTTCTCAGGTCCCTCTTCTGTGCTACTGGCCCCTCCCCCTGTTGAGTGCCTCCACAGCAAGCAGCTTGCTAGCTTGCTATGGGGCACCCGAGCTGAGTCACAGCTCCCTGTGTTCATTCAGACATGGAGCTACGGCCACTCTCTCTCCTGATTGGATGACTGACTTTGATTGACAGCAGCGGGAGCCAATGGCACGGCTGCTGTGTCTCAGCTAATCAGGAGGGAGAGTCTCGGATGGCTGAGACACATTGCTGGACAGAGATAGCACCCACATAAGTATTGGGGGGGGGGGGGGTGAGGGGGCTGCTACACACAGAAGGCTTTTATCTTAATGCATAGAATGCATTAAGATAAAAAACCTTCTGACTTTACAACCCCTTTAATTATAACAGCATTTTTTGTTCCTGAATAGTTGCTTTCATGTATAGAAAATTCACTCCTATACCAACGTGTACTGTACAAAGGTCAGATTAACTCAACACAACATTTTGAGGATGTGTTAATTTAACTTGCACAATAGATTTGGCATACAGTGTGGCAGAAGTCTATATTATATTAGGTAATGTGGGAACACCTTTACTGAGTTGAGCGCTGATTAAAATGATTTAAGCCAGACATAAGGAAGGAACGTTTTTGCCACATTACATAGCTTGCATAATATATGGATAATTTAGGAAATATTTAATATTTACAAAATATGTTTTAAATTGATGTGGAATGGATTGTCATTGTAGTGCAATTTGTAAAACATCTGTATCTGAGCTGCTCAGTTGTGCACCCCTTTTATATTTTGAGATCATTTTAAACTTCAATGAATTTTAGTATTTCTATAGTAAAACATATGACAGAAATACAGGTGGCATAATATGTAATGGAGGTGGTAATTGAGGAACGTCAGTAAGCTACTGCAAATAGCATGAGTAAATAGCTGGAAGAAATAAAAAAAATAAAAAAAGACGAGGCATTGAAAGCATTCATTGCTGCCATGACATTTTACTGAAAAAGATAATTGTGCATACAATAAAATGGCACAGTATGTAATGCTTGCACCATTTGGATGTTTGCACAGTAGATCTATTATCTTAGCAGGAGCTACACTCTGTTATTTGGTGTATAGTGGACTTCAACTAATGACAGATTTTACAGCTAGATTACAGACTGTTCAAGCTCTTTGATTTCTCTATACCTTGGCTATAAAGCAATTGTTCACTTAAAGCAGCATTATATTTCTAATACTCGGCTCTAAAAGATTTCAAAGAAATAGAACTTTACCATTTACTGAACACATAGATCCACAATTTTTATTATTAAAGGTCTGTACATGTGTTATTTATGGGATGCACTGCACACATAATATAACATGAGCAAGACAGTCTATTAGTAGCCCATGGCTGATCACTGGCTTTGCAGCAAAATGCATGGACCCATAAAATGTGTGTGCCATTTGTAACCATAGCAATAAACTGTCACCTTCTGCGAATTCTGCTGTCAGTTGTGTGCTAGCATCAGTGAATTTCTAGCATTCTACCTTTGCATAGATATTAGATTATAGTCTCTCATTCCAACTGTTTTTGGCTATATTAGGCAATGATCCAGTATTTATAGGGCAGTGCAAATGAGTACTCTGCAAAAAAAAAAAAAGGATGGGCAGGCTTAAAAAAATTGTTTTTGTTATTGTTTTCCTTCCCTGAGGCTGGGATTTTCTGTGTTTACCTACCCCTATCTCTTCCATTGACCTGTAAACCCAAAAACAAAAATTGTATAAACTGCGATTTACTTCTTATATGTAGTAGATGCATTAGTTTTGTTTTTGCAGGCTAAATACAATTTTAACAAGTAAAAAAAAATTATGTTTTTTCTTGCATAGATTTCAGTGAATTTGTGCACTTATATATCAAACAATCTTATCAGTTTTTTTCAGCTACCTTCTGTGCGCTACAAAATACTACCTCCCTATGTAATGGAAATTGGGAGTAGAGAAGGGGTTAGAAGTTCAGATCAGGAGACTGGCCTAGTGACAACCATGGCTCCCTCCATAGATATGGTGCAGTGACTGAGTCTAGATACCCTAAGAGTAGTGATGAGCCGAACACCCCCGGGTTCGGTTCGCACCAGAACCCGCGAACGGACCGAAAGTTCGAACGAACATTAGAACCCTATTAAATACAATGGATGCGAACGTTCGAATTCTAAAGTGCTAATTATAACAACTATTATGCATGTTATTGTCCTAAAAAGGGTTTGGGAACCCGGGTTCTGCACCAGGGGACATGTATCAATGCAAAAAGAAGTTTTAAAAACGGTCGTTTTTCGGGAGCAGTCATTTTAATGATGCATAAAGTGAAAAAAAAAAGTCAAATATTCCTTTAAATATCGTACCTGGGGGGTGTCTAAAGTATGCCTGTGAAGTGCCACGTGTTTCCCGTGTTTAGAACTGTCCCTGCACAAAATGACACTTCTAAAGGAAAAAAAAGCCATTTAAAACTGCTTGCGGCTTTAATGTAATGTCTGGTCCCGGTAATATGGATGAAATTCTTTAAGAAAAATGGCATAGCTACCCCATGACCCCCCCCCTACCCCAGCCCATTACCAGCCCCTTTGGGTCTTGTATGGATATTAAGGGGAACCCCGCACATAAAATAAAAAAGGCCCTATATACTCTGAACAGCCCTATACAGGCGGTGCATACAAGACAGGGACTGTAGGTTTGTTCTTATGTAGAGTCTGTTTGTAATTTTGAACAGGTACATTGTTGAAGTGTAGCTCCAGACCAAAAATCTATTTTTAAACTTTTTGGAAAACATAGGTAAGGGTTATCACCCCTGTAACATTTGTTTTGCTGTCTGTGCCCCTGTTCAGAACATTTCACCTCACTTTCCGTCCCAATGACAACTGTTTTTGAAATGTGGTGTTTTTCTTGAAACAAGGATTGCTGATAAAGCATCAGTACAGAGGAGACACCTTTCTCCCATATTTATTCTTACAGGAGAGAATTTTCCTTCCTAGTGGTAGATTTCCTCTCACTTCCTGTTGTCTTCTTGCGTTTGCAAGTAGGAGTCGTTTGTAAGTTGGATGTTTGAAAGTAGGGACCTGCCGTATATACTCTGCAGAAATAGGCCCCTTAGTTGTTGGTGTTGGCACAACACTGTAAGCACTCACAGTTACTCTTGGTTGGTGCTGGAACGCCCTGCTGTCAACTATTATATCAGGAATTTTAATTACATATAATTGTTGAACAGTGGTAGTAAAAATTGGGCCTTTGATGGTGGTGCTGGTGCCACAACACTGTAAGCCCTGACAGTTACTCTTGGTGGGTGCAGCAATGGGCCCTGCTGTGAATTATTAGATCAAGAATTGTAATTACATGCCCCTGTTGAACAGGGGCTGAAAAATTGGGCCTTAGGCACTGGTGGCACAACACTGCAACCCCTCACAGATACTGTACTTGGAGCACAGCAATGAGCCCTGTTGCAAAGTATTGCTTCAAAAATTGTAATGACACGCCCCTGTTAAACAGGGGCTGAAAAATTGGGCCTTAGGCACTGGTGGCACAACACTGCAACTCCTCACAGATACTGTACTTGGAGCACACCAATGAGCCCTGTTGCAAAGTATTGCTTCAAAAATTGTAATGACACGCCCCTGTTAAACAGGGGCTGAAAAATTGGGCCTTAGGCACTGGTGGCACAACACTGCAACTCCTCACAGATACTGTACTTGGAGCACAGCAATGAGCCCTGTTGCAAAGTATTGCTTCAAAAATTGTAATTACACGCCCCTGTTAAACAGGGGCTGAAAAATTGGGCGTTAGGCACTGGTGGCGGCACCCATAAACAAAAATGATCTTACAAGCTATCATCATCAATCGTATCATTGAGGACTCGGAGGAGGAGGATAGCCAGTCAACATAACAGCACAGGCACTCAGCATCAGCATCAGTCTTGAAGGGATGTGACATGTTAAAATCAATTAGTCTGTTATATCAGCATCAGGTGTGTGGTAGCTGGTGGTGATCCAAGACTGGTTCATCTTGATGAAAGTCAGTCGATCAACCGAGTCGGTGGACAGGCGCACCCTGTGATCCGTGACAAATCCTCCAGCAGCACTGAATGTGCGTTCCGAAAGAACGCTGGATGCAGGACAGGCCAGTAGCTCAATTGCATACTGTGCAAGCTCTGGCCAGTGATCCATCCTCAAGACCCAGTAAGCCAGAGGATTTTCGGTGGGGAAGGTGTCCAAGTCTGACCTTGCCCCTAGATATTCCTGCACCATGTTTATCAGACGCTGGCGATGGTTGCTGGAACCGATCATACTTTGGGGCTGCGGACTAAAGAATTGTCTGAACGCATCGGTCAGACGGCCACCTTCCCCACCGCTCCTTCTTTGACTGGCCGAAGCCTCAGCAACTCGTTGTCCAGGACCAGGAGTTTGCAACCTCCCAGTCTCTGGGAACGCGTTGCACAGACCTTTCTGCAAGGCCTCCCGGAGTTGTCTCATCCTCTGCTCCCTCTGCGACGGTAACATAAGGTCCGCAACCTTACCCTTGTACCGTGGATCAAGGAGAGTGGCCAGCCAGTAATGGTCCCTCTCCTTGATCCGAAGAATACGAGGATCCTTCCGCAGACTTTGCAGGATCAGGGAGGCCATGCAGCGTAGGTTTGCTGAGGCATTCGCTCCGGAGTCCTCTGGGTCACTAAGGACGACATGATCCGCAGCCACCTCCTCCCAGCCACGTACAAGTCCACTGGTTTCTTGGGACTGTAAATCATCCCTAAAAGACTGCTGCTGATGATGCTGAGTGCCAGCCTCCACCTCCATGCTGACACAATCCTCCTCCTCCTCCTCCTCCTCCTCCTCCTCCTCCTCTTCCTGTGCGATGGGTGGGACAGAAGGAACACTGTCTGGGTAAAGGGGGCCTTGAGAGGCAAGGAAGTCCTCCTCTTCCTGCCTCTGTTCTGCCTCAAGTGCCCTGTCCATTATTCCACGCAGCGTGTGCTCCAACAGGTGGACAAGAGGTACAGTGTCACTGATGCATGCACTGTCACTGCTCACCATCCTCGTGGCCTCCTCAAATGGTGCCAGGACAGTGCATGCATCCCTGATCATGCCCCACTGGCGTGGAGAAAAAAAACCAAGCTCCCCTGACCCTGTCCTGGTGCCGTAGTCGCACAGGTACTCATTGATGGCCCTCTGCTGCGTGTGCAGCCGCTGCAGCATGGCCAACGTTGAGTTCCACCTGGTGGGCATGTCACATATAAGGCGGTTCTTGGGCAGGTTCAACTCCTTTTGCAGCTCAGCCAGGCGAGCACTGGCATTATAAGATCTGCGGAAATGCACACAGACTTTCCTGGCCTGCCTCAGGACATCCTGTAAGCCCGGGTACCTGCCCAAGAAGCGCTGCACCACCAGGTTAAGGACGTGAGCCACACAGGGCACATGGGTCAGTTGTCCCTGTCGGAGGGCGGAGAGGAGGTTGGTGCCATTGTCGCAAACCACCATTCCTGGCTTAAGCTGGCGTGGCGTCAACCACCTCTCGGCCTGGCCCTGCAGAGCAGACAGGACCTCTGCCCCAGTGTGGCTTCTGTCCCCCAAACACACCAGCGCAAGCACGGCATGGCATCTTTTTGCCTGCGTGCTTGCGTAGCCCCGTGAACGGCTACGGAGCACCGCTGGTTCATAGGACAAACCACAGGAAGAGGCCATGGAGGAAGAAGAAGAGGAGGGGGTGGAGGAGAGAGGTGTGTCACAACCAGTAGTAGCATTTTGGAGGCGTGGCGGTGGGACAACCTCCAACACTACTGCACCTTGTCCTGAATCCTTCCCAGCTGCCAAAAGAGTGACCCAATGGGCCGTGAAAGAAAGGTAACGTCCCTGTCCATGCCTGCTGGACCATGAGTCAGCGGTAATATGCACCTTACCGCTGACCGCCCTGTCCAGCGAGGCCAAGACATTGCCTTCCACATGCCGGTAGAGAGCCGGAATAGCCTTCCGTGAGAAAAAGTGGCGTTTGGGAACCTGCCACTGAGGAACTGCACATTGCACAAACTCACGGAAGGGGGCCGAGTCTACCAACTGAAAAGGCAGCAGTTGAAGCGCTAGCAATTTAGCCAAGCTAGCATTCAACCGCTGGGCATGTGGATGGCTGGGAGTGAACTTCTTTCGACGGTCCAGCAGCTGGGGCAGGGAAATTTGCCTGCTAGAATCGGACGTCGGTGTACTGCTAGCAGAGTGGGCGCAAGTACTTGGCTGTGACACACCTAATTCTACACCTTCATTCCTCTCAGTGCATGTTTCAGAGAGGACTGAAGTTATAGTGGGGTTGGAGATCCCAGCTGATGCGGTGCAAGGAGAGGTCCGCTTTGTTCTTTGGTGTGGGTCTTTGAGGTAGGCTTGCCAACGAGCTGCATGGCAGGTCAACATATGTCTGGTCAGGCATGTGGTACCCAAGCGGCTGATGTTTTGGCCACGCGATATACGCTTGAGACATATGTTGCAAACAGCAGCTGTGCGATCTGATGCACTAGCCTCAAAAAAGGCCCACACCAAGGAACTTTTTGAATGACGGGCAGAGGCTGCGCCCTGCACAGGCGGAGCTCTGCGGTGTGATTCCGTCGGTGTACTGCCCTTACGCTGGCCACCAAAGGGCATCCTGCCTCGTTGGAGATGTGCCTCCTCCTCATCCTCCTCCTCCTCCTCTCTCCTATTAGGCACCCACGTGGAGTCAGTGACCTCATCATCCCCTCCCTCCTCATCACTGGAGCCAATCTGGCAGTATGCTGCAGCTGCTGGAACATGACTGCCAGATTGGTGTCCTTCTTGAGCATCCCCTCTGTCTGCTCTCACGCTACTGCCTTCCTCTAGCTGGGTTTCATCATCAGACCCTTCGAAACGCTGGGCATCCTCCTGGAGCATGTACCCAACACTGTGCTGAAACAGTTCGGGGGACTCCTCAGGAGGAGGACATGGTGGGTCTAGGGAAGGAGTGACTGATGATTTGTCTGACATTGATACCAGGGAAGACGACGCTTTGGCAGCTGCTTTTCCAGTACCCTGAGCCTGGGTGAGAGAGGATGAGGAGGAGGAGGAGGGCTTGGTCATCCACTCTACCAAGTCTTCGGCATGATGTGGCTCAACATGTCCAGCTGCCGAAAAGAAGGACAAGCGTGTCCCATGGCCATGTGCTGATGACAATGCACCGCGTCCACGACCAGCACTGTTGCCCCCAGACACAGAGCCTGCTTGCCCTCTTTTATTGCCTCCTGACTGTCTGCCTCTCCTTGTTTGCCTTCCAGACATTCTAATAGATGGCCTGCAGGGAGATGGGAAAAAAGCAATAAGGGCTACCTTCAGGTGTCCTTCTCTGTCCCTTGAAACAAGGACTTGCAGAGTGAAATAAACTGACACTCTCCCTACCTACAGTTTTCTGTCCCTAGAATAAATGTTTTTTTTAATCACAATATAGCACAAGGACAATTCAGTCACTGTCCTTCCAGGTCCCTGGAAACAAGGACTTGCAGAGTGAAATAAACTGACACTCTCCCTACCTACAGTTTTCTGTCCCTAGAATAAATGTTTTTTTTAATCACAATATAGCACAAGGACAATTCAGTCACTGTCCTTCCAGGTCCCTGGAAACAAGGACTTGCAGAGTGAAATAAACTGACACTCTCCCTACCTACAGTTTTCTGTCCCTAGAATAAATGTTTTTTTTAATCACAATATAGCACAAGGACAATTCAGTCACTGTCCTTCCAGGTCCCTGGAAACAAGGACTTGCAGAGTGAAAGAAACTGACACTCTCCCTACCTACAGTTTTCTGTCCCTAGAATAAATGTTTTTTTAAGCACAATATAGCACAAGGACAATTCACTCACTGTCCTTCCAGGTCCCTGGAAACAAGGACTTGCAGAGTGAAAGAAACTGACACTGTCCCTACCTACAGTTTTCTGTCCCTAGAATAAATGTTTTTTTTAAGCACACTATAGCACAAGGACAATTCAGTCACTGTCCTTCCAGGTCCCTGGAAACAAGGACTTGCAGAGTGAAATAAACTGACACTCTCCCTACCTACAGTTTTCTGTCCCTAGAATAAATGTTTTTTTTAATCACAATATAGCACAAGGACAATTCAGTCACTGTCCTTCCAGGTCCCTGGAAACAAGGACTTGCAGAGTGAAAGAAAAAAAACACTCTCCCTACCTACAGTTTTCTGTCCCTAGAAAAAATGTTTTTTTTAATCACAATATAACACAAGGACAATTCACTCACTGTCCTTCCAGGTCCCTGGAAACAAGGACTTGCAGAGTGAAAGAAACTGACACTGTCCCTACCTACAGTTTTCTGTCCCTAGAATAAATGTTTTTTTTAATCACAATATAGCACAAGGACAATTCAGTCACTGTCCTTCCAGGTCCCTGGAAACAAGGACTTGCAGAGTGAAATAAACTGACACTCTCCCTACCTACAGTTTTCTGTCCCTAGAATAAATGTTTTTTTTAATCACAATATAGCACAAGGACAATTCAGTCACTGTCCTTCCAGGTCCCTGGAAACAAGGACTTGCAGAGTGAAATAAACTGACACTCTCCCTACCTACAGTTTTCTGTCCCTAGAATAAATGTTTTTTTTAATCACAATATAGCACAAGGACAATTCAGTCACTGTCCTTCCAGGTCCCTGGAAACAAGGACTTGCAGAGTGAAATAAACTGACACTCTCCCTACCTACAGTTTTCTGTCCCTAGAATAAATGTTTTTTTTAATCACAATATAGCACAAGGACAATTCAGTCACTGTCCTTCCAGGTCCCTGGAAACAAGGACTTGCAGAGTGAAAGAAACTGACACTCTCCCTACCTACAGTTTTCTGTCCCTAGAATAAATGTTTTTTTTAATCACAATATAGCACAAGGACAATTCAGTCACTGTCCTTCCAGGTCCCTGGAAACAAGGACTTGCAGAGTGAAAGAAAAAAAACACTCTCCCTACCTACAGTTTTCTGTCCCTAGAAAAAATGTTTTTTTTAATCACAATATAACACAAGGACAATTCACTCACTGTCCTTCCAGGTCCCTGGAAACAAGGACTTGCAGAGTGAAAGAAACTGACACTGTCCCTACCTACAGTTTTCTGTCCCTAGAATAAATGTTTTTTTTAATCACAATATAGCACAAGGACAATTCAGTCACTGTCCTTCCAGGTCCCTGGAAACAAGGACTTGCAGAGTGAAATAAACTGACACTCTCCCTACCTACAGTTTTCTGTCCCTAGAATAAATGTTTTTTTTAATCACAATATAGCACAAGGACAATTCAGTCACTGTCCTTCCAGGTCCCTGGAAACAAGGACTTGCAGAGTGAAATAAACTGACACTCTCCCTACCTACAGTTTTCTGTCCCTAGAATAAATGTTTTTTTTAATCACAATATAGCACAAGGACAATTCAGTCACTGTCCTTCCAGGTCCCTGGAAACAAGGACTTGCAGAGTGAAATAAACTGACACTCTCCCTACCTACAGTTTTCTGTCCCTAGAATAAATGTTTTTTTTAATCACAATATAGCACAAGGACAATTCAGTCACTGTCCTTCCAGGTCCCTGGAAACAAGGACTTGCAGAGTGAAAGAAACTGACACTCTCCCTACCTACAGTTTTCTGTCCCTAGAATAAATGTTTTTTTAAGCACAATATAGCACAAGGACAATTCACTCACTGTCCTTCCAGGTCCCTGGAAACAAGGACTTGCAGAGTGAAATAAACTGACACTCTCCCTACCTACAGTTTTCTGTCCCTAGAATAAATGTTTTTTTTAATCACAATATAGCACAAGGACAATTCAGTCACTGTCCTTCCAGGTCCCTGGAAACAAGGACTTGCAGAGTGAAAGAAACTGACACTCTCCCTACCTACAGTTTTCTGTCCCTAGAATAAATGTTTTTTTAAGCACAATATAGCACAAGGACAATTCACTCACTGTCCTTCCAGGTCCCTGGAAACAAGGACTTGCAGAGTGAAAGAAACTGACACTGTCCCTACCTACAGTTTTCTGTCCCTAGAATAAATGTTTTTTTTAAGCACACTATAGCACAAGGACAATTCAGTCACTGTCCTTCCAGGTCCCTGGAAACAAGGACTTGCAGAGTGAAATAAACTGACACTCTCCCTACCTACAGTTTTCTGTCCCTAGAATAAATGTTTTTTTTAATCACAATATAGCACAAGGACAATTCAGTCACTGTCCTTCCAGGTCCCTGGAAACAAGGACTTGCAGAGTGAAAGAAACTGACACTCTCCCTACCTACAGTTTTCTGTCCCTAGAATAAATGTTTTTTTAAGCACAATATAGCACAAGGACAATTGACTCACTGTCCTTCCAGGTCCCTGGAAACAAGGACTTGCAGAGTGAAAGAAACTGACACTGTCCCTACCTACAGTTTTCTGTCCCTAGAATAAATGTTTTTTTTTAAGCACACTATAGCACAAGCACAAAACACACTGACACTCTCCCTACCTATCCTTCTCTTTCCCTAAACTAAAGGAATCCAGGTTAAGCAAGAAAGAAATAACAGTCACTGTCCCTGCCTATGCTGCTCTATCCCTGCTCCGGAACACACTACACTAGGCCGCCGTGCTGGCGGCCTTTTATAGTGTGGGGCGTGTACTAAACACCCTCAGCAATAATTGGCCACAGGCATCCTGCCTGTGGCCAATCATTGCTCTCCTCGCTGCCGGCGCTGTGATTGGCCAAGCATGCGGGGTCACAGTGCATGCTTGGCCAATCACAGCGCCTGGATGACACTGCGATGGCGTAGTGCATTGTGGGCCGTTCGCGTCACTCGAATTTGGCGCGAACGGCCCAAATCGTTCGATCTTCGTCGAACGATCGAACAGCCGATGTTCGAGTCGAACGTATGTTCGACTCGAACACGAAGCTCATCCCTACCTAAGAGCGTGAATATTCCTATGTTAGTTTTAGAATCATCATGTAAAAATAGAAAGAAAAAACAAAAAACAAATGCAGCCACCACAAGAAAGGATTTATAAGCTGAAATTTTTGGGTTTAGATGCGTTTTAAAAGAAGTGCTCCTGCCTAGGGTAGAAATGAGCATAGAAAACCTCAAGAGACTAACCGCGTACACACGATTGGTTTTTCTGATGAAAAAAAGACCGATGGACTTTTTTCATCGGACAAACTGATCATGTGTGGGTCCCATCGGTCTTTTTTCCATCGGTATAAAAAAATAGAACATGTTTTAAATTTTACAGATGGAAAAAAAACCGATAGCAAATTCTGATCGTCTGTGGGGAACTCCATCGGAGAAAAAATCCACGCATGCTCAGAATCAAGTCAACACATGCTCAGAAGCATTGAACTTAATTTTTCTCGGCTCTTCGGAGTGTTTTACGTCACGGCGTTTGGGACGGTCGGATTTTTGACTGATGGTGTGTAGGGATGAGCTGAACACCCCCCGGTTCGGTTTGCACCAGAACCTGCGAACAGACCGAAAGTTCACGCGAACTTTAGAACCCTATTAAATACAATGGACGCGAACGTTCAAAATGTAAAGTGCTAATTATAACGGCTAATAGGCATGGTATTGTCCTAAAAAGGGTTTGGGGACCCGGGTCCTGCCCCAGGGGCATGTATCAATGCAAAAAGAAGTTTTAAAAACTGTAGTTTTTTCAGGAGCAGTGTTTTTAATGATGCATAAAGTGAAAAAAAAAGTGAAATATTCCTTTAAACATCGTACCTGGGGGGTGTCTAAAGTATGCCTGTGAAGTGGCACGTGTTTCCCGTGTTTAGAACTGTCCCTGCACAAAATGACATTTCTAAAGCCCTGTACACATGATCGGTTTTACCGATGAAAACCGTCCGATGGATTTTTTTCATTGGACAAACCGATCGTGTATGGGACCCATCGGTCTTTTTTCCATCGGTTTTAAAAAATAGAACATGTTTTAAATTTTTCCGATGGATCCAAAACCGATAGCAAATTCCGTTTGTCTATGGGCAAGTCCATCGGATAAAAAACCCACGCATGCTCAGAATCAAGTCGACGCATGCTCAGAAGCATTAAACTTCATTTTTCTCGGCTCATCGGAGTGTTTTACGTCACCGCGTTTGGAACGGTCGGTTTTTTGACTGATGGTGTGTGGGCAAGACTGATGGAAAACAGTTTCATCGGATATCCGATGGACAAATCCATCAGACTAGAATCCATAGGAAATCCGATCGTGTGTACAGGGCTTAAAGGAAAAAAAGCCATTTAAAACTGCTTGCGTGTTTAATGTAATGTCTGGTCCCGGCAATATGGATGAAAATCATTGAGAAAAATGGCATGGCTACCCCATCACCCTCCCCTACCCCAGCCCATTACCAGCCCCTTTGGGTCTTGTATGGATATTAAGAGAAACCCCGCACCCAAAATAAAAAAAGGTCCTATATACTCTGAACAGCAGTATACAGGCAGTGCAAAGACACGGACTGTAGGTTTTTTCTTAAGTAGAATCTGTTTTTAATTTGGAACATGTACATTTTTTAAGTGTAGCTCTAGCCAAAAAATCTATTTTTAAGCTTTTTGGAGTACATAGGGAAGGGGTAACATTTGTTTTGCTGTATGTGCACCTGTTCAGAACATTTCACCTCACTTTCCGTCCCAATGACAAATGTTTTTGGAAAGTTTGGGTTTTTTATTGAAACAAGGATTGGTGATAAAGCATCAGTAGAGAGGAGACACTTTTTTTCCCATATTAACTCTTACAGGAGAGAATTTCCCTTCCTAGGGGTAGATTTCCTCTCACTTTCTGTTGTCTCCTTCCGTTTGCAAGTAGGAGTCGTTTGTAAGTTGGAATGTTTGAAAGTAGGGGCCTGCCGTAGATACTCTGCAGAAATATGCCCCTTATGCCGTGTACACACGACCGTTTTTCTCGTCGAGATAAATAAAAAAAATTCCTTTTGACGAGAAAAACGATCGTCTGTGGGCATTTTGTCATTTTTCCCGACGGGAAAAACGGAATTAAAAACGACGAGAAAAATTAGAACATGCTCTAATTTTTCTCGTAGTTTTTCTCGACATTTTTTTTCCGCTGCAGTTTTCCCATAGGGAAACACTGCCGCGGAGCCCACAGACGGTCGTTTTTCTCGACAAGAGAAAAAATTACGTGAAAAACGACCGTGTGTAGGGAACCAAGCCGTTCCCTCGTTTTTAATGTCATTATTCACTGCGTTTTTTTAACCGCCGTGAATAATGATCGTGTGTACGCGGCATTAGGTGTTGGTTTTGCCACAACACTGTAAGCCCTCACAGTTACTCTTGGTGGGTGCTGGAACGCCCTGCTGTCAACTATTATATCAGGAATTGTAATTACATGCCATTATTGAACAGTGGTAGGAAAAATTGGGCCTTTGGTGGTGGTGCTGGTGCCACAACACTGTAAGCCCTCACAGTTACTCTTGGTGGGCGCATGAATGGGCCCTGCTGTGAAATATTAGTTCAAGAATTGTAATTGCATGCCCCTGTTGAACAGGGGCAGAAAAATTGGGCATTAGGCACTGGTGCTGTTGCCACAACACTGCAACCCCTCACAGATACTGTACTTGGAGCGCAGCAATGAGCCCTGCTGCAAAGCATTGCATAAAAAAATTGTAAATACACGCCCCTGTTAAACTGGGGCTGAAAAATTGGGCCTTAGCCACTGGTGCTGGTGCCACGACACTGCAACCTCTCCCAGATACTCTAGTTGGAGTGCAGTAATGAGCCCTGCTGCAAAGCATTGCATCAAATATTGTAATTACATGCCCCTGTTAAACAGGGGCTGAAAAATTGGGCCTTAGCCACTGGTGGTGGCACCCAGAACCAAAAATGTTCTTCCAAGCTATCAGCAGGATCATTGAGGAGGAAGAGGATAGTCAGTCAACATAACAGGACAGTCACTCAGCATCAGCATAGGCAGTCTTGAAGGGATGTGAGATTTAAAAAAATAATAATTCGGTTACATCAGCTTCAGGTGCTTGGTAGCTGGTGGTGATCCAAGACTAATTCATTTTTATGAATGTCAGTCGATCAACCGAGTCGGTGGACAGGCGCACCCTGTGATCAATAACAAAGCCTCCAGCAGCACTGAATGTGCGTTCTGAAAGAATGCTGGATGCAGGACAGGCCAGTAGCTCAATTGCATACTGTGCAAGCTCTGGCCAGTGATCCATCCTCAAGACCCAGTAACCCAGAGAATTTTCGGTGGGAAAGGTGTCCAAGTCTGACCTTGCCCCTAGGTATTTCTGGACCACGTAAATCAGACGCTGGCGATGGTATCTGGAACCGATCATGCCTTGGAGCTGCGGACTAAAAAATTGTCTGAACGCATCGGTCAGACGGCCACCTTCTCCACGGCTCCTTCTCTGACTGACCGAAGCCTCAGCAACTCGTTGTCCAGGACCAGGAGTTTGTAACCTCCCAGTCTCTGGGAATGCGTTGCACAGACCTTTCTGCAAGGCCTCCCGGAGATGTCTCATCCTCTACTCCCTCTGCGACGGCAAGATAAGGTCCGCAACCTTACCCTTGTACCGTGGATCAAGGAGAGTGGCCAGCCAGTAACGGTCCCTTTCCTTGATCCGAAGAATACGAGGATCCTTTCGCAGGCTTTACAGGATCAGGGAGGCAATGCAGCGTAGGTTAGCTGAGGCATTCGGTCCGGAGTCCTCTGGGTCACTAAGGACGACATGATCTGCAGCCACCTCCTCCCAGCCACGTACAAGTCCACGGGTTTCTTGGGACTGTAAATCATCCCTAAAAGACTGCTGCTGCTGATGCTGAGTGCCAGGTTCCACCTCCATGCTGACATAATCCTCCTTCTCCTCCTCCTCCTCCTCCTCCTCCTGTGTGATGGGTGGGACAGAAGGAACACTGTCTGGATAAAGGAGGCCTTGAGAGGCAAGGAAGTCCTCCTCTTCCTGCCTCTGTTCTGCCTCAAGTGCCCTGTCCATTATTCCACGCAGCGTATGCTCCAACAGGTGGACAAGAGGTACAGTGTCACTGATGCATGCACTGTCACTGCTCACCATCCTCGTGGCCTCCTCAAATGCTGCCAGGACAGTGCATGCATCCCTGATCATGCCCCACTGGCGTGCTGAAAAAAACCCGAGCTCCCCTGACCCTGTCCTGGTGCCGTAGTCGCACAGGTACTCATTGATGGCCCTCTGCTGCGTGTGCAGCCGCTGCAGCATGGCCAACGTTGAGTTCCACCTGGTGGGCATGTCACATATAAGGTGGTTCTTGGGCAGGTTCAACTCCTTTTGCAGCTCAGCCTGCCCAAGAAGCGCTGCACCACCAGGTTAAGGACGTGAGCCACACAGGGCACATGGGTCAGTTGTCCCTGTCGGAGGGCGGAGAGGAGGTGGGTACCATTGTCGCAAACCACCATTCCTGGCTTAAGCTGGCGTGGCGTCAACCACCTCTCGGCCTGTCCCTGCAGAGCTGACAGAACCTCTGCCCCAGTGTGGCTCCTGTCCCCCAAACACACCAGCGCAAGCATGGCATCTTTTTGCCTGCGTACTTGCGTAGCCCCTTGGACGCCTACGGAGCACCGCTGGTTCCAAGGACAAAGCACAGGAAGAGGCCATGGAGGAAGCAGAAGAGGAGGGGTGGAGGAGAGAGGTGTGTCACAACCAGTAGTAGCATTTTGGAGGCGTGGTGGCGGAAAAACCTCCAACACTCCTGCACCTTGTCCTGCATTCTTCCCAGCTGCCAAAAGAGTGACCCAATGGGCCGTGAAAGATAGGTAATGTCCCTGTCCATGCCTGCTGGACCATGAATCAGCGGTAATATGCACCTTACCGCTGACCGCCCTGTCCAGCGAGGCATGGACATTGCCTTCCACATGCCGGTAGAGAGGCGGAATCGCTTCCGTGAGAAAAAGTGGCGTTTGGGAACCTGCCACTGAGGAACCGCACATTGCACAAACTCACGGAAGGGGGCCGAGTCTACCAACTGAAAAGGCAGCAGTTGAAGTGCTAGCAATTTAGCCAAGCTAGCATTCAACCGCTGGGCATGTGGATGGCTGGGAGTGAACTTCTTTTGACGATCCAGCAGCTGGGGCAGGGAAATTTGCCTGCTACAATTGGACCTTGGTGTAGAGTGCCCGCAACTACTTGGCTGTGACACACCTAATTCTACACTTTCATTCCTCTCAGTGCAGGTTTAAGAGAGGACTGAAGGTATTGTGGGGTTGGAGATCCCAGCTGATAAGGAGCAAGGAGAGGTCCGCTTTGTTCTTTGGTGTGGGTCTTTAAGGTACGCTGGTCAAGCATGTGGTGCCCAAGCGGCTGATGTTTTTGCCACGCGAAATACGCTTGAGACATATGTTGCAAATAGCAGCGGTGAGATCTGATGCACTTGACTCAAAAAAGGCCCACACCAAATAAATTTTGGAATAACGCGCAGAGGCAGCGGCCTGCACAGGCGGAGCTCTGTGGTGTGATTCAGTCGGTGTGCTGCCCTTTTGCTGGCCCCCGGAGGGCATCCTGCCTCGTTGGAGATGTGCCTCCTCCTTATCATCCCCTCCCTCTTGATCACTGGAGCAAACCTGGCAGTATGCTGCAGCTGGTGGAACATGACTGCCAGATTGCTGTCCTTCGTGAGCATCCCCTCTCTCTGCACTCACGCTACTGCCTTCCTCTAGCTGGGTATCATCATCAGACCCTTCAAAACGCTGGGCATCCTCCTGGCGCATGTACCCAACACTGTGCTCAAACAGTACGGGGGACTCCTCAGGAGGACATGGTGGGTCTAGGGAAGGAGTGACTGATGATGACATTGATACGAGGAAACAGGACACATTGGCAGCTGCTTTGGAGCCTGGGTGAGAGAGGATGAGGAGGATGAGGAGGGCTTGGTCATCCACTCTACCAAGTCTTCGGCATGATGCGGCTTAACATGTCCAGCTGCCGGAAATAAGGACAAGCGTGTCCCATGGCCACGTGCTGATGACAACGCACCGCGTCCACAACCAGCACTGTTACCCCCAGACACAGAGCCTGCTTGCCCTCTTTTATTGGCTCATGACTGTCTGCCTCTCCTTGTTGGCCTTCCAGACATTCTAATGGCCTGCAGGGAGATGGGAAAACCAGCAATAAGGGGTAGCTTCAGGTGTATAATGTGCAGGAAGCACCTACACCCACTGTAACTGCTTGCAGATGCCTGTCTGTGTTACACAACAGAACAACACCATGAGCAATAAGGGGTAGCGTATACTGTGCAGGAGGCACCTACACCCACTGTAACTGCTTGCAGATGCCTGTCTGTGTTACACAACAGAACAAAACCACGAGCAATAAGGGGTAGCGTATACTGTGCAGGAGGCACCTACACCCACTGTAACTGCTTGCAGATGCCTGTTAGTGTTACACAAAAGAAAAACACCAGCAATACGGGGTAGCTTCAGGTGTATACTGTGCAGGAGGCACCTACACCCACTGTAACTGCTTGCAGATGCCTGTCTGTGTTACACAACAGAACAACACCACGAGCAAAAAGGGGTAGCGTATACTGTGCAGGAGGCACCTACACCCACTGTAACTGCTTGCAGATGCCTGTCTGTGTTACACAACAGAACAACACCACGAGCAATAAGGGGTAGCGTATACTGTGCAGGAGGCACATACACCCACTGTAACTGCTTGCAGATGCCTGTCTGTGTTACACAACAGAACAACACCACGAGCAATAAGGGGTAGATTCAGGTGTATACTGTGCAGGAGGTTTAGCAAAGAATAACACTTACTCTGTCCCTGCCTATCCTGCTCTCTCCCTGCACGCCAACACACTGTAACTGCACAAGGTTTAGCAAAGAATAACACTGACACTGTCCCTGCCTATCCTTCTCTCTCCCTGCACGCCAACACACTATAAATGCACAAGGTTTAGCAAAGAATAACACTGACACTGTCCCTGCCTATCCTTCTCTCTCCCTGCACGCCAACACACTGTAAATGCACAAGGTTTAGCAAAGAATATCACTGACACTGTCCCTGCCTATCCTTCTCTCTCCCTGCACGCCAACACACTACACAAGGCCGCCGCGCTGGCGGGCTTATATAGTGTGGGGCGTGTACTAAACCCCCCTGAGCTATAATTGGCCACAGGCATCCTGCCTGTGGCCAATTATGGCTCTCCTTACTGCCGGCGCTGTGATTGGCCAAGCATGTGGGGTCACAGTGCATGCTTGGCCAATCACAGCGCCGGCAATGCACTGATCATCTCAAGGTATTTTGACTGTATTATACCCAGACTACAGGAGTATTAAGGAATAATAAGAAATATTAAGCCGTGCTCTAATGTTAAAGATAAAGTCTATACCCTTTTTATGCACCATAGACTGAGCATAATACTATCGCGGGTTGTGACTATTGTGGATTGTTTATCTTTCTCACCTGTGTTCTCATCTGGGGCTTGATTTTTAAGGGATCAAACAGTGTGGGCTGCAGACAGATACTATATGTTAATATTGAATACAGGACGACGTGCAACCTCAATTGTTTCAAGGGATGAGAAGTGCTAGGAAAAAGGGAAAAGAAAAGCAGATGAAGTAGATCTATATTAAGCAGCCGCAGCCAATACAGCCTGAGATTAAAGAGTATTTCCCGTGGACGCGGGCAGCAATAGCACGGGCTTCGGTGGTTGAAATAAGGGGGGCTTCGTACACTAAGATTCAAAGAGAAGCCCCACGTATAAGTCTATCCTCGTCTTTTGAGACGAAGAAGGGGCATGAGCAGGACGAGACATACGCTGAGGCATATACTGAGACACAAGCAGAGGCCCAGAGAGGAAAGTTGGATATAATACCGGGAGGTGCAGATTTGATGGCGATTTTACAAGCTTTACCGACGAAGGATGAGTTGGCTATTCTACAGACGCTCCCGACGCGGGATGAGGTGGAAACATTGGTGTCAAGATTGGAAGAGGGTCATAGGAAGGAATTACAGCTCATTAGAACTGAGGTGCAGGCCCTGTCAGATAAAATTATGGCAGAAGGAGACACGTACGGCTAAGATGAAAGAACGGATTGCACGTCTGGATGTAAAGGGAAGAGAACAGCCCCTAAGGGAGATACAAAACTCCTCCATACAGTTAAAATTTGAAGAGATTGAAGACCGTAGCCGGAGGTTAAATCTCAGATTTAGAGGTATTCCGGAAGAGGTTAAGGAGGAATCGCTACACAAAGTAGTAATATCAATCTGTCAACAAATTGGGGGTAGTAATGGCACCTAAGGAAATCGAATTTGATAGGTTGCATAGAGCTTTGGGACCTCGGTCCTCAGATCCTGATAGACCTAGAGATGTAATCGGCCGCTTCCATCGCTATACACATAAAGACATAGTTAGTCGCAAAGCCTGGGAGGCTGTAGCGATATCCTTTGAAGGTATGATAATCAAAATCCTACCAGATCTCTCACGGGCTACATAGCAGCGGAGGGCATAAATGCACCCGCTTTTAGAAAATATTAAATCATTAGGGGGCTCTTATAGCTGGGGGTACCCAATGTCTTTGTTTGTGAAGAAAGGATCCCTTTCATTCCTACTCTCCCATCCTTCAGAATTACCAGAGCTATTTAACTTCCTGGGGATAGAAGGACTCAAGGTTCCAGACTGGACGCAACCAATAGAGAGGAAAACACGTAAAGGGGGACTACAAATGAGAAATAGGGGTGCCTCAATGCAGACTAGTGGTGGAAGACAGGACCCAATTACAGAAACTGTCTCTGGTACAGAAGATTCATGAGTCATAAGAACAGTATTAAATAGAGAAACAATGAATTACTTTTCCCTCCCTTTTTTGGATCCCCATCTCATGATCTGGTCACCTAAACGAGCCACCTAACGGGAATAGGGGGCGTTAGAGGGAAATAGGATTTTTTTGTTCTCCACCGTCTCCATTTTTTTTTGTCTGGGTTTCTATGGTAAACTTTCTCTCTGTAATATATTCATCTTTATCATCCCCAGAAAGACAGAGGAAAAAGGGTATTGATTAGGCTTGTGCAATTCGTTTTGTAACAAATCAAAATTTGTCCGAATTTAGCAACTTTCAGACATTCGGAAGCATTCGAATTTCCGAACAAAGCAATTGCGAATAAAACCGAATCCGAAATAAAATTATATCGCAAATAGCGAATGCCCTCGGCATAATTCGTTATGAAAAAAGTTACGAATGTATGAATCCATTCGAAGCACAATAACATTCTGCTCTGCTCTCTGCTTCTCCCTCACCATGCTGAACTCCCTCTCAAAATGGTGTACAGGGGCTGAGGCTATAGCCACATGTAAAAAACGAAAGTAAAATATGAGATTTCGAATCCATTTGAAGCACAATAACACTCTGCTCTGCTCTCTGCTTCTCCCTCACCGTGCTGAACTCCCTCTCAAAATGGTGTACAGGGACGGAGGCTATAGCCGCATGTAAAAAACGAAAGTAAAATACGAGATTTCGAATCGTTACAAATAACCGCTATGTATTTAGAAAAGTACAAATCCATTCGAAGCACATTAGGCATAATAGGCAGCGTCGTTGTGATAGAGACACGGAAAATTACGAATCAACAAACCCAAAAAAGTTACGAAAGTAGGAGTTGTGTCCAGAATCAACGAAAAACAATGTACTCTACCGAAAGTACGAATTAGTCCGAACACGAAAAATCCCATCTAGCAAAATTACGAACGATTACGAATCAACAGGACCGAAAAGAAACGAACCAAAACTAAACAAATTTTTCCGTTGTGCACAAGAAACGAACCGAAACAAAACAAATGTTTCCGTTGTGCACAAGTCTAGTATTGATACATGTAGCTGATAGCTGCTGTTCCGCTTACAAGTTTGTTTTTTTTTCTCCATGATTTTCTGTTTCCCCCCCCCATATGGAACTATATCGGTCATCCCGCTATATCCACTTCTCCACACTCCTCCCGCCTTTGCCAGTTTTTTCGTTTTTTTCGGCCCCGGGCCGGAGGAAGAATAATGTCGAGATGAAATATAAAAACATCCTTACAACAAAACATCCTTACAATGAGGAAAGACTATACATATATAACTTAAGTTGGACTTTGAATTGAATACATGCAAATATTTTTTGTGTTTCTGCACAAGAGGGGAAGTAGCATTTGGTTTATGCACAATTCGTTTAAAAAAAAAAAAAAAAAAAATTTTATGTGGATTTTTGGGTAGGAGTAACTGGGAAAAGGGAATAGAAGGAGGTGGGTGGTGGGGGGGATATAGCACTATTACATGTCAATAATTATTCACTGACACACAAAATATAACACTTAATAACATATTAGTATAGCACACCAGCAAATATAATTTTGTGGAGAATAAAAGTGGGTGGGAGGGGGGGGATAAGGGGGAAGAGGGGGAAGGGAACATAAGGATTAGAATAAAATATCACACAAAGGGAGGAGGGGGACACATTAGAGGTGTTGGAATACAGAGAAGGCATGTATTTATAAATTTAAGTTAAAGACATAAATATAGAAGAATGTTTAAGAAACGCCTCCGAAGGGGGCCCGAGATGTAAGGAGGGAGGAGGGGGTGGGGGGGGGGAGAATGGGTAGGGTTTCCTACTCCATGGAGGAAGGGAATGGAAAGAAGAGATATTACTAGAGGTATTTCCCCTTTTTTAAGGAGGAATAAGGTAGGGGGATATTATTTGGAGAAATAAAGTAATAAAGTAATAACGGGTCATATGATAAATAATATGAATGTTCTGAGACGGGATTGACAGAATGCGTATAGATAATATATGAAGATAATAAAATGTATATAGCTAATGAGAAGAGGAAGGGAAAAGAAGGGGAAAAAGAAAAGAAAAAAAGGAGAAAGAGAGATGACTAAATCTCGGAAGTTTGGGGGTAAGATGTTATTACCTAGGAGGAGAGATAGCGTTGAATGAAGTAGTAGGAGCCTCTATAGTATGGGAAGGGGAAAGAAAGAAAGGGAAAGAAAGAAAAAGGAAGAAAACAATATGGATACGGGTATGGGGGAAACTTATGCATAAAAATATTATAGAGAATATGAGGGTGGGCAGATACAGCCAACTAAAGACGCAGGATCAGATTTATATCATGGAATGGGCTTGAGAAGGAAGGTTTAGGATTCGGAATAGGTGAAGAGATAAAATAGAGGACTAGGAGGAGGCATGAGTGGGTTAAATAAGGTAAGAATGTACTGGAGGGGGGGAGCTCAGCCACTTACACCATTGTAGACCAATACCCCAATTTCGGCACCTACGGGAAAATAGAATTCCTAAGTAGGAGCCGTTTAATAGTCCCCTGACCCTTGACCCCACCCTCTTTCTTTTTTTTTGGGGGGGGGATCATTGTGTTAGTTAGTGTCTGGGGTGGAAGATGGAAATAATACGGATTACGTCACTAAATGCTAGGGGGCTTAATATACCCGAAAAGCATAAGATGCTCGTGTGCCTCCGTCTGTCTGATTGCCTCTCCGTCCCTGGAGGCACACGAGCTCGCCGCTCGTCCAGGAGATAAGTTCTTCACAATTGTTTTTAATGTGAGTTTATGTAAGCAATATATGTACAACCTTATGCATCATTAAATACATACCATTTGGTTTTTAAAAACGTACTTCACGATCGAGACCCCATTTTTTCTTTCTAACCCTGCCATTATTGGGAGATGTGAGCAACCCCTAGGATCCAACATAGGTTTATTCCACATGTGAGGAACAACAGCGGTTTGATACAAAGGCTTCCCCATTGGACGCCAGGATTGCGACAGAGGATTCACTGACCCCTATTAAACAAAAGCGGTTACCTCATTACCGCAAGGTAAGAGGCCACCTATTACCCTAGTGTGTGACACCAGAAGTCAAGATTCACACATCCCTTCACCACAGCACCACTTATATATGTGAAGTTGCAGGATTGTCACCTAGAAGAAATTGTTAAAAACAATCAGCACGGGCACCACTTGCCAATTTCATTGTTCGCTTCTTATGAACTTTTGGAGTTCAATATCCCATTTGTGTTCCATTGCTTATTGGACATTTTTTCACCTATATATTATTTTTTTCACTTTTACTTTTCACTGTAGCACTTAACTGCACTCTGCCCATTAGCAGTCACATCTGTGCACTTATTACTACACTGCAATTTGCAGGTCTTTTTCGTTTATGCACTGTCATAGCATATTTGCACAGCAACGTTTACTTTGGTATTTATTCACAGGTTTATTTATATTTATTTATTTATTTACTTTACGGACTATATATATATTCATATTTTAATTATTGATTTTATGGTTCTAGTATTTATACATTACTGTAATTCATCATTTCAATTTATTTATCTTATAAAACCTGTATATTGGTATAAGTTAGCCATTGTGCACTACTATTGTACCAATATATGTAACATTAGAAACAGCGCAGCACCACCCCCCCTTTTACCAGAGACATTGGTTTCACCTTTGTCCCTGGAGAAATACGTGTTCTCCTCACGGCAGTCTATATTACCATCGCCAGTCCGAAAGGAAGTAGAGAGACAAATTATGATAGAGGAAGTGCAAACAATAATGAAAACAATAAAACAGGGTAAAGCACCAGGCCCGGATGGATTAACTATACAATATTACCAAAGTTTTATCACATATCTGGGCCCGTATATGACTATGATGTTTAATGAAGTTGGACAAACAGTGATGTTACTGCCGGAGACCGTAACAGCTCACATCACAGTTATTCCAAAAGAGGGGAAGGACCCAGCGAGTTGTAGTAGTTATAGACCAATATCTCTGCTAAATGTGGATTTAAAAATCTTGACCAAGATTTTAGCATTCCGTATACAGTATCATCTCTCAGAAATAGTACATCTTGATCAGGTAGGATAAATCCCGACAAGAGAGGCAAAAGACAGCACTATAAAAGTGTTAAATTTGATTCATAGGGTAAACCATAAGAAGATACAGAGTGTTTTTTAAATACGGATTCAGAAAAAGCATTCGACAGAGTAAACTGGAAATTTATGTTTGAGGTCTTAAAACAGATGCGATTAGGTGAGCGGATGGTCCAATGGATAGCAGATATACGGGTCCTTGCGCACTGGTAAAAGTAAATGGGATTTACTCTAGGCCCTTTGCTATTACAAATGGAACCCGGCAGGGCTGCCCCGTCACCTCTTTTATTTGCTCTAACATGAGAACCACTCTTAAAGCGGAGCTCCGCCAAATTTTTTTTATTAAAAGCCAGCAGCTACAAATACTGCAGCTGCTGACTTTTAATATTAGGACACTTACCCGTCCTGGAGTCTAGCCATGTCCGCAGCAGAGGACGAGCAATCGCTCGTCACTCTGCTGCCCCCCTCCGCCATCCTCGGTGAGGGAACCAGGAAGTGAAGCCTTGCGGCTTCACTGTCCGGTTCCCTATGGCGCATGCGCGAGTCGCGCTGCACCGTTCTGACTGGTCTCCCTGTGTTCTGGGAGCCAAGTGTCTCCCAGAACACTACGGGTATTCTGCGGGAAGTGACGTGCTTCCCGCAGAGAGGACTTCCGGAAGTGGCTGCAAATACCTGTCTTAGACAGGTATCTGCACCCCCCTCCCCCCTGAAAGGTGTCAATTGTGACACCGGGGGGGGGAGGGTTCCGATGAGCGGAAGTTACACTTTAGGGTGGAGCTCCGTTTTAAACAAGATCCGACAGAATCCAGATATAGTGGGTATTGAGGTGGGGGGAAAGGAATATAAAGTATCAGTATATGCGGATGATATGCTCACTAGCAAGACCACAAATCTCGTTACCTAATTTAATGAAAGAAGTAGAACTATATGGGACCATGTCGAACTTAAAAATAAATTATGGTAAATCAGAGGCGATGGGGTGGCTCTTCCGGATTCCATCAAAACTGGGCTAGAATATAGCTTCAAGTTTAGAAATCTAAAGCATTGAATTATTTAGGAACACGAATACCACCAAATTTAGTAAATACGTTTGAGTTCAACTTTGTACCACTACTTAACACAGTTAGAACATTATTGGAAGGCTGGAGTAAAGGAACACACTCATGGTTTGGGAGATGTAATATTTTAAAAATGAGTGTGGTGCCAAAATTCCTTTATCTGTTTCAAGCATTGCCGGTCAGAATCCCCAAGTCTTACTTCAATTAGTGTTTACTAAATTTATCTGGGCCAGTAAACGGCCAAGAAAAAGTAGAACATTGCTGACTTCACCTAAAAGGGTTGGAGGAATATCGGCACCAGATATGTATAAATACTATCAGGCGGTTCAACTCGGTAGTATAGTAGATTGGAGTAGACATGGGGATTACAAACTGTGGGTTACTATGGAGCAGCAAATGTGTTCAGTCCCTTTAAATAGGGCTTTATGGTGTTATACATCTTTACCACCTCTAGTAAAAAATCATCCTACGATAGTTGAAACCTTAAGAATAGGAAATAAAGTAAATCAGAATTCTAAATTCTCCACCAAAAACTCTCCCCTGTTCCCGATTTTAGGAAATCCAGATTTCCCACCAGGTATGGAATTACAAATATTTAGGAAATTGAGGGAAAAGGGAAGCTTTCAAGCTTCACATTTTTTAGGAGACAGGGGATGGGTATCAATTGGTGCATTAACACAACGAGGAGGGCAATATGAAATTTCCATATGGCAAGCTCGACAGGTCAGACATTACCTCGAGACCCTGGGACCGGCAGGAAGATATAGGTGAACACGGACTAAATTTGAGGAGTACTGTGAGGGAGAGGAGCCTTTATCTCATGTAATCTCTAAAATATATATAATCCTGACTACACCCTCAGAGCACTCTAAAATGGACTGTTTGGCCAATTCTGAGCGTGACCTAGGTCAGGCTTTCTCTCCAGCACAATGCCAGAAGATTATAGATCTGTCTTTAAAATCTTCAAGGTGTACGAAAATACAGGAATCAAACTATAACATTTTAACATGTTGGTACTATACGCCATCGGCCTTGAATACATTTTTCACAGAAATATCTGACAGGTGCTGGAGAGGATGTGATGAAAAAGGTACTATGTTACACATTTTCTGGGCATGTCCAGCAATTAGACAATTTTGGCAAACAGTTCAGAGAATTACTCAAACATTCACAGAATATCAGATTGCAGAAGACCCAGCTCTCTTCTTGCTACACCATACACAAATCCCACCGAAAAAATATATAAATTCAGTTCTGTGCCACCTAATAAATGCGGCAAAAAGTTGTATTGAAATGGAAAGACCCTAGTGCCCCTACGATTTCAATGTGGTTAAACAAAGTTAGAAGGGTGGGAATAATGGAGACATTTCTACCTATAACGTTGGAGGGAAAAAAACAAATACAATAAATATGGGCACCATGTGAGCAATTTGTAAAAACAGAAGTGAAGAAGTTACTAGGAGAGTAAAGATTAAAATTGGGCTGATTGGTAAAAAGAGTTAGTAGGGGCTTATCGGGAAGCTCCACACCCGGCTTAAGAAAAAGGAAAAGAAAATGAATTTAATAATTGTTAAAAAAAAAAGATGTATTAAAGAAAGGAGGTAATTTAGGCCAAGGGAAGGGGATGGGGGGGGGGAGTAAAGGGGAAATAGGAAAGGATAACAGGGTCAAAGGAAGTAGGAAATGTAGAGGGAAAGGAAAGGGAAAAAAAAAAAGAAGAGGAGCAATAGAAAGAATAGACTAGAAGAATACAGTAAAATAATGAATGTAAAATAACATGGTTGGATTAAGAATTTCTTTATACGTTCTTTTAAATGGAAAATGTTATATTTGTATACCCTGTTCCAAGAAAATAAAATAAAGAATAAAAAAGAAAATTGTGTATTTTGTGCACTCCAGACAAATTGTAATTGAATAGATTGTGCTTTCTGGAAAAAGCTCTGAACTTAATAGATTGCGTATGCATAAGATACAATATTTTCAGCATTGCATTTCAGCATTGCATCTTAATAATTGCAGCGTGTCCGAACCAAAAGAAGTATTTAAGATGCCATGACTTAAGATCTTTTTCAATGGTTCTAAGGAGCAGTGGAAAGTTGTGATCAAAATGGGCTGGCAGGCGAGATGTCAGCCAAACACCTAAATATTTGATTGCTGAGGGTTCCCACTCAAAGGGGCAATTACCACATACTGCGGTAAGTATCTCTATCAGTAGGGTGAGATTTAGGAAACATAGCCATATAAAGAGTAAGCCTGTAGCAATTTGGGGACCGTAATGTAAGGGTTCGTCAGCAAAAAGAATACATCATCGGCGCTCACAACAGGAAACACACCTCATAGTTTAGGAATGGAGTCCTTCACTGGGTGCTCTGGCTCAAATGGCCTCCAGCCATTGAATACGCCACTCCAAGAAGGATGTATCCAGCAACTTCAGAATACCATGAAAATCTTTATTTACTACATGAAGGTCAAGATTAAAAACAGCTGATGTGCTTTGGCATACAGCCTTGTTCACAGCATATTCACAAAGTGAATGACAGAACATTTATGCTACATACCTCATATGGAGAAGAGCAGCGTCAATAAAAATATTAATTAAATAAACTCAAAAACTGTCAGATAACAGAAAAAAGTGGCACTGGATTCTCTTCATATCAAATGTTGGCTTACAATACTATAAAATCATTCAGCATATCAAAAAGACGCCATGTATAACAATAGACTTGTGCAAGCTGGTTTCTAGATTGATGTTGTGCCCTACAACAAAAAGAAAGCACTTCATTAATAAAAGCAATATGGGTGAAGCAGGAGGTATAAAACATCCAGTGCAATCAATACTTTATATTATTTGTGTAGCACTATTTTTCTCTCTCTCTGCGGTATGATGACGCCACCTGTATAGTATTTAGGAGCAGAGTCTTCATAATCTGTGTGATCAGGACAGGATCTTTAACAAGCACAGTGCCTCCACTCAATTGGGGCTTGTGAATAGTATTTGAAATCCCAATTGAGAAATATATCTTCACATAGACAGTAATCCACACAGCATTGTATTTGAAAGTCCATGTATTAAAGAAATAACATTCAGTGAACCATCCAACATAAAGTATTTTCCAAACAGGAACATGAAATCATTAACAGTCTCTATGTATGTCTCAGTGAGGTGAATCTGCAGCACTTACACATTCTGTGTTCTCTTAGCAGACATTCACTGTTCTCTCTCCACGTCTTTCTCTCCATCCACTTACCCACAAAACCCCTTGCCACCCTCTGCTCTTCTTGATGACCTCATCCTTGGTGAGAGAGAGAGCATAGCAACCATATTGGAAAAGGGTAAACAAACACTGCATAACAAGAGTATACACTTGGTAAATGGGCAAAGAAATTATCACATCACTACATTCTCCCCCTGCTGAAAATCCTTCTGACCCGGTAAGGATATACACTCAAAACATAGCAAAAGTTAACATCGTTGTCGCCTTCTGCAGACCACTTCTCCAGAAGCAGTCTATTACAGAGATTAGCTGCAAAGAAAATATGGTTAGTAACATATAGGCATCATGCTTACCAGTCTAGAATGAGCTGCAATCATGTCCATCAGAACATGAGGTTGTACATAGTTCTGTACAGCATAGCAGGGTCTTCCCAAGGTGTCATAAGTAAAAACTGGTGGAGGTCATCGAACACGATCTCCTCTCCTCAAACCCTCAGGCATTAGTCCAGATAACTCTGGGACAGCATTAGTGGGAAAACTTGGTGCTCCAACCATGCCTGGAACTGTAGGCACAAAGTTTTGGGCTGTTGGTTCAGAAACAGGAGTAGCTGGGTTCAGACCACCCCTCTGAGGAAGGGCTCGATCAGTAATAGGTGAAGGAACCTGTACAGGAGACTCTGGTGGAGGTGTAAACCAGTCAGTATCATCACTCTGGTCTCCACGGTCTGCACAAGGCACATCATTAGAATCTGTAACAATATCAGATTGTGGCTCCTCATCAGCAGTAGCAACTTGTGGTACTGGAAGAAAGTGATTCCTATGCCAGGCTTTGATCCGACCCTCAGGTCCTCGAATCCTGTAGACTGGAATTCTAGGCAGTTTTTCTATAACTTCAAACAACTCATTTCACCAGCGATCAGCTAATTTATGTTTGACTGAAGGTCCCAAGTTGCAGAGAAGCACTTTATCACCAGGTTGTAAGTCTTTGTAACAAACTTTGGCATCAAATTGCCTTTTATTGGCAGCATTTATTTTTGTGGTATTTTCCTCAGCCATTTGACATGCCTCTTTTAAACTATGTTTAAGTCATGCCACATACTGGTAGTGATTTCTATTTTCCACTCCATCAGTAGACACACCCAACTGAATGTCAATAGGGAGACGGGCTTCTCTCCCAAACATGAGAAAATAAGGAGAGAAACCAGTTGATTCATGTCTGGTACAATTGTAGACATTTACCATAGCTCCAACAAGTCGGCTTCAGGTTTGCTTAGTACTATTAGGGAGGGTACCCAACATGTTAAACAAGGTGCGATTAAAACGTTCAGGGAGAGCATCACCCTCTGGATGATAAGGTGTGGTGCGGCTCTTGTCAATGTTAAGCAATGTTAACAGCTCTTTAATTAAGCGACTTTCAAAGTCCCGCCCCGGGTCAGAGTGAAGTCGATTTGGCAATCCATAATGAACAAAAAAACTTCTCCCACAACACTTTAGCTACAGTTACTGCTTTCTGATCTTTAGTGGGATAGGCTTGAGCATATCGAGTATAGTGATCTGTCACAATCAGAACATTTTCCACACCACTGCTGTCATTGTCAATACACAAAAAGTCCATGCACACTAAATTCATTGGACCAGAACTTTTCACGTGTTCCATAGGAGCAGCTTGAGTAGGCAAAGTTTTCCATTGCAGACATCACACACAATAGTCCACAACAGATTTCCTCATTCGTGGCCAAAAGAAACGATCTTGGATTAGTCCGTAGGTTTTTTCAACTCCTAGATGTCCACGTTGGTCATGCAAACTTCTCAAAACAGATTTTCTGTAGACTTGAGGGAGCACTAGCTGTCTCCTTCCAGGATGATCATGGAACAAATGTACCCTGTATAAAAGTCCATCAATTATTTTGAGTTTATCCCATTCTTTAAGATAGTAGGTTCTCTGCTCAGGTAGGGTTTTTCTCATGTAATTAGGATCTTTGCGGAAAAAAGATTCTCTAAAGTCGCGTACACCTGATCGGTTTTAACGATGAAAACAGTCCGATGGATTTTTATCATCGGACAAACCGATCGTGTATGGGCCCCATTGGTCTGTTTTCCATCGGTGTCAAAAAATAGAACATGTTTTAAATTTTTCCGATGGATAAAAAACCAATAGCAAATTCCGATCGTCTATGGGCAAGTCCATCGGTTAAAAAACCCACGCATGCTCAGAATCAAGTCGATGCATGCTCAGAAGCATTGAACTTCATTTTTCTCGGCTCATCTGAGTGTTTTACGTCACTGCATTTGGAACGGTCGGTTTTTTGACTGATGGTGTGTAGGCAAGACTGATGGAAGTCAGCTTCATCGGTTTTCCGATGGAAAAATCCATTGGTTTAAAAACCATAGGAAATCCGATCGTGTGTACAGGGCTTAACATGTCTGATTACTGGATCTCTCTTTTGTGGAAGGATCATATCTTTCTCTTGCAGCTGGTTGTTTTCTGGTACCCCTAAAGTGGTGGGGCAGCAATACATGTTTGGGATACACTCTTCACCAGCTCTCAAGGATTCAATAACTCGTAAGTCAGAGAAAACAATATTGTCTCCTTGTACAGCAGCTGTAGCACAGTAGGCAGCCACAACAGGCCCAGGTACTTCCTCCCATTCACTTTCTTCTAAGTTCACTGGCAACCCAGGACGCCTAGAGAGAGCATCAGCCCCCAATATTTTTGGGCCCTGGCTTGTACTTGAGAGTGAATTGGTAATTAGACAAGGCAGCAAGCCACCTATGACCAGTGGCATCCAGCTTAGCTGTAGTCAAAACATAAGTGAGGGGGTTGTTGTCAGTTCTCACCTCAAACTGAGCCCCATACAAGTAATCATGCAGCTTTTCAATAATAGCCCACTTCAGGGCAAGAAATTCCAGTTTGTGAACAAGATAATTATTTTCTGCCAGGCTTAGACTGTGACTAATATAAGCAACAGGCCTTAGTCCACCAGGGTACTCCTGATGCAGGACTCCTCCTAATCCATCATAGCTGGCATCTACATGCATAATGTATGGCTTTTGTGGTTCTGCATAAGCCAACACTGGTGCTTCTGTAAGACTTTTCTTAAGCTGTAGAAAAGCGTCCTCACAAGCAGAAATCCACCTCTCACTGAAAGGAGTTTTGCTGGTTGTGTCAATGCCAGGCGTTTCTTTGAACAAGTCATTAAGAGGCCAAGCAGTCTTGGAATAGCCTCTAATGAAGTGGCGATAATAGCCACAAAACCCCAAGAAGGACCTCAGTTCTTTCAGATTTGTGGGACGGGGCCAGGTTACCACAGCCTCCACTTTAGCAGGATCAGTTGCTACCCCTTCTGCAGATACTATGTGACCCACAAAGTTTACTAAAGAGCGAGAAAACGTACATTTGTCCACGGAGAGATTCAGACCTTTTTTTCTCAGACGATCTAGCACTTTAAACAGTCTCTGGTCATGCTCCTCCAGAGTAGAGCCAAACACAATTATGTCATCTAGGTAGACAATACATTGAGTGGAACAAAGATCTCCCAGTGTCCGATCCATTAGACGCTGGAAGGTTGCAGGTGCACCACTAATGCCCTGAGGCATGCGAGCAAACTGGAGAAACCCCAGGGGGCAGATAAAAGCTGTCTTTTCTTGATCTTCCTCACTCATTGGTACTTGGTAATAACCAGATCTTAAAGATTTTCCTCAATGCGAGGTAGCGTGTATTGATCTGGGACCATTCGCCGATTTAGAGTCCTATAATCAACACATATTCGTACTCCACCATTTTTCTTTCTGACCACCACTATTGGGGATGCATATGGGCTTTTAGACTCAACAATGATGTTTTGTGCAAGCACTTTTGTGCAAGCACATTTTGTGCAAGAACTCTCGAACATCATCCAGATCTTTAAGAGGTATGCGCCTGGGTCTTTCTCTAAATGGGGTGTTATCTGTTAGGCGAATACTCTGCTGAATACTTTTAGCACACCCTGAGGGTGGTCCAATATGGGATGTGGTCAGACAATAGCCTGGGGCAAAGCACAGTCTCCAGGATCCATGGTGCAAGGGTGTGGGACACAAGAATAAAATCTATGCGGGATATAGAGCTGTGAGCAGGGGAGAAACAGGAATAGGCTCGAGTGTGTGGGAAGTTGTGTCTTCATGTGTCTAGGTGGAGATGAGTTTAGAGAATTTAGTTGCATCAGCACCAGCGCTCGGTGCCTGTGCCGTTTGAAGTCTATCAAGGGCCGGACATAGTGTAGTGTTGGAATCACCCAACCATATTGCCGGTACTGTGGGGTTACGAGACATATAGGTAAAGCCTTCCAGAACCACAGTTGCACTAAAGGGAGGAGGTATGTAGAAAGCCATGAGAAGGAACGGTTCACCGTATAACTTAGCATGGAGAAATACATACCAGCCGTTGGGGTCAGTGAGAAGCTCACACAGTTCAAAATTTACCGATTTGGCGATTAATACAGAAACATCCTAGCGTGAGTCGTGTGGGTGGAGTGATACGCCCACCCAACCAAAGGGCGGCGAAGGGCCATTTGGAGTCTGCCCTCGACATGCGTCTCAACCAGCACCACCACCACCACGCCTGCACGTTGCTTTTTGAGGAATGCAAGGGCAGCCGAGCGTTTAATTTTCTCGCGCAGGCCCCTTACATTCCACGTAAGGCATTTTATAGACACCATAATGCTGCAGATGGAACATAACCCTGCCTCAGTAAAACACATTTCCTAAGGTCTAGTGAAAAATATAGCATGTAACAGAACTGAAATACATTGAACACATATACATTCTCCCATGATCGGTTCCTGAGACACTGTATGCACACTTAAAAATTGCAAAAATAATTGTTCAACAACCCCCTCCCCGCCTTACACCCACCCCAACTTGTGCAGGCATGATCCCTTAACAACTCTGTATTGCCATCTGGGAAAAACAGTAGCTTCACCTGTAAGGAGAAAATGAGGAACAGTCTTAGCCACTGGGTCAAGTAGTGGTTCCGAGCCAACCACCACAGAAAAGGATGAGGATGGGGCCTAGTTGTGCCCCCCAGCAAGTTAGCATGATAAAAAAGCAGTAAGTCCCAGTTTCTCTGTCCAACCACATAGTCATGGTTCCCAGTGGTTAGTTGGACGTAAATTCGCTGCACTGTGCATGCGGCTTGTAGGACTAACATGTCCGCACAACTCCATGGGGAAAATAAGTTCAGGGGCAAATGAAATGCAGTAAGTCGACTCAAAATATGCAAAAAAAAATAGGCCAGGTCCCTGAATGTCTCTTAGAGGGTTGCATAGCAGCGGTTGTGGCGGCAAGTCTAGCAGAGGTACAGGATTACACCTGCCCCCCCAACCTGGCAAAGGTATATCAATGTGGAACCACCAATGTGTGAAGTAGGTCAGGATAGCAATGCAACAAGGATAGTTAAGTCAGGCCAAGTAACAGTGAAAACAAGAGACAAAAGCATCTCGCCATAGGGCACGGTCAGTCAGCTCTTCCAAGTGCAGGCCTGTGCTCCAGCCAGGAGATGACCTCTTCAGGATCTTCAAAGAACGATACGTGGCCATCATGCTCTACTGTCAGGCATGCAGGAAAAAAGCATAGAATATTTCAGGTGACGGCTGCGCAGCCTGCGTTTTGCCTCCCTGTGGAGGAAGCTTAGCAGGCATCCTATGAGCCCTCTCTACCGACAGCATGGGGAGAAAGCCTAACGGCCATATATGGTTACCAGGAGCTGTTCTAGGAACAATGTCGGGGCCTTACCTTCCGCCCCCTCCGGCAGTCCGATAAAGCGAAGATTACACCTCCTCAGGCGATTCTCCATGTCATCTTGCTTGGCGAGCAACTGGTTAACCTGCCAGATCTGGCCTGTAATGGTGGCAGGGCGTCCTCCACTGTGCTGATTCGGGTTTCTGTCTCCGTGACCCGTTCGCTGAGTTTCTGGAAATCCTGCCTAATCAGGGAAATGTCCATCTTGACCTCCTCGATCTGTGCGAGGGAGGTCCTGCAGAGTGTAATCGCCTCCAGTAGTTTATCTGTGTCTCCCTGCCCGTGCTCTCCTCCCGTCTTCTCAGCGCCACCATCTTCCCTGGCCTCCTCTCCTTCATTCCGGCGGTACAGTGTGAGCTTCGCCGCAGCAGATTTTTGGCTTTTCGGGGGGGACATGATAGCGGGCGTGAGGGGTGACAATCTGAGCCAGTCAGGGTCCAAAATCGTATCGCAGAGTCGCAGGATTAAGGTGGATTGAGGATTAATTGCCGGAGCTCAGGGAAGAAGCTTCCTACGCCATGCAGTGTCAGGCCACACCCCCCATTCTTGGACATTTTAAACGATAGTCTTTCCTTTCTGGTACTATCTCCCAGCCATTCTTTGCAGCCTCGTTTGTATCAGTCTCCAGCAGGAAAAAAAGCTACCGGTTGCACTTGTTGAAATTTCCACATAAACCCGCAACGCTCTCACTCCCCCGGCTGGAAGCTCTATGGGATGCCATGGATTTCCCACACACCCTCCAGGAAGATCAGGAGCAAAGGTTTGGCAGATATTTTGAAGCTCTGGAGTAACAGGGAGTGAAGGTAGAGGAGTTCCCTGTTGGGGCTGAAGAAACCGTATGAAAGCAGCCTCAACGGCTTCCACATTGGAACCCATAGGAGCATACTCGTTACCCCCAGGAGGAGGGCTCACATAAGCAATGACTTCAAGTGGGGGATCCTCATCAGCTATCACACCAGGAATGCAAAGCTCAACTTCTAGACAACTATCCATAAATACAGGATTTTCTCCCACACCATAAACAGGCATAGTGTCCATTAGTGATGAGCCGAACACCCCCGGGTTCGGTTCGCACCAGAACCCGCGAACGGACCGAAAGTTCGCACGAACATTAGAACCCTATTAAATACAATGGATGCGAACGTTCGAATTCTAAAGTGCTAATTATAACGACTATTATGCATGTTATTGTCCTAAAAAGGGTTTGGGAACCCGGGTTCTGCACCAGGGGACATGTATCAATGCAAAAAGAAGTTTTAAAAACGGCCGTTTTTCGGGAGCAGTCATTTAAATGATGCATAAAGTGAAAAAAAAAATCAAATATTCCTTTAAATATCGTACCTGGGGGGTGTCTAAAGTATGCCTGTGAAGTGCCACGTGTTTCCCGTGTTTAGAACTGTCCCTGCACAAAATGACATTTGTAAAGGAAAAAAAAAGCCATTTAAAACTGCTTGCGGCTTTAATGTAATGTCTGGTCCCGGTAATATGGATGAAAATCTTTAAGAAAAATGGCATAGCTACCCCATCACAGCCCCCCCCTACCCCAGCCCATTACCAGCCCCTTTGGGTCTTGTATGGATATTAAGGGGAACCCCGCACACAAAATAAAAAAGGCCCTATATACTCTGATAACAGCATGGCCTGGGGAATGCGCAGGGAAAAACCAAGCCTACTTACCGACCAGCTCGCTGACAACCAATTAACCTGTCTAACAGTATGCGTTAAAAACAGGGGTTTGTCCGCACGCATTTGCAAACGCATGCGTGAGCCACAGAGCCACGCCAAGGCCCCCTGGAGTCTGTGGTCCTACACTAACATTGAGTGTCCCCACAATGGAGGCACATGCATTCTGATGGTTAGATGAGGGCAGGTGGACTGAAGGGGAGCCACCCCTCCTTAAAGGTACAGGAGCACACCAAACACCCAGCGTAGCACAATGGGAGCAAAGGTGTTGGTGCACTGCTGGACCAATACAAGCACCATAGGTGAAAACAAAAACTTGTCCACCGCCATTTAAAACTGCTTGCGGCTTTAATGTAATGTCTGGTCCCGGTAATATGGATGAAAATCTTTAAGAAAAATGACATGGCTACCCCATCACACCCCCCCCCTTACCCCAGCCCATTACCAGCCCCTTTGGGTCTTGTATGGATATTAAGGGGAACCCCGCACACAAAATAAAAAAGGCCCTATATACTCTGAACAGCCGTATACAGGCGGTGCATACAAGACAGGGACTGTAGGTTTGTTCTTATGTAGAATCTGTTTGTAATTTTGAACTGGTACATTGTTTAAGTGTAGCTCCAGCCAAAAAATATATTTTTAAGCTTTTTGGAAAACATAGGGAAGGGTTATCACCCCTGTAACATTTGTTTTGCTGTCTGTGCCCCTGTTCAGAACATTTCACCTCACTTTCCGTCCCAATGACAACTGTTTTTGAAATGTGGTGTTTTTATTGAAACAAGGATTGGTGATAAAGCATCAGTAGAGAGGAGACACCTTTCTCCCATATTAATTCTTACAGGAGAGAATTTTCCTTCCTAGGGGTAGATTTCCTCTCACTTCCTGTTGTCTTCTTCCGTTTGCAAGTAGGAGTCGTTTGAAAGTTGGATGTTTGAAAGTAGGGACCTGCCGTATATACTCTGCAGAAATTGGCCCCTTAGGTGTTGGTGTTGGCACAACACTGTAAGTACTCACAGTTACTCTTGGTGGGTGCTGGAACGCCCTGCTGTCAACTATTATATCAGGAATTGTAATTACATATAATTGTTGAACAGTGGTAGGAAAAATTGGGCCTTTGATGGTGGTGCTGGTGTCACAACACTGTAAGGCCTCACAGTTACTCTTGGTGGGCGCAGCAATGGGCCCTGCTGTGAATTATTAGATCAATAATTATAATTGCATGCCCCTGTTGAACAGGGGCTGAAAAATTGGGCCTTAGGCACTGGTGGCACAACACTGCAACCCCTCACAGATACTGTACTTGGAGCACAGCAATGAGCCCTGTTGCAAAGTATTGCATCAAAAATTGTAATTACACGCCCCTGTTAAACAGGGGCTGAAAAATTGGGCCTTAGGCACTGGTGGCACAACACTGCAACCCCTCACAGATACTGTACTTGGAGCACAGCAATGAGCCCTGTTGCAAAGTATTGCATCAAAAATTGTAATTACACGCCCCTGTTAAACAGGGGCTGAAAAATTGGGCCTTAGGCACTGGTGGCACAACACTGCAACCCCTCACAGATACTGTACTTGGAGCACAGCAATGAGCCCTGTTGCAAAGTATTGCATCAATAATTGTAATTACACGCCCCTGTTAAACAGGGGCTGAAAAATTGGGCCTTAGGCACTGGTGGCGGCACCCAGAAACAAAAATGTTCTTCCAAGCTATCATCATCAATCGGATCATTGAGGAGGAGGAGGATAGCCAGTCAACATAACAGCACAGGCACTCAGCATCAGCATCAGTCTTGAAGGGATGTGACATTTTAAAATAAATTAGTCTGTTATATCAGCATCAGGTGTGTGGTAGCTGGTGGTGATCCAAGACTGGTTCATCTTGATGAAAGTCAGTCGATCAACCGAGTCGGTGGACAGGCGCACCCTGTGATCCGTGACAAATCCTCCAGCAGCACTGAATGTGCGTTCTGAAAGAACGCTGGATGCAGGACAGGCCAGTAGCTCAATTGCATACTGTGCAAGCTCTGGCCAGTGATCCATCCTCAAGACCCAGTAAGCCAGAGGATTTTCGGTGGGGAAGGTGTCCAAGTCTGACCTTGCCCCTAGGTATTCCTGCACCATGTATATCAGACGCTGGCGATGGTTGCTGGAACCGATCATACTTTGGGGCTGCGGACAAAAGAATTGTCTGAACGCATCGGTCAGACGGCCACCTTCCCCACCGCTCCTTCTTTGACTGACCGAAGCCTCAGCAACTCGTTGTCCAGGACCAGGAGTTTGTAACCTCCCAGTCTCTGGGAACGCGTTGCACAGACCTTTCTGCAAGGCCTCCCGGAGTTGTCTCATCCTCTGCTCCCTCTGCGACGGTAACATAAGGTCTGCAACCTTACCCTTGTACCGTGGATCAAGGAGAGTGGCCAGCCAGTAATGGTCCCTCTCCTTGATCCGAAGAATACGAGGATCCTTCCGCAGACTTTGCAGTATCAGGGAGGCCATGCAGCGTAGGTTAGCTGAGGCATTCAGTCCGGAGTCCTCTGGGTCACTAAGGACGACATGATCCGCAGCCACCTCCTCCCAGCCACGTACAAGTCCACTGGTTTCTTGGGACTGTAAATCATCCCTAAAAGACTGCTGCTGATGATGCTGAGTGCCAGGCTCCACCTCCATGCTGACACAATCCTCCTCCTCCTCCTCCTCCTCCTCCTCTTCCTGTGCGATGGGTGGGACAGAAGGAACACTGTCTGGGTAAAGGGGGCCTTGAGAGGCAAGGAAGTCCTCCTCTTCCTGCCTCTGTTCTGCCTCAAGTGCCCTGTCCATTATTCCACGCAGCGTGTGCTCCAACAGGTGGACAAGAGGTACAGTGTCACTGATGCATGCACTGTCACTGCTCACCATCCTCGTGGCCTCCTCAAATGGTGCCAGGACAGTAAATGCATCCCTGATCATGCCCCACTGGCGTGGTGAAAAAAACCAAGCTCCCCTGACCCTGTCCTGGTGCCGTAGTCGCACAGGTACTCATTGATGGCCCTCTGCTGCGTGTGCAGCCGCTGCAGCATGGCCAACGTTGAGTTCCACCTGGTGGGCATGTCACATATAAGGCGGTTCTTGGGCAGGTTCAACTCCTTTTGCAGCTCAGCCAGGCGAGCACTGGCATTATAAGATCTGCGGAAATGCACACAGACTTTCCTGGCCTGCCTCAGGACATCCTGTAAGCCCGGGTACCTGCCCAAGAAGCGCTGCACCACCAGGTTAAGGACGTGAGCCACACAGGGCACATGGGTCAGTTGTCCCTGTCGGAGGGCGGAGAGGAGGTTAGTGCCATTGTCGCAAACCACCATTCCTGGCTTAAGCTGGCGTGGCGTCAACCACCTCTCGGCCTGCCCCTGCAGAGCAGACAGGACCTCTGCCCCAGTGTGGCTCCTGTCCCCCAAACACACCAGCGCAAGCACGGCATGGCATCTTTTTGCCTGCATACTTGCGTAGCCCCTTGAACGCCTACGGAGCACCGCTGGTTCCGAGGACAAAGCACAGGAAGAGGCCATGGAGGAAGAAGAAGAGGAGGGGGTGGAGGAGAGAGGTGTGTCACAACCAGTAGTAGCATTTTGGAGGCGTGGCGGTGGAACAACCTCCAACACTACTGCACCTTGTCCTGCATCCTTCCCAGCTGCCAAAAGAGTGACCCAATGGGCCGTGAAAGAAAGGTAACGTCCCTGTCCATGCCTGCTGGACCATGAGTCAGCGGTAATATGCATCTTACCGCTGACCGCCCTGTCCAGCGAGGCCAAGACATTGCCTTCCACATGCCGGTAGAGAGCCGGAATCGCCTTCCGTGAGAAAAAGTGGCGTTTGGGAACCTGCCACTGAGGAACCGCACATTGCACAAACTCACGGAAGGGGGCCAAGTCTACCAACTGAAAAGGCAGCAGTTGAAGCGCTAGCAATTTAGCCAAGCTAGCATTCAACCGCTGGGCATGTGGATGGCTGGGAGTGAACTTCTTTCGACGGTCCAGCAGCTGGGGCAGGGAAATTTGCCTGCTAGAATCGGACGTCGGTGTACTGCTAGCAGAGTGGCCGCAAGTACTTGGCTGTGACACACCTAATTCTACACCTTCATTCCTCTCAGTGCAGGTTTCAGAGAGGACTGAAGGTATAGTGGGGTTGGAGATCCCAGCTGATGCGGTGCAAGGAGAGGTCCGCTTTGTTCTTTGGTGTGGGTCTTTAAGGTAGGCTTGCCAACGAGCTGCATGGCAGGTCAACATATGTCTGGTCAAGCATGTGGTGCCCAAGCGGCTGATGTTTTGGCCACGCGATACACGCTTGAGACATATGTTGCAAACAGCAGCTGTGCGATCTGATACACTCGCCTCAAAAAAGGCCCACACCAAAGAACTTTTTGAATGACGGGCAGAGGCAGCGCCCTGCACAGGCGGAGCTCTGCGGTGTGATTCCATCGGTGTGCTGCCCTTACACTGGCCACCCAAGGGCATCCTGCCTCGTTGGAGATGTGCCTCCTCCTCATCCTCCTCCTCCTCTCTCCTATTAGGCACCCACGTGGAGTCAGTGACCTCATCATCCCCTCCCTCCTCATCACTGGAGCCAATCTGGCAGTATGCTGCAGCTGCTGGAACATGACTGCCAGATTGGTGTCCTTCTTGAGCATCCCCTCTCTCTGCTCTCACGCTACTGCCTTCCTCTAGCTGGGTATCATCATCAGATCCTTTGAAACGCTGGGCATCCTCCTGGAGCATGTACCCAACACTGTGCTCAAACAGTTCGGGGGACTCCTCAGGAGGAGGACATGGTGGGTCTAGGGAAGGAGTGACTGATGATGACATTGATACCAGGGAAGAGGACGCTTTGGCAGCTGCTTTGCCAGTACCCTGAGCCTGGGTGAGAGAGGATGAGGACGATGAGGTGGGCTTGGTCATCCACTCTACCAAGTCTTCGGCATGATGTGGCTCAACATGTCCAGCTGCCGAAAAGAAGGACAAGCGTATCCCATGGCCATGTGCTGATGACAATGCACCGCGTCCACGACCAGCACTGTTGCCCCCAGACACAGAGCCTGCTTGCCCTCTTTTATTGGCTCCTGACTGTCTGCCTCTCCTTGTTTGCCTTCCAGACATTCTAATGGATGGCCTGCAGGGAGATGGGAAAAACAGCAATAAGGGATAGCTTCAGGTGTATACTGTGCAGGAGGCTTAGCAACAATGACACTGACACTGTCCCCTGCCTATCCTTCTGTGTCGCTAAACACAAGGATTTGCAATATGCTTCAGCAAGATTGGTTTAGCACAGAATAGTACACTGACACTTTCCCTCACTGAGTGTCCTTCCCTGTCCCTAAACACAAGGATTTTCAATATGCTTCAGCAAGATTGGTTTAGCACAGAATAGTACACTGACACTTTCCCTCACTGAGTGTTCTTCTGTGTCCCTAAACACAAGGATTTGCAATATGCTTCAGCAAGATTGGTTTAGCACAGAATAGTACACTGACACTTTCCCTCACTGAGTGTCCTTCTGTGTCCCTAAACACAAGGATTTGCAATATGCTTCAGCAAGATTGGTTTAGCACAGAATGGTACACTGACACTTTCCCTCACTGAGTGTCCTTCTCTGTCCCTAAACACAAGGATTTGCAATATGCTTCAGCAAGATTGGTTTAGCACAGAATGGTACACTGACACTTTCCTTCACTGAGTGTCCTTCTCTGTCCCTAAACATAAGGATTTGCAATATGCTTCAGCAAGATTGGTTTAGCACAGAATGATAGACTGACACTTTCCCTCGCTGAGTGTCCTTCTCTGTCCCTAAACACAAGGATTTGCAATATGCTTCAGCAAGATTGGTTTAGCACAGAATGGTACACTGACACTTTTCCTCACTGAGTGTCCTTCACTGTCCCTAAACACAAGGATTTGCAATATACTTCAGCAAGATTGGTTTAGCACAGAATGGTACACTGACACTTTCCCTCACTGAGTGTCCTTCTCTGTCCATAAACACAAGGATTTGCAATATGCTTAAGCAAGATTGGTTTAGCACAGAATGGTACACTGACACTTTTCCTCACTGAGTGTCCTTCTCTGTCCCTAAACACAAGGATTTGCAATATGCTTCAGCAAGATTGGTTTAGCACAGAATGGTACACTGACACTTTCCCTCACTGAGTGTCCTTCTCTGTCCCTAAACACAAGGATTTGCAATATGCTTCAGCAAGATTGGTTTAGCACAGAATGGTACACTGACACTTTCCCTCACTGAGTGTCCTTCTCTGTCCCTAAACACAAGGATTTGCAATATGCGTCAGCAAGATTGGTTTAGCACAGAATGGTACACTGACACTTTCCCTCACTGAGTGTCCTTCTCTGTCCCTAAACACAAGGATTTGCAATATGCTTCAGCAAGATTGGTTTAGCACAGAATGGTACACTGACACTTTCCCTCACTGAGTGTCCTTCTCTGTCCCTAAACACAAGGATTTGCAATATGCTTCAGCAAGATTGGTTTAGCACAGAATGGTACACTGACACTTTCCCTCACTGAGTGTCCTTCTCTGTCCCTAAACACAAGGATTTGCAATATGCTTCAACAAGATTGGTTTAGCACAGAATGGTACACTGACACTTTCCCTCACTGAGTGTCCTTCTCTGTCCCTAAACACAAGGATTTGCAATATGCTTCAGCAAGATTGGTTTAGCACAGAATGGTACACTGACACTTTCCCTCACTGAGTGTCCTTCTCTGTCCCTAAACACAAGGATTTGCAATATGCTTCAGCAAGATTGGTTTAGCACAGAATGGTACACTGACACTTTCCCTCACTGAGTGTCCTTCTCTGTCCCTAAACACAAGGATTTGCAATATGCTTCAGCAAGATTGGTTTAGCACAGAATGGTACACTGACACTTTCCCTCACTGAGTGTCCTTCTCTGTCCCTAAACACAAGGATTTGCAATATGCTTCAGCAAGATTGGTTTAGCACAGAATGGTACACTGACACTTTCCCTCACTGAGTGTCCTTCTCTGTCCCTAAACACAAGGATTTGCAATATGCGTCAGCAAGATTGGTTTAGCACAGAATGGTACACTGACACTTTCCCTCACTGAGTGTCCTTCTCTGTCCCTAAACACAAGGATTTGCAATATGCTTCAGCAAGATTGGTTTAGCACAGAATGGTACACTGACACTTTCCCTCACTGAGTGTCCTTCTCTGTCCCTAAACACAAGGATTTGCAATATGCTTCAGCAAGATTGGTTTAGCACAGAATGGTACACTGACACTTTCCCTCACTGAGTGTCCTTCTCTGTCCCTAAACACAAGGATTTGCAATATGCTTCAACAAGATTGGTTTAGCACAGAATGGTACACTGACACTTTCCCTCACTGAGTGTCCTTCTCTGTCCCTAAACACAAGGATTTGCAATATGCTTCAGCAAGATTGGTTTAGCACAGAATGGTACACTGACACTTTCCCTCACTGAGTGTCCTTCTCTGTCCCTAAACACAAGGATTTGCAATATGCTTCAGCAAGATTGGTTTAGCACAGAATGGTACACTGACACTTTCCCTCACTGAGTGTCCTTCTCTGTCCCTAAACACAAGGATTTGCAATATGCTTCAGCAAGATTGGTTTAGCACAGAATGGTACACTGACACTTTCCCTCACTGAGTGTCCTTCTCTGTCCCTAAACACAAGGATTTGCAATATGCTTCAGCAAGATTGGTTTAGCACAGAATAGTACACTGACACTTTCCCTCACTGTCCTTCTCTGTCCCTACAAACAAGGTTTAGCACAGAATAACACACTGACACTCTCCCTACCTATCCTTCTCTGTCCCTAAACACAAGGAATCCAGGATTAGTAAAGAAAAAAATGACACTGTCCCTGCCTATGCTTCTCTTTCCCTGCTCCGGAACACACTACACAAGGCCGCCACACTGGCGGCCTTTTATAGTGTTGGGCGTGTACTAAACCCCCTCATCAATAATTGGCCACAGGCATCCTGCCTGTGGCCAATCATTGCTCTCCTCGCTGCCGGCGCTGTGATTGGCCAAGCATGCGGGGTCACAGTGCATGCTTGGCCAATCACAGCGCCTGGATGACACTGCGATGGCGTAGTGCATTGTGGGCCGTTCGCGTCACTCGAATTTGGCGCGAACGGCCCAAATCGTTCGTTGTTCGCCGAACGATCGAACAGCCGATGTTCGAGTCGAACGCACGTTCGACTCGAACACCGAGCTCATCCCTAATGTCCATAGGTTGCAAAGGGAGGTGGTTTAAGTGTTGCTGATAGAAGGGCCTGTATATGATAGTCAGCTGAGAACCAGTATCAAACAGAGCAGTAGTGGGTATATCATTAACAAACAAATTGAAAGTACATCTGCGGCCTATCCCAAGTAGTTTGGTAAACATTTGTTTTCTAGATTTTCCCTGTTTTTTGTACACATGTCCAGCTTTACTGTGAATTTCAGAACTATCAGCCAGCAGTGGACACTGATGAACTGTGTGGCCTGCTTGTCCACAGCGGAAAAATTTAATGTGGAAGAGAGGCTTATCAGGAGGTTTTATCAGCAGATTGAAGTCTACCCACTTCATTGTTTTTAGCAACAGTCTCATTTTTGTGCTCAACCAAAGAACTCTGTTTAACTTTGCTCTTAGAAGGGGTACTAAAACGGATATCAGATTACTGTTTCTTTACTTCAGTCATAGTTTCAGTGAAAGTAAAGTTTCTCTCTCTCAAAACAACTCTTAGGACTGGTGACATTGGTTGATGTGGCAGTAGCCCCTTTATTATTTGAGCAGTCCTTAACCACTTCCCGCCCAGTCAATAGTGAATTGACGTCCGGGAAGTGGTTGCATTATCCATACTGGACGTCATATGACGTCCTGCAGGATAATGCCTTGCGCGCGCCCGCGGGGGTGAGCAGCGCGGTGATCGGGGACGGCATGTGTCCCTCGGACACAGCGCTTCCCCGATCACGGTAAACAGCCAATTTCATTGGCTGTTTACCATGTGATCGGCTGTGTCAAAGTCACAGCCGATCACCTGTCAAAACAGACTCGGCGGCGCGCTCCTTGCGCTCCGCCACAGGCTTGCAGAGTGGGGATCGGGGAAGGCGAGTGTCCCTTGGACACAGCGCGTCCCCGATCAGAGTAAATAGCCAATGAATTGGCTGTTTACCACGTGACCGGCTGTGTCCAATCACAGCCGGTCACAAATGTAAACAAACTCCACAGGAGTTACTACCTGATCCCTGCTCTCTCCTCACACACCGATCTGTGAGGAGAGAGAAGAGATCAGTAAGTTAGCTCAGTGTAGTTTGTCTACATAAGTTTACAGTGCACAACACGCCCCCCCCCATAAAGAGGACCTGTCACACAGCCCAGCACATCAATCAGCCCAGCCAATCAGCCCATCTGTCAATCAGCCCATCTGTCAATCAGCCCATCTGTCAATCAGCCCATCTGTCAATCAATCAGCCCATCTGTCAATCAATCAGCCCACCTGTCAATCAATCAACCCATCTGTCAATCAATCAATCAGCCCATCTGTCAATCAATCAGCCCATCTGTCAATCATCTGTCACAGGCCCACCTCCATCGGTACCGCCATTGGTACCGCCACACAGGCTACCAGTACCGCCATCGGTACCAGTACCACCACCAGTACCGCCACCAGGCCCAGCATCTATACTGCCACACAGGCCCGCTACCAGTATCACCACTAGTGCCGCCATCGGTACCACCACCAGTACCACCACCCGTACCACCTTCGGTAGTGCCACCACCACCTGTACCACCACCTGTACCGCCATCGATACCATCACCACCCGTACCGCCATCGGTACCACCACCACCTGTACCTCCATCGGTACCACCACCACCCATACCGCCATCGCTACCACCACCACCCGTACCGCCATCGGTACCGCCGCCACCACCACCACCCGTACCGCCATCGGTACCACCACCACCTGTACCGCCATTGGTACCACCACCACCCATACCGCCATCGGTACCACCACACAGGCCCACCACTAATACCTCCATCGGTACTACCACACAGACCGCCACCACTACCACCAGCAGTACCATTACACAGGCCCACCAATAAGCACTGCCATAATGTCCCAAAGGGTTTACACACCTGAGGAGGCATATGCCATTCTTGCCATGTCGGATGATGAGAGCAGCGGGGAGCTCCCATTATCCGATTCTGGTTCGGAATACGAGCCAGTGGAGGATAGTGGCTCAGAGTCCGAGTCCCCGGAGGAAACCGTCCCTCCCAAAAGAATGCGATCAGCACCAAGATCAGCACCAAGATCAGCACCAAGATCAGGAGAACTGCCCACCACCAGCAGCGCCATACCCCAGGAAGAGGAGCCCAGTACAAGCAATGGAAATGCACGCCCAACCCGAAGAATCCAGCCCCAATCCTACCTTCCCGATGCCCTGGCAAACCCCTTATGGTTGCCTGCCAACTCAGGATCCGCTATCATCCCCCCTTTCACCGCACAGCCAGGTGTGCAGCCCGACACTACAAATTTTTCTAAATTTGATTATTTTTGTTTATTTTTCCCACAAGATTTGCTGCAGAATATAGTGGATAAAACGAATCTGTATGCATCCCAATTTATTGCTGCCAACCCCGATTCTTCCTACGCCCGCATGTTCCAGTGGCGGCGTCTAACATTGGAGGAATTTAAATTATTTTTGGGCCTTATGTACAATATGGGGCTTACAAAAAAGAATGAAGTCCATTCATATTGGTCCAAACGCCCCATCCAACACATGCCCATATATTCCGCTGCCATGTCCAGGAAAAGATACGACATGATTATGCGCTTTCTCCACTTCAATGACAATTCACAGTGCCCTCCCCGAGATCATCCCAACTACGACAAATTGTACAAGATACGCCCCCTAATCAATGCCTTTTCCCAGCGATTTGAAGAAGTTTTCATCCCAGACCAAAAAATTCGTGTGGACGAGTCCCTCGTACATTTCACCAGCCGACTGCAGTTCAAGCAGTACATACCAAGCAAGAGAGCCAGGTATGGGTTAAAATTAAATAAATTATGTGATCGAGCCACTGGATACGTCTGCAAATTCAGGATCTACGAAGGCAAAGACTCCCAGCTCCAGCCTCGTGATTGCCCCACATATATTGGAACCAGTGGGAAAATTGTCTGGGAGTTTGCATACCCCCTGTTCGGAAAAGGTTACCATTTATATGTTGATAATTATTATACCAGCCTGCCCCTTTTTCGCCACCTTTACAGTAAACAAACCCCGGCCTGCGGTACCTTAAAAAAAAAAACGGAAGGGATTCCCACAAATTTATTGACAAAAAAATTGTGTCCTGGAGAATCGGCATCCATGAGGAATGAGGAGGTGTTGGCCATGAAGTGGAGGGACAAGATGTCCACATCCTCTCTACGATCCACAATGACACCATGGTGGAGATCCTAAGAAGACGCGGCTCCATTGTAAAGCCCGAATGTGTCCACGACTACAATTTGTACATGGGGGGGGGTGGATTTAAACGACCAGATGCTACAGCCCTACTTATCAACCAGAAAGTCCCGTTATTGGCACAAAAAAGTTGCGTTTCACCTGTTTCACATGGCCCTTTTTAATTTGTTTGTCTGCTACCAAAAAGCAACTCAAAATCACCGACTCCACTACCTCCAATATATCGAAGATATCATCGATGCCCTCATTTACCAACAAGATCCCACCCCAGGAAGCATTCACTCTGATAGTGTGAGTCGGCTTCACGAGCGACACTATCCCTTTAGCATCCCCCCCACAGAATCTGGAAGAAGACGCCAAAAGAAATGCCGTGTATGCAGCAGAGGAGTAAGAAGAGACACCAGCTATTATTGTCCCGATTGTCCCTCCCAACCTGGCCTGTGCATCGGAAATTGCTTCAAAAATTATCATACATTTATTAGTTCCCCTTATTATTAACAGACTGCCATTTCCCCATTTGCCTGCTACCATGTTACTAACTACATTCTATGTTAATTAACTGACCCTGGCCTGTTTACCGACGATGCCTCTGCCTGCCGATTTAAACCACGTTTCTGACTTCCACGTGTACCGACCTTGGCCTGTTAATCGACCATGTTTTTGCCTGCCACTTGGACTGATCTTTTGGCCATCTACTTTTAGTACACAGGGGTCTCACATATGTGAGGGGCTTCAGAATAGCGTTTTGAGTAGAGAAAACCAGTTTTTCATTTTCTGTGCTCCAAGAACAGGGTCTGGTTGCTCGGAGGCTTCAAAGCGATTTGGGTGGGAGAAGCCTCTACCCCTGTCCCCCTGGCCCTAAGCTTGATGGTCCTTCCTGCTGCCTGGACCAATAATTTGGCTGTGCTGACCATATTACTGCCTGTAATGACCCATGACATTATGGACCATGTTTCTTCCTGCTGCTTGGACCAATACTTTGGCTGTGTTGACCATATATCTGCCTGCTGCCTCTACTGACTTTGGACAGCATTTCTGCCGGGACACCTCTGCCTGCTACCTGGACCTGTGCTTTGGCTGTGCTCTGGCTGTGCTGACAGTATCTCTGCCTGTGCGAACTATGGACAGTATTCCTGCCTGCTGCCTGGATGATTGCTTTTGCTGTCGCTGACCTCATCCCTGCCTGCTGCCTGGACCGATGCTCTCCTCTGTGGACCACTGCACTTCTAAAACCACAGGTAATCTTTTGTTATTTGGTATGTACCTGCTATGTGTTAGATATATGAAGGGCCTTCAAAAATGTGATCGGTAGTCAGAAAATGATATGTGCAATTAATGCTGCTAGAATGCCTGGAGGTGCTACTTGGATGTTGGGCCTTTGTATGTGGCCAGGCTGTGTAAAAGTCTCAAACATGTGGTATCGCCATGCTCAGGAGGAGTAGCAGAATGCATTTTGGGGTGTAATTTTTGCTATGTACATATTATGTGTTAGAAATATCTTATAAATTGACAACTTTGTGTAAAAAAATGCATTTTAATTTTTTCTCCACATTTTCCAAAACCTTCTGGAAAAAAATGAACCGTTCAAAAGACTCATAATGCTTCATAGATTATACGTTGGGGTGTGTGCTTTCCAAAATGGGGTCATTTTGTGGAAAATTCCATTGTCCTGGTGCTCCAGGGCCTTCAAATTGTAATAGGTGGTTGAGAAAGGATATGTGCAATTTATGCTTGTAGAACGCCTGAAAGTGCTACTTCAATGTTGGGCCTCTGTATGTGGCCAGGCTGTGTAAAAGTCTCACACATGTGGTATCGCTATACTCAGGAGTAGCAGAATGCATTTTGGGGTGTCATTTTTGCTATGTATATGCTATGTGTTAGAAATATCTTATAAATGGACAACTTTGTGTAAAAAAAATACATTTTCATTTTTTTTCCACATTTTCCAAAACCTTCTGGAAAAAAATGAACCGTTCAAAAGACTCATAATGCTTCATAGATTATAAGTTGGGGTGTGTGCTTTCCAAAATGGGGTCATTTTGTGGAAAATTCCATTGTCCTGGTGCTCCAGGGCCTTCAAAAGTGTAATAGGTGGTTGAGAAAGGATATGTGCGATTTATGCTTGTAGAACGCCTGAAAGTGCTACTTCAATGTTGGGCCTCTGTATGTGGCCAGGCTGTGTAAAAGTCTCACACATGTGGTATCGCTACACTCAGGAGGAGTAGCAGAATGTATTTTGGGGTGTAGTTGCAATTATGCATATGCTGTGTGAGAGAAAAAAACTGTTAATATGACCAGTTTGTGTAAAAAAATAATAAAAAAAAAAAAATTGTGGGAAAAAAATACAACTTCAAAAAACTCACCATGCCTCTTAGTAAGACTGTCTACTTTCCAAAAGGGGGTAATTTTGGGGTATTTGTACTTTCCTCGCTTGTTAGTGTATCAAGAAATGAGATATCCCTTCAGTACATCAGGCGTGATCAGATGTGATAAATTTTCAGTGATTGCCACCATAGTTTGTAGACTCTATACCTTTCACAAAGACCAAATAATATACACTAATTTGGGTTCATTTTACCAAAGATATGTAGCAGTATACATTTTGGCACAAATTTATGAAGAAAAATCACTTATTTGCAAAATTTTACAATAGAAACTAAAAAAAAGTGTTTTTTTTTTTTTTAAATTGCTGTTTTTTTGCTTATATCGCAAAAAATAAAAAACCCAGTGGCAATTAAATACCACCAAAAGAAAGCTCTATTTGTGAGAAGAAAATGATAAAAATTTTGTTTGGATACAGTGTAGCATGACTAAGTAATTGTCATTCAAAGTGTGAGTACTGAAAGCTGAAAATTGGTCTGGGCGGGAAGGTGCATAAGTGCATGGTATTGAAGTGGTTAACCACTTGCCATCCCGGCCATTGTAGGCGGCTCTACAACGCCGGGAGGCCGTCAATTGACGTCCTCGACTCCTCCTGGCCACTGGGGGGTGCGCGCGCGTGCCCGCCGTGTCACTCAGGTGCCGATGCGCATAACTGGCAGCAGCGATGTTCGCCAGGTACCCGCGATCGGCAGTTACAGAGCCAGGGACGTGGGACGTAAACACAGAGATCCACGTCCTGTCAGGGAGAGGAGACCGATGGTGTGTCCCTTGTACATAGGGACAACGATCGGTCACCTCCCCCAGTCAGTCCCCTCCCCCCACAGTAAGAATCATTCCACGGGAACACATTTAGCCCCTTGATCGCCCCCTAGTGTTAACCCCTTCCCTGCCCGTCACATTTATACAGTAACCAGTGCATATTTATAGCATGGATCGCTGTATAAAATGTGAATGGTTCCAAAAATGGGCCAAAAGTGTCCGATGTGTCTGCTGTAATATCGCAGTCCTGACAAAAACCGCAGATAACCGCCATTACTAGTAAAAAAAAAATAATAAAAAAAAAATCATAATTCTATCCCCTATTTTGTAGGTGCTATAAATTTTGCGCAAACCAATCACAATACGCTTATTGTGATTTTTTTTACCAAAAATATGTAGAAGAATACATATCGGCCTAAACTGAGAAATGTATTTATTTATTTTTTTAAATTGGGATATTTATTATAGCAAAAAGTAAAAAATATTGTGTTTTTTTCAAAATTGTCAGTCTTTTTTTGTTTACAGCGCAAAAAAATAAAACCACAGAGATGATCAAATACCACCAAAAGAAAGCTCTATTTGTGGGACATCGCACGACCGCGTAATTGTCATTCAAAGCGTGACAGTGCTGAAAGCTAAAATTTTGCTTGGGCAGGAAGGGGGTATATGTGCCCAGTAAGCAAGTGGTTAATTTGTCAACATCCATATGAGAGATTACCTTTTCAGTGAGCAATCTCCCTAGAAGCACTTCTAGTCTCCTCACAAACACAGAAACATCCTCTTCCTCTTTAAGCTTTGTCTGTTTAAAATCAGCAAGCATCTGATCAGGGTCACGGTGCAGTCCATAAGCATCTGTCAAAACATCAATATATTCTTGAGCACTGGTACTCAAATGAGAGTCCTTGTAAGCTCTAATGATAATGGATGCTGGTGGTCTTAAACTTTCCATGATGCACTGTTTTTTTCTTTTCCTCTGAGCAGGTCCATTCCTCTATCACTTGTTGGGCAAAATCTTTCCACACCTCAAAGCTTTCTTCACCAGCGGTGACAGGGAGCACCCCTGAAAAAGCCTTTAATTTGCGATTAGAATCAGCATGTAAATTCTGAGCAATGACTTCAGTGACTTTTAGCAGCAGGTGCTCAATATTTGTTTCCTGCTTAGCGGCTGTAGCAGTCAGAGTTTCTCCTGATGAAGCAGTTGAATTCAATGGTTCACACTTTACAGGCAGGGCTGGTAACTTATGCCTTACTGGAGGTGAGATTACTGGAAATAGTACAGCACAACCAATTACTTAAGCCCCCTTTGGATATATGCAAAAGGGCCCGTTAACTAGATTTAAATCCCCCTCACTGAGACAGAGATAATGGGTATGCAGTTCATAACTCTCATCTTCCTCTCTTTTATCCACAAGAGAGGCAGACTGCAAGGTTTCATTTGCTTGTAGCGCCTCCTGCAGTCTATGGGTGCTCACAGTGATAGGTACACACGAAATAGCAAATGTTCTATTAGGTGGAATTCCCTCTTCCAGGGCCCACTTCCTCACAGCTTCTGTTGATAACAGGGACATGGTCGTTCCTTAATGCCCTGATCCAAGATATTTATCTCAGCAGTGCCTCCAAATGTAGCACTATTTTTCTCTCTCTCTGCGGCTACTGAGGTATGATGGTGCCACCTGTATAGTATTTAGGAGCAGAGTCTTCATAATCTGTGTGATCAGGACAGGATCTTTAACAAGCCACTGTGCTTCTCAATTGGGGCTTGTGAATAGCAAGTGAAATCCCAATTGAGAAATATATCTTCACATAGACAGTAATCCACAGGGCATTGTATTTGAAAGTCCATGTATTGAAGAAATAACATTCAGTGAACCATCCAACATAAAGTATTTTCCAAACAGGAACATGAAATCATTAACAGTCTCTATGTATGTCTCAGTGAGGTGAATCTGCAGCACTTACACATTCTGTGTTCTCCTAGCAGGCATTCACTGTTCTCTCTCCACATGCCTCTCTCTCCTCCCACTTACCCACAAAACCCCTTGCCATCCTCTGCTCTTCTTAATGACCTCATCCTTTGTTAGAGAGTGAGCATAGCAACCATATTGGAAAAGGGCAAACAAACACTGCATAACAAGAGTATACACTTGGTAAATGGGCAAAGAAATGATCACATCACTACATTTGTTTTATTTCCACACTACTTAAAGCGTTTGTTAACCCCCCTAAAAAAAAAAAAGATCCGGTTCCTTTAAAGCATGTTATACAGTGCTTGTGCTGTGTCATTTTGCACCCTGTAACACCTGTAAGATCTGGCTGATCCTGCCTGGCTATACCCTCCCCTCTGCAAACTCACCACAATAATCATGGCTGCTGAGCCCTAACATTGTGGTCCATTTGCATGCTTCCATCATCCACAGCCTGCTATCTCCAGCTCTCCTGTATTGTGTCTCCTCTGTCCTCTTCCGTCCTCCCCTCCCCTCTGTAAACTGACCACAAAAATTGTGGCTGCTGAGCCCTGACATTGTGGTCTGTTTGAGTGCTTCCATCATCCGCAGCCTGCTATCTGCAGCTTTCCTGTGTTGTGTCTCCTCCCTCCCCTCCCTGCTCATACCTGCACCCGCCCCCCTGCTCATGCTCCTCTCATATCTGCTACTAAATTAAATTATCCACTCTGTATCATAATAACATGTGTCCCTGTGCCTGTGTAATGTAAAAAATCAGCCGATCTGTACCAGTATAAGCACGGCTCCCACCGATTGTCGGTGCACTCTCTCTCTTCTCTCCCCCTCCTCCCCAGCTGACATCAGCGGAACAGCTCAGGCCCCGCCCACTGCAGCTGTGAGCCTGAGAAACAAGGGAGCTGACAAGTCAGCGAAACGCGCGGAGCGCAGCTTATACAGGTGCAGATCGGCAGATTTTTTTACATTACACAGGCACATGTTATTATGATACAGAGTGAATAATACAATTTATTAGAAGTGGGTAACAACCACTTTAATACAAAAGATTCCATATTTCCAGCATGCATATGTTTAAATTGTTTCAATACATTTAAAAGATTCCTGTCATTAGAATAAGCTGCACTATTATAGTGTTCAGGGATCTGAAGGTGCATCCTACATATTGACGTTTGCATTTTGTGCATTCCACAATACACATATACAACATTCTTTGTGCCACAATTAATGAAATATTGAATGGTGTATTCTCTGCCAGTAGATCGAGAGACAATGGTCTTGTTATTCCTACTGTGCTTATCACAATAGAGGCAGGTTTGCAGGCCACAGCAGAAAAAGCCATGAATTGTTAACCATGTATGTCTGATACCACCAGATTGAAAAAGGCTAGGTGACAAAATTTAGTGGTGTGGAAAGGGTTAATAAACTTCCCTGAGGGTACTATAACCCCTGCAGGTATGAATTCCAGGTGGAATTTGGATTAATTTCTAAAATAAAACAAATATGTTTTATACCTGCTGCTTCACCCTCATTGCTTTTATTATTGAAGTGCTTTCTTTTTGTTGTAGGGCACAGCATCAATCTAGATACCAGCTTGCCCAAGTCTATTGTTATGCATGATGTCTTTTTGATATCCTGAATGTTTTCATAGTTTTGTAAGCCCACATGTCATTTGAATAATTGTTTTATTGACACTTCTCTTCCACATAGGAGGTATGTAGTATAAATGTTCTGTCATTCACTTTGTGAATATGTTGTGAACAAGGCTGTATGCCGACACACGCCAGCTTTTTTTAATCTTGCCCTTCATGCAGCAAATAAAGATTTTCATGGGATTCTGGAGTTGCCGGCTACATCTTTCTTGGAGCTGCACAATTTTAAATTCCCTGCCAGAATCGGGAAACCCTGTGATGGATCTATTAGCATTAACTGTCCTAATGAATGTTTCTAATGATAGAATAAACAGAAGAGGTGACAGTGAGCATCCTTGCCTGGTGCCCTTTTAAATAATTACCTCCTCAGACAAAGAGCTATTAATCTTCAGCTTAGCAGAGGGATTTCTAAAAAGAGTAGATATTCAGGCCATCATATAAGAGCCAAGGCCTATGAATCTACAAGTCTCCAACATGTAAACCCAAGCTACATGGTCGAAGGCCTTCTCTGCGTCTGTGGACAGGAGGAGACCCTTGACCTTGTGTGTGGGCAGAGCAGATTAAGGTTAGGGCCTTGGTGACATTGTCTTTTGCTTCCCTGCTGGGCATAAAGTTTCCCAGATAGCAAAAGCCTTAGGTGATTGGCTAAAATTTTTGCCAGCAGCTTTGCATCTAAAGTTAGCATGGGAATTTTCCTATAACTAGAGCATTCATTGGGATCCTTGTTTAGCTTAGGCAAGACAGTTAAATGGGCTGATAGGAAGGGGGAGGGTATATCCTGTTGGTTGGCTAGAGAATTAAACACTTTTAAGAAAGGTTCTGCTAGGAGACCCCCAAAGGTTTTATAGTATATAGAGGAGAACCCATTTGGACCGGGCTTAAGGTCTTTAATAGCGCACGTGAGTTAAGTCACATCAATAGGTCTCTCAAGATTATCAATAGAAGTTTTACTCAGAGTGGATAAAGCACTTTGAGTAAGGTAGTCATTTATAATTTGCATCCTACCACCGTGCGTACTTGAAGGTTTGTGTTGTGATGGTAAGTTGTACAATTTAGTGTAGAAATCATTAAAGCGTTGTGCGATTTTCTCTGTAGTGTTGAGTTTCCCTTCCCTATTTCTAATAGTAGAAATATTTTGTGTCAATTTAGGATCTTTTAATGCCCTAGCTAAATATATGCCAGATTTTTTCCCAGACTTATAATAAATCTTTTCCCCCAGGAACAGAATGCATTTAGCTTTGGATTCTAGTAACTGTTGTAAGGCTTTGTTGTAAGGTCTTGTGCAGATTGAAGAATCAGAGAGCATTTATGTAACGCCTCAAGTTTTGACATTTTCTCAGATAGTGCTGCAATCTCCCTCTCACGTTCACATTTGCGTCATGCCCCCAGCTTATTTTATTCACTTTGGATGGTACATTTATGAGCTTCCCATACAATTAGGAGATCTATTTCATTTGTCCTGTTGCTGTTCCTGAAGATGTTTGAGTAATACTGGGTGGGGTAAAGGGGTGCCTATGTGTGCCTCTCCAACAGCAGGGAGGTCCCTTTGGGAGACAAAAAGATAGTCAATATGAGAGTATCGATCATGGGTTTTAGAGTAGAAAATATAGTCCCTACCGTCTGGGTGTTTTAGTCGCCAAGTATCTCCTAATTGCAGAGAAATTTAATTATGAGAATTCTATAGGTGACACGTTTGCTACGAACAAGATGAGGCAACCAGAGGAGAACCATTCAAGTTCATGGATAAGGTGTTGGCAGGTAGTGATGAGCCGAACACCCCCGGGTTCGGTTCTCACCAGAACCCGCGAACGGACCGAAAGTTCGCACGAACTTTAGAACCCTATTAAATACAATGGATGCGAACGTTCGAAATCTAAAGTGCTAATTATAATGACTATTATGCATGTTATTGTCCTAAAAAGGGTTTGGGAACCCGGGTTCTGCACCAGGGGACATGTATCAATGCAAAAAGAAGTTTTAAAAAACGGCCGTTTTTCTGGAGCAGTCATTTTAATGATGCATAAAGTGAAAAAAAAAAGTCAAACATTACTTTAAATATCGTACCTGGGGGGTGTCTAAAGTATGCCTGTGAAGTGCCACGTGTTTCCCGTGTTTAGAACTGTCCCTGCACAAAATTACATTTCTAAAGGAAAAAAAGCCATTTAAAACTGCTTGCGGCTTTAATGTAATGTCTGGTCCCGGTAATATGGATGAAAATCTTTAAGAAAAATGACATGGCTACCCCATCACACCCCCCCCCCCTTACCCCAGCCCATTACCAGCCCCTTTGGGTCTTGTATGGGTATTAAGGGAAAACCCGCACACAAAATAAAAAAGGCCCTATATACTCTGAACAGCCGTATACAGGCGGTGCATACAAGACAGGGACTGTAGGTTTGTTCTTATGTAGAATCTGTTTGTAATTTTGAACAGGTACATTGTTTAAGTGTAGCTCCAGCCAAAAAATATATTTTTAAGCTTTTTGGAAAATATAGGGAAGGGTTATCACCCCTGTAACATTTGTTTTGCTGTCTGTGCAGTGTGCACCTGTTCAGAACAGTTCACCTCACTTTCCGTCCTAATGACCAATGTTTTTTGAAAATTTGGGGTTTTTATTGAAACAAGAATTGGTGATAAAGAATCAGTGTAGAGGAGACACTTTTTTCCCCATATTAACTCTTACAGGAGAGAATTTGCCTTCCTAGGGGTAGATTTCCTCTCACTTCCTGTTGTATCCTTCCGTTTGCAAGGAGGAGTCGTTTGTAAGTTGGATGTTTGAAAGTAGGGGCCTGCCGTATATACTCAGCTGAAATTTGCCCCTTACATGTTGGTGTTGCCACAACACTGTGAGCCCTCACAGTTACTCTTGGTGGGCGCATGAATGGGCCCTGCTGTGAATTATTAGATCAAGAATTGTAATTGCATGCCCCTGTTGAACAGGGGCTGAAAAATTGGGCCTTTGGTGGTGGTGGTGGTGGTGGTGTTGACACAACACTGTAAGGCCTCACAGTTAGTCTTGGTGGGCGCAGGAATGGGCCCTGCTGTGAATTATTAGATCAAGAATTGTAATTACATGCCCCTGTTAAACAGGGGCAGAAAAATTGAGCCTTAGGCACTGGTGCCACAACACTGCAACCCCTCACAGATACTGTACTTGGAGCACAGCAATGAGCCCTGTTGCAAAGTATTGCATCAAAAATTGTAATTACACGCCCATGTTAAACAGGGGCTGAAAAATTGTGCCTTAGCCACTGGTGCTGGTGCCACGACACTGCAACCACTCCCAGATACTCTACTTGGAGTGCAGGAATGAGCCCTGCTGCAAAGCATTGCATAAAAAATTGTAATAACACACCCCTGTTGAACAGGGGCTGAAAAATTGGGCCTTAGCCACTGGTGGCGGCACCCAGAAACAAAAATGTTCTTCCAAGCTATCATCGTCAATCGGATCATTGAGGAGGAGGAGGATAGTCAGTCAACATAACAGGACAAACTCTCAGCATCAGCATCAGTCTTGAAGGGATGTGACATTTGAAAATAAATTAGTCTGTTATATCAGCTTCAGGTGTTTGGTAGCTGGTGGTGATCCAAGACTGGTTCATCTTTATGAAGGTCAGTCGATCAACAGAGTCAGTGGACAGGCGCACCCTGTGATCCGTGACAAATCCTCCAGCAGCACTGAATGTGCGTTCTGAAAGAACGCTGGATGCAGGACAGGCCAGTAGCTCAATGGCATACTGTGCAAGCTCTGGCCAGTGATCCATCCTCAAGACCCAGTAAGCCAGAGGATTTTCGGTGGGGAAGGTGTCCAAGTCTGACCTTGCCCCTAGGTATTCCTGCACCATGTATATCAGACGCTGGCGATGGTTGCTGGAACCGATCATACCTTGGGGCTGCGGACTAAAGAATTGTCTGAACGCTTCGGTCAGACGGCCACCTTCCCCACCGCTCCTTCTTTGACTGACCGAAGCCTCAGCAACTCGTTGTCCAAGACCAGGAGTTTGTAACCTCCCAGTCTCTGGGAACGCGTTGCACAGACCTTTCTGCAAGGCCTCCCGGAGTTGTCTCATCCTCTGCTCCCTCTGCGACGGTAAGATAAGGTCCGCAACCTTACCCTTGTACCGTGGATCAAGGAGAGTGGCAAGCCAGTAATGGTCCCTCTCCTTGATCCGAAGAATACGAGGATCCTTCCGCAGACTTTGCAGGATCAGGGAGGCCATGCAGCGTAGGTTAGCTGAGGCATTCAGTCCGGAGTCCTCTGGGTCACTAAGGACGACATGATCCGCAGCCACCTCCTCCTAGCCACGTACAAGTCCACTGGTTTCTTGGGACTGTAAATCATCCCTAAAAGACTGCTGCTGATGATGCTGAGTGCCAGGCTCCACCTCCATGCTGACACAATCCTCCTCCTCCTCCTCCTCCTCTTCTTCCTGTGCGATGGGTGGGACAAAAGGAACACTACCTCGGACTACCCAAATACCAAATGTCACGCCTACAAGTCGTCCAGAACACGGCAGCCAGACTGATAACAGGAAAAAAACCCTGGGAATCCATCACCCCTGCACTGAGGACCCTTCATTGGTTAGCCGTAAAGGATCGGGTCACATTCAAGACCCTCTGCCTCACCCACAAGTGCACACAAGGAATCGCTCCGCAATATTTATGCGAGAAGATAAAGCATTACAACCCCAAACGCAGTCTCCGATCAACAAACCAAAACCTCCTTCAAATCCCCAAATTTCGCTACAAATCAAAGGGAGAACGAAGATTTGCAGTCCAAGGACCACGGCTATGGAACGCGCTACCCACGGATATCCGTATGGAAGAAAACCATCGGGCCTTTAGGAAAAAACTTAAGACCCACCTCTTCTGATGGATCATGAAGCTACTGGATGCTAAGCGCCTTGAGGCGATTTAGTTCGCATTTGTTAGCGCTATACAAGTTTTTCACTCACTCACTCACTCACTCACTGTCTGGGTAAAGGGGGCCTTGAAAGGCAAGGAAGTCCTCCTCTTCCTGCCTCTGTTCTGCCTCAAGTGCCCTGTCCATTATTCCACGCAGCGTATGTTCCAACAGGTGGACAAGAGGTACAGTGTCACTGATGCATGCACTGTCACTGCTCACCATCCTCGTGGCCTCCTCAAATGGTGCCAGGACAGTGCATGCATCCCTGATCATGCCCCACTGGCGTAGTGAAAAAAACCCAAGCTCCCCTGACCCTGTCCTGGTGCCGTAGTCGCACAGGTACTCATTGATGGCCCTCTGCTGCGTGTGCAGCCGCTGCAGCATGGCCAACGTTGAGTTCCACCTGGTGGGCATGTCACATATAAGGCGGTTCTTGGGCAGGTTCAACTCCTTTTGCAGCTCAGCCAGGCGAGCACTGGCATTATAAGATCTGCGGAAATGCACACAGACTTTCCTGGCCTGCCTCAGGACATCCTGTAAGCCCGGGTACCTGCCCAAGAACCGCTGCACCACCAGGTTAAGGACGTGAGCCACACAGGGCACATGGGTTAGTTGTCCCTGTCGGAGAGCGGAGAGGAGGTTGGTGCCATTGTCGCAAACTACCATTCCTGGCTTAAGCTGGCGTGGCGTCAACCACCTCTCGGCCTGCCCCTGCAGAGCAGACAGAACCTCTGCCCCAGTGTGGCTCCTGTCCCCCAAACACACCAGTGCAAACACGGCATGGCATCTTTTTGCCTGCGTACTTGCGTAGCCCCTTGAACGCCTACAGAGCACCGCTGGTTCCGAGGACAAAGCACAGGAAGAGGCCACGGAGGAAGAAGAAGAGGAGGGGGTGGAGGAGAGAGGTGTGTCACAACCAGTAGTAGCATTTTGGAGGTGTGGCGGTGGTACAACCTCCAACACTACTGCACCTTGTCCTGCATCCTTCCCAGCTGCCAAAAGAGTGACCCAATGGGCCGTGAAAGAAAGGTAACGTCCCTGTCCATGCCTGCTGGACCATGAGTCAGCGGTAATATGCACCTTACCGCTGACCGCCCTGTCCAGCGAGGCCAAGACATTGCCTTCCACATGCCGGTAGAGAGCCGGAATCGCCTTCCGTGAGAAAAAGTGGCGTTTGGGAACCTGCCACTGAGGAACCGCACATTGCACAAACTCACGGAAGGGGGCCGAGTCTACCAACTGAAAAGGCAGCAGTTGAAGTGCTAGCAATTTAGCCAAGCTAGCATTCAACCGCTGGGCATGTGGATGGCTGGGAGTGAACTTCTTTCGACGGTCCAGCAGCTGGGGCAGGGAAATTTGCCTGCTAGAATCGGACGTCGGTGTACTGCTAGCAGAGTGGCCGCAAGTACTTGGCTGTGACACACCTAATTCTACACCTTCATTCCTCTCAGTGCAGGTTTCAGAGAGGACTGAAGGTATAGTGGGGTTGGAGATCCCAGCTGATGCGGTGCAAGGAGAGGTACACTTTGTTCTTTGGTGTGGGTCTTTAAGGTAGGCTTGCCAACGAGCTGCATGGCAGGTCAACATATGTCTGGTCAAGCATGTGGTGCCCAAGCGGCTGATGTTTTGGCCACGCGATATACGCTTGAGACATATGTTGCAAACAGCAGCTGTGCGATCTGATGCACTCGCCTCAAAAAAGGCCTACACCAAAGAACTTTTTGAATAACGGGCAGAGGCAGCGCCCTGCACAGGCGGAGCTCTGCGGTGCGATTCCGTCGGTGTGCTGCCCTTACGCTGGCCACCCAAGGGCATCCTGCCTCGTTGGAGATGTGCCTCCTCCTCATCCTCCTCCTCCTCCTCTCTCCTATTAGGCACCCACGTGGAGTCAGTGACCTCATCATCCCCTCCCTCCTCATCACTGGAGCCAATCTGGCAGTATGCTGCAGCTGCTGGAACATGACTGCCAGATTGGTGTCCTTCTTAAGCATCCCCTCTCTCTGCTCTCACGCTACTGCCTTCCTCTAGCTGGGTTTCATCATCAGACCCTTCGAAATGCTTGGCATCCTCCTGGAGCATGTACCCAACACTGTGCTCAAACAGTTCGGGGGACTCCTCAGGAGGAGGACATGGTGGGTCTAGGGAAGGAGTGACTGATGATGACATTGATACCAGGGAAGAGGACGCTTTGGCAGCTGCTTTGCAAGTACCCTGAGCCTGGGTGAGAGAGGATGAGGAGGATGAGGAGGGCTTGGTCATCCACTCTACAAAGTCTTCGGCATGATGTGGCTCAACATGTCCAGCTGCCGAAAAGAAGGACAAGCGTGTCCCATGGCCATGTGCTGATGACAATGCACCGCGTCCACGACCAGCACTGTTGCCCCCAGACACAGAGCCTGCTTGCCCTCTTTTATTGGCTCCTGACTGTCTGCCTCTCCTTGTTTGCCTTCCAGACATTCTAATGGCCTGCAGGGAGATGGGAAAACCAGCAATAAGGGGTAGCTTCAGGTGTATACTGTGCAGGAGGCTTAGCAACAATGACACTGACACTGTCCCCTGCCTATCCTTCTCTCTCCCTGCACACAAGGTTTAGCAAAGAATAGGACACTGACACTGTCGACTGCCTATCCTTGTCTGTCCCTACACACAAGGTTTAGCAATATGGTTCAGCACACTAGGTTTAGCAAAGAATATGACACTGACACTCTCCCTGCCTATCCTTGTCTGTCCCTACACACAAGGTTTAGCAATATGGTTCAGCGCACTAGGTTTAGCAAAGATTATGACACTGACACTCTCGACTGCCTATCCTTGTCTGTCCCTACAAACAAGGTTTAGCAAAGAATATGACACTGACACTCTGCCTATCTATCCTTGTCTGTCCCTACACACAAGGTTTAGCAATATGGTTCAGCACACAAGGTTTAGCAAAGAATATGACACTGACACTCTCCCTACCTATCCTTGTCTGTCCCTACACACAAGGTTTAGCAATATGGTTCAGCACACAAGGTTTAGCAAAGAATATGACACTGACACTCTCGACTGCCTATCCTTGTCTGTCCCTACACACAAGGTTTAGCAATATGGTTCAGCACACTAGGTTTAGCAAAGATTATGACACTGACACTCTCGACTGCCTATCCTTGTCTGTCCCTACACACAAGGTTTAGCAAAGAATATGACACTGACACTCTGCCTACCTATCCTTGTCTGTCCCTACACACAAGGTTTAGCAATATGGTTCAGCACACAAGGTTTAGCAAAGAATATGACACTGACACTCTTGACTGCCTATCCTTGTCTGTCCCTACACACAAGGTTTAGCAATATGGTTCAGCGCACTAGGTTTAGCAAAGATTATGACACTGACACTCTCGACTGCCTATCCTTGTCTGTCCCTACAAACAAGGTTTAGCAAAGAATATGACACTGACACTCTGCCTACCTATCCTTGTCTGTCTCTACACACAAGGTTTAGCAATATGGTTCAGCACACTAGGTTTAGCAAAGATTATGACACTGACACTCTCGACTGCCTATCCTTGTCTGTCCCTACACACAAGGTTTAGCAATATGGTTCAGCGCACTAGGTTTAGCAAAGATTATGACACTGACACTCTCGACTGCCTATTAGTGTTGAGCGGACCCGAACTGTAAAGTTCGGGTCCGTACCGACTTTTGGCGTTTTCCCGACCCCGGACCCGGACCCGGATTTTGCGCTAAAGTCCGGGTTCGGGTCCGGATTCGGGAATTTAATGTCGCAGTTAGAAATGCTTCAGGGGCCAGCCAATCACCATTTGATTAGCTGGTGTGCCCTTAGAAGCCATCATAGCCATGCCTACTAATGGCATGGCTGTGATTGGTCAGTGCAACATGTGACCCAGCATGTGACCAGCTTCTATATAAGAAAGAGGCACACAGCACAGATCGTCACTCTGCTTTTAGACAGTGTAGGGAAAGGATCCTGGCTGCTGTTGCTGTGAGGGAGAGAATTATATGATAGGAGTTAGTCCTGATTCTGCAATCTACTGATAGAAAAGATAGGGAGACAGTGTAGTGTAGTGTAGTGTAGGGGCAGGATCCTGTTTGTGCTTTCAGGGAGAGAGATTTAGATAGGAGTCCAGATTGAGAGATATAATAGCTCAGCGATCTGCATAGGTTTATCTGTTTGTGTTGCAAGCTCAGTGCGCCAGCACTGCATTACGTTGAGTGATACACCTATTCCATACTGTGGCTGTATTGTGCTCTTGCTAAAAGACCTATTTCGGTCAGAAAAAAAAAAAAAAAAGGCACTTTATTGTGCTTTTGCTAAAAAGACCCATTTTTGGGCCCCAAAAAAAAAAAAAGGCACTTTATTGTGCTGTTGCAAAAAAAAAAAGGCACTTTGTTGTGCGCAAAAAAGACCTATTTTTGGGCAAAAAAAATATTTTGCAGTGTATATCTCTAGTTATGTGAAATAACCAATTTCTATATATTTTTCTTGTACTATGCTATACTAAAAAAAAACAAAAAACTTTTTTTTGAATAGCATTCTCTGCAGCTGTGCGATTCAGCGGTTATATACTGTGGTTGTGTTGTGCTCTTGCAAAGAACGCCATTTAGGGCCACAGAAAATATTTTGCAGTGTGAAATACACATGTGGAGGTGTGTAAAATAAACAATTTCTATATATTGTACAGTGCTATACTAAAAAAAACAAAAATTTTTTTGAATAGCATTCTCTGCACTTCTATAGCTGTGCGATTCAGTGGTTAAATACTGTGGTTGTGTTGTGCTCTTGCAAAAAAACGCCATTTAGGGCCACAGAAAATATTTTGCAGTGTGAAATACACATGTGGAGGTGTGTAAAATAAACAATTTCTATATATTGTACAGTGCTATACTAAAAAAAACAACATTTTTTTTGAATAGCATTCTCTGCACTTCTATAGCTGTGCGATTCAGTGGTTAAATACTGTGGTTGTGTTGTGCTCTTGCAAAAAACGCCATTTAGGGCCACAGAAAATATTTTGCAGTGTGAAATACACATGTGGAGGTGTGTAAAATAAACAATTTCTATATATTGTACAGTGCTATACTAAAAAAAACAAAATTTTTTTTGAATAGCATTCTCTGCACTTCTATAGCTGTGCGATTCAGTGGTTAAATACTGTGGTTGTGTTGTGCTCTTGCAAAAAACGCCATTTAGGGCCACAGAAAATATTTTGCAGTGTGAAATACATATCTGGAGGTGTGTGAAAAAACAATATTTTTTTTGAATAGCATTCTCTGCACTTCTATAGCTGTGCGATTCAGTGGTTAAATACTGTGGTTGTGTTGTGCTCTTGCAAAAAACGCCATTTAGGGCCACAGAAAATATTTTGCAGTGTGAAATACACATGTGGAGGTGTGTAAAATAAACAATTTCTATATATTTTCCTTGTACTGTGCTATACTAAAAAAAACAACCTTTTTTTTTTAATAGCATTTTCTGTAGCTGTGCGATTCAGCGGTTACGTGCTGTGGGTGTGTTGTGGTCTGTCAAAAAACGCCATTTAGGGCCACAGAAAATATTTTGCAGTGTGAAATACACATCTGGAGTTGTGTGTAAAAAAACAATTTCTATATATTTTCCTTGTACTGTGCTATACTAAAAAAAACAACCTTTTTATTTGAATAGCATTTTCTGTAGCTGTGCGATTCAGCGGTTACGTGCTGTGGGTGTGTTGTGGTCTGTCAAAAAACACCATTTAGGGCCACAGAAAATATTTTGCAGTGTGAAATACACATCTGGAGGTGTGTGTAAAAAAACAATTTCTATATATTTTCCTTGTACTGTGCTATACTAAAAAAAAAAACTTTTTTTTTGAATAGCATTTTCTGTAGCTGTGCGATTCAGCGGTTACGTGCTGTGGGTGTGTTGTGGTCTGTCAAAAAACGCCATTTAGGGCCACAGAAAATATTTTGCAGTGTGAAATACACATCTGGAGGTGTGTGTAAAAAAACAATTTCTATATATTTTCCTTGTACTGTGCTATACTAAAAAAAACAACCTTTTTTTTTTTGAATAGCATTTTCTGCAGTTCTGTAGCTGTGCGTTTCAGCCATTACGTACTGTGGGTGTGTTGTGGTCTTCCAAAAAACGCCATTTAGGGCAAGATCCTAAATTTGGAAAATATGAGGGGAAGGTCAAAGGGACGTGGTGGCCCCGGTCGTGGTGCTGCTGGTGGAGCTCCTGTTGCAGGGAGAGGACGTGGTGGATCTGTGCCAGCTACACGCACAAGTGAAACACCTTACTCAGGTGCGAGTAGGCGACCGAGCCTGCGGCGGTATTTTGTCGCGCCTAATGAGGCTGTACCAATGTTTAGGCCAGGACAAGTACAGGCGATAGTAGATTGGGTTGCTGACAGTGCCTCGGGTTCCTTCACATTGTCTCCCACCCACTCTTCTGCTGAAAGATCAGAGTTGGCACCTGAAGCCCATGTCCATCAGTCTTTCACCTCACCCCCTTGCAAATCAGCCAAGCAGTCTGAGCCCCAAATCATGCAGCAGTCTCTTCTGCTTTTCGATGACTCTGTTAGCAGGGTTTCCCAGGGCCATCCACCTAGCCCTGCCCCAGAAGTGGAAGAGATTGAGTGCACCGATGCCCAACCACTTATGTTTCATGATGGGTACATGGGAGGACCATCGCAGCACGTCTCGGATGATGACGAAACACAGGTGCCAACTGCTGCTGCTTTCGCAATTGTGCAGACAGACATGGAGGGCAGGGGTGAAGACTGGGTGGAAGATGATGTGGAGGACGATGAGGTCCTCGACCCCACATGGAATCAACGTTATGCAGGTGACCAGTGTAGTTCGGAGGAAGAGGCGGTGGTCGCACAGAGCCACCAGCACAGCAGAAGAGGGAGCAGGGTGCAAAAACGGAGCATTCGTCCCCTAGACAGTACATCTGCTACTGCCCAACGCAGCAAGGGACCGAGCACACCAAAGCCAGGTCCAAGGACTTCCCTAGCGTGGCAGTTCTTCACACAGTGTGTTGATGACAAGACACGAGTGGTTTGCACGCTGTGCAATCAGAGCCTGAAGCGAGGCATAAACATTCTCAACCTGAGCACAAGCTGCATGACCAGGCATCTAAGTGCAAAGCACGAGCTGCAGTGGAGTAGACACCTCAGAAACCAAGAAAGGTCTCTGGCTCCTCCTGCTTCCTCTTCTGCTGCAGTCTCGGCCTCTTCATCCACCTCTGTAGTGACAGTGGCACCTGTCACCCCGCAAACAGAGGATCTGCCAGCAACACTACCACCTGGGTCACCGACCATCTCCACAATGTCCCATGGAAGCGTTCAGCTCTCTATCTCCCAAACATTGGAGCGGAAGAGGAAGTACCCCCCTAGCCACCCGCGATCCCTGGCCCTGAATGCCAGCATTTCAAAATTCCTGGCCTTTGAAATGCTGTCATTCCGTCTGGTGGAGACGCAGAGTTTTAAAAGCCTGATGGCATTGGCTGTCCCGCAGTACGTCGTGCCCAGCCGCCACTACTTTTCCAGGCGAGCCATCCCTTCCCTGCACAACCAGGTGGGGGACAAAATCAGGTGTGCACTGCGCAACGCCATCTGTGGCAAGGTCCACCTAACTACGGATGCGTGGACCAGTAAGCACGGTCAGGGACGTTATATCTCCCTAACAGCACACTGGGTAAATGCAGTGGCTGCTGGGCCTGAGGCAGATAGCGGTTTGGCGCATGTCCTTCCACCACCGAGGATTGCAGGGCGCTTCAGTTTGCCTCCTGTTGCTAACTCCTCCTTCTCTGCTTCCTCATCCTCTACCGCCTCCTCATCCATTCAGCGTAACACCTTCACCACCAACTTCAGCACAGCCAGGGGTAAACGACAGCAGGCAGTTTTAAAACTTTCCTGTTTGGGGGAAAATCCCCACACCGCGCAGGAGTTGTGGAGGGACATGGAACAACAGACCGATGAGTGGTTGCTGTCAGTGAGCCTCAAGCCCGGCCTGGTGGTGTGCGATAATGGGCGAAATCTCGTAGCAGCTCTGGGTCTAGCCGGTTTGACGCACATCCCTTGCCTGGCGCATGTGCTGAACTTGGTGGTCCAGAGGTTCCTTAAAAATTACCCCAATATGCCAGAGCTGCTGCAGAAAGTGCGGGCTGTCTGTGCGCACTTTCGGCGTTCTCACCCTGCTGCTGCTCGCCTGTCAGCGCTGCAGCGTAACTTCGGCCTTCCAGCTCACCGCCTCATATGTGACGTGCCCACAAGGTGGAACTCCACTTTGCACATGCTGGCCAGACTGTGCGAGCAGCAGCAGGCGATAGTGGAGTTTCAGCTGCAGCAATCACGCGTGAGTCGTTCTGCGGAACAGCACCACTTCACCACCAATAACTGGGCCTCCATGTGAGACCTGTGTGCCTTGTTGCGCTGTTTCGAGTACTCCACCAACATGGCCAGTGCCAATGACGCCGTTCTCAGCGTTACTATCCCAGTTCTATGCCTCCTTGAAAAAACGCTTCGTGCGATGATGGAAGAGGATGTGGCACAGGAGGATGAGGAGGAGGAGGAGGAAGCGGGATCATTTCAAAGGCTTTCAGGGCAGTCTTTCACAAGTGGCTACGAGGGTGGGTTCCTGCACCAACAAACGCCAGGTACACAATTGTCCGGCAGAAAGGGCACAGTTCTGGAGGATGACTAGGTGGAGGAGGAGATGGAGGAGGAGGAGGAGGAGCCATGTTCACAGCAGTGTGGCACTCAGACCAGCTCGTGGCCATTACTGGTGCGTGGCTGGGGGGATACAGAGGACACAGACGATACACCTCCCACAGAGGACAGCTTTTCTTTGCCTCTGGGCAGCCTGGCACACATGAGCGATTACATGCTGCAGTGTTTCCGCAACGACAGCCGAGTTGCCCACATTTTAACTGGTGCTGATTACTGGGTGGCCACCCTGCTGGATCCCCATTACAAGGACAACGTACCGTCCTTAATTCCCTCACTGGAGCGGGATCGTAAGATGCGCGAGTACAAGCGCACGCTGGTAGACGCGCTGCTGGTGGCATTCCCACCTGACAGCGGGCGTACGGTGGAAGCACAAGGCGAAGGCAGAGGAGGAGGAAGAGGTCGCCAACGCAGCCGGGGCACCGGCAGCACCTCAGAAGGCAGGGTTAGCATGGCCGAAATGTGGAAAAGCTTTGTCAGCACGCCACAACAACCAGCACCACCAGCTGAGATGGAACGTCTTAGCAGGAGGCAGCATTTCACCAACATGGTTGAGCAGTATGTGTCCACAGGCCTACACGTACTGGATGACGGGTCTGCCCCCTTTAACTTCTGGGTCTCCAAATTGGGCACATGGCCTGAGCTTGCCGTTTATGCCTTGGAGGTGCTGGCCTGCCCTGCAGCCAGTGTATTATCTGAACGTGTATTTAGCACGGCAGGGGGCGTTATCACAGACAAGCGCAGCCGCCTGTCCAGAGCCAATGTGGACAAGCTCACGTTCATTAAAATGAACCAGGCATGGATCCCACAGGACTTGTCCGTACCTTGTGCAGAATAGACATGTATACCGGTGTTGTGACAAAAACTGTCCGGCCATCGGATTGTGCCCGGCCCGTACTGCGCAGGCGCAGCGCTTGCGCAGTACAGAGGACAAGGAGATTCACAAAATCTCCGAAGATGAACGGCGCCTGCGCTGTGAGTGCAGGTTCAAGCCCCACCATCCAAGAGGACATACGGTAGCACATAGTAACAGGGCCCCTCACGGGCTCGCTTCGATCGCGGCCTTGCTTGGCTCGGCTTGAACCACGGATGGTGTGGCCTTCACCTGAACTCAACACGCAGGCGCCGTTAGTCTTGGGAGATTTTTGAAATCCCCTTGTCCTACATACTCAGCAAGCGCAGTACAGGGCGGACACTATTCGACAGGGGACAGAATTCGACACATCACCGGCCTTACCCAGCCATTGTTGTATTTTTGAACCAGTGTTGGCTACCTCGTCCTCCTCCACCGCCGCTTCCACCTACACAGCCACATCCACCACCACCTCAACCTCCTACTCCATATGGACCTCGTCCTGCTAGGCCAAGATTAAAATTTTTATTTTATTTTTTTGTAGCGCACAGATCCTTTCCCCCTTACCTGCCTTTATGTTGTTGGCTCTTCGCAGGAGGGAGAAAGGCACACCGCACTACCAGCCCGTATACTCCTATATAAAGAGGTTGAGCGGTGTACTTGACGGGCGGTGTCCACAGCCGGAGTCAAAACTCCTCCAGAGGATGATTCTCACCTCTACTGTAGGTAGAGGCAAGTCCTTTAATTGCCAGTAAAGTCAATGTCCACACCAGCTGAAACTCCAACTCTTATTCTCTCATGGCAAAATAAACCGTACTCAGATAGAAAAGGTTAGAGCAAAGAAACAGGACAGCTTAAGGTGTGGAGGAGGTCCAGGCACAAACGTAGCACATTCACTTCACTGCTTAGGTTTCTCAAACAGTTTTTGGCGCACGGTCTCTGCCACAGACATTAAGGTTGGTCTCTGCCACAGACCGGGTGTACAAGGCCCCTGCCACGGGCCTGGAGAACTTTGGTCTCAGCCACAGACCAGGGTGTATAAGGCCCCTGCCACGGGCCGGTTGAATAGGGCCTCTGATACAGCCAAGGTGACCTTGAGCTTCTCCTTCTACGAACCTAGCCCATATCAAGGGGAAGACATCTCTCCAGGGAGTCAACAGACCATTCCTTCACCGTGACTCCCGCATCGGTCCATCAGAATGATCCTCCCTTCCCTGGAACAGGGTCCCCTACACGAGGCGGCTCTGGACTCCAGGCTTTACTCCCGCCCCTAGGCCTCCATACCCAGGGCAACAAGAACTCCAGGATAGTACCTCACCCCGGGCTAAAGGTGCCCGAGATGGAACAGGAACACATGCACCCAGGCCGAAGGCACCTGGGCGCGGACCCCACTGGACATCAGCCCCCAGGCCAAAGGTCTGCCCCTTTTATATGCTCTCCCGGCATGCACAGCAGGTTCCCCGCCCCGCTGTACTACTGCCAAGAGGGGACACAAAAGGCGCCACCTGTAGGCCGCAGGGAACTGCACACCAATACTGTCCCCCGAGGACAAAATGGTCCATAAATCCTACAGAATTAGGGTATTTGAGCCTATTTACCACTCAAACACTTTCCTTAAATTTAGCACCCTGCTACATTTTTATTTCAAAGTATTTTATTTTCCCACTAGCTTATCCATTAAATTAAATAATTTATTCCAGAAAGGGCGTATTCTGGGGCATTCCCACCATATGTGTGGCATCGTGCCGTTGAGTTTCTGAGGTTCTTAATGACTTCCTGTACCTCTTCTGCTGAAAAGGGGGCCTCCAGCATAATTTTTTATTTTTTATTTTTTTATGTTCTTTTAAGTTATTTCCTATCCACATTTGTTTGCAGAGCACTTGCCATGTTCTTAACAACATTTTGCTGCCATTTGCAGCCCTCTAGCCCTTTCCATTACTTTTTTAGAGCCTTTTTAGTCGTCAGAAGTCCGGGTCCCCATTGACTTCAATGGGGTCCGGGTCCGGGTCCGGGTTAAAGTTCGGTCCCGAATCCGAACTTTTTTCCGAAGTTCGGCCGAACCCGCCGGACCCGAATATCCAGCTACCCGCTCAACTCTACTGCCTATCCTTGTCTGTCCCTACAAACAAGGTTTAGCAAAGAATATGACACTGACACTCTGCCTACCTATCCTTGTCTGTCCCTACACACAAGGTTTAGCAATATGGTTCAGCACACAAGGTTTAGCAAAGAATATGACACTGACACTCTCGACTGCCTATCCTTGTCTGTCCCTACACACAAGGTTTAGCAATATGGTTCAGCACACAAGGTTTAGCAAAGAATATGACACTGACACTCTCGACTGCCTATCCTTGTCTGTCCCTACACACAAGGTTTAGCAATATGGTTTAGCGCACTAGGTTTAGCAAAGATTATGACACTGACACTCTCGACTGCCTATCCTTGTCTGTCCCTACAAACAAGGTTTAGCAAAGAATATGACACTGACACTCTGCCTACCTATCCTTGTCTGTCCCTACACACAAGGTTTAGCAATATGGTTCAGCACACAAGGTTTAGCAAAGAATATGACACTGACACTCTCCCTGCCGATCCTTGTCTGTCCCTACACACAAGGTTTAGCAATATGGTTCAGCACACAAGGTTTAGCAAAGAATATGACACTGACACTCTCCCTGCCTATCCTTCTCTGTCCCTACAAACAAGGTTTAGCAAAGAATATGACACTGACACTCTGCCTACCTATCCTTGTCTGTCCCTACACACAAGGTTTAGCAATATGGTTCAGCACACAAGGTTTAGCAAAGAATATGACACTGACACTCTCCCTGCCGATCCTTGTCTGTCCCTACACACAAGGTTTAGCAAAATGGTTCAGCACACAAGGTTTAGCAAAGAATATGACACTGACACTCTCCCTGCCTATCCTTCTTTGTCCCTACAAACAAGGTTTAGCAAAGAATATGACACTGACACTCTGCCTACCTATCCTTGTCTGTCCCTACACACAAGGTTTAGCAATATGGTTCAGCACACAAGGTTTAGCAAAGAATATGACACTGACACTCTCCCTGCCGATCCTTGTCTGTCCCTACACACAAGGTTTAGCAATATGGTTCAGCACACAAGGTTTAGCAAAGAATATGACACTGACACTCTCCCTGCCTATCCTTCTCTGTCCCTACAAACAAGGTTTAGCAAAGAATATGACACTGACACTCTGCCTATCTATCCTTGTCTGTCCCTACACACAAGGTTTAGCAATATGGTTCAGCACACAAGGTTTAGCAAAGAATATGACACTGACACTCTCCCTGCCAATCCTTGTCTGTCCCTACACACAAGGTTTAGCAATATGGTTCAGCACACAAGGTTTAGCAAAGAATATGACACTGACACTCTCTCTGCCTATCCTTCTCTGTCCCTACAAACAAGGTTTAGCAAAGAATATGACACTGACACTCTCCCTACCTATCCTTCTCTGTCCCTACACACAAGTCTTCGGCATGATGTGGCTCAACATGTCCAGCTGCCGAAAAGAAGGACAAGCGTGTCCCATGGCCATGTGCTGATGACAATGCACCGCGTCCACGACCAGCACTGTTGCCCCCAGACACAGAGCCTGCTTGCCCTCTTTTATTGGCTCCTGACTGTCTGCCTCTCCTTGTTTGCCTTCCAGACATTCTAATGGCCTGCAGGGAGATGGGAAAACCAGCAATAAGGGGTAGCTTCAGGTGTATACTGTGCAGGAGGCTTAGCAACAATGACACTGACACTGTCCCCTGCCTATCCTTCTCTCTCCCTGCACACAAGGTTTAGCAAAGAATAGGACACTGACACTGTCGACTGCCTATCCTTGTCTGTCCCTACACACAAGGTTTAGCAAAGAATATGACACTGACACTCTGCCTATCTATCCTTGTCTGTCCCTACACACAAGGTTTAGCAATATGGTTCAGCACACAAGGTTTAGCAAAGAATATGACACTGACACTCTCCCTACCTATCCTTGTCTGTCCCTACACACAAGGTTTAGCAATATGGTTCAGCACACAAGGTTTAGCAAAGAATATGACACTGACACTCTCGACTGCCTATCCTTGTCTGTCCCTACACACAAGGTTTAGCAATATGGTTCAGCACACTAGGTTTAGCAAAGATTATGACACTGACACTCTCGACTGCCTATCCTTGTCTGTCCCTACACACAAGGTTTAGCAATATGGTTCAGCGCACTAGGTTTAGCAAAGATTATGACACTGACACTCTCGACTGCCTATCCTTGTCTGTCCCTACAAACAAGGTTTAGCAAAGAATATGACACTGACACTCTGCCTACCTATCCTTGTCTGTCCCTACACACAAGGTTTAGCAATATGGTTCAGCACACAAGGTTTAGCAAAGAATATGACACTGACACTCTCGACTGCCTATCCTTGTCTGTCCCTACACACAAGGTTTAGCAATATGGTTCAGCGCACTAGGTTTAGCAAAGATTATGACACTGACACTCTCGACTGCCTATCCTTGTCTGTCCCTACAAACAAGGTTTAGCAAAGAATATGACACTGACACTCTGCCTACCTATCCTTGTCTGTCTCTACACACAAGGTTTAGCAATATGGTTCAGCACACTAGGTTTAGCAAAGATTATGACACTGACACTCTCGACTGCCTATCCTTGTCTGTCCCTACACACAAGGTTTAGCAATATGGTTTAGCGCACTAGGTTTAGCAAAGATTATGACACTGACACTCTCGACTGCCTATCCTTGTCTGTCCCTACAAACAAGGTTTAGCAAAGAATATGACACTGACACTCTGCCTACCTATCCTTGTCTGTCCCTACACACAAGGTTTAGCAATATGGTTCAGCACACAAGGTTTAGCAAAGAATATGACACTGACACTCTCAACTGCCTATCCTTGTCTGTCCCTACACACAAGGTTTAGCAATATGGTTCAGCACACTAGGTTTAGCAAAGATTATGACACTGACACTCTCGACTGCCTATCCTTGTCTGTCCCTACACACAAGGTTTAGCAATATGGTTTAGCGCACTAGGTTTAGCAAAGATTATGACACTGACACTCTCGAATGCCTATCCTTGTCTGTCCCTACAAACAAGGTTTAGCAAAGAATATGACACTGACACTCTGCCTACTTATCCTTGTCTGTCCCTACACACAAGGTTTAGCAATATGGTTCAGCACACAAGGTTTAGCAAAGAATATGACACTGACACTCTCCCTGCCGATCCTTGTCTGTCCCTACACACAAGGTTTAGCAATATGGTTCAGCACACACGGTTTAGCAAAGAATATGACACTGACACTCTCCCTGCCTATCCTTCTTTGTCCCTACAAACAAGGTTTAGCAAAGAATATGACACTAAGGCCTCGTACACACAACCGATTTTCTCGGCAAGAACCAGCAAGAAACTTGCTGGCAGAGAGGTCTTGCCGAGTAAATCGGTCGTGTGTACGCTGCTAGCGTGTTTCTCGTCGAGAAAACCGACAAGAAACCTTGACGAGAAAATAGAGAACCTGCTCTCTATTTTCTCGTCGAGATTCTCCTCGGCGTGTTTCTCGACGAGAAAAGTGAGTGTGTGTACACTTACCTGTCCGCCCGGAAGCCCGCGCATGTTCGAAATGAATTTGACGCATGCGCGGTAGCTTCCTAGGCATACGTAGGGTGTAACAAGATGGCGGCGACGGCATCGAATGTGACGAGCGCATGCTCGACGTAGTCGATGACGTCACCGCGTACACTCCTTTCAAAGAACCGCGGGTTCTTTGAAACGAGCGTGTGTACACTCGGCCGGGACAAGTTTCTTGTCCAAGAATCTCGTCGAAAAAAACGACATGTTTTTCTCAACGAGAATCTCGGCCGTGTGTACGAGGCCTGACACTCTGCCTACCTATCCTTGTCTGTCCCTACACACAAGGTTTAGCAATATGGTTCAGCACACAAGGTTTAGCAAAGAATATGACACTGACACTCTCCCTGCCGATCCTTGTCTGTCCCTACACACAAGGTTTAGCAATATGGTTCAGCACACAAGGTTTAGCAAAGAATATGACACTGACACTCTCCCTGCCTATCCTTCTCTGTCCCTACAAACAAGGCTTAGCAAAGAATATGACACTGACACTCTGCCTACCTATCCTTGTCTGTCCCTACACACAAGGTTTAGCAATATGGTTCAGCACACAAGGTTTAGCAAAGAATATGACACTGACACTCTCCCTGCCGATCCTTGTCTGTCCCTACACACAAGGTTTAGCAAAATGGTTCAGCACACAAGGTTTAGCAAAGAATATGACACTGACACTCTCCCTGCCTATCCTTCTTTGTCCCTACAAACAAGGTTTAGCAAAGAATATGACACTGACACTCTGCCTACCTATCCTTGTCTGTCCCTACACACAAGGTTTAGCAATATGGTTCAGCACACAAGGTTTAGCAAAGAATATGACACTGACACTCTCCCTGCCGATCCTTGTCTGTCCCTACACACAAGGTTTAGCAATATGGTTCAGCACACAAGGTTTAGCAAAGAATATGACACTGACACTCTCCCTGCCTATCCTTCTCTGTCCCTACAAACAAGGTTTAGCAAAGAATATGACACTGACACTCTGCCTACCTATCCTTGTCTGTCCCTACACACAAGGTTTAGCAATATGGTTCAGCACACAAGGTTTAGCAAAGAATATGACACTGACACTCTCCCTGCCAATCCTTGTCTGTCCCTACACACAAGGTTTAGCAATATGGTTCAGCACACAAGGTTTAGCAAAGAATATGACACTGACACTCTCCCTGCCTATCCTTCTCTGTCCCTACAAACAAGGTTTAGCAAAGAATATGACACTGACACTCTCCCTACCTATCCTTCTCTGTCCCTACACACAAGTTTGAGGTACAAATAGCACTGACACTGTCCCTGCCTATGTAACTCTTTCCCTGCGCCGGAACACACTACACGAGGCCGCCGCGCTGGCGGCCTTTTATAGTGTGGGGCGTGTACTAAACCCCCTCAGCAATAATTGGCCACAGGCATCCTGCCTGTGGCCAATCATTGCTCTCCTCGCTGCCGGCGCTGTGACTGGCCAAGCATGCAGGGTCACAGTGCATGCTTGGCCAATCACAGCGCCGGGATTACACTGCGATGGCGCAGTGTATTGTGGGCCGTTCGCGTCACTCGAATTTGGCGCGAACGGCCCAAATCGTTCGTTGTTCGCCGAACGTGCGAACAGCCGATGTTCGAGTCGAACCTATGTTCGACTCGAACACCGAGCTCATCCCTATTGGCAGGTAATGTGAGACTTATTCAGGAAATAAACATTTGCCAATGTAACAGGTTTTCCGGAATATCTACCTTTAAGAAATTGGTACCTACCCTCTGGATATGCCAATTGATCCATCAATTCAAAGGAATTCTCCTTGCTCACCAGAATTGAAACACCTTTTGTTTTAGAAAAATTGTTGGATGAATGATAGACTGCCGTGAAAAAGGCATCAGTAAAATTAGGGACATGTTGGGTCTTAAAATATGTCTCTTGTTGGAAGACAACATTTGGTTTGCATTTTCGTAACTTCCCTAAGCTGTACTGTCCGTTTCTCTTGAATATTCAATCACTTAACATTGTGTGACAGTATTGTAGGGTGGTGCTCCAGAGTAGAAATGAGCCGAACACCCACCGGTTCGGTTCGCACCAAAACCTGCAAACGGACCGAAAGTTTGCGCGAACTTTAGAACCCTATTAAATACAATAAACGTTCAAAATCAAAAGTGCTAAGGATAATGGCTAATATGTAAGTTATTGTCCTAAAAAGGGTTTGGGGACCCGGGTCCTGCCCCAGGGGACATGTATCAATGCAAAAAGAAGTTTTAAAAACGGCCGTTTTTTCGGGAGCAGTGATTTTAATGATGCATAAAGTAAAAAAATAAATAAAGTGAAATATTCTTTTAAATATCATACCTGGGGGTGTCTAAAGTATTCATGTGAAGTGGCACATGTTTCCCGTGTTTAGAACTGTCCCTGCACAAAATGACATTTCTAAAGGAAAAAAGGTCATTTAAAACTGCTTTGGGCTTTAATGTAATGTCTTGTCCCGGCAATAAGGATGAAAATCATTAAGAAAAATGGCATGGTTAGCCCCCCACCCCCCCCCCCCCCACCGCCAGCCCACTACCAGCCCCTTTGGGTCTTGTATGGATATTAAGGGGAACCCCGCACCCAAATTTAAAAAAGGCCCTATATACTCTGAACAGCAGTATACAGTATATAAATATATAAATGTAGCTCCAGCCCAAAAAATCTATCTTTAAGCTTTTTGGAAAACATAGGGAAGGGTTATCACCCCTGAAACGTTTGTTTTGCTGTCTGTGCACCTGTTCAGAACATTTCACCTCACTTTCCGTCCCAATGACAAATGTTTTTTGAAAATCTGAGGTTTTTATTGAAACAAGGATTGGTGATAAAGCATCAGTGGAGAGGAGACACCTTTTTCCCATATTAACTCCTAAAGCCTCGTACACACGACCAAGTTTCTCGGCAAGAACAAGCAAGAAACTTGCTGGCAGAGCTTTCTTGCCGAGTAAATTAGCCGTGTGTACGCCGCTTTCAGTTTTCTCGTCAAGAAAACCGACAAGAATCTCGACGAGAAAAATAGAGAATCTGCTCTCTATTTTCTCGTTGGGTTTCTCGTCAGCCTGTTTCTCGACGAGAAACCCGAGTGTGTGTACACTTACCTGTCGCCGTGGAAACCCGCGCATGCTCGAAATGACTTTGACGAATGCGCCGTAGCTTCCTAGGCATAGGAAGGGTGTAGCAAGATGGTGGCGACGGCATCGAATGTGACGAGCGCACGCTCGTCGTAGTCGATGACGTCACCGCATTCGCTCCATTCAAAGAACCGCGGGTTCTTTGAACTGAGCGTGTGTGCACTCGGCCGGAACAAGATTCTTGTCCAAGAATCTCGTCAAGAAAAACGACAAGTTTTTTCCTGACAAGATTCTCGGCCGTGTGTACGAGGCTTTAAGCATCGTACACACGACCGAGTTTCTTGGCAAGAACCAGCAAGAAACTTGCTGGCAGAGCTTTCTTGCTGAGTAAATCAGCCGTGTGTACGCGGCTTTCAGTTTTCTCGTCAAGAAAACCGACAAGAATCTCAACAAGAAAAATAGAGAACCTGCTCTCTATTTTCCCGTCGGGTTTCTCGTCGGCCTGTTTCTCGACAAGAAACCCGAGTGTGTGTACACTTACCTGTCGCCGTGGAAACCCACGCATGCTCGAAATGACTTTGACGCATGCGCGGTAGCTTCCTAGGCATAGGTAGGGTGTAGCAAGATGGCGGCGACGGCATCAAATGTGACGAGCGCACGCTCGTCGTAGTCGATGACGTCACCGCGTTCGCTCCATTCAAAGAACCGCAGGTTCTTTGAATTGAGCATGTGTACACTCGGCCGGGACAAGTTTCTTGTCCAAGAATCTCGTCAAGAAAAACAACAAGTTTTTTCCTGACGAGATTCTTGGCCGTGTGTACAAGGCTTGACAGGAGAGAATTTCCCTTCCTATGGGTAGATTTCCTCTCACTTCCTGTTGTCTCCTTCCGTTTGCAAGTAGGAGTCGTTTGTAAGTTGGATGTTTGAAAGTAGAGGCCTGCCATATATACTCTGCAGAAATTTTGCCCTTAGGTGTTGGTGTTACCACAACACTGTAAGCAGGGCTGTCTTTACCGCAGGGTAAAATGGGGCAGCTGCCCAGGGCCCTGTCACTGTTGGGGGCCCAAAGCAGAGCCGCCCGTTAAGCCCACAAAACGGCGCTGAAAATCCCCAAACAGACAGACAGTGTCTGTCACTGACTCACTGTCATCAGCGGCGTGCCACGAGCAGTCAGTGCCATGTTTCAATTTTTTTTTAGATTGAGGAGCGGCCCAGGCCACGGGTGGGCGGAGTCTTGAGTTCCACTGAAGCTCTGGCCCCGCCCCTTGCTTTGCGTGCAGCGTGCCGTGTGCAGTGTTCAGTGACCACAATAAAAAAGAGAAATGACCTAGTGGAACCCATAAAATAACATATCCATGCCTCCATCCCTGTTAGTTTAAAAAAAGAAGAAGAGGGGGATTTTTGGACTTTAAATGAGGCATGGATAAGTGTCTAGGAAAGTTTAGGATACCAGAAATGCATATATTGTCACAATCCCCTTGGGGAAATCTCTGTGGCCAATAGGAGACTGCTAAATAACCAATACAATGAATGAAATACAATAGCCAGATATGAAAAATCATATATATAATGTATCATAAATATGATACATTGATCATGCATACAAAGGCATAATACACGTAGAGGTATTCACATTGACATAATAGAAGTTCAGAAAATGGATAGACATGATTAAAAGGCAATCACAATAAAATGGACATACAGATAATGTGAGCATGGTTATCCTATGCAATGGGTAGAAAATAATATACAATTGGTAGAATAGGAGATTTGGGGTGAGTTTTGGTTGGCATCCCTGAGTGTGGACTTGACGCGTTTCTTGGCGTTAACAGCCAGTCATCAGGAGTGGGATGCATAGAATTTAACTAAAAAAATAAATATATATAGATAAGTAGGTCAGATGCGTCTCAAAATTTAAAGTAATGCTTTCAAAGAGCAGAGTTCAAAGAATCTAATACATTACTGATGACAAAGCCCAAATGAGTAGACCAGTGGCCCCTAAGTGGGAGTGGGATGATGAACTGTCTCCCCCGGGGTTAAGGCAAGGACAAAACCCCAAAAACCAAACACTATCCATGGACACTTTCACCAAAGAGGAAATCCAAAGAGAGGGGTGGCGGTGAGGCATCAGCCAAGGAGAGATCTGGACAGTCACAGCACAATACCAAAACATGAGGTTAAGAAACATGTGGGACACCATAAGGGTATCTGAAAAGAAGGGGAGGATGGAAGTGAATGAAAATGAATGAGGACACAAAATTAAATGAATAAAATAGGAAGGGTGTAAAAATAGGTGAAACAATGATACTAAGGAAATGAATGTGAAAAAACTACTACTAAAAAATGCCCTTTCTTGATGTTAAGTGAGAGGGTTTGGGCTCATGCAGCATTGGGACTACAGAGAGTGTTGGACAGATGAATGTGAATAAAACCTAGGAGTGAACATGGACTATATAAGAATGGGGAGTGTTGGAGTGAATGCAGGTGTGAAAGGGAAATGTGTATACTGCTGGATTAGATGAAACCAGCAGTGAGGGAATGGGAGTGAGACCAGAGCAAAACTAACCCTAAATACCTGGAATGAAACTGTATGACTGCGTGGAGCCTCTCCTCAGATTGGAAGGTGTGGAGTGAACTGCCGGTGCCGACCTGACTGAAATACCTCCAGCCTGGGGCGTGTCACTGCCAGCGTCATGCATCATCGCAGGTGTGGGGGCGGACGGAGATACCCTTATGGTGTCCCACATGTTTCTCAACCTCATGTTTTGGTATTGTGCTGTGACTGTCCGGATCTCTCCTTGGCTGATGCCTCACCGCCACCCCTGTCTTTGGCTCTCCTCTTTGGTGGAAGTGTCCTTGGATAGTGTTTGGTTTTAGGAGTTTTGTCCCTGCCTCAACCCCGGGGGAGACAGTTCATCCAGGGCCATCATCCCACTCCCACTTGGGGGCCACTGGGCTACTCATTTGGGCTTCGTCATCGGTAATGTATTAGATTCTTTGAACTCTGCTCTTTAAAAGCATTACATTTAATTTTGAGATGCATCTGACCTACTTATCTATATATATATTTTTTTTTAGTTAAATTCTATGCATCCCACTCCTGATGACTGGCTGTTAACGCCAAGAAACGCGTCAAGTCCACACTCAGGGATGCCAACCAAAACTCACCCCAAATCTCCTATTCTACCAATTGTATATTATTTTCTACCCATTGCATAGGATATTCATGCTGAATGGAGTGCAACTGCCTGGTGGTTCCTCAAGTACTTGTCTTACTCAGTGCATAACCATTACTAAGCTAAGCTAGCACTAGCAGTGTGTGTCAGACTCTGTGGACTGTGGAGAATTGAGGCTGGAGCTGAGCTTGCCAGGAAACTAGGACAGGACAAGGTAAGGAGGTCTTCTTTCTCCTCCCCTGGCTCCCACTCCCTATCCTATCTCCATGCCATGCCATCCGTGTAAAATAGAAGGAATTTTTAAAATACTGACCAGACCTGCCTGCATGCCATGTGACATGGCATGCATTGCAGGTGCAGGTCTGGTCAGTTTTTTTAAAAAGTTCTTAAATTTTACACATGGCAGGCATGGGGACCCCATCATTCCCTTCCTAGGGGTAGATTTCCTCTCACTTCCCGTTGTCTCCTTCCATTTGCAAGTAGGAGTCGTTTATAAGTTGGATGTTTGAAAGTAGGGGCCTGCCGTATATACTCTGCAGAAATTTGCCCCTTAGGTGTAAGCCCTCACAGTTACTCTTGGTGGGCGCTGGAATGCCCTGCTGTGAACTATTATATCAGGAATTGTAATTACATGCCATTGTTCAACAGTGGTAGGAAAAATTGGGCCTTTGGTGGTGGTGCTGGTGCCACAACACTGTAAGCCCTCACAGTTACTCTTAGTGGACGCATGAATGGGCCCAGCTGTGAATTATTAGATCAAGAATTGTAATTGCATGCCCCTGTTGAACAGGGCCTGAAAAATTGGGCCTTTGGTGGTGGCAATGGTGCTGGTGCCACAACACTGTAAAGCCCTGTACACACGATCGGTTTTACCGATGAAAACAGTCCCATGGACTTTTTTCATTGGACAAACCGATCGTGTATGGGCCCCATCGGTCTTTTTTCCATCGGTGTTAAAAAATAGAACATGTTTTAAATTTATCCGATGGAAAAAAAAAACGATAGCAAATTACTATCGTCTGTGGGGAACTCCATCGGATAAAAAACCCACGCATGCTCAGAATCAAGTCAACGCATGCTCAGAAGCATAGAACTTAATTTTTCTTGGCTCATCTGAGTGTTTTACGTCACTGCGTTTGGAACGATCTGTTTTTTGACTGATGGTGTGTAGGCAAGACTGATGGAAGTCAGCTTCATCAGATTTCCGATAGAAAAATCTATCGGTTTAAAATCCATAGGAAATCCGATCATGTGTACAGGGCTTAAGTCCTCACAGTTGCTCTTGGTGGGCGCAGGAATGGGTCCAGCTGTGAAATATTAGATCAAGAATTGTAATTACATCAAGAATTGTAATTACATGCCCCTGTTGAACAAGGGCAGAAAAATTGGCCTTTTGGTGGTGGTGGTGTTGCCATAACACTGTAAGCCCTCACAGTTACTCTTGGTGGGCGCAGGAATGGGCCCTGCTGTGAATTATTAGATCAAGAACCAGAACCAAAATGTTCTTTCAAGCTATCAGCATGATTATTGAAGAGGAAGAGGATTGTCACTCAGCATAACAGGATAGTCACTCTGCATCAGCATAGGCAGTCTTGAAGGGATCTGACATTTAAGAGAAAATTATTCTGTTACATCAGCATCAGGTGCTTGGTAGCTGGTGGTGATCCAAGAATGATTCATTTTTATGAAGGTCAGTCGATCGACCGAGTCGTTTGACAGGCGCACCCTGTGATCGGTTACAAAGCCTCCAGCAGCACTGAATGTGCGTTCCAAAAGAACGCTGGATGCAGGACAGGCCAGTATCTCAATTGCATACTTTGCAAGCTCTGGCCAGTGATCCATCCTCAAGACCCAGTAACCCAGAGGATTTTCGGTGGGAAAGGTGTCCAAGTCTGATCTTGCCCCTAGGTATTCCTGCACCATGTAAACCAGACGCTGGCGATGGTTGCTGGAACCGATCATACCTTGGGGCTGCGGACTAAAAAATTGTCTGAACGCATCGGTCAGACGACCACCTTTCTGCATGGCCTCCCGAAGATGCCTCATCCTCTGCTCCCTCTGCGTCGGCAAGATAAGGTCTGCAACCTTACCCTTGTAACGTGGATCAAGGAGGGTTGCCAGCCAGTAATGATCCCTCTCCTTGATCGCACGAATACGAGGATCCTTTTGCAGGCTTTACAGGATCAGGGAGGCCATGCAGCGTAGGTTTGCTGAGGCATTCGGTGCGGAGTCCTCTGGGTCACTGAGGACAACATGATCCGCAGCCACCTCCTCCCAGCCACGTACAAGTCCATGGGTGTCTTGGGACTGTAATTGATCAATTGAAGACAGCTGCTGATGCTGAGAGCTAGCCTCCACCTCCATGCTGACACAATCCTCCTCCTCCTGCTCCTCGTCCTCTTCTTGTGTGATAGCCGGGCCAGCAGGAACACTGTCTGGATAAAGGGAGCCCTGAGAGGTAAGGAAGTTCTCCTCTTCCTGCCTCTGTTCTGCCTCAAGTGCCCTGTCCATTATTCCAAGCAGCGTGTGCTCCAACAGGTGGACAAGAGGGACAGTGTCACTGATGCATGCACTGTCACTGCTCACCATCCTCGTGGACTCCTCAAATGGTGACAGGACAGTGCATGCATCCCTGATCATGGCCCACTGGTATGGGGAAAGAAATCCAAGCTCCCCTGACACTGTCCTGGTGCCATATTGCAACAGATACTCATTGATGGCCCTCTGCTGCGTGTGCAGCCGCTGCAGCATGGCCAACGTAGAGTTCCACCTGGTGGGCATGTCAGAGATTAAGCGGTTCTTGGGCAGGTTGTAATCCTTTTGCAGGTCATCCAGTCAAGCACTGGCATTATATGACCGGCGGAAATGCCCACAGAGTTTCCTGGCCTGCTTCAGGACCTCCTGTAAGCCTGGGTACCTGCCCAAGAACCACTGCACCACCAAGTTAAGGACGTGAGCCAAACAGGGCACATGGGTCAGTTGTCCCTGTCGGATGGCGGAGAGGAGGTTGGTGCCATTGTCGGAAACCACCTTTCCTGGCTTAAGCTGGCGTGGCGTCGACCACCCCTGAGCCTGCCCCTACAAAGCTGACAGAATCTCTGCCCCAGTGTTGCTCCTGTCCCCCAAGCACACCAGCTCAAGCACTGCATGCCATCTTTTTGCCTGCGTACTTGCGTAGCCCCTTGAACGCCTACGGAGCACCGCTGGTTCCGAGGACAAATCAGCAGAGGAAGAGGCCATGGAGGAAGAAGAAGAGAAGGGGGTGGAGGAGAGAGGTGTGTCAGAATCACCAGTAGTACCATTTTGGAGGCGCGGTGGCGGAACAACCTCCAACACTACTGCACCTTGTCCTGCATCCTTCCCAGCTGCCGGCAGAGTCATCCAATGCGCCGTGAAAGATAGGTAACGTCCCTGCCCATGCCTGCTGGACCATGAGTCAGCGGTAATATGCACCTTACCGCTGACCGCTCTGTCCAGCGAGGCTGTCAGGAAAATCTTTCGTCCAACAGCGACAATCAGCGCCCAATGCGCACGCGCGGCGGAATGACGCTTCTACGTTCTCGGGTGCGCGCGGCGGCGCACCAATAGGAATCCATGCGGGCCTATTTAAAGAAACCCAGTTGCACTGACAAGTTGCTGGTTTGTCAGATTTCCTGTGTACCCAAGACTCTGGAAAACTACCTTGAAAATCTCCTTGTGACCCGGACTGGCTTGATTCCTCTGATCTCTCTCCTATACCTGACCCTCAGCTTGTTTTCTTTCTCGTACATCACGGGACACAGAGCGACATAGTCATTACTAATGGGTTATATAGATACCGTCAGGTGCTGGCACTGGCAACTTCCAAAACCGGAAGTACCCTCCCCTATATAAGCCCCTCCCATCCGGGAGCACCTCAGTTTTTTGCCAGTGTCTAAGGTGTTGGCCAAGAAGAAACATGTGTTTTTCACTGAGCTTGCGTACAGGTTCTTTTGGGCCTCAGTAAGCTATTCCGGATCCGACCAAAAAAGCTTCATAGCTAAACGGTCGGTACCCGGGCCTTGCAGAGAAGAGCAAGGTTTTGCCTGTAATGCTTCTCTTAGGAGAGCTGGACCCTGGGATCCAGAGCTCTGGTCATACCCACGACCAAGATGTTTTCTGTGCAGGGTGCTATACAGGTCCAGGGGAGTGGAATCCTTGGGAACCCGGTCCCTGAAGGTTTGATTACAATGCCTGCCGTGATAGGTGAAGTTTGGGCTTCTGTGGACCAAACAAAGTCCTGCGGCGAGGAAAAGGTAAGTGGGGGCCCTCAGGAACTTGGTTCTATTGAGGGACCCCCAAGCCTATTTTGTCTTTCTGCCTGTTACCTAAGGTATTCCCGCTAATATTCTGTGTATGCCTGTTACTACTGAGAAAATGTAAAAATGTTAATAGTAGGCAAGAAAAAAAAAAATAAAAATGTAAGACCGCGGTACCTGTGTTAGACACTAGAGGCCGCTATGGTTCTTTTTCTTATAATGTGGATTTTTTTCTTCCAGAATCAAATCCAGGCAGTTGGTATGTTCTCTGCTGGGAAGCTGTCTCCTCTGCCCTGTTGCTGCGCTCATCCATCCCCGGGCCCTGCGGCAAAGGGGGCCCTGGCTCCCATCTAGCTCCTTATTGTTTTTAAAAAAGGGCGCCGAAGGCGCACGTGCCCGCGCGCGTGCGCGAGCACGCGCCTCTATTCATAGAGGCGATCTGAAAAAAGGGGCGGAGCGGGTGGATGACGCTCAGGTGTGCGCCGCGGCGCTACTGCGCATGTGCGGGCGTCCAGCGTGTTTTAAAGCACATTATAGCTGGCTATTGAATGCACAGACAGAGCTAGCAACAGATAAAGGCACACAGAGGCGGTTGATGCAGGCATCCCCTAGAAAGACACTTTAGTAGACACCAACTGTGATATAGCAGCAATTGTGCTAGACTATTCTCAGTAAAAGTGGTGTATTACGGCTGGAATACCTCAGCTTTAGGCTTAAGAATATGCCGTCCAGAAGCTCCGGAACTGAATCTTCCAGGAAGCGAAGGGGGTCTCATCGGGCTCTGAGGTGGGCATGCTTCTGCTGCACCAGTCTCCCCTGAAGTTCAGAGGTAAGTGACCATAGAGACCCCGCAGGGGTACTTGGTACTGTGGCTGTCCTCAGTCACCTGCTCCTGTGTATGTAACAGAGGAGGTTTTTTCCTCAGCTCTGGGAGGATTAGAGAGAGATTGTCAACATTGATCGCTGCCTCCCTGTCAGGGAAAGCACGCCGATCTCTGTCTCCTCCTTCAGAGTGCCTGTTAGCAGAGCAACAGTCCCATACAGGGATCGACCTGCCTGAAGGGGATCAGGATGAGGTTGATTCTGTTATAGAGGAATCAACAGTGGAGGAACCTTTCTCAGCAGCTCAAGCTGAAAGATTATGGGTTCAGTCACTGACTAACATGGTCCGATCGGCATTAAAAATGCACCTTGCGGAACCATCAACCACTACTGTATCCTCGTTGGGGTCGCTAGAAGCCCCCAGACTGTCTGTTCTTTTCCACTTCACCCTTTTACTGAAAGGGCTTATTTACCAGGATTGGGAACGTCCTGAGAAAATATTATTCCCCCAAGAGATTTCCGGTGGTCTATCCCATGGAGGATAAGTTCATCAAAAAAAAAAAAAAAATGGAAGGTCCCTACAGTGGACGCATCCATCTCTTGTATGTATAAATCACTGACATGTCCAGTGGATAATGTCCAAATGTTCAAGAACCCAATAGATAAAAGATTGGAGTCCTTATGAAAGTCTGCTTCTTTCTACAGCAAGCTTGGTGACACAACCAGCAGTAGCAGCTATTGGGGTCTGCTAAGCAGTGAAGGATCAGTTAAAACAGGTCTTGAGGGACTTGACAGATCAGCAGGCCTTGCCCTAGCTGATCTACCTAGAGCCTTAGGCTTTGCGGTTGACGCCATAAAGGATTCAGTCCATCAGGCCTCCCGCCTTACGCTGTCTAGAGTACATATGCGTAGGCTTCTATGGCTCAAAAACTGGTCTGCTGAAGCTCCCTGTAAGGAATGGCTGGTTAGCGTCCCATTTCATGGTGAACGCTTATTCAGGGAAAACCTGGACAAATATATCCAGAAAATTTCCAGCGGTAAAAATACGCTCTTGCCGGTTAAAAACAGAGTTAGAGGTCCCTCTTTAAGAGGCCTGCTTCTCCAGTCCCTGGGGCATCGGCTGTGTAACAGTTCCGACGGCCTCCTCGGTCAATTCCCGGGGGTAAAAAACAGGGACAATAGCAGGGTAATGAGAAACCCTGGGTCAGGGGAGGTACAAAACCTCCCCCAAAGTTAAATTCATTGAAGGGTTGCCCCCACTCAGTCGGGTGGGGGGAGGACTCCAGTTGTTCACAAGAGACCTGGCGGGACGCGATCAAGACAGATAGGTGCTCTCCGCAGTATGTTGAGGATACAGATTGGAGTTAAGAGACTCTCCTCCTTCCCATTTTTGAGGTCAAACGTGCCAAGGGATCCCCGGAAGAGAGAGTCCCTCCTGTTGGCACTAGAACAACTATTGCTCCAAGGAGTAATTATGGAGGTTCCCCTGGAAGAATGAGGGTTCGGGTTTTACTCAAACCTCTCTACAGTCCCGAAGCAAACGCGGACGGGAGGCCCATATTAATTCTAAAAGGGCTATACAAATTCCTGTATATCAGGACTTTCCGATGAAGTCGATCCGATCGGTGGCCACTGCCCTACAAGGGGAGGATTGGTTAGCCGCGATCGACATCAAAGATGCTTATCTGCACATTCCCATCTTTCCAGTCTACCAAAAGTTTCTACGCTTTGCAGTAGAAGGGCGCCATTTTCAGTTCAGAGCCTTACCCTTCGGTTTGGCCACAGCACCACGAGTGTTTACAAAAATTCTGGCCCTTTATTGGCCAATCTGAGAACACAAGGTGTAATGATAATGGCATATCTAGATGACTTGTTGCTGATAGACCACTCAGTGAAAAAAATAGACGTGGTCGTTCACAAGACAATCAAGTATCTGGAATCTCACGGTTGGATTATCAACCGAGAAAAGTCAGCCCTAAAAACCAGTCAAAAGTCTGGAATACTTGGGGCTAAGGTTGGATTCAGGCCAGAGAAAAATATTCTTGCCTCGAGGAAAGGTGTTGTATTTGAAAGATTTGATCCACTTAGTGGGTACAAAAAAGACAGCCGTCCATACGCCTGTGCATGAGGCTGCTGGGAAAAATGGTGGCATCATTCGAAGCAGTACCCTACGGTCAATTCCATTCAAGGAATTTGCAGGGGGCCATACTGTCAGCCTGGAACAAAAAAGTTCAGGCCCTAGACTTACAATGTCCTTGTCCCCTTCCGTTCGCAAGAGCCTCCGTTAGTGGTTGGTTCCCCAGAATCTGGAAAAAGGGAAATCCTTCAGTCTGATTTCTTGGAAGGTGGTCACTACAGATGCCAGCCTTATAGGCTGGGGAGCAGTACTGGAGCAATAGTCTCTCCAGGGCAGATGGTCGGAGGCAGAAAAGGCCCTGCCCATCAATCTCTTAGAGATACGAGCAGCCCGGTATGCCCTAGTAGCATGGACATCCGAACTCCAAGGGTCCCCTGTCAGAATTCAATCAGACAATGCCACAGCAGTGGCATATATCAATCATCAGGGGGGCACCAGGAGTCGTGCAGCCCAGAGGGAAGTAAATTACATCCTGAAATGGGCAGAAAAATATGTCCCAGCCATATCTGCGGTATTCATTCCAGGAGTGGAGAATTGGAAGGCGGACTTTCTAAGTCGCCAGCAATTAGGCCCAGAGGAAGGGTCCCTTCACCCCGAGGTTTTCTGGACAATATGTCAGCGGTGGGGAACATCGGATGTAGATCTTCTAGCATCCAGATTCAACGCAAAGGGGGACAGGTTTGTCTCTTGGACAAGGGATCCCCTAGCTTGCGGCTCGGATGCCCTAGTGTTCCCTTGGGATCAGTTCAAGCTGATATATGCATTCACACCGCCACAATGGTTACCTCGATTACTCCGCAGAATCAGGGTAGAAAAGAAACCAGTGATTCCGGTGGCTCCAGCGTGGCCCCGAAGAGCGTGGTACGCGGAGATTGTAAAATTTCAGTGGGGAGTCCTTGGACTCTCCCACGTCGTCCGGACCTGCTTTCGCAAGGACCGATATACCACCCTTCCTTACCAGCCCTAGGTTTGACGGCCTGGCTATGGAAGCCCACATTCTAAAAAAGAGAGGGCTCTCTAATCCTGTGGTATCTACCATGATCAATGCCAGGAAGCCGGTATCCAGGCAGATCTAATATAGAATCTGGAAGGCGTACATCGCGTGGTGTGAGGCCAGGAAATGGCATCCACATAAGTACGTAATAGGTAGGATTCTGGACTTCCTACAATGGGCTGTAGATAGGAAGCTTGCCTTGAGTACTATCAAGGGTCAGATTTCGGCCTTGTCAATATTTTTTCAAAGGCCCTTGGCTTCGCATTCACTAGTCAAAGCCTTTATACAAGGAGTGATGCGTATTAGTCCTCCGGTTAATATTCCCATATGTCCATGGGATCTAAACTTGGTTCTGTCGGTTCTACAGAAACAACCATTTGAACCATTACAGCATATTTCTTTGGTTCTTCTCACCAGGAAATTGATTTTTCTAGTAGCCGTTTGTTCGGCTAAAAGAGTGTCGGAATTAGCAGCTATGTCCTGTAAGGAGCCATATCTGGTTATCCATAAGGATAGAGTAGTGTTACGTCCTCATCCAGCCTTTCTTCCTAAGGTGGTATCGAGGTTTCATTTGAACCAAGATGTGGTTCTTCCTTCTTTTTTCCCCAAACCTACTTCGGTAGAGGAAAAGTTATTGCATTCTTTGGATGTAGTAAGAGCAGTTAAAGCTTATCTAAAGGCCACTGCTCAGATTCGCAGAACGGATACTTTGTTCATTCTGCCGGAAGGCCCCAGAAAGGGTCAGGCAGCGTCAAAATCTACTTTAGCCAAGTGGATTCGACAGGTCATAATACAAGCCTATGGCTTGAGAAGGAGACCGCCTCCGTTCAAAGTTAGAGCGCACTCCACGAGAGCAGTTGGAACTTCATGGGCAGTGCATCACCAGGCCTCCCTGGCTCAAATCTGTAAGGCCGCAACATGGTCTTCAGTACACACGTTTACTTGGTTCTACCAGGTGGATGTTAGAAGTCAGGAGGATGTCGCCTTTGGGCGCAGTGTGTTGCAGGCCGCAAAAGATCCTCATGTCTGATAGCGCTCAGCTTATATATGGTGTATCCCCCCCCTCATTGGGCATTGCTTTAGGACATCCCATTAGTAATGACTATGTCGCTCTGTGTCCCGTGATGTACGAGAAAGAAAATAGGATTTTTATAACAGCTTACCTGTAAAATCCTTTTCTTGGAGTACATCACGGGACACAGAGCTCCCACCCCTCTTTGGGGATACTTATTGCTTTGCTACAAAACTGAGGTGCTCCCGGATGGGAGGGGCTTATATAGGGGAGGGTACTTCCGGTTTTGGAAGTTGCCAGTGCCAGCACCTGACGGTATCTATATAACCCATTAGTAATGACTATGTCGCTCTGTGTCCCGTGATGTACTCCAAGAAAAGGATTTTACAGGTAAGCTGTTATAAAAATCCTATTATACGGACTTCTGCTGCCTGTCTACAATCCTTGACCTCCTGCTTGTACCTTTGGACTTCCACGTTTCCTTTGAACTCCTGCCTTGTTCCTGGTATTTTCTGGACTTGTTACCTTTTGCTGTGCTAGACCCCCATTCGGGACTGTTACCTCTGCAATTGCAACCCGGACTCAGCCTGCACCGGCTTCAATTGACTCTTGCTGTTTGAACTATACCGATCCAGCTAGTTCCTGCTTGAAGCCTGCTCTTCAGTCTACTTAGCACTACCAGATCGTCTACAAGTACCCACCACCTGCTGGTAGCCGGTGCCGCTTCTCGCCATCCACTCCCTGTCTCACCTCCAGGGAGTGGAGTGCGTCAAGTCGCAAAGGTAAACCACTCTCGGCATCTCGGCCTCGGTAAGTACATACCTTAACAGTACAAACCAGCCAGATGTCTGAGGCCGACAGGGTGCATTCACCGTTCGAGACCCTCTGTAAGCAGGTCACCGCGCTAACTGATGCGGTTCAGAAATTACAAGAAGGTTATGTCCAAATGGATGGCCGCTTTCAGCTACTTACTGGAGCTACAGGACCAGCATCACCAGCTGCCACCGCTGCCAATGTTGCCTCCACGTCTCAAAATCAGGCAAACCCTACCGTAGTAATGGCTACCCCTGAACCCAGGGTCCCTCTGCCTGAACGATTTTCTGGCGTCCGTAAGAAATATCGGACTTTCAAAAACGCATGTTCTCTTTACCTTGCCCTTCAACCCAGGACTTTTTATTCAGAAGTGGTAAAGGTGGGGTTCGTCATCTCCCTTCTAACCGATGAACCTCAGCCCTGGGCCCATGGCCTGATGGAGCAAAGCAGCCCCATACTAGATTCCGTGGACACCTTCTTCGAGAGTATGGCGCAGCTGTATGACGATCCTCAGCGATCAGCCACAGCTGAGTCTGTTCTCCACAGTTTAACCCAGGGGAGAAGGCCGGTGGAGGACTACACGGCAGAATTCCGGAAATGGTCAGCTGACACTGGCTGGAATGAGACGGCCCCAAATACCAGTATCGCCAAGGACTGTCTGAGGCTCTTAAAGACGAGCTGGCCAGGATTGGTGTTCCAACTACTCTGGAAGATTTGATCCAGTCTGTCACTCAGCTTGACAGACGCCTGCGGGAGCGGCGTTCTGAGCGTTTCCAGACTACCCGTCCGAACTGGACTTTGCCCCGATCAGCTCCTGCCTATCCACCCATCCCAGTTCCTACAGCATCTTCTCCTCCCGAGCCTGAACACATGCAGCTTATTCTGGTTCGTCCTCCCCTTTCTCTTGAGGAAAAGCAGCGCAGGCGTCAGGCCAATCTGTGTCTTTACTGCGGGGGTACTGGCCATTTCCTTCGGAGCTGCCCAGTAAGACCTAGTAAGTGTACCCCCAAAGACACTTTGAACTACCAAGTTTCTGGCTTACCACAGACTTATGTTGTTCTTTCTATTTCTCTACAGCTACCAACAGGAGTAACCCGCCTACCGGCGATTATTGATTCAGGAGCCTGCAGCTGATTTCTGGACTCTTCACTTGCTTCCCAACTTCACTTTCCTCTGCAAACCAAGGACCGTTATCTTCAGGTTCGTCTGGCGGATGGATCCCTGCCCCGTTCAGGGGTAATTACGCAAGAAACAAAACCCGTCCTTGCTATCATGGATTCAGGCCACCAAGAATACCTTCGATTTGACCTCATCCCATCTCCCATGTTCCCCATCATCCTGGGCCTCCCTTGGCTGCAAGCACATGAGCCTCATATAAACTGGGCCAAAAGGGAAGTTAACTTCACTTCTTCGTATTGTTCCCAACACTGTCTCTCCGTACTTCCAACTGTCTGTGCTACTTTAACCCCTCAACCGGATAACCTACCACATGTTCCATCAGCATACTTGGAATTCCGGGACGTCTTCGACAAACAGCAGGCCGACCGCCTACCACCACATCGGCCATACAATTGCCCCATTGACCTTCTGCCTGGCTCCAAAATTCCATTCGGCCGCATCTTTCCCTTGTCCGAATCTGAGTTGAAGGCCCTCAAGGCCTACATCAAGGAAAATCTGGAAAATAAATTCATTCGCCCCTCTTCTTCCCCAGCTTGTGCCAGAATCTTTTTCGTTGAAAAAAAAGACAGGACTCTGAGGCCGATGCAGGGCTATCGACTATAGGGAATTAAATAAAATTACTATTAAAAACAGATACCCGCTGCCTCTCATCCCGGAGTTGTTCCAATGATTCCAATCAGCTCGGATCTTCTCTAAACTGGACCTTCGAGGGGACTACAATCTCATCCGGATCAGGGCTGGAGACGAATGGAAGACCGCTTTTAGATCTAGGTTCGGTCATTTTGAATACTTGGTCATGCCATTCGGGCTTTGCAACGCCCCAGCTACTTTCCAGCACCTGGTCAATGACATTTTCCGTGAACACCTGGACGACTTCCTAGTAGTCTACTTAGACAATATTCTTATTTTCTCGTCCTCCCTTGAACTGCACCAGATCCATGTCATTAAGGTCCTCACTATTCTCCGAGAACATAGACTTTACCTCAAGGCCGAGAAATGTGACTTTGAGAAAACCACTGTGCAATTTCTGGGATTTATTATTTCTACCAATGGGGTCACAATGGACCCGCAGAAAGTCAAAGTTATCCAGGAATGGCCAGCCCCAACAGACAAGAAAGGGGTACAACGGTTTATAGGTTTCGCCAACTTCTACAGGAGGTTCATTGTGGGGTTCTCCTCTATTGTGGCACCTATAACCCAACTGACAAGCCAGGGCTACCATTTCCACTGGTCACAGGAAGCCAAGGATGCCTTCGATAAACTAAAAAACGCATTCACATCAGCACCTGTATTGAAGCATCCAGATCCGCTACTGCCGTTTACTCTGGAAGTAGACGCTTCCGAGTCAGCCACTGGGGCCATCCTCTCTCAAAGGCAGGGCCCCAAATCCCTTCTTCATCCAGTAGCCTTTGCCTCTCGTAAACTAACTTCTCCGGAACGTAATTATGACGTCGGAGACCGGGAACTATTGGCTATCAAATTCGCCCTGGAAGAATGGCGATACCTTCTGGAGGGAGCCCCTCACCCTGTCATGATATTCACGGATCATAAAAATCTAGAATATCTGAGAACAGCAAAACGTCTACGACCCAGACAAGCCCGATAGGCCCTCTTCTTCACCAGGTTTAACTTTCATATTTCTTATAGGCCCGGTTCCAAGAACATGAAGGCGGATGCACTCTCTAGGATGTTTCCCGAGACCCCTCAAGCAGAGGAACCAAGTACCATCCTATCAGCACAAAACTTTCTGCTCATCCCACAGGCTGATCTACTAACCTCCATAAAAGCTGCCTCTAAGCATTGTCCTGACCAAGTAACCCCTTCCCTGGAGAAGCGTAATGACTTGCTCTGGTCCCAAGGAAATGTCTTCGTCCCTCTGGAAACGAGGCAACTGATTCTGAAAACTTTCCACGACCACAAACTAGCTGGCCACTTTGGAGCCCGAAAAACCATGGAACTAATCTCCCGCTCCTTCTGGTGGCCTGGTTGGAGGCAAGATTGCAAGTCCTATGTTGCCTCCTGTACCCGTTGCCAACGGAATAAGGGACCCAAAACCAAGAGTTGGGGGCTACTCAAACCTTTGCCTGTCCCTGAATGTCCATGGGCAGATGTGTCCATGGATTTCATTGTAGATCTAACGCCCTCTGCAGGTTTTACCACGATTCTGGTCGTAATTGACCGCCTCTCCAAAATGGCACACTTCGTGCCCATGATCGGTACCCCCTCTGCTGCAGATACAGCCAAAGCCTTTTTTTAAGAGATAATCAGGCTCCATGCGGTGCCTAAGAGCATCACCTCTGACAGAGGCGTTCAATTCACGTCGAAATTCTGGAAGGAACTTTGCAAATCTTTAGAAGTCAAGATTTGCCTATCATCGGCATATCACCCCCAGAGCAACGGACAGACAGAGGGAACCAATCAAACTCTGGAACAATATCTCCGTTGCTTTTGCTCAGCCTCACAAGACGATTGGTCCTCCCTATTATCCTACGCTGAATTTGCATATAACAACTCGGTGCATTCAGCCACCAGTCAAACTCCTTTTTGGGCCAACTTTGGCTTCCATCCTTCCTTCCTCCCTGACGACATTCCGGAGAGCTCTGTTCCTGCTGTTCAAGATCGGATAGCCTTTGTCCAATCTAATTTTCTGACACTTCAGGAAATGATGCAAAACGCCCAGGAGTCTTACAAGAGACACTATGACAAAGGTAGGAAGGAAAATCCAATCTTCAAAGTTGGGGAGGAAGTATGGCTCTCCGCCACCAACCTCAAATTGCCGATCCCTTCACGGAAATTGGGACCAAGATTCATAGGCCCTTTTAAAATCAAGCGAGTAATCAACTCTGTGGCCTTTAAACTGGCACTGCCCGACTCCTACAGGATGCACCCGGTCTTCCACACGTCTCTGTTGAAACCGGTAGTCTCCAGCTCCTTCCCGGGAAGGTATGAGCCACCTCCTCCACCTGTGGAGGTAATGGTGAAAACGAATACGTGGTGGAATCTATCTTGGGCTGCAGGAAAAGAGGCAGGCAATTACAGTATTTAATCAAATGGAAGGGGTATCCTCCAGAGGATAATTCTTGGGAACCATCTAGGAACCTACATGCTCCCCGTCTTATTTGAATCTTTCACCAGGAACATCCCGAGTTGATGTCTAGTCTGGGCGTCCAGAGTCCGCCCCTAGGAGGGGGGCACTGTCAGGGAAATCTTCCGTCCAACAGCGCCAATCAGCGCAGAATGCGCACGCGCGGCGGAATGACGATTCGGCGCGTGCGCGTTACGTCGCTTCCACGTTCTCGGGTGCGCGCGCCGACGCAGCGGGGCGCGCGCATGCGCGGCGGTGCACCAATAGGAATCCAGGCGGGCCTATTTAAAGAAACCCAGTTGCACTGACAAGTTGCTGGTTTGTCAGCTTTCCTGTGTACCCAAGACTCTGGAAAACTACCTTGAAAATCTCCTTGTGACTCGGACTGGCTTGATTCCTCTGATCTCTCTCCTGGACCTGACCCTCGGCTTGTTATACGGACTTCTGCCTTCTCTTGTGTTTGACCCTCGGCCTGTGACTCGGATCTGCTGCCTGTCTACAATCCTTGACCTCCTGCTTGTACCTTTGGACTTCCACGTTTCCTTTGAACTCCTGCCTTGTTCCTGGTATTTTCTGGACTTGTTACCTTTTGCTGTGCTAGACCCCCAGCCGGGACTGTTACCTCTGCAATTGCAACCCGGACTCAGCCTGCACCGGCTTCAATTGACTCTTGCTGTTTGAACTATACCGATCCAGCTAGTTCCTGCTTGAAGCCTGCTCTTCAGTCTACTCAGCACTACCGGACCGTCTACAAGTACCCACCACCTGCTGGTAGCCAGTGCCGCTTCTCGCCATCCACTCCCTGTCTCACCTCCAGGGAGTGGAGTGCGTCAAGTCGCAAAGGTGAACCACTCTCGGCATCTCGGCCTCGGTAAGTACATACCTTAACAGAGGCCAAGACATTGCCTTCCACATGCTGGTAGAGAGCCGAAATCACCTTCCATGAGAAAAAGTGGCGTTTGGGAACCTGCCACAAAGGAACCGCACATTCCACAAACTCACGGAGGGGGGCAGAGTCTACCAACTGAAAAGGCAGCAGTTGAAGTGCTAGCAATTTAGCCAAGCTAGCATTCAACCGCTGGGCATGTGGATGGCTGGGAGCGAACTTCTTTTGGCAGTGCAGCAGCTGGGGCAGAGAAATTTGCCTGGTGTACCGAAAGGTGATTGCCCGCAAGTACTTGGCTGTGACTGTGACACACCTAATTCTACAACTTCATTCCTCTCAGTGCAGGTTTCAGAGAGGACTGAAGGTATAGTGGGGTTGGAGATCCCAGCTGATGAGGAGCAAGGAGAGTCTGCTTTGTTCTCTGGTGTGGGTCTTTTAGGTACACCTGCCAACGGACTGCATGGCAGGTAGACATATGTCTGGTCAAGCATGTGGTGCCCAAGCTGCTGATGTTCTGGCCACATGAGATACGCTTCAGACATATGTTGCAAATGGCAACGGTGCGATCTGCTGTACACATCTGAAAATAAAAAATAAATTATTTCCAAATCAGACAATGTGATTGTCTGGATTTGTTTCCACAATTTGTCTCTCATAGTTGAGGTATACCTATGTTGACAATTACAGGCCTCTCTCATCTTTTTAAGTGGGAGAACTTGCACAATTGGTGGCTGACTAAATACTTTTTTGCCCCACTGTATATATATATATATATATATATATATAATGCAGCTATCAGACTCCACTGCCTGCTGTGATATTAGTATGAAGTAGAAAAGCAGCAAAGGTCTTCAGTTAGTTTTAGGTGAACACTGTGCAGAGGACACAGTACAGTAACTGACAATACTAGCAGCTCTCTGCCTGTGGTTTTAATACGAGAACACCACAAATTTTATTCAGGTTCCTTTAAGTGAACGCTCTGCAAAGGACAGAAGTACTGCAGTACACTACATGAAATTAATGCAGCACTTTGCCTGTGGTTTTATTATGAGAACACCACTAACTGTATTCAGGTAAGCTTTAGGTGAACACTATGCAAATCACACAGTACACCAAGTGAAACTCTGCTGCAGCTAGCACAATCACCTGCCTGCCTGTCACAGTATAGAGAACAGCAGTAACGGATCTAGCTAAACTAAATACAGTGTATAAATATATATACACACACACAACACCTAGGATGCATATATATCCTCTACACACTGTAACAGCAGCTAACTGACTCGCCTGCCTGCTCTATCTAACTCAATATAAATGACACTGTTTATCTCTCTGAAACTGCCTCTTTCACAAACGCCAACACACTACACAAGGCCGACTTCCAGACGGCCTTATATAGTGTGGGGCGTGTACCTTCTCTGAGCCATGATTGGCCAAAGCCACCCTGGCTTTAGCCAATTACGGCTCTCCGTTATTACTGCGCTGTGATTGGTCAAAGCATGCGGGTCATAGTGCATGCTTGGCCAATCCTCAGCCAGCAATGCACTGCGATGCACAGTGAATTATGGGCCGTGACGCGCCACTCGAATTTGGCGCGAACGGCCCATAATGTTCGATCTTCATCGAACAGCTAATGTTCAAGTCGAACATGGGTTTGACTCGAACACCAAGCTCATCCCTACTCCAGAGATGAATACGCCATAGTATAGTGCACTTAGATAGCAATAGTCTAATAATAGTAGTGCTCTCTGTATCTGAAATCAGCAGCAATGGAGATTAATCAATAGAAGAAACAGGAGGATAAAAGAATAGAGATAGCGAGAAAGAGAAAAAAAGAATAACTGTAACAACTGTAACTGTAACCTGTAACAAACCTTCAGATAGTAAACACTACCTCAAAGGATTCTGAAATAGTAAAAAACTCTAACAAAATAATTTGGTAGTCACATGGTGGAGCTAGTAGGAGGTGTGGACCTAACCAAGCAACAGCTGCAAATAACCATACAGAAAAGTAAGTAAAATATAAAAACGCTAAACGGAGGATAACACCTCACAGCTATAAAAAGGAGTATTTGAAAATGGTTTAGATGTCATCCCTGAGACTCTGGACTACTATGTCTAATTAAGACTAATGTTCACATTTTGAGGGAGTTGAGGATCCACCATAAGAAACAGGCCCCCAACACATACCCTCCAAATGCGGACCTCAAATCAGTTTTCACAGCCTTAAACAAAACGAAAAATGGTAGATAGAAACAGAATCCAGGGCTGGAAAAAAAGCAAGCAGCCGTGGCAATATGTAATAGTCCAGCTCCCTGGAGCCCACATCAGTTTACCAAGCAGAACCAACATGTCATACAAAGATTAGTCGTTTACTGAAAGTAAAAATTCTGGGGGCGTGGCCAGGATCGGCATGTGAGAAGCAGCTTCCTCACAGAGCTCCCGCTTGTCACCCTGCTGTAATCCTGCTCCCGGCTTCTGCACTGTGAAAAACGGCTACAGCCCGACTTCGGAACCTGAGGGGAACCCGCTGGGGTGCCTGTGTTGACCGCATTCATGATGGGTCGGCGGGGAAAGAGCAAAGAAGGGGAACAGAGCTCGGAAATCCAAGATGGCGCCGCCGTAGGGTCTCAGCAGCTTGGGACGAGCGGTGCTGAAAAGAATAAGGACACAGTGAGTAAACCTCCTAAAACCCCTAAGAGTGCCAGCGGGGACCCTCTCCCTGCAGACATTAGATATTATGCCCAGAAACTGTCAGGATCCTTGCACATAGCAGACTCGGCTGAGAAGGGGGGAGCTCCTGAGGGGGCACTCACTGCACAGGGAAACATGAAGGAAGGCTTTCCTGAACACACTGAGGTTAACAGTATGGCAGAGCAGGCAGGGGAGCAGGCAGAGGACAGTGGGGATGAGGAACCTGCTCAGCCCACCCTTGCTGAGATCCTGAAAGCTGTGAATAGGTGCACTGCCTCAGTTAACACTTTTCAAGGAAGATTTGATGGTTTGGAGGAGAAAGTTTGCCTGATAAGGCAAGCTATGCAGAAGATCAGAGAGAGGACCACAGCTGCAGAAAGCAGGATCAGTGACATGGAGGATAAACTCCCCCCTCTGATGAGAGATACACAGCATAATGCTAGAATGGTGGCTGCAGTAGATCAACGCGCTGATGACCTCGAGAACAGGATGAGACGCAACAATGTCCGCATAGTAGGTCTCCCTGAGAAAACGGAGGGTAGAGACCCCACTGACTTTGTTGAGAAGTGGCTGCTGGAGATATTTGGGAAAAAGGCGTTTACATCCCTTTATGCGGTCGAAAGGGCCCACAGGGTCCCCATGCGGCCCCTTCCCCCAGGGCATCCCCCGCGACCTATCCTGGCACGCATGTTGCATTACCGTGACAGAGAGATTATTCTTCGTTTGGCCAGAGAAAAACAGAATGTGCAGTTTAATGGAGCTCGCATCTCTTTTTATCCTGACTTTTCATCTGATGTGCAGAAGAGGCGGGCCCGATTCACAGAAGTCAAGAAAAGGCTGCAGAAGTTGCAGGCGCAATATGCTATGCTATACCCGGCACGCCTCCGCATTACTGCGAGAGGCCAGGCTCACTTCTTTGAACACGCGGCAGACGCTTCGGACTGGCTGGATGCAAATGAAAATGCCTTTCGCCTGCCAAGGGAGGGGGCAGGGGAAGGGGACTGACCTACTCTAGGTCCCTGAAGATGCCAGGCTTTTGAAAGGCTAGGGCGGCCCCCGGCTGGTGGGCTGCCTCGCTAGCTCACGTTGTTCTAAGATAACTTCCAGTTCGGCCGGGAGCACGAGTTGATTTATTGCTCTCTTTCCCCTCACTGAGAGAGTGTGCGAAGCTAAGCAAGTTTGTACGAGTGTCTGATGTGTTACGAGTTATCCACAGATACCTCCCGACTGGCGGTTGAGAGGCCGGCGGGAGACGGGACCTGTTGTCCCAGTGCCTTTTTTGATGTTCGACCCCTTATACTCTGTTTGCTCCTGGGGGTCCTTGGTGTACTGACAGCAACTGGAGAACTAGATCGCCGGCTGGTGGTCTTTTTCAAGATTGCACCCCCAGGGAGTGTTCATGGTAAAGTTAGAGTGCTGTTGCGCTCAGAGGTTCTAATAGTTTGGAGAGACTTCAGCAGTACGGTACAGAACTTACAACACCAGCATGATTTGACTTTATGGGTGGTATCTAACCCGCAGAATACCCGATCTAGGGGTGGGGGGACGCGGTGTATACTGTCTTGGAATGTTTTACCCTTTAAATGTATAAATATCTATCTACTATGGCAGGAGGGTTAAATGTAATTAATGTGGTGTCCTGAAATGTTAGGGGGCTTGGTGACCCCCTCAAGCGCACAATGGTCTCCACATCTTTGAAAAAATATCTTCCGGCTGTGTGTGCGTTGCAGGAGACTCATCTCACCCCCGACACTGTGTCATGCCTTAACTTTCGGTGGGTGGGCAAGGCTTATCACTCCACTCACATCTCCTTTTCCAGAGGGGTGAGTGTTTTGATACATGGGGCACTGGATTTTCAGGAATTTGATAGTGTGGTGGATGCTGAGGGCCGATATTTTATACTGCATTGTCGCTTGTCTTCCCTGAAATGTATACTTGTCTTTGTATATATCCCGCCTCCGTACAGTCATCAGGTCCTACGGGCGATCCTGGACTTTCAGTTGGGACGCCCGGGAGTACCTTTGTACATTATGGGCGACTTCAACTGCTACCTGGATCCGCAGCTGGACAAGCACCCCCCAGTCTTATCGGGGCGCGGTGCTTGCCGCACACCCCTGAGGAAACTGGTGGAGGAGGTGGGGTGGGTGGATTTGTGGAGGAGCAGGACCCCCGGGAAACGCCAGTTCTCATGTTTTTCGAAAACTCATATGTCACTATCACGTATAGACCTGTGCCTGTGTTCGGACACGGCGGTGCGGGTGGTGGCGGAGATTTCATATGCAATACGAGGTATCTCGGACCATGCTCCGCTGACTCTGGGGTTGGAGGTTTCCCCTCCTTCGTCACTGCTCAGAGCCCCCTGGAAGCTAAATGCCTTTTGGCTTAATCTTTTGCCAGCCCCGGACCTGACAGCACGAAAAATTACTGACTTCTGGGAGGACCAGGCGGATTACCCAGACGTGGGGGTGGCTTGGGAGACTTTTAAGGCCTTTCTGAGGGGGTTGATTATTACTGAAATCAATGCATTTAAATGACGGTCGGGTGAACATCGGGAGGGGGTGGAGAGATTGGTGCTTGACCTGGAAGTCAAATTTGTTGCTGACCCCACTGAAGACCATAGAGACACCTGGGTTTCTGCTCAGGACGCCCTGAATAAAATTACCTTCTCGGCGGCCGAGCGGAAATGATTTTTCAGTAAGTTGGCCTTTTATGAGGAGGGTGAGCATACTGGTCGCCTGTTGGCACGGATTTCCCGTGCTCAACAGACGTCCCCATCCATTGGTGCTCTGAGAGCACCCGATGGAAAAATTACTAATTCCCCGGATGACATTATGACGATCCTTAGCTCATACTACTGTGACCTTTACCGCTCCCGACAGGACTATACTGATGATTCCCTTCAGGAGTATATTGAAGGGCTGAACTCCCTACTCTGACCGACACTGCTCAAAAACAACTGGATGCTCCTCTGACGGTTGAGGAGCTCCAGGCGGTGACTGGTATGTTCCCCAACTCCAAGGCACCAGGGGAAGATGGAATTCCGGTGGAGGTGTACAAGCAATACGGGGAACAATTATTGCCTAGAGTGTTGGGAGTGTTTAATGGGGCCAAATCAGCCGGGTGCCTACCTCTTTCTATGACCAAAGCCATAATAGTCTTGCTATTAAAACCTGGAAAGGACCCGTTAGACCCGGGTTTCTATAGGCCGATATCCTTGTTGCAGTCGGATGTAAAAATCTTGGCCAAGGTTCTTGCTCTACGGCTGAACAATGCTATCTCTGCTATAATACATTCTGACCAGGCGGGGTTTATGCCTCAGAAGTCCACGGCTATTAATCTGCGCAGATTATTCGTTAACATGCAATCCATCACCGATAACATGGGAGACAGGGCTCTGCTCTCCCTTGACGCCCATAAGGCCTTTGACAGCATAGAATGGCCCTACTTATGGGCAGTTCTAAGAAAATTTGGGTTTGGAGAGAATTTCATAGCATGGGTGCAGCTACTATACAATTCACCGAAAGCAGCCATTAGAGAGTCAGAAAGAATATCCCCTTACTTTGATCTCTTTAGGGGCACCAGACAGGGGTGCCCGTTGTCCCCTTTACTGTTCGCGCTGGCCATAGAACCGCTGGCTGCTCGGATTCATGCCCATACGAACATCAGAGAGTTTCAATATGGGGAGCAACAAGAAAAATGTATGATGTATGCCGATGACACCATGCTCCTTTTGGGTGACACGGAGTCATCTCTGAGGGAGGCAATGGAGGTTGTACGGACTTTTGGCCGGTATTCTGGGTTGGTGATTAATTGGACCAAATCCTCTCTTATGCTCTTAGACAAGACACCATGTCCACAGCTGACACACTTACTAGATATCCCTGTATCCACAGAATTCAGATATCTGGGGATCCAGGTTACACCCAATCCTTTAGACTATCTTACCTTAAATTTGTCCCCATTATTGAATTGCTGCAGGGATCGGGTGAAGGTGTCGTCCAAACTGAAACTGTCCCCTGTAGGCAGAATAAATCTGATAAAGATGATCTTAATGCCGCAGCTCTTATATGTGCTGCACAACTCCCCCATGGTTGTCCCTCTTAAACATTTCAGGGTTGTAAACCCCATTTTCAGATCCCTTATATGGCTAAATTCTACGGCAAGGGTGAAGCTGGAACAGCTTCAACAGCCGAAGGAGGCAGGAGGGCTTTCTCTCCCTAACCCATGGCTGTATTACCTGGCCTCCCAGCTCCAGCACATTGCTAGGGTGTTGAGGCCCCCTGGTAATCCGGTGTTGAACTTGGTGGACCCTGTGGTGCAGCTGCTCCGCTCGGCATCTGGGGGGGAGGTGGAGGAGGGCCTGGAGGCGCTGAGATTTGCCAAGTCCAATAAGCTATACCCTACATACAACTTGATGCAGAAAATCTGGAACAAGGTGAGAGCGTTGCAACAAGTGGAGGGTTTTACTAGGCATAGCCCCATCTGGGGGAACAAACGCTACTTGGAGTTGGGAAAATTACAATATGGTATGAGATGGCAAAAATACGGGATTACCCATTTGACACAAATTTTTAGGAGCGGGCAGTTGCGCTCATTCTTGGAGCTGCTGGCTGAATTTCAGCTCCCTGCCTCTATGCAGTTTTTTTATTTCCAGCTCCAACATGCGGTCAGGGCCCAAGCGGAGGGAGATGGCTGGACACTAAGCCCCACGCCGATTTTTAACTACATGAGAGAAGTAACCTCGTTTAAGGGTTTCATTTCGTGCAGTTACTCCATGCTCCTCAGCAGATTCCTTCCTGACAACATGGCAGGCATCATCTCAAAGTGGAAGAGAGACGTTGGAGCTTTTGAGGAGGACCAGTGGGAAGACGCTCTGTTGGTCATTCCCTTGTGTTCTCTTAATGTAGCCCAAAGGTTGTCTCAGCTGTATATACTGCTGCGTGTACACTATACCCCGGCTAGGATGGTAAGTATGGGGGTCCGAGAGGACCCTGCCTGTACTAGATGCAAGAGGGACCATGGTGACCTGATCCACATGTTGTGGCGGTGTCCCAAACTGCATCTTTACTGGACGGAGGTCTTGGATACGATTAATACTGTTTTCCAGGTGCAGCTTATTGCACACCCTAAATTATGTTTGCTGGGGATTATAGACAACATACCGGAGGAGGATCCCATCAGGGTGGGCATAGCGAGAGCTCTCTTCCAGGCCAGGAAGCTTATTTTTCGACACTGGAAGTCAGAGGAACCCCCCCCCCCACGGTGAGGGAATGGCGGAATCTCATGGGGGACACTATTAGGCTGGAAAAGTATATATTTCAGCATAGAGGGAGTGTGAGGAAATTTGACAAGATTTGGGCTCGATAGTTGGAGATTCCAGGTCTGGCCCCGGTTGATCTGATTATGGAACGAATGCTAGCGTAAGGGACGGAGGATCTGAGTGGGAGGGAACATGGCACTAGGGGTGGTACCCCCCGCGTGGTGGTCTATTGCTCGGCTATGAGTCTGTCTATCTCACCTCGGTCTGGATACAACGACTATATAGTCCTATTTTCTTACATGGATGTCTGTGATATCTTTTGTACTGTGTTGCAGAAACTACACTATTGTATTGAGACAGATGTGGTACAGTGTTGGGTGTTTTTGACTTAAAAGGTGTATTTTTCTTGTTATGTTGTGCCCCTATCTGTAGGGTATTGTCCCTTCCTTCTCCTGTGGACACACAGAAGTATGTGCTGTACTGTGTGAAGTATTTCTTTTGTATACCTATTGCTCTCTGAATAAACTCCTATTTGATTTAAAAAAAAAAAGAAAGTAAAAATTCTGTATATAATGTCTGCAAAACTGAGTTCAAACTATAAAGTATCAGCCACGTGAAACCTCAAACACCCACTTTAATGGGATTTGGGCCCTCAGACATTAAAGGTAATAGTTTAGCCGCGTACACACGACCGGTTTTCTTGGCAAAAAACGACAAGAAAACTGTTGGAGAGCTTTCTTGCCGAGAAAACCGTTCGTGTGTATGCTTTCTCGTCGAAAAAACTGGCCAAAATCTCGACGAGAAAAAGAAGACCTGCGGTCTTTTTTCTCGTCGGAGTCTCATTTTTTCTCGGCGTGATTCTCGTCAGACTGTTTTTGGACGAGAAAACCGTTCATGTGTATGCTTTTCAGAGTCTTCAAAAACCGTGCATGGTCAGGATAAAGTATGAGACGAGAGCGCACCTTCTTGTAAAACTAGCGTTCGTAATGGAGATAGCACATTCGTCACGCGTTAACAATTTTTGCATCGTTTAAATGCTGAACATTAAAATATTCTTTAGAATGGTACAATGATGAACAATTATGAACGTTTTTGGCTGCAGATATTCACACAGATTTCTGACTAACTTTGTGCAACATTTCTGAATGCAGATCTCATGAATATGTTATTTTATTTTCTCGAGCAAGATGTCATTTTTTTTTTTTTTTACATTTGGAATAATTTTTTCAGATATGCATTTTTTTATTTTATTTAATTTCTAGTGATCTCCTTTTTTTTTCTCCGGTGTAAATTTAACACAATTAGAAAAAAATTATCTTCAATTTTTTGTCCTTCGAGGATGTTTTTTGGTGTTCTGTCCCATTTAAAATCTAGCTTTATAATTTTAGAAAATCACCTACCTACTCACCAGCTAAATATTTAGCTTTAACAAACACATAGGCAAGTATTAACTGTAAAAAAAATGACATTTATTCTGGTATACAAAATAAGAATAAACAAACTAGAAGGCACCGCTGGAGAGCCTGCTGCAATTTGTGCAACTGTGTGGACACCAAAATTGGGACCTTGAGAAGCACATACATTAGTGAGCCCAATCTGGTCTTGGACTCCCAGAGGTCAGGAACAGCAGCAGGTTAGATACATGTCCCAAGTCTGTGGAACTACAACAGGCTGCCTTCTGTCAGACCACATTGCAGCAAGGGAATCACTTTCTGCTCCGCTTCCCTGCAGCCTTCTTGGTAGGCTTCCCTGCAGCCTTCTCTGCAGCCTTCCCTGTCCGCCTGGCTGGAGGCTGTGCCTCTGGAGGTGTTCTCATGTCAGGAGGAGGAGGTGGAGGTGGAGGTGAAGAAGGAGGTGGAGGAGAAGAAAAAGGATGTGGAGGTAAAGAAGAAGGAGGTGGAGGAGAAGAAGAAGGAGGAGGTTGTGAAAAAAAGAGGTGGAGGTGGAGAAGAAGGAGGTGGAGGAGAAGAAGAAGGAGGTGGAGGAGAAGAAGAAGGAGGTGGAGGAGAAGAAGAAGGTGCAGGAGGATGGCCGTGGTCACAAATTACAGTGGTCTCAGCGAGTCTGCCCCTCAACCCCTTATTTAAAAGTGACAAGAGCAGGGCCTCACAAAGTAGACGTTGTTCTGCTTGCATCTGGGCCATTTTCATGCCGACCAATGCCGGATAGCCCTCATCAGGGGTTGGGGGCTGCTGGAGGGTAGCATGTGCCTCTTTAATGAGGGCCAGTGCTGCCACACTCACAGCCCTATCCCTCCTGGCCCTTCTTGGTGGCATACGGATTAGAGGCACCTGACACCTTGTCCTACTACTTGGACCAGCCACCTCCTCTCTGCCACTTGGACCAGCCACCTCCTCTCTGCCACTAACCCCAGCCTCCTCCTGCCTGACATTTTCCGACCTCTCATCCTGGCTGACCTCCTGTGTAAAAAAAGGGACATATTTTAGAGTTTTATTTCCTCAATCACACACAGGGGGTTATTTAGTAAAGGCAAATCCACTTTGCACTACAAGTGCAAACTACAAGTGCACTTGAAATTGCATTGAAAGTGTACTTGGAAGTGCAGTCGCTGTAGATCTGAGGGGGACATGCAAGGCAAAGAAAAATCAGAAATTTAGCTTGCACACGATTGGATAATAAAATCAGCTGAGCTTCTCCTCATTTCAGATCTACCCCTCAGATTTACAGCGACTTTACTTCCAAGTGCACTTTCAGTGCAATTTGAAGTGCTCTTTGCACTTGTAGTTTGCACTTGTAGTGCAATGTGGATTTGCTTTTAGTAAAGAACCCCCACAATGTTCAGCTCATTGACTGTTGCAAATAATTATAATTTTCTTTTTATTACTCTCATTATGCCCCCATCATTTTGCATTCATCTCCCAAACTTTTTTGCCCACTACTGTCTATTGCTATGTCAAACACTTTTTCTTGATTGACTAAATTTGTTCACATCTTAACATCTATTTTACATCATTAATTTTTTCACAAAAAATGTTTAGAAAATACTATACCTGGCTCCAGACGGATAGATCTGGGTCTTCATCCAAGATGGAAGGCTCCTCCTGATCCTGAGAAGGATCATCTTGGCTGGAGGGAAGGCTGGAGGGAAGGCTGGAAAGTGATTCCCTCGGTGTAATGTGGTCATTCAGAAAGGCCAACCTGTCGTAGTACCACAAATGTGGGACATATACCTCCCCTGCTGCTGCTCCTGACCTCTGAGAAGCCAGGACCCGATTGCGCGCAGTCCTATATGTGCCTCTCAAGGTCCCAATTTTGGTGTCCAGCTGCTCAATGGTTGCATTGGGCATCCTGGTGTGCACAAATGGGAGCAGGCTCTCCAGCGCTGCTTTCCTTACCCCCTTTTTTTGTGCTGTGGATTTTTGGTCTCCCACAGAGCGGGCAGCTTCCTTAAGCGATCAGTAAACTCTGACAGGAATTATTTTTCGAGAAAAGCATTAATTTTTTCTGCAAGACAAAACACCAGACAAAAATACAAATGTCAATCACACTCTAAACTCGAGCAATCTTTATGCCCATATATGCCGCTTCAATCTCTATGCAGTATAGGCCACTGATGTACCAAGTAATAAATCATACCTTCGTTCTTATGTTTGGCGCTCTTAACTCCTTCCACCGCACACAGAACGTAGGTAAGTCACATGTGTGTTAGCTTTATATACACTACGCATGCGTGACACACATCGCCCGCCCATGACGTTCTTTCTCGATGTTTCCCCACCCTTTCTCTTTCGGCACGCAGGCGACATGGCGGAGTCACAGAAGGTGTCTGTGAATTCAGAGAATTCTAATGAGGAGACAAGCCCAGAGCGGCAAACATCACGAACAAGGAGGCGCTACAAGGCATCTAATATGTCCTTTGAGGAGATGGCGGAGATGGTGTCCATATTGAACAATTCTGATTATGATGCAAAGCATGGGCCGTATTCCCACGCTAATCTTCGGAAGGACCAAATTATGAAGCAAGTAGTGAAAAGTCTGAAGAAGAATTTTGGTGTGAAAAGATCAAAGGAGCAGCTCAGAAAGAGGTGGTCTGACCTCATACTGAGGGAGCCGGAGAAGTTAAGGAGCATTAACAGAATGCTTAAAAAAAGTAAGTACTTCTCCTGTGTCCATATTGTTGTATTTCACAACTTGCATGTTGCTCCATGTTGTTTTTTTTTTATATTTTACATTCTAAAATGACATCTTCTACAAATTAGTGGGCACAGTAATCGGTCGATACAGACACATCGTTTGCACACTACATACGATGATTTGTCAATATCCGTGTTTTATTTTTTTTGAAAAAATGTCTGTTTAGATTCCATAAATGTTATGACATTGTTGTCTAGATGATGTGTTTGTAACTAGAATGAAATGCAAACTTGAATCAATGTAAAGGAGAGGACACTCAGCAGTTGTTTACACATCTGCACTCACAGGAGCACTATAGTGTGGGCCACCAGAACAACCTTTTTAGAGTGTCCAACACAGGTGCTACAGTGGGTACTGGGGGGGGGGGGCATGTGAGAAAATTGTCACAAAAAGGTCAGTATTCCAGCTTTGTTAAGTTCTAAAATCTGGTCTTCAGCTTGGAACTGTGCCAAAACAGACAAGTGTACCCCGACTGCAAGCAATGTTTCATATTCTTAGTTAGGACTTCATATATCTGTGTGTTAAGTGTACCATTTGTTTGATTCTCATAGGGGAGAGAAGACTGGGAGGACACCACTCCTCGGAGCCCAGGAACCCCACACCTTCTAAAGAAGCCCAACCTGAGGATGTGGAGGAAGTAGAATTGGATAAAGGAGAGGTGGAGGAAGGAGAGGTGGATGAGGTGGTGAAACTTGTCACTACAACAGGTCAGTATCTGTCACCACAGCTTCAGGTAAGAGATGTAGGCCTGGAGATTTTTATTATTTTCTTTTTTTTAGGGGATGTACATGTTGCTGAAATTCCACGATTCTCCAGTGATAGTGCACAAAGAATCATCCAACAAATAATGGATTGTAGTACTCAACTGGACTTCATGAAGAAAAGGATGAATGCTATGGAGAATACATTTTAGGACATCATTGATGTGTTGGGGCGAAAAGAATAAACCCCCCCCTTTTTTTCAAAGTTTTTTTTCTCTTTTGTAGCACTTTTTCTAAAACTCAAATTTTAAAGATGCACACAGTGGGTCAACATGTGCTATCTGCCATCACGGGATCTCCACGCACGTGTTTTGGGGGTGCAACCTCTTCTTCCTTTCACCTACTTGAGTTGTGAGGAAGGGGTTGCCCCCCCAAAACATGTTGCTTGATCCCCCATGATGGCGGGTAGCACATGTTGACAATAGGGATGAGGAAGTAAATAACCTATTTTACCCACCCTAAAATTGTGTGCATCTTCAAATTTTGTCTTGTTCAGGGGTGACAACACTCCATCTTTAATGAAGGGCAGATAGACATTTGTTTAAACAAAGAAGGTCTGAGATCTTGCCTAGACTAGAGGTTTATTTTGAGGTATGTTGAGGAGAGTTTTTGTAATTTCCTTTTCCCAAAAAATTGCCATGTTAGGTGAAAACCAAAATATGTGTTGCAAAAATGTAGGGACACAAAAAATGTTCAAAAGACCATATGTGTGATTGTGCACAGAGTAAAATACAAGAAAAAAAAAAAGTGTGGCTGCTCTTTTTTTTAACCACTATAACCTTTTTTGGGTTTAGTTTTGTTGTTAGCAGTGAAATGTTTTGTGTTTACTAAGGAAAATACACTTGGCACTACAAGTACACTTTGAAAAAGTAGCAGACAGCTAAAATATAAACAAACCAAAACTACAAAATGAAAGTTCAGATATTTTTTTATTTTTTGGGGTAAATATAAAAAACTATGAAAGATTGTCTGGCATTGGAATGGCCCCCCTACCCATGAAAAAGTCCACATAGTTCTGCCGGATTGCACGGGCACTTTGGGGGGGGGGGGGCAAGCCAGCTTAGACATGTTCGAGGCCCGGCAGGGCATTGTCTGCAGCAAGTCCGGCCTCAGGCCCAACTGTGGCCATATAAGTAGTCAATTTCTTGCGCAAAAAAAAAAATTATATAGTTCAATTTGTACTCCGCCATGTTAATACTAGTTGAAAATAGACGGAACCGGCTGGCCATTATCCCGAAGGCATTCTCCACAACTCTTCGGGCTCTGGCCAGCCGGTAGTTGAAGACCCTCCTCTCCGGGGTGAGGGTCCTCTGGGGGAAAGGCCTCATGAGATGCCGACCCAGGCCAAAGGCTTCATCAGCCAAAAAGACAAAGGGGAGTCCTTCCACATTCCCTGCATCTGGTGGCAATGCAAGGTCATCAGTCTGTAGACAAAGAGCAAACTCCGTCTGTGCGAAGGCTCCCCCATCGGACATCCAGCCATTCTTCCCCACATCCACATAGAGGAATTCATACTGTGCTGACACCACCGCCATCAGCACGATACTATGAAACCCCTTGTAGTTATAAAAAAAGGAGCCCGAATGGGGTGGTGGCATGATGCGGACGTGCTTCCTGTCAATGGCTCCACCGCAGTTGGGGAAGTCCCACCGCCTGGCAAACTCCAATGCCACAGTCTGCCATTCCTGTGGCGTGGAAGGAAGCTGGGGAATCAAACAAGATACAAAAATATTAGTACTTTTGCAAATAACATTGCAAGCAGATTATACAAAAACATTTGTGGCCAACATAAGTATAACATTTTGTTTAAGGATTATTGAAAATTTAAAATAAAATGCACAATTCTCACATTGCTCACCCCCCTCTAAGGGCTGATTGTTTTTCTTTGGGGGGGCTAGATGAGTTTGGGACCCCCCAAAAATAACATTCTGGAAAATGTCGATACCATTTGAGGGGGGGGGGGAGGACTACAATGGAGATGAAAAAATACATTGTTAACAGACTAGGCTAGATGTGTTTGGGCCCAGGATTGCATGCTGGAGAGGTAAGTGAAGGGAAAAATGCATGTAGGCCAAAAAAAGACTTAAACAATTACAGCATGCATGGGGACAAAGGGGACATTCTCAGCATATTACAATCATGGTAATTAGGGAAGGATGAAAGAAATACAATACATTATCATACATGAAATAGATAGAATGTGATATTAAATGCGAAAACTTACCCTCATATAGTCATCCTGCAGGACTTGGATGATGGCAGAACAGGTCTCTGGGATTATGACGCCCAGAGCCTGGGGGGAGATGCCTGTGGTGAACTTCAGGTCCTGCAGACTTCTCCCTGTCGCCAGGTAGCGTAACGTGGTGATAAGCCTCTGCTCAGCACTGATGGCTTCCCGCATAACGGTGTCCTGCCTGGTGATATAGGGGGACACCAAAGCCAACAGATGCTGAAAAACGGGGTCAGACATCCGAAGAAAATTCCTGTAGTCCTCAGGATTATTCTCCACGATCTCCCGCAGCAGAGGCATGTGAGAGAATTGGTCCCGCTGGAGCAACCAATTCTTGGTCTATGAACTCCTCCTCACCCTGTTCATAGACTCGTCTTGGTCCAAGACAAGAAGACCACCAGAAACACAAAGTTGATGCACAATACGATCTCTACGATGAGAACGTATCCGCAACATGGCTAAAAAATGGTCGTCTGATCAGAACGAACTAAACAGAACGCACTGAAGTACAGCAAGGCCTATGAAGAAAGACCTGAAAATCAGAAACGAGTGGACAAGAACGCACTGAAAAACAGATACGACCTGACTACTCGCCCTGAAAAAGACAAGATACGAACCCACAAGCACCAACTGAACCACAGAAAACGAACTGAAAGCACAAAGTCTGAAAAGCGCGAATCGTCTCTTCCCAAACTTTAACTAACACACGGCAACACGAGATTAGCAAAAGCAGCCCAAGGGAGGACGCCATGAGAATGTAACTTCCCCTTTATACTGCCGTCGTACGTGTTGTACGTCACCGCGTTTTTAGACCGATGAGATTTTGGATTGACAGTGTGTATACAAGGAAAGCTTCACAAGAATCCCGTAAAGCTTGACAAGAAACCCGTCGAGAAAAACAACGTTTTTTTTTGCGACGAGAAACTCGGCCGTGTGTACGAGGCTTTTGTGGCTTAAAATGTCAGTTAGTACCAGCAGAAAAGAAAAAAAACCTTGACAAAACTCTTTAATTTTCCAGGTCTTTCCTTCCAAAGAGACATGTAGGGAAAGTTCAAAACTCAATTCTAGCACAGTTAGAAAATGATCACGTCTCTTCAGTAACTCTGGGAGGTTTAGATCGTGGAGTGGGGGTTCCAGAGTTCAACCAAGTGAGTTTGATTTTCTTGAATTGATGCTTGTCAGGAGAAGAGAAGGGGGAGCATTGTGGGCTCCTTTCCAAGAGTGGGAGCCTGAATTCTTGATACCATTGCGGGAGCGCTAGAGATCCCAATTGCAGAGAGTCACAAAAATCTGGTAAGTCATCTGAAGTGTGTAGGAGATGTTGCTTCCCATTGTATGTGACACTAAGAGCAAATAGAAACTACCAAAGATAAGGTAAACCCTTTTTTCTCGGTCTCTCCAGCAAGGGGTGTAATGACCTGCGAGTTTTCAACATGATTAGGGATAGATCTTGGAAAAGAGTGATAGTTTCTTTATTAAATGCTATCGGCTCATTCTGTCTTGCTTTACTCAAGATGTCTTCCTTCAATGTGAAATTTTGCAGGCAGCAAACAACATCTCTCAGATGTGCGGTATATGGGCCACATGCTCTCGGAGCCCTGTGGGCTTGCACATATTCAACCTCTGTTTCAGCGGGTCTTTTCAGAACATCATTAAATATTTTCTGTAAAGCAGACGTAATTTGGTCTTCTTCAACAGATTCCAGGATCCCCTTAACCTTTATAAGAGTTCTCTGTCATCTATTATCGAGGTCCTCAAGGTCCCTGTTAATTTCAATGAAATGAAGAGAATGTGTGGCAGTCACCTTTTCCAGTCTCCTAATTACTTTCTCCCTGTGCTTTCCTGCTGGTTCTGCAAAGGCTAATTGCTCAGTAAGAACTAGTAAGTTTGCTTTGAGGTCTGTGATGGCTGCAGAAAATTTAGATTTTATGTCTGCTGCGATGTTGGTCATGTCAGCATGTGTAAGAGGGTGACCAGTATGCAGTGCCTCTCTTACCATGTTCTCTGAAGCAGACTGAGATCCTTCCTTTATTCCTCTTCCCTCCAGCCCAGCGCCATCTTGCCTCAAGCCACCCTGTCCCAGGAGGATGGTTGAGTTTTGAAGAAATCCAATATGTTTCTGGCCAAGGAAGCAGCCAAGGAGCGATGAGAGCAAGCAAGGGAGATATGTTGGGTCAGTTTGCCCATAATATTGCTAGTACTAAGCAGGGAATCAGGCTGAGAGCTGTGAGGCTGTCAAAGCCCCTCTAATGTGCAGCCATCCATGCTGCATGCCAGGCCATGCCCCTGAAGAATGTGTATTTTGTGTTTATGGCTGGTATATAAAGTTTACACATGTTTTTATTTAAATTTTTAGAATATATTAAAACAAATATTTACATTTATAATTTTTTTAATTATAAGGCCAACTTTTCCCTTGTAAAGCAAATGCAGACAGGAACTTTAATGCAACCAGGATACACTCTTAACAAAATAAAATGGTACTAGGCTTACACATCACCTTGTCCCTATGCAAAAAAAAAAGCCTGCCTGGTCTTACATAATGCAAGGGGAAAGGTGGGCATCAGCAAATGGAGGGGGAGAAGTTCCACTGTAAGAAGGAAAGATAGGCAGTAGCAAAAAGTTAAGCATTAAAGCTATAGGCTGATGACCCTTTCCCACATTTTTCTTTTTTGGTCACACTTTATCAGAGAGGCAGTGTGAGGAGGCTCTGGAGATCTGGGTTGTTTTTCCACCTCACTAGTGGTGAAGAGCACAGGAGGTAGTGAAGTGGCTCTTTTAATCCTTCTAGATGCTGAGCAGCCACTTGTCTACAAGTTTGTCAAATGTAGCCTTAACTTCTACTTATATTTATGGGCATATCGCCCCCCCTTTTTTTTTTTACTCCTAATGTGCCCTTTTCTCCTCAAGGGTGCATATCAACCATTTCTTTTGACTCTTAATGCATCCATTTCCTCCTAAAGGGCACATTGCAGTTATGTTTTTGGAGTACTGTCAGGTAGAAGATCAAGCAATAATAATTACACATTCAAAATAATTGTAAGCAGCACAATGAATAGATTTGGTTGGTGAAGACATCAAATAAAAATTATTTATCCAGTGTTGAAATTAAAAAATATATTCTACAATGAAGGAGTAAAAAAAGTGAAAGAGATGTTTCAATTACAGTCAAGAAGACAATTAGAGCCGGTTCACACAGGGGCGTCCTGGGATCCGACTTCAAGTCGCCCCAAGTCTCCCCAAGTCGCGCGGTTTAGAAAGTAATGGAAGTGAATGGAGCCGTCTTAATGTACACTACTGCAGTCGCTCCGACTTCAGAAAAGGTTCCTGTACGACTTCAATCCGACTTCTAGGCGACTTGTACCCATTGATTTCAATGGAAGTTGCCTCCAAGTCGGATCCCCTGTCTTAACTGAAGCAACTTTCCAGGAAGTAAAAATAGTTTTCCAGGCAAACCCCTCCCTCCCCCTCCCTCCCACAGAGCTGATTATTGTTTGATTGGCCACTGAAAAGTCGCCTGTCCTGGAGGCAACTTGAAGTTGCCTGGAGTCACGCTGTAATTCATGCTCAAGTCGTGTCCAAGTTGCCTCCCAAAGTCACGCTGGAAGTCGTGTTGCCCCTGTGTGAACCGGCTCTCAAAGGACTGAAAGGTCAGCTTTGAAAAAACAGCTGCAAAGCAGAAAGATAGAAAAGCCAGATGGAGAGAATGAAACTGTCCGTTCATTGCCTTGCCAAAAAGATTTACACTAGGCCGGCAAAGGTGACGGCTAGAAGGAATGTCATTCTTTTCACCAGAGCACTCCACAAGGAGTAATAGACTGGTAGATGTACCAGATTTCTTATACTATTATCAGCTGACCAGAATTACCACAGTGATGAAGAAAATTCTCCCACATAAGCTGCTGTTTATCTGCAGCCCTCTCTTTCACAGCCTGCCAAAGTACACTGGTCAGATGGATTTTCTCAGCTTGCAGGAAGCAGGTGGTCCTGTACTGACAACTCAAACGGCACGGCACAGCACAGAGCACAGCGCTAAGTGTCATCTGACACTTGAGTAAAGGGAATTCACACGCCCCCTCCACACAGTCTCATAGGAAATCATGCACTCCTGAGGCTGTCAATCACTTGTTTTGCGCTAGAAGAGGGGGGCAGGGCATCACTATGATTTGCCTGGTGTCAAAGAAAACTATCAAAAGTGACAGATGCAGATTGCAGGGGAAGGGGAGCGCAGTCAAGATCCACATTAGGTGCTATAGATTGACTCAAGGTAACTTTATATGAAGATATGCTTTGTTCCTTTTCCTTTCAAAGGTTTAAAACCACTTTACATTTATTTTTATAATATTTACAGATTAGCATTTTTAAGCTTTTTCATTATTGCTTACATTTTTTTTCTCATAAGGCCATTCCTGCCCTACTTAGGCAAACACTGTAGACAGGGACAGCAAGACTGTAAGTGAAACATTTCCAACTAGCAACAACATTTCCTGAATTAAAGTGTTATTAAACCCAGTAATATAAAAATTGGTAATCTGCCCATACCCCCCCCCCCCACAGTGCCCACAGCTTATAAATCTTCTTTTTACATTTAAATACTGCCACTATATACCTTTTTGGATTGTCTATATATCACGGTTACATGATAAACTGCACAGTTTCTCCAGTGCTGAGAGTTCAGGAAGGAGGAGATTTCCACTACAGCCTGTATACACGCCCACATGTGTGATGTCAATACCATGTGACCTGGCTAGCTCTGAGAACAAGTAAATGTTCTCTCCAGCATAAAACACACAACTGAACACGTGCAGGCTGGCTGCCCTTCCCCGTATAAACGGTGCAGGGGGAGGAGGATCTATGCATACAGGATAAAACAGCCTTTTTACACAATGCAGAGGATTAACCCCTTAAGTTCCACAGTAAGTATACCAAGCATGCTATGCTGCATATACAGACTGATTTTACTGTTGTGGGTTTAGTAACACTTTAAAGACAGAGCAACACTATTCTGCTCCACAGACATATGCCGTTGGAATGATCTTGCTATGGCTTTTTATCGGTAACAAAGATATTCCACTTCTATCCAGCTTATATTGTTATGGTGATCACCTGGAGACAAAGTAGATCAAAGCTAATGAGAATTTTCTGATTGACAAAGCAGACATTACTTCCTTAACAAACAAATGGCCCCTGTCCTCACCTATAACTGGCCTTCACAGCAAGGAGCACATTCCATAGCTCAACTCACCAACCAGTCTGCCAACCAACCAAATTAACCTGTCCAACAGTCTGCGTTAAAAGCAGGGGTTTAGTTAGCAGGCATTTGCAAATGCATGCGTAAGCTGCATGGCCTCTTCACTGCACCCTGTGTATTGCGTGCGGTCCTAACGCTACTGAATTTATAAGGGTCTCCACAATGGAAGCACATACATTAAATAGATAGTTGAGGGGCAGGTGGGCCTGGAGACAGCCCAATCCCCCTTAAAGGAACAGGAGCACACTGGACACCCAGCAGTAGCACAGTGTAAGCGAAGGTGCCCAGTGTGTCCCCAGACAATATTTACACCAGTAACAAACAAATGGCCCCTGCCCCACCTATAACTGACCTTCACAGCAAGGAGCACATGGAAAGGCGAACGCATGAAATACAAAGACAGAACATTCCATAGCTCAACTCCCCAACCAATCTGCCAACCAACCAAATAAACCTGTCCAACAGTCTGCGTTAAAAATAGGGGTTTAGTTAGCACGCATTTGCAAATGCATGCATAAGCTGCAAGGCTTCTTCATGGCCCTCTGTGTATTGCTTGCAGTCCTAACACTACTGAATTTATAAGCGTTTCCACAATGGAAGCACATGCATTAAATGGATAGATGAGGGGCAGGTGGGCCTAGAGGCAGCCCAATCCCCCTTAACCACTTCAGCCCCAGACCATTTTGCAGCTAAAGGACCAGGCCCCTTTTTGCGATTCGGCACTGCGTCGCTTTAACTGACAATTGCGCGATCGTGCGACATGGCTCCCAAATAGTGTTGAGCGAACCCGAAACTGTAAAGTTCGGGTCCGTACCGAACTTTAGCTTTTTCCTGAACCCGAACCCGGACTTTGCCCAAAAGTCCGGGTTCGGGTTCGGCAATCTAATAACGCATTTAGAAATGCTTCAGGGGCCAGCCAATCACCTTTTGATTAGCTGGTGTGCCCTTAGAAGCCATCATAGCCATGCCTACTAATGGCATGGCTGTGATTGGTCAGTGCAACATGTGACCCAGCTTCTATATAAGCTAGAGGCACACAGCACACATGACACTCTGCTTCAGAATAGATAGGGAGAGGATCTAGTCTGCTGCTGCTGCTTTTAGGGAGAGATAGAAAGATAGAAGAGGTAGTCCTGATTCTACAATCTGAGGGAAAAGATAGAGAGATAGTGTAGTGTAGGGCCAGGTTCCTGTGTTGGTGCTTTCAGGGAGAGAGAATATTATATAGGAGTCCAGATTCAGAGATTAAAATCAGCAATCTGCATAGGTCTACCTATTTGTGTTGCAGTGCAGTCTTTTTACACTGCCATGAGCCCAGTGTCAGAGAAAATCTAACTTTTAGGGGAAAAAAAAGGCACTTTATTGTTCTCTTTTCCAAAAGACCCATAGGGCAAAAAAAAAAAAAAAAAGCTTTTTATTTTGCTCGTGCAAAAAAAGACCCGTTTAGGGCAAAAAAAAAGAAAAAAAATTTGCACTTTAACCACTTAACGACCACTCACTGTATATATACGTCGGCAGAATGGCACCGACAGGCACAATCACGTAGAGTGTACGTGATTGCCTTTGTACAGTTGGGGGGTCCAATCGGACCCCCCTTCTATACAGTGAGCGGTGGCTAAGTGTCCGGGAGCGTTCCGGGATGAGGGGGCAGCCATTCGTTTCTGGCCACCCCCTCGCGATCGCTCCCGGCGAATGGAAATGCCCCCTCTGTCTGTGTCAGACAGAGGGAGCAGGAGGAAGTGATGTCATCTCTGGTGCGGCGCTCACATATACCGAGCGCCGTACAAGAGAAGATATCAGGTCAGTGCACACAACACTACACTGACACCAGGACACATAGGGACATAAATCGCCCCCCCAGGCCCCCCCAGACACCCCAGATCACCCCCCAGATCACCCCCCCAGCCCCCAGTCACAGTGTCACTGATTGCAGTGACCATTTATTTAGTGATCATTGCAATCAGTGACATTTGTGACTGTAAAAGTGTCACCAAAGTTTAGTCTTAGGTCCAGTGTAGCCCCCTAACCCCCCCTAATAAAGGTTTAACCCCCTGATCACCCCCCAGATAACTCTTTCACCGCCTATCACCACTGTCGCTTAGCGATCATTTTTCTGATCGCTGTCTTAGCGTCAGTGATGCCGATCGGCAGCCAGTAATTTTTTTTAGGTTCGCCGCAGGTTTTTATAGCGTCTGGTACCCCAATATATTATCTAATAAAGGTTTAACCCCCTTGATCTCCCCCCAGGTAACCCTTTCACCCCCTATCACCACTATCACTAAGCGAACGTTTTTCTAAACACTGTCTTAGTGTCTGTGATGCAGATCGGTAGCCGGTAATTTTTTTTAGGTTCGCCGCAGGTTTTCATAGCGTCAGTTACCCCAATATATTATCTAATAAAGGTTTAACCCCCTTGATCGCCCCCCAGGTAACCCTTTCACCCCCTATCACCACTGCCGCTAAGCAATTGTTTTTCTAAACGCTGTCTTAGTGTCGGTGATGCAGATCGTAGCCAGTATTTTTTTTTATGTTCGCGGCATGTTTTTATAGCGTCAGGTACCCCAATATATTATCTAATAAAGGTTTAACCCCCTTGATCGCCCCCCAGGTAACCCTTTCACCCCCTATCACCACTGTCACTAAGCGATCGTTTTTCTAAACGCTGTCTTAGTGTCTGTGATGCAGATCGGTAGCCGGTAATTTTTTTTAGGTTCGCCGCAGGTTTTTATAGCGTCAGGTACCCCAATATATTATCTAATAAAGGTTTAACCCCCTTGATCGCCCCCCAGGTAACCCTTTCACCCCCTATCACCACTGTCGCTAAGCAATTGTTTTTCTAAATGCTGTCTTAGTGTCAGTGATGCAGATCGTAGCCAGTATTTTTTTTTAGGTTCGCTGCATGTTTTTATAGCGTCAGGTACCCCAATATATTATCTAATAAAGGTTTAACCCCCTTGATCGCCCCCCCAGGTAACCCTTTCACCCCCATCACCACTGTCGCTAAGCAATCGTTTTACTAAACGCTGTCTTAGTGTCGGTGATGCAGATCGGTAGCTGGTAATTTTTTTTAGGTTCGCCGCAGGTTTTTATAGCATCAGGTACCCCCATATATTATCTAATAAAGGTTTTAACCCCCTGATTGCCCCTAGTTAACCCTTTCACCAGTGATCACCATATAAGTGTTACGGGTGACGCTGGTTAGTTAGTTTGCTTTTTATAGTGTCAGGGCACCCGCCGTGTATATAACCCAATAAAGGTTTAACCCCCTGATCGCCCGGCGGGTGATATCAATTAGGTTTTAGCATCAGAGAGGGTCTGAGTCACACCCCAGGCAGCGTCAGGTTAGTGCCAGTAACGCTAACACCCACGCGTGAAGCATACACCCCCCTTAGTGGTATAGTATCTGAACAGATCAATATCTGATCTGATCAGATCTATACTAGCGTCCCCAGCAGTTTAGGGTTCCCAAAAACGCAGCGTTAGCGGGATCAGCCCAGATACCTGATGGCACCTGCGTTTTGCCCCTCCGTCCAGCCCAGGCCACCCAAGTGCAGTATCGATCGATCACTGTCACTTACAAAACAAAAACACACATAACTGCAGCGTTCGCAGAGACAGGCCTGATCCCTGCGACTCCAGTGCTGTAGGAGGTGATTTCACCACCACAGTTAAAAAAAAAAAGCAAATATGCCAAAGCATTGGGGCAGCAGGGGCGGAGGAGCGATTTTGCTCCTAATGCCGCGTACATACGGTCGAAATTCCGACGGAGGCTTGCCCGTGGAAAAGTCCGACCATGTGTGTGCGGCATAACTTTTTTGCGGGAGGATGCCCCCATGCTTCGGCATATATAAATGGTGCGTGTATGCCCATCATTGGAAGTGGGTGGATGAAGGGCGGTATTCTAATGGTGGGCATACCCACCGATCAATCTCTTTTTTCGTTCAGCCAACTGGCTGCATGAAATAAAAAGATTACAATACATGTCCAACAAGGACCAGCAACGTACTGGTATGTTGCTGGACTTTGAATGTTTATACCAGAATGATGCCTGCGGGTTTAGGTATCATCTTGGTATCATTCTTTTCAGCCTGCGGCCGGCTTTCATGTAAAAGCAATCCTAGCGGCTAATTAGCCTCTGGACTGCTTTTACAAGCAGTGGGAGGGAATGCCCCCCCCCGGATATAAAAAGCGCCATTGGGAAATTGGGAAAGCATTTTATCACACCGATCTTGGTGTGGTCAGATGCTTTCAGGGCAGAGGAAAAATCTAGGGTCTAGAAGACCCCAGTTTTTTCAAAAAAAGAGTACCTGTCACTACCTATTGCTATCATAGGGGATATTTACATTCCCTGAGATAACAATAAAAATGATAAAAAAAAAAAAATACTTGGAAGGAACAATTTAAAAATAAAATAAAAAAGCAAAATTAATAATAAAAAAAAAAAAAAAAAAGCACCCCTGTCCTGCCCTGCTCTTGCCCAATGGCGAACGCAAGCGTCGGTCTGGCGTCATATGTAAACAGCAATTGCACCATGCATGTGAGGCATCACCGCGAAGGTCAGATTGAGGGCAATCATTTTAGCAGTAGACCTCCTCTGTAAATCTACTGGGATAACCTGTAAAGGCTTTTAAAGGCTTTTAAAAATGTATGTAGTTTGTCGCCAATGCGCGTTTGCGCGAAATTTTAAAGCATGTCGTGTTTGGTATCTATGTACTCGGCCTAAGATCATCTTTTTTATTTCATCAAACATTTGGGCAATATAGTGTGTTTTAGTGCATTAAAATTAAAAAAAAAAGTGTATTTTTTAACCCAAAAAATGCGTTTGAAAAATCGCTGCGCAAATACTGTGTAGAAAAAAAAATGCAACACCCACCATTTTAATCTGTAGGGCCTTTGCTTTAAAAATATATATAATGTTTGGGGGTTCAACATAATTTTCTTGCAAAAAAAAAAATGTTTTCATGTAAACAAAAAGTGTCAAAAAGGGCTTTGTCTTCAAGTGGTTAGAAGAGTGGATGTAAGCTTCCTAATGTTGTATATAAAATGCCAGAACAGTTCAAAACCCCCCCAAATGACCCCATTTTGGAAAGTAGACACCCCAAGCTATATACTGAGAGGCATGTCGAGTCCATGGAATATTTTATATGTTGATACAAGTTGCGGAAAAACTACAATTTTATTTATTTTTTTTGCACAAAGTTGTCACTAAATGATATATTGCTCAAACATGCCATGGGCATATGTGGAATTACACCCCAAAATACATTCTGTTGCTTCTCCTGAGTACGGGGATACCACATGTGTGAGACTTTTTGGGAGCCTAGCCATGTACGGGACCCCAAAAACCAAGCACCGCCTTCAGGCTTTCTAAGGGTGTCAATTTTTGATTTCACTCCTCACTGCCTATCACAGTTTCGGAGGCCATGGAATGCCCAGATAGCACAAAACCCCCCCAAATGACCCCATTTTGGAAAGTAGACACCCCAAGCTATTTGCTGAGAGGTATTGTGAGTATTTTGCAGATCTCGCTTTTTGTCACAAAGTTTTGAAAATTGAAAAAAAATAAATATATATATATATTTTCTTTCTTCATTTTCAAAAACAAATGAGAGCTGTAAAATACTCGCCATTCCTCTCAGCAAATAGCTTGGGGTGTCTGTATTCCAAAATGGGGTCATTTGGGGGGGTTTTGTGCGATTTTGGCATTTTATGGCCTTCGAAACTGTGATAGGTAGTGAGGAGTGAAATCAAAAATTTGTGCCTAGAAATCCTGAAGGCGGTGCTTGGTTTTCGGGGTCCCGTACGCGGCTAGGCTCCTAAAAAGTCCCACACATGTGGTATCCCCGTACTCAGGAGAAGCAGAAAAATTTATTTTGGGGTGTAATTCCACATATAACCATGGCATGTGTGAGCAATATATCATTTAGTGACAACTTTTTGTAATTTTTTATTTTTTTTGTCATTATTCAATCACTTGGGACAAAAAAAATTATATTCAATGGGCTCAACAGGCCTCTCAGCAATTTCCTTGGGGTGTCTACTTTCTAAAATGGGGTCATTTGGGGGGGGGGGTTTGTGCTATTTTGGCATTTTATGGCCTTCGAAACTGTGATAGGTAGTGAGGAGTGAAATCAAAAATTTGCGCCCTTAGAAATCCTGAAGGCGGTGCTTGGTTTCCGGGGTCCCGTACGCGGCTAGGCTCCCAAAAAGTCCCACACATGTGGTATCCCCGTACTCAGGAGAAGCAGCAAAATGTATTTTGGGGTGAAATTCCACATATAACCATGGCATGTGTGAGCAATATATCATTTAGTGACAACTTTTTGTAATTTTTTTTTTTTTTTTAGTCATTATTCAATCACTTGGGACAAAAAAATAAAAAATTCAATGGGCTCAACCTGCCTCTCAGCAATTTCCTTGGGGTGTCTACTTACCAAAATGGGGTCATTTGGGGGGGTTTTGTACTGCCCTGTCATTTTAGCACCTCAAGAAATGAGATAGGCAGTCATAAATTTAAAGCTGTGTAAATTTCAGAAAATGTACCCTAGTTTGTAAACTCTATAACTTTTGCGCAAACCAATAAATATACGCTTATTGACATTTTTTTTACTAAAAACATGTGGCTGAATACATTTTGGCCTAAATGTATGACTACAATTGAGTTTATTCGATTTTTCTTATAACAAAAAGTAGAAAATATCATTTTTTTTCAAAATTTTCGGTCTTTTTCCGTTTATATCGCAAAAAATAAAAATCGCAGAGCCAATCAAATACCATTAAAAGAAAGCTCTATTTGTGGGAAGAAAAGGACGCAAATTTCGTTTGGGTACAACATTGCATGTCCGCACAATTTACAGTTAAAGCAGCGCAGTGCAAAATTCTGAATTCACCTCTGGTCCTCTAGCTACCAAATGGTCCGGGGCTTAAGTGGTTAATGTACGCTTGCAAAAAACGCCGTTTGGGGGCACAAAAAAAGGTTTGCAGTGTGTTATACATATTTTGAGGTGTGTGAAATAAACAATTTCTATATAGTTTTCTCCTACTGTGCTATACTAAAAAAACAAAATTTTTTTTGAATAGCATTTTCTGCAGTTCTGTAGCTGTGCGATTCAACGGTTACGTACTGTGGGTGTGTTCTGCTCTTCCAAAAAACGCCGTTTAGTGGCACCAAAAAAAGTTTGCAGTGTGTTATACATATTTTGAGGTGTTTGAAATAAACAATTTCTTTATAGTTTTCTCCTACGTTGCTATACTAAAAAAACAACATTTTTTTTGAATAGCATTTTCTGCAGTTCTGTAGCTGTGCGAGTCAGCGGTTACATACTTTTTTTTATGTTATTTTAAGTTATTTCCCTATCCACATTTGTTTGCAGAGCACTTGCCATGCTCTTAACAACATTTTGCTGCCATTTGCAGCCCTCTAGCCCTTTCCATTACCTTTTTAGAGCCTTTTTAGTCCTTTTTAGTCCGGGTCCCCATTGACTTCAATGGGGTTTGGGTTCGGGTCCAGGTTCGGGTTAAAGTTCGGTCCCGAACCCGAACTTTTTTCCGAAGTTCGGCCGAACCCGTCGAACCCGAACATCCAGGTGTCCGCTCAACTCTACTCCCAAACAAAATTGGTGTCCTTTTTTTCCCACAAATAAAGCTTTCTTTTGGTGGTATTTGATCACCTCTGCGGTTTTTATTTTTTGCGCTATAAAAAAAAATAGAGCGACAATCTTGAAAAAAAAATATATTTTTTTACTTTTTGCTATAATAAATATCCCCAAAAAATATATAAAAAAACATTTTTTTTCCTCAGTTTAGGCCGATACGTATTCTTCTACATATTTTTAGTAAAAAAAAATGCAATAAGCGTTTATTGATTGGTTTGCGCAAAAGTTATAGCGTCCACAAAATAGGGGATAGTTTTATGGCATTTTTATTAATATTTTTTTTTTTTACTAGTAATGGCAGCGATCAGCGATTTTTATCATGACTGAAACATTATGGCGGACACATTGGACACTTTTGACACTATTTTGGGACCATTGTCATTTTTACAGCGATCAGTGCTATAAAAATGCACTGATTACTGTGAAAATGACACTGGCAGTGAAGGGGTTAACCTGTAGGGGCGCTGAAGGGGTTAAGTGTGACCTAATGTGTGTTTCTTACTGTAGGGGGGCGTGGCTTGGCATGTGACGTCACTGATCGTCGTTCCCTATGACAGAGAACAGACGATCAGTGACAGGCTCACTAGGAAGCACGGGGAGAGGTTTGTTTACACTTACCTCTCCCTGTTCTTCAGCTCTGTGACCCGATGGTGGGACACCGGCGGCGATCGGGTCCGCGGGTCCCGCGGGCGAGGTCACGGAGCTCAGGACCGGGTCGCCAGCACGCCGCCGGCGTCGTGCGCGCGACCCACGGCTGGGCTCTTAAAGGGCAACGTACCTGTACGTGGATGTGCCCAGCTGTGCCATTCTGACAACGTATATTGACGTGAGGCTGTCCTTAAGTGGTTAAAGGAACAGGAGTACACTGGATACCCAGCAGTAGCACAGTGACAGCGAAGGTGCCCAGTGTGTTCCCGGACCATATTTACATCAGTAACAAATAAATGGCCCCTGCCCCACCTATAACTGGCCTTCACAGCAAGGAGCACATGGAAGGGCAAACACATGAAAGATAAAAACAGAACATTCCATAGCTCAACTCAACAACCAGTCTGCCAACCAACCAAATTAACCTGTCCAACAGTCTGCGTTAAAAATATGGGTTTAGTTAGCATGCATTTGCGAACGCATGCGTATGCGTGCTAACTAAACCCCTGTTTTTAACGCAGACTGTTGGACAGGTTGATTGGTCGGTTAGCAGACTGGTTGGTGAGTTGAACTATGGAATGTTCTGTTTTTGTCTTACAGACTTTACTTCCTTGCACAAAACACTGAGTTCTGCCTCAGAGTCTACTTGTGCAATGGATCATTAAAAGCAATGGAATAACATGTTTGAGATATGCTTAGTCAATGCAGCCCTTCTCATTTTGGGGAATCTAGTAGACAACTGTAAAAGAGCACACAGGAGGGCGCGCAAGCCTAGTGCATTACCGAAGGTTTATTGAATAAAACAAAACATATAGCCAAATGGATACTCCCAAAAATAAATGTATACAGGTGTTGTATAACTCTAATAGCTTATTTTTGTGAGTATCAATTTGGCTGTGTTTTACAATAAACATTTGGTAATGCACTGGGCGTGTGCATAGGTGTGCGCAGCCTATTGCATTAGGGTGTGCACCCCCAAGATCAAACACATAGTATCTATCACTTACGATGAAAGGGAAGGGGCTGGTAAGTTACATATTTACCGGCCCCTTCCCCCACTCATTCTAAAACATCCCCACAGCAACAGCTGGAGGGAGATGAGAGTAGGGAAGCCGGCGGTGCTGTGGGGGGGGGGGAAGGAGGAGGGAGCCAGGGCAGTAGGGGGAATCTGTGCTGCACAGGGTGATTAGGGTGTGCCTGGGCACACCTGGCAAACCCTGTGTGCACACCTATGGGCGTGTGTGCCAGCCTGTGTTCTCTTAGACATTACTTCCTTGCCTGACACAGAGATAGAGTTTGATAAGATGCACCAGCTAACTTTGCTTAAACAATCCAGAGCTTGCAGCAGAACCACCTTTTTTGTTGGGGAAAAGGAAAACACAAACATTATAGAGCTCATTGCGTAAGGCCTAAATGAGCCTAGTACAACCACAATATACAGTATGTGTGCTAATTAGGGTTGCCACCTCATCCCTTTAAACCCAAACACATATTAATTACACAGATTCTGAGGCTAATTTAATGCAGATGAGGTGCCAAGTGAGTTTAATTACCACCTTAATCAGCCACAGAACCTATGTAATTAATATGTATTCGGTTTTAAAGGGATGAGGTGGCAACTCTAGTGCTACCCGTAAGAGAAAGTCCAAATATATCCAAAGTGATATCCCATCCTTGAAGGGGTTAATTAGGATAGCACCACCTTGAAGCTCTTTAATCAGCAGGTACTAAAGACTGTAGAAACACAAAGAAGAGAGCTCACAGGCTTTGGTGCAAAACCTTTTATTACATACTGTAGATAAAAAGCCAATAAAATAGATACACTCACAAACATAAGGTGACCGAGTCTCCTGTAAGCGTATAATGTGGCAGAAGCTGCACTTGGATCTAGCAGCTTCAGCTCCATACTGTGTCGGACGCACACATGAGACATGCCACGCTGAGGAGGGGCATTATAAGATGACATACCTGTATCTACTCATGTTTGTGAGTATAAATTTTATTGTCTTTTTATCTATGTAATTTAAAGATTTTGCACCAAAACCTATGCATCTCTTTTTGTTTGTGTTTCTAAAGGTGCCTAGGCAGCTACTGAATAGTTTACTAATTTGTGAACAATTTCTAATTAGTTTTATAATTTTGCATCTTGTTTTTTTAAGTCATACTAAATATTTGTATTTACCTCTTAGTAACGGCATAAAGAGTTTCAAAATTACCAAAAATTAAGATAGTGTACAATTGACTAGCAGGAAGGGCAGTCTTACTCGGGGTTAATAGATAGGACCAATCAGTGTATGCCTAATTTTTATTTTGTCAATTGGGAAAGGGGAGTGTGGTGAACATATTTGATGCAATGTGAGGTAATTTAGGTGCACACATTTCTTAGGCCTCGTACACACGACCGATTTTCTCGGCAAGAACCAGCAAGAAACTTGCTGGCAGAGAGGTCTTGCCGAGTAAATCGGTCGTGTGTACGCTGCTAGCGTGTTTCTCGTCGAGAAAACCGACAAGAAACCTCGACGAGAAAATAGAGAACCTGCTCTCTATTTTCTCGTCGAGATTCTCCTCGGCGTGTTTCTCGACGAGAAAAGTGAGTGTGTGTACACTTACCTGTCCGCCCGGAAGCCCGCGCATGTTCGAAATGAATTTGACGCATGCACGGTAGCTTCCTAGGCATACGTAGGGTATACCAAGATGGCGGCGACGGCATCGAATGTGACGAGCGCATGCTCGACGTAGTTGATGACGTCACCGCGTACACTCCTTTCAAAGAACCGCGGGTTCTTTGAAACGAGCGTGTGTACACTCGGCCGGGACAAGTTTCTTGTCCAAGAATCTCGTCGAAAAAAACGACATGTTTTTCTCAACGAGAATCTCGGCCGTGTGTACGAGGCCTCACACCTATTTTTCTTTCCTTTTAAGCAATGCAAAAAAAAAAAGCCCTTGGAAAGACTGTCAGCAACAACTGCTTAATGCACTCTAACCACTTCAGCCAAAGACCAGAGCACTTTTTGTGATTCGGCACTGTGTCGCTTTAACTGACAATTGCACAGTGGTGCGACGTGGCTCCCAGACAAAATTTACGTCCTTTTTTTCCCACAAATAGAGATTTCTTTTGGAGGTATTTGATTACCTCTGCGGTTTTTATTTTTTGCGCTATAAACAAAAATAGAGCGTCAATTTTGAAAAAAAACAATATTTTTTACTATAATAAATATCCCCCAAAAATATAAAAAAATAAATAAAAATGTCCTCAGTTTAGGCCGATACGTATTTTTCTACATATTTTTGGTAAAAAAAAAAAAAATCGCAATAAGCGTTTATTGATTGGTTTGCGCAAAAGTGATAGCGTCTACAAAATAGGGGATAGTTTTATGGCATTTTTAGTAATATTTTTTTTTTACTAGTAATGGCGGCGATCAGCGATTTTTATCATGACTGCGACATTATAGTGGACACATCGGACACTTTTGGCGCTATTTTGGGACCATTCACATTTATACAGCGATCAGTGCTATAAAAATGTACTGATTACTGTGTAAATATGACTGGCAGTGAAGGGGTTAACCAGTAGGGGGTGGGGAAGGGGTTAAGTGTGTCCTAGGGATGTTTTCTAACTGTGGGGGGGATGTGCTATGTGTGATCCAGATCACAGGGAGCTGTGATCAGTGCCCTGTTACTAGGCAGAAAGGGGAAATGCTTGTTTACATTAGCATTTCCCCGTTCTTCCTCTCCATGAGACGATCACGGGACTCTCGGTGGACATCGAGTCCGCGGGACCCGCGGTCAGACTCACGGAGCTCCCGGGCCTTAAAGGTGTTGTATATATACACATCAATCTGCCCAGCCGTGCCATTCTGTCAACGTATATAGTCGTGCAGGGGTCGGCAAGGGGCTAATCATTTATAATCTAGAAGAAATAAAGAGAGAAGACCCTATTTAAAAGAAAAAAAATAGCTCAGGTGTTGACAATTGAAAACACTAGTTATCAGTCAGTTTTAAGCCCTGTACACACAATCCAAAATTCCTACGGTAATTTTCATATGACGTCCGATAATCTTACCGTTAGTATGGTGCTTTCGACAGTAGATTCTGACGAAAAAATCCTGATGTGCATGCTATAAGATTTTTGTCGTATGTGAACTCAACGTCCGATTTTCATTTAATTAGTATGGTTTTCGTGCAAAATAAATTGTAAGAGCAAGACTACACATAATCAGAAACAAAAGAATACATACAAAACTATTTAACACATTACGTCACTTCTGAAGCTGTATTCTGTCGTACCAGAATTTTCGTATGGTGAGTAACCCCTTCGCGTTCGACATGAGACTAGCATGCAACAAAAAATGGATGAATGGTCATCTGAAAATCTGATCGTGTGTATGTGGCTTTTACCTTTTGGCCTGAGGCAGTTTTTAGGAGTTTTAGCACTAGAAATTGCGCCTGTAAAGTGCCTGAAAACTGCCTCCAATGCTGCTCGAATGTAAAAGCCTGAGTGCTTTCACACTGAGTCGGTGTGCTTGCAAGACATTAGAAAAAGTCCTGCAAGCAGCATCTTTGGGGTGGTTTGGGAGCGCTTCCATTGCCTATTGCAATGAATGGGCAGTGCTTCAGAATCGCTTTTCAGGCATTACACGGGCGTTTTTTAACCCCTTCTTAGGCCTCTAGAGGGGGTTAAAAGTGTCCCGCTAGCGGACAAAAAGCGCCGCTTAAACAGTGCTAAAGCCCCGCTAAAACGAGCGGTGCTTTATCGCTAGCGCACCCTAGTGTGAAAGGGGTCTTAGTGAAAAGGATAACGGATGGGATTTTAACGGCGCCAAAAGATTACAACCATAAAATGTGCAAATGTTTATTGTACATATGGGTCATATATATTGTAAGATTAGGGGTTGTTAGCTCTCGTAGTAGATGCATTTTTTCAGTGATGCAAGCCAGTCAGGAACTCTGTTTAAGGGCATGGTAGCCTATATTTATTTAAAAGCACAAAAGTTCACAAGTACATCTGTAGTATTCACAGGGGGGTTCCACCATTCCTGTCTCTTGCATACTTAACAGTTTAGCCTTGTAGCTTTACCTTCTTGCTATCCAGGCCTTTAGTCTTGGGTCTGTTTCTCAGACCCAAACAGTTTCCAAGAGTTTAAGCTTTCTCCTTGCTTACCTCTGGTCAGCACCTTTGTTGCTGTATCACTAATGATGTCTGCCTCCTGCAGACATGCACCGCCTCTGACTCCACTCAGAGGATGAGAGTCCACCTGACTCCCATGCACACAGACTTCCTCTCTGTTGGGTGGAGCCCTGATCCATAATCACCTCTGACTCCACTTCAGAGGATGAAAGTCCACCTGACTCCCATGCACACAGACTTCCTCTCTGTTGGGTGGAGCCCTGATCCATAATCACCTCTGAACTAAATAGCCCAAGACACAGCTGTTCCATCAGCGTGTCTTTCTTTACCAAATCTGGCGTAAACCAACACTCTTGAAGGTCGCACAAAGTCGCACCCTCACAATAGACAATATATTGTCAAAAAGTACTGGGACCCATGCATTTACATGCACATGAACTTTACTGGCATACCAGTCTTAGACCGTAGGGTTCAATATTAAGTTAGCCCACCCTTTTCAGCTATAACAGCTTCAACTCTTCTGAGAAGGCTGTCCACAAGGTTTAGGAGTGTGTCTATGGGAAGGTTTGACCATTCTTCGGTCAGGCACTGATGTTGGACGAGAAGGTCTGGCTTGCAGTCTCTGCTCAATTTCATCCCAAAGGTGTTTAGAACACAAGTATAGTTTTTTAAAAGCTAAGTTCATTAATGTACCTTGTTTGTAGAAAAATACAAGCTTTCTTTGATTTGGAGAAGAAGGCCTTAACTTAGCCCTTGCTATATTTCCTAGAAAGTTTCAGAGACTCCCTGGTATACAGACAGAGACAGACAAACCAGTAAGACACAGGAAGGAGTTTACCAGCTGACTATATTAGCACACCTTTACCCGTTAACACACAGGGCTCTGGATAATGGGAACAATGTGTTTGTTTCTTCTCCCTGCAAAGCATAAAAAAGCACATATTACAGACATTACCAAATCAATAGGCACACACTGAACCCCTTGAGTAGTATCACTGATCACTGTATTCGTGCCATTGGTGATGTCAGTGTCAGTTAGTGTATCTCCCAACCAGCGTCAGTTAGTGTAAAACAATAAATACTATTCCAGTATATATATCATAGTTTGTAAACGCTATAACTTTCAAATAAACCAATCAATATACACTTTTTGGGATTTTTTTTTACCACATACAGTATATGTAGCAGAAACCATTTTTTTATTGGATATGTTTTATAGCAGAAAGTTTTTTTATATAAAAAATTAAAAACCCAGTGGTGATAAATTTAACACCAAAAGAAAGCTCTATTTGTGTGGAAAAAATTATATAAATTTCATTTGGATACAGCATGCAGGACAAAGCAAATATCACTTAATATAGTGCAATACAAAATAGCAAAAAATGGCCTGGTCATGAATTAAACCACTTTCACACTGAGGTGCTTTTCAGGCGTTTTCATGCTAAAAAAAGCGCCTGAAAAGCTTACGAGAACTTATTTCCATTAAAATCAATGAATGCTTTTACACTGGGGCAGTGCGCTGAAAAAACGCCCCTCTCCATTGAAATGAATTGAAAGCGATTCAAAAGCGCCTGAAAAGCGCTTCAAAAGCGCTCAGTGTTTTACTGGCAGTTTTTCAAGCGCCTCAGTGTGAAAGAGGCCTTAGGTAAAAAAAAGGGGTTAACTTCTTCCCGCCCACGGTATAGCCGAAAGACAGCTACAGAGCGGGCCTTAATTGCCGGGGGGGCGTGCATAGACATCCTCGCGTGCATGCACTGTCTGAGCGACCCTGCGGGCTGTGCGCAGTGCGCTCTGTGTTAGCCGAGTCCAGAGTAAGGGGCCGATATCGGCTAATGACAGCTGATCACGTGATGTAAACAGAAGATCGTTAATCAGTATTTTTTTCCCCTCACGCTGTCAGTGATCACCGGCTTCTGTCAGGGGACATCAGCTGCCTCATCTGTGCCCACCAGTGCCACCTGCCAGTGCCCACCAGTGCCACCTATCAGTACCCACCAGTGCCACCTACCAGTGCCAACAGTGCCACCTACCTTTGCCCACCAGTGTCACTTATCAATGCCCACCAGTGCTGCCAATCAATGTTAACCAGTGCTGCCAATCAATTCTCATCAGTGCCTCATCATAGGTGCCACCAATCAGTGCTGCCTATCAGTGTCACCCACCAGTGCCTACCAGTGCCCATCAGTGTCACCTATCAGTGCCGCTTATTAGTGGCACCTATCAGGGCCCTTCAGTGCCACCCATCAGTGACAACCATCAGTACCCATCAGTGCACCCTATCAGTGCTACCTCTCAGTGCCACCTATCACTGCCCATCAGTGCAGCCTATCAGTGCTCATCATTGCACATCAATGAAGGCGAAAAATTACATTTCATAATTTTAGAACAAACTATGAAACTTTTTTTCACAATTTTTGGTATTTTATTTTTATTTTTTGGCAAAAAAATAAAAAAAAACAGCAGTGATTAAATGCCACCAAAAGAAAGCTCTATTTGTGTGAAAAAATTATAAAAATTTTGGGTACAGCATTGCAAAGTGTGACAGCGCTGAAAGCTGAAAATTGGTTTGGGTAGGAAGGGGGTTTAAGTGCCCAGTAAGCAAGTGGTTAAAGAGGATAGATTTACTGAGAAGGATGGCAGTTAAAGTTGATGGGAATCAGGATGAAGTTAGCAGGATTGCAGGAGCAGCTGCTAGGCACATCTGTCTGCACTCCCGACACAGCCTTGCCCTCTGAAATATATATATCACATTGTAATCTGAAAATGTGTAGTTTTACATTAGGAAAATGCTTTTTGACAGGATTCTGCTTAGTAACTAAAGGTAATAAAACACTTTGTACAGTCATAGTAACTGTACACATTATCCTTTTAAACTTAGGAAGGACTTAATTATAAACACATGCTGTTTTTAAAAATGTATTTTAGTATACTATTGTTTATCGTCAGCCAATTCTTTTGGCTTTAGCCCCGTACACACGATCGGATAACCTATGGATTTTCGTCCGATGGATTTGTCCATCGGATATCCGATTAAACTGTTTTCCATCAGTCTTGCCCACACACCATCAGTCAAAAAACCGACCGTTCCAAATGCGGTGACGTAAAACACTCCGATGAGCCGAGAAAAATGAAGTTTAATGCTTCTGAGCATGCGTCGACTTGATTCTGAGCATGCGTGGGTTTTTTATCCGATGGACTTGCCCATAGACGAACGGAAATTCCCATCGTTTTTTTATCCATCGGAAAATTTTAAAACAAGTTCTATTTTTTACAACCGATGGAAAAAAGACCGATGGGTACCATACACGATCGGTTGGTCTGATGAAAACCATCCATTGGACGGTTTTCATCAGTCAAACCGATCGTGTGTACGGGGCTTAAGTGTAGTGTGGGGAAGTTACAATTTTTGCCAGGGCTTTATTTCTGTTTGTGATACCATTGGGGTAATATTTTCTTAATTCCCATCTCTGTAATTGCATACAAGAAATGGGGTGCGGGTATCACTTGGACAGGGAGACACAGACAGCATTAAAACATTTTCAGAGGGTCTAACCCCTCTTCACTTCTTCTTCTACCAAAGTTGTGTTTATATCCTGTTGGAAAAATGTGCCATCCTTTCCTGTACTGACAGAAATCAGGGGAAATCTCTCAAGTAGGGCACATGCAGATATAAAAACCTGAAAGAACTTATACTACTTCCTCTCCATATCCAAAATGAAATAAGTTTTGGCTAGAGTTAGGCTTGAAAGATTTAGCTTTAGACTTGTAAACCTAAAACACTGGGGGTTATTTACAAAAGGCAAATCCACTTTGCACTACAAGTGCAAAGTGCACTTGAAATTGCACTGAAAGTGCACTTGGAAGTGCAGTCACTGTTAATCTGAGGGGTAGATCTGAAATGAGGGGAAGCTCTGCTGGTTTTATTATCCAATCATGTGCAAGTTAAAATGCTGTTTTTTATTTTCCTTGCATGTCCCCCTCGGATCTACAGCGACTGCACTTCCAAGTGCACTTTCAGTGCAATTTTAAGAGCACTTTGCACTTCTAGTTTGCACTTGTAGTACAAAGTGGATTTGCCTTTAGTAAATAACCCCCAATGTGTTTACATAGAATATAAAATATAAAAAAAAAAAAATAGAATAAAACATTTTTGCTTTTTGATTTTAAACATATGATTGCTTCAAATTATTTCTGTAATATTTTGACTGTATGACAAAACGTATATCTGAAATTAATACAATCAATTTGGAAGAACAATCTTCTTGTAAGAGTAATAGTGTAAAGCCAAAAATATTTCAATCCTGCCAGCAGCTAATAAATTTTTCAAGATGAAGTATGACATTCACTTAAAAAAACAAGGGTAAAGCAGAATGGAACTGATACAAGAAATGAATCCAATTTCAGTTAACATTAAGATAGGTTTCTGTTAGAAAAGTGGTATTTCAGTGTGAATGCCATTCTTCCTCCATGCTTTATGTGTTGTATTTTCAGAATGGTGAACCTAATAGCCTAGAAGAAGCAGATAGGAACTACTTAGAATTCTTTTGATGTAAGGACTTGGATAGATGAACATACCAAGCATTTGCAGCCTTATCAGAGGTTAAGTTAAAAAAAATGAAATCATACAAAATGGTTTTCTTTGAATGTCATGATAGTCATAAACCAGCTTTCAACTCAGAGTAGTTATTATTATCTGTTCATTCTCTTTGAGCCCTCTATGGCTTTTGATACCTTTGAATTCCTTGTCATATACTATTTACTTTTGCTATTGACAGTCTAGATTTGTGATCGCTACCTCTCCTGCATACCCGCTTATATAAGCACTACTGAATAACATAAAAACAACTACCGTATATATGAATACCAAAAAACATGCACTTAAGAATTTTAATTTTAGTTTCACATACATTGTTTGCAAAATTGTCTATGAACAATAATAATTAAAAAAAAGCTCTCAATGTTATCCGTGAAGCCCTGGGAACAATGAATAACAGCAGGTCTGTCTTGATCCAACCAACCTGGACTTACCTGATAGCCCAAATAAGCACTTTGGCTGTCTGACAGCTCATCTAGGAATAGGAATGCTTCCTATGGGGACTTATGGAACACAGTTTTTTTGAGGCTTACAAAATAAACCTAGTATAAAATGTCAGCATTTTTCCAAGCCCAAGGAGCCGCAGATGACGCATACAGCTAGCCATAGAAATAAATGGCTGTATGAGGTCATACTTAGGTAAACTCTGATGCTTTTCTGTATTAGTGTAAAGATGCACATACATGTATGACCTATTCTTCTGACTGTAGGATTTCTACATTTGGACAATCTGTATATGCACATACACATGGTTACACTGATGCAAGTAAGCATGGGCACAGCCCAAGTATGGCCACTTACAGCTATCTACTTCTATGCAATGAAAGTAAGGTTTATCCCGCTTGAATACAACACTTAATATACCACTAAACCAAAATCAACCATAAATAAACAATGAAACTTTCACGCCTTTCAATGTGCCAGTGAAAATAAACCACCAATGAAACAAAGGGGCTGATTTACGAACTGTTTGCGCCATGAGTATCGGCGTGCACAACGGCAGTTTTGGTATTTACTAAATATTTGCGCCGGTAACGCAGCGCTATTCCCCATTTACTATAGTGTTCTCAGCGCACGGGAGGAGGCGCTCAGTGCGCCACTATGGACCTGGCGCATGGCATCTTCAAATCAAAATATAAAGAAGCTGGAAGTGCCAATATAATGGTGTGATGTGCGGTGATGTGAGGAAGTATAGTGACAACTGCCCAAGTAACAAATATGCCCAAAATAGAATAAGAAAGTAACTTTTTCTGAACCAGCCTGCTGCGCCTGCAATTACGGATCCTGGCTGGCCGCAGGAAAAGAGGGGGACGAGAGGGCACCCCCCCTCCTGTACCATACCAGGCCACATGCCCTCAACATGGGGAGGATGCTTTGGGGGTCTGGACCCCAAAGCACCATGTCCCCATGTTGATGGGAACAAGGGCCTCATCCCCACAACCCTTGCCCGGTGGTTGTGGGGGTCTGTGGGCGGGGGGCTTATCGGAATCTGGAAGCCCCCTTTAACAAAGGGGACCCCCAGATCCCGGCCCCCCTGTGTGAAAAGGTACTGGGGTACAAATGTACTCCTACCATTTCACAAAAAAAGTGTCAAAAAATGTAAAAATTACAATAGCCGTTTTTTGACAATTCCTTTATTAATGTCTTCTCCTTTCTTCCATCTTCTTCCATCTTCTTCTTTTCTCCATTCGTGTTTCTTCCTCCATCTTGTTCTTCCTCTTCATCTTCATCTTCCTTCTTCCTTCTGTGTTCTCGTCCGCATCTTGCTCCGGCTTCTTGTTTCCTGCTTCTTTCTCCGGACAATCCACTTGCATTCGAGGTTCCCGCTGTGTGACGCTTCAGTTCTTCTGACAGTTCTCCTCTGAGTCCGCGGCAACCCGGTGACCCCGCCCCCTCTGACACCACGGGGAAAGCCATAGGGCAGTCCCCGTGAAGTCCATGTGCATCAAAAACGTGCATGCAGAAAAGCACCTGGAACGCATCCAGACTGCTTTTCTATGGTGTGAACTGGCCCTTGGGGCCAGTTCAGTTCACCCCATAGAAACGCAATCCGGATGCGTTCCAGGTGCTTTTTTTGCATGCGCGTTTTTGATGCGATCCAGTGCATTTTTGGTACGTTTTTGATGCAGTGCAGTGCTTTATTTTCACCCTCTTTTTTATTAACCATAGATAAGGACAAGTGTGTTCCAGTGCGTTTTTGGTGCATTTAGGTGCGTTCCAGAGCGTTTTTGATGCGTTTTGCAGCGTTCTAGTACAGTCCAGTGCAGGTAAAATGCAGCATGGTCTACCTTTTTTGTGGAACTGGAACGCAATGGAACAAACACTGCCATTTAGAACCATATAACCAACTTTTCATGCATTTTTGATGCATAAAAAACACAATAGACTGCATGTGGTGCGAAATGGCCCTTAAGCAATTTGGCATATTTAACTACTTCCTACCCGGCCACTGTATATATACGTGGGCGCTCTCTCCTTCTGAGTGGACGTTCAGGAACGTCTCTCAGAAGGAGGGGGATCGCGTGCACGCGTTCCCGTGCAGCGGCGCGATCCCGATGCACGCGTGTCACCCGGACACAGTGCATCTCGATTCGGCAGGAGGGCTCTGTGATTGGCCCTCCTGATCACATGACAGCCGTGTCCAATCACAGCCGTCATGTGATGTAAACAGAGAGCCAGTTGCTAGGCAATCAGCTCTCCTCTCCTCACACAGAAGTCGTCGGTGAGGAGAGGAGAGCGGATCGCTGTAGCTGGCTGGTGATCAGTGAGTATGAGCTGTTTTTTTCAGCTTTTTACGCACTGATCACCAGCCTAGTGTCCCCACATAGTGTAAAACACAAACATGTCCCCAAAATACATGTCCCCAAAATACATGTCCCCAAAATACATGTCCCCACACACACACACATGTCCCCACATAGTAAAAACACCTGTCCCCCACATATGTGACAGTAAAATCATATGTCCCAATGATCATTTGCACACATATGTCCGTGATCACCTGCGCACATCTGTACATGATCATTTGCGTACATATGTCCGTGATCACACGAACCAATTATTATACACTTAACGGAATTTTTTTACCAAAAACATGTAGTAGAATACATTTTGGCTTAAATTTATAACAAAATTCGATTTTATTGGATTTTTTAAAATATAGAAAGACGAAAATATATATTTTTTTCCAAATTTACGCTCTTTTTTCGCGTATATCGCAAAAAATAAAAAACGTAGTCGTGAATAAATACCACCAATAGAAAGCTCTATTTGTGTGAACAAAATGATAAAAATTTCATTTGGGTACAGTGTAGCATGACCGCGCAATTGCCATTGAAAATGCGAGAGCGCTGAAAGCTGAAAATTGGTCTGGGAAGGAAGGGGGCTAAAGTGCCCAGTATTGATGTGGTTAAAGGCACTTCTCCTTGTTTTGTTTTTGGTGTTGTCCAAATTGGTGACATTGATATATGTCCCTTAGGGTGGGACCTGGGCCCCCATACCCATTTCAAGGCCAATAACTAGAAGATAAGCCAGCCAAGTGGGGACTAGCAAAATTAACAACTCAGTTCCCATAGACTGCAATGGTATTTGTTTTATAACTTTTGCCCATGTTAGGCTCTTTGTTTGCCCCCCCGGACCGGGGGGTGTTTGTCCCATCTCTAAATTTGTAGCATGCTGGATGATGTGCTTAATTTTGGACAGGGGGGGGGGGGGGGGCTAATTTCTGCTAGCTACATTTGTGTTGGTCTGAGCATGCTCAGGGACTTTGTTTTTTTTTTGTGCTTTTTGTGTGTGAACAGCACCTGGATGTTTCTGGGCATGCTCAGAGAGCGTGTTTTTTGGGTTGGTAATTGAAGGACATCCTTAACAGGTGTACCCACTTTGAAGTTCAGTCTCTACATTGGGTGAACTTGCATTTTGGGTGTTTCATGGGTGTGTCGTTTGTTCACTTTGATTTAATTGCCTGTGCTGCATTATTTTGGTAAATCTTTCTCAGGATGTTGTGACTAATGTTTCAAATTTACCTTCATGTTTTTTTTGCTTCCTTTTCTTTTTTCCAAGTCCTATTTTGTTGACCAATAAAATGTGATGCAAAGTTAGATGTTTGTTTTTTGTTTTCTATGCAACAAATGTGACAGCTGCAGCTTAACTATGCTGATTGGCATGTCAAAACAAAACTGGTGTGATTTGTCTAACCTGGTGCCTTCATGGTAGCATATGCATGTATTGTGTGCTACCATGGATAGTCACCAGGAAATGAAAAATACAGACCAGTAAGTATTCAATTTTCCTTTTTACTGCAGTGGTTCTCAGCCTCAGTCCTCAAGTACCCCCAACAGGACATGTTTTGTGAATTTATCTTATCGAGAATTGCTGTCCAAAATACCAAACCATTGACTGTGATTTAAAGTGCAAGATGAAGGAAAACCTGCAAACATGGCCTGTTGGGGGTACTTGAGAAGCATTTATTTAGAGCACTGCACTTAAAAATAGCTCAAGGCAATACGATTCTAATTGTGGGCATTTTGAGGGAAACCAAGTAAGTGTTAGAACCCCTGCTTGTTTTTTTTTGGTTGGGCTTTGTGTCCCTTTTAGTAAAATTGGCTTCACTTCCTGTCACACAGCTAAACAGGAAGTGAAGGTAAAACCCTACCAATGTCTTTTCTTGGGGACACACAGATCAATCTAACTAGTGTCCCCATTAAGCAAAGTGCACTCTAGCACTTTGTTGTGTACACCCCAAATCATTAGGTAGTTTGGGGTTTAGTAAAGGCAAGTGTAGTTGCTGAAAATCTGAGGGGAAGCACTGGTTATTTTAACATCCAATCATGTAGAAGCAAACATGGTGGTTTTTTTTTTGTTTCCTTGCATGTCCCCCTCGGATATCCAGCAAGTGCACTTGTAGTGCAAAGTGGATTTGCCTTTAGTAAAAAAAAACAAAGTCCAAGATATCCAATAATTTTGGGTGTACCTAGCAAAATGCTTGAGTGCAATTGACATAATGGGGAAACTATTTAGATTGACCTGTGTGTCCCCAAGGAAAGACATTGGTAGGGATTTACCCTTACTTCCTGTGTGGCTATGTGACAGGAAGTGAATTATTTGGGAGGATAAAGTGGCCAAATTTGGGAGTTGTCTTCACCCTATCAGGGGTGCAGACATCCCCAAAAACTGTCCAGACTTCGAATCCCTCTGCACTCTATCCCCAAGCAAAAATAAGAAAGTTTAACTTTGCAAAGACACATTCCTAAGTTCAATTGTGATGCATGTCAATGGCCCATTTAGACCCTCTTTAACCACTTGAGATCAGCGCTATAGCTGATCGACAGCCACAGCACGGTCCTCAGTTGCTGGGAGTCCGTCAATAGACGTCCTCCCCTTCGCACGCACGCTGTGGTCACCGAGTCACTGAGACTCGGGTGATCACAGACAGGGCCGGTGCTAGACTATTTTGCACCCTAGGCGAGAACAGCTACTAGCGCCCCCCCCAAAAAAAAATCAAAATTAATTCAATAATTTTAGCACCAGAACTGGTCCAGGTGGACAGGAGTGGGGGTGCACCCAGGTGGGGGAAAGATGGAGCCAGGTGGACAGAAGATAGGGGTGCCGCCAAGTGGAGGGATGGAGCCAGGTGGACGGGGGGGTGCAACCAGGTGGAAGAAGAATGTAGCCAGGTGGACAGGAGAGGGGGTGCAGCCAGGTGGAGGGAGGATATAGCCAGGTGGACAGGAGAGGGCAGGTGCAGCCAGGTGGACAGGAGAGGGGAGGGGCAGCCAGGTGGACAGGAGAGGGGAGGGGCAGCCAGGTGGACAGGAGAGGGGAGGTGCAGCCAGGTGGACAGGAGAGGGGAGGGGAGGTGCAGCCAGGTGGACAGGGGAGGGGAGGTGCAGCCAGGTGGACAGGAGAGGGGAGGTGCAGCTAGGTGGACAGGTGAGGGGAGGGGCAGGCAGGTGGACAGGAGAAGGGAGGGGCAGGCAGGTGGACAGGAGAAGGGAGGGACAGGCAGGTGGACAGGAGAAGGGAGGGGCAGCCAGGTGGACAGGAGAGGGGAGGTGCAGCCAGGTGGACAGGAGAAGGGAGGGGCAGCCAGGTGGACAGGAGAGGGGAGGTGCAGCCAGGTGGACAGGAGAGGGGAGGTGCAGCCAGGTGGACAGGAGAGGGGAGGTGCAGCCAGGTGGACAGGAGAGGGGAGGTGCAGCCAGGTGGACAGGAGAGGGGAGGTGCAGCCAGGTGGACAGGAGAGGGGAGGGGCAGCCAGGTGGACAGGAGAGGGGAGGGGCAGCCAGGTGGACAGGAGAGGAGAGGAGAGGTGCAGCCAGGTGGACAGGAGAGGGGAGGTGCAGCCAGGTGGAGGGATGGAGCCAGGTGGACAGGAGGGGGGTGCAGCCAGGTGGAGGGATGGAGCCAGGTGAATAGGAGCGGGGTGCAGCCAGGTGGAGGGATGGACTCAGGTGAAGAGGAGCGGGGTGCAACCAGGTGGAAGGATGTTATAGCCAGGTGGACAGGAGAGGGAATGCAGCCAGGTGGAGGGATGATATAGCCAGGTGGACAGGAGGGTGCAGCCAGGTATAGGGATGGAGTCAGATGGACAGGAGAGGGGATGCAGCCAGGTGGACAGGAGCGGGAGGTGCAGTCAAGTGGATAGGAGAGGGGAAGTGCAGACAGGTGGATAGGAGAGGGGAGGTGCATTCAGGTGGATAGGAGAGGGGAGGTGCAGCCAGGTGGCTAGGAGAGGGGAGGTGCAGCCAGGTGGATAGGAGAGGGGAGGGGCAGCCAGGTGGACAGGAGAGGGGAGGGGCAGCCAGGTGGACAGGAGAGGGGAGGGGCAGCCAGGTGGACAGGAGAGGGGAGGGGCAGCCAGGTGGACAGGAGAGGGGAGGGGCAGCCAGGTGGACAGGAGAGGGGAAGGGCAGCCAGGTGGACAGGAGAGGGGAGGGGAGGTGCAGCCAGGTGGACAGGAGAGGGGAGGGGAGGTGCAGCCAGGTGGACAGGAGAGGGGGGGGTGCAGCCAGGTGGACAGGAGAGGGGAAGTGCAGCCAGGTGGACAGGAGAGGGGAGGTGCAGCCAGGTGGACAGGAGAGGGGGTGTGCAGCCAGGTGGACAGGAGAGGGGAGGTGCAGCCAGGTGGACAGGAGAGGGGAGGTGCAGCCAGGTGGACAGGAGAGGGGGGTGTGCAGCCAGGTGGACAGGAGAGGGGAGGTGCAGCCAGGTGGACAGGAGAGGGGAGGTGCAGCCAGGTGGACAGGAGAGGGGAGGTGCAGCCAGGTGGACAGGAGAGGGGGTGTGCAGCCAGGTGGACAGGAGAGGGGGTGTGCAGTAGGCTTGTGCACAACGGAAAAATTCGGTTAGTTTCGGTTCGTTTCTTTTCGGTCCTGTTGATTCGTAATCATTCGTAATTTTGCTAGACGGGATTTTTCGTGATCGGACTAATTCGTATTTTCGCAAGCGACATTTTTCGTTGAATTTTTAGTTGATTTATAATTCGTACTTTCGGTAGAGTACATTGTTTTTAGTTGATTCTGGACACAACTCCTACTTTCGTAACTTTTTTTGGGTTCGTTGATTCGTAATTTTCTGTGTCTCTCTCACGACGACGCTGCCTATTATGCCTAATGTGCTTCGAATGGATTTGTACTTTTCTAAATACATAGCGGTTATTTGTAACGATTCGAAATCTCGTATTTTACTTTTGTTTTTTACATGCGGCTATAGCCTCCGCCCCTGTACACCATTTTGAGAGGGAGTTCAGCACGGTGTGGGAGAAGCAGAGAGCAGAGCAGAGTGAGTGTTATTGTGCTTCGTATGGATTCGTACATTCGTAACTTTTTCATAACGAATTATGCCGAAGACATTCGGGCATTCGCTATTTGCGGTATAATTTATTTCGGATTCGGTCTTATTCGTAATTGCTTTGTTTGGAAATTCGAATGCTTCCGAATGTCCGAAAGTTGCTAAATTCGGACGAATTTCGATTCGTTACGAAACGAATTGCACAAGCCTAGTGTGCAGCCAGGTGGACAGGAGAAGGGGGGTGCAGCCACGTGGAGGGATGGAGCCAGGTGAATAGGAGCGGGTTGCAGCCAGGTGGAGTGATGGAGCCAGGTGAATAGGAGCGGGGTGCAACCAGGTGGAAGGAGGGTATAGCCAGGTGGACAGGAGAGGGAATGCAGCCAGGTGGAGGGATGATATAGCCAGGTGGACAGGAGGGTGCAGCCAGGTATAGGGATGGAGTCAGATGGACAGGAGAGGGGGTGCAGCCAGGTGGATAGGAGAGGGGAAGTGCAGCCAGGTGGATAGGAGAGGGGAAGTGCAGCCAGGTGGATAGGAGAGGGGAGGTGCAGCCAGGTGGATAGGAGAGGGGAGGTGCAGCCAGGTGGATAGGAGAGGGGAGGTGCAGCCAGGTGGATAGGAGAGGGGAGGTGCAGCCAGGTGGATAGGAGAGGGGAGGTGCAGCCAGGTGGATAGGAGAGGGGAGGTGCAGCCAGGTGGATAGGAGAGGGGAGGTGCAGCCAGGTGGACAGGAGAGGGGAAGGGCAGCCAGGTGGACAGGAGAGGGGAGGGGCAGCCAGGTGGACAGGAGAGGGGAGGGGCAGCCAGGTGGACAGGAGAGGGGAGGGGAGATGCAGCCAGGTGGACAGGAGATGGGGGGTGCAGCCAGGTGGACAGGAGAGGGGGTGTGCAGCCAGGTGGACAGGAGAGGGGGTGTGCAGCCAGGTGGACAGGAGAGGGGAGGTGCAGCCAGGTGGACAGGAGAGGGGAGGGGCAGCCAGGTGGACAGGAGAGGGGAGGGGCAGCCAGGTGGACAGGAGAGGGGAGGGGCAGCCAGGTGGACAGGAGAGGGGAAGGGCAGCCAGGTGGACAGGAGAGGGGAGGGGAGGTGCAGCCAGGTGGACAGGAGAGGGGAGGGGAGGTGCAGCCAGGTGGACAGGAGAGGGGGGGTGCAGCCAGGTGGACAGGAGAGGGGAAGTGCAGCCAGGTGGACAGGAGAGGGGAGGTGCAGCCAGGTGGACAGGAGAGGGGGTGTGCAGCCAGGTGGACAGGAGAGGGGAGGTGCAGCCAGGTGGACAGGAGAGGGGAGGTGCAGCCAGGTGGACAGGAGAGGGGGGTGTGCAGCCAGGTGGACAGGAGAGGGGAGGTGCAGCCAGGTGGACAGGAGAGGGGAGGTGCAGCCAGGTGGACAGGAGAGGGGAGGTGCAGCCAGGTGGACAGGAGAGGGGGTGTGCAGCCAGGTGGACAGGAGAGGGGGTGTGCAGTAGGCTTGTGCACAACGGAAAAATTCGGTTAGTTTCGGTTCGTTTCTTTTCGGTCCTGTTGATTCGTAATCATTCGTAATTTTGCTAGACGGGATTTTTCGTGATCGGACTAATTCGTATTTTCGCAAGCGACATTTTTCGTTGAATTTTTAGTTGATTTATAATTCGTACTTTCGGTAGAGTACATTGTTTTTAGTTGATTCTGGACACAACTCCTACTTTCGTAACTTTTTTTGGGTTCGTTGATTCGTAATTTTCTGTGTCTCTCTCACGACGACGCTGCCTATTATGCCTAATGTGCTTCGAATGGATTTGTACTTTTCTAAATACATAGCGGTTATTTGTAACGATTCGAAATCTCGTATTTTACTTTTGTTTTTTACATGCGGCTATAGCCTCCGCCCCTGTACACCATTTTGAGAGGGAGTTCAGCACGGTGTGGGAGAAGCAGAGAGCAGAGCAGAGTGAGTGTTATTGTGCTTCGTATGGATTCGTACATTCGTAACTTTTTCATAACGAATTATGCCGAAGACATTCGGGCATTCGCTATTTGCGGTATAATTTATTTCGGATTCGGTCTTATTCGTAATTGCTTTGTTTGGAAATTCGAATGCTTCCGAATGTCCGAAAGTTGCTAAATTCGGACGAATTTCGATTCGTTACGAAACGAATTGCACAAGCCTAGTGTGCAGCCAGGTGGACAGGAGAAGGGGGGTGCAGCCACGTGGAGGGATGGAGCCAGGTGAATAGGAGCGGGTTGCAGCCAGGTGGAGTGATGGAGCCAGGTGAATAGGAGCGGGGTGCAACCAGGTGGAAGGAGGGTATAGCCAGGTGGACAGGAGAGGGAATGCAGCCAGGTGGAGGGATGATATAGCCAGGTGGACAGGAGGGTGCAGCCAGGTATAGGGATGGAGTCAGATGGACAGGAGAGGGGGTGCAGCCAGGTGGATAGGAGAGGGGAAGTGCAGCCAGGTGGATAGGAGAGGGGAAGTGCAGCCAGGTGGATAGGAGAGGGGAGGTGCAGCCAGGTGGATAGGAGAGGGGAGGTGCAGCCAGGTGGATAGGAGAGGGGAGGTGCAGCCAGGTGGATAGGAGAGGGGAGGTGCAGCCAGGTGGATAGGAGAGGGGAGGTGCAGCCAGGTGGATAGGAGAGGGGAGGTGCAGCCAGGTGGACAGGAGAGGGGAAGGGCAGCCAGGTGGACAGGAGAGGGGAGGGGCAGCCAGGTGGACAGGAGAGGGGAGGGGCAGCCAGGTGGACAGGAGAGGGGAGGGGAGATGCAGCCATGTGGACAGGAGATGGGAGGGGCAGCCAGGTGGACAGGAGAGGGGGTGTGCAGCCAGGTGGACAGGAGAGGGGGTGTGCAGCCAGGTGGACAGGAGAGGGGAGGTGCAGCCAGGTGGACAGGAGAGGGGAGGTGCAGCCAGGTGGACAGGAGAGGGGGTGTGCAGCCAGGTGGACAGGAGAGGGGGTGTGCAGCCAGGTGGACAGGAGAGGGGAGGTGCAGCCAGGTGGACAGGAGAGGGGGGTGCAGCCAGGTGGACAGGAGAGGGGAGGTGCAGCCAGGTGGACAGGAGAGGGGGTGTGAAGCCAGGTGGACAGGAGAGGGGAGGTGCAGCCAGGTGGACAGGAGAGGGGGTGTGCAGCCAGGTGGACAGGAGAGGGGGGGTGCAGCCAGGTGGAGGGATGGAGCCAGGTGGAAAGGAGGGGGGTGCAGCCAAGTGGAGGGGGTCACACACCAGTGATGAGGGCTTCTAGTCAGACCTTATCCCAGCGCTTCCCCCACCACCTGACACGTTCTTACCTTGGGGCACTTCTTTCCATCTCCCTCCACATGTCAGGCAGCGTGCAGCAGTTGGTGTCACCAGTCACGCACGGGAGACCTCCTCCAGCTCCTCCCCCCTTCAGCTGATCATTACATTTGGTTCCACCCCCGGGCTCCGACGGTCAGCTGCGGAGAGGCTGGGTAAGCTGCAGGAGCAGCTTTGCTTTGGGCTCCTCGCTCCTCCAGGACAAGTGGCCGGGCGGCCTCGGCCCAGCGTGTGTCCTGTGGGCCAGTCCGGGCCTGGGTGGATCCATCCTGGCTGTTTCTATGCACAATACCGCCCGCCCTGCTCCTCCAATGGCTGCACATTACCCAGAGAGGAAGGCGGGGCGGGCAGAGAGCTGACACCCACGGCTGCTGCTGGACATCAGCATGGTCTCCCCTGGCTTAGTCCGAGGAAGGGGAAGATCTGCCTGCTCCTTCTCCCCGCCCAGCCACTCTGCAGCCAGCCATATGGAGCCGCCTCTCAATACACTCTGCATCAGCCACCACCCGTTAGTGGGGGAACCGATCCTCTGGAGGGGACCCAGCTGCTGTGGCTACGCCCCTAGGCGGCAGTGCGCCCTAGGCAGCTGCCTAGTTCGCCTAGTGGAAGCGCTGGCCCTGATCACAGATCTGAGTAAGGGGCCTTACCATGTGATCAGCTGTCAGCCAATGACAGCTGATCACGTGATGTAAACAAAAGCTCGGTAATGGTTTTTGTTTTCTCCTTGTGATGACAGCGTGAGCATAAAAAAAAGGCAATCACCGGCTTATGTGCAAGGGACATCGAGCCCGAAGAGGAAGAGGCAATTCTGCGTCATCTGTGACAATCAGTAGCCCCTTCCAGCGCCACCTATCAATGCCCACCACTGGTGCCAATCAGTCCCACCTATCAGTGCCCATCACTGCCAACTATCATTGCCCATCACTGCCAACTATCATTCCAACCTAGCAGTGCCACTTCTCAGTGCCCACCAGTGCCAACTAACAATGCCATCTCTCAGTGCCCACCCTTGCTGCCTTATCAGTGCCCATCAGTGCAGCCCATCGAAGCCCATCAGTGCAGTCTCATGAGTGTACATTAATGAAGGAAACAAATTACCTTTTTTCAAAATTTTCGAACGAAATATTAAAATATCCAAATTTTTTTTTTTATTCGGTCTTTTGTATTTATAGAAAAAAAGGAAAAAACAAACGCAGAGGTGATCAAATAGCACCAAAAGAAAGCTCTATTTGTGTGAAAAAAAAAGATAAAAATAAAATTTTGGTTACAGTGTTGTATGATCGCGCAATTGTCATTCAAAGTGCATCAGCACTGAAAGTTGAAAATTGGTCTGGGCAGGAAGGGGGTTTAAGTGCCCAGTAAGCAAGTGGTTAATATAAGGCTACATGCACACGGACGTTTTTCCAGCCGCTTGTTTGAGCGTTTTTTGCAGCTTTAAAATGGCTCTCCATGTTAGCCTATGGCCTCATGCCCACCATGGCGTCTTTGAGCTGTAAATGGCATAGCCATTTTTAGGCCCCATGTACATGGAACGCTGGTGCAAAGTCTTCTGAACTAAGGTTGAAACCGGCGTTTATAAACGCGCATTTTGCCGCGTTTGCATGCCGCGTTTTCGTCTATAAGCGTTTATTTAGGAAACATCATAAGGACCCTCCCTAAGCTCAAAAAACAGTATTAACCATTTCAGCCAGTTTGTGAGACCAGAGTGAGTAGCAGCAGCTAAGAGAGCAGCAGTGTACTTGTGTTTAGCGTGTCACTTGCCACATCACTTGCCACAAGTTGTGGATTGTCCACTTGCCATGTCACCTGGCAATGTCAACTGCCCCAAGTTGTGGATTGTCCACTTGCCACATCACCTGCCCACGTCACCTGCCACGTCACCTGCCACAAGTTGTGGATTGTCCACTTGCCACGTCACCTGGCCACGTCACCTGCCACATCACCTGCCATAAGTTGTGTATTGTCCACAATGCAATGCAAGCAATTACAGTTGTTTTATATATATATTTTTAATGTTTTTTCATCATTTGCCATCATTTTAGAGTTTTTCAATGTAAAAAAATAGGTCACCTTTAAAAACGCTTATAAACGAAAAAGCGGCTAAACGCTGGTACCGTCGCTTGGCGTCTGAAACGTGGAAATCTTTGGCATCTGAACGCTTTTTTTTGCTTTCTGAAAAATGAGGTTAAACGCAACTGGGCCAGTTCACACCTTGGAAACGCAGTCCGGATGCGTTCCAGGTGCTTTTCTGCATGCGCGTTTTTGATGCGTTTTTGATGCAGTCCAGTGCTTTTTTCCCCCCCGTTTTTCTTAGGCCTCATACCCACAGAAGTTTAAAAAACGGGCTGTAAAGCTAGTACAGACCAGGAAAAAAGCTTTCAGCCGCGTTTTTCTCTCTATTCAAAATTAATGGTTCCCTATGGAAGCCCATTGATTTGAATAGAGGTGGCACAAGAAGTCGGATCAAGATGATCGGACTTGCGGGGTGACTCGTGTGCGGAGAACCTTGAAGGGGAACCCCGCGCAAATTATTTTTTTCAATTTGCGTGAGGTTTCCCCCAGGACGATACCAGACCCTTCAGTCTGGTATGGATCTTGAGGAGAAGACCGCACATCAAAAAAAATGGTGTGGGGGTTCCCCCAGGATCCATACCAGACCCTTATCCGAGCACGCAGCCCGGCAGGTCAGGAAAGGGGGGCGAGCGAGCGCCCCCCTCCTAGACCATACCAAGCCACATGCCCTCAATATGGGGGGGTTGGTGCTTTGGGGCAGGGGGGCACTGCACCCCCCCACCCCAAAGCACCTTGTCCCCATGGGGACAAGGGCCTCTTCCCGACAACCGTGGGCGTTGGTTGTCGGGGTCTGCGGGTGGGGGGCTTATCGGAATCCCGGAGCCCCCTTTAATAAGGGGGCCCCCAGCCCCCCACCCTATGTGAATGAGTATGGGGTACATCGTACCCCTACCCATTCACCTGGTGGAAAAAAATGTCAATAAAAAAACACTACACAGGTTTAAAGTAATTTATTAGGCAGGAAACTTCGGGCGGAGAGAAGAGGGAAGAAGACGACGATGAAGACTGGGCCCCCACTAGCAAAAAAGCTGGAAGAAGATAGCGGAGACTAGTGATGAGCCGAACACCCCCGGGTTCGGTTCGCACCAGAACCCGCGAACGGACCGAAAGTTCGTACGAACATTAGAACCCTATTAAATACAATGGATGCGAACGTTCGAATTCTAAAGTGCTAATTATAACAACTATTATGCATGTTATTGTCCTAAAAAGGGTTTGGGAACCCGGGTTGTGCACCAGGGGACATGTATCAATGCAAAAAGAAGTTTTAAAAACGGTCGTTTTTCGGGAGCAGTCATTTTAATGATGCATAAAGTGAAAAAAAAAAAGTCAAATATTCCTTTAAATATCGTACCTGGGGGGTGTCTAAAGTATGCCTGTGAAGTGCCACGTGTTTCCCGTGTTTAGAACGGTCCCTGCACAAAATGACACTTCTAAAGGAGAAAAAAAGCCATTTAAAACTGCTTGCGGCTTTAATGTAATGTCTGGTCCCGGTAATATGGATGAAAATCTTTAAGAAAAATGGCATAGCTACCCCATGACCCCCCCCCTACCCCAGCCCATTACCAGCCCCTTTGGGTCTTGTATGGATATTAAGGGGAACCCCGCACATAAAATAAAAAAGGCCCTATATACTCTGAACAGCCGTATACAGGCGGTGCATACAAGACAGGGACTGTAGGTTTGTTCTTATGTAGAATCTGTTTGTAATTTTGAACAGGTACATTGTTGAAGTGTAGCTCCAGCCCAAAAATCTATTTTTAAACTTTTTGGAAAACATAGGTAAGGGTTATCACCCCTGTAACATTTGTTTTGCTGTCTGTGCCCCTGTTCAGAACATTTCACCTCACTTTCCGTCCCAATGACAACTGTTTTTGAAATGTGGTGTTTTTCTTGAAACAAGGATTGCTGATAAAGCATCAGTACAGAGGAGACACCTTTCTCCCATATTAATTCTTACAGGAGAGAATTTTCCTTCCAAGGGGTAGATTTCCTCTCACTTCCTGTTGTCTTCTTGCGTTTGCAAGTAGGAGTCATTTGTAAGTTGGATGTTTGAAAGTAGGGACCTGCCGTATATACTCTGCAGAAATAGGCCCCTTAGTTGCTGGTGTTGGCACAACACTGTAAGCACTCACAGTTACTCTTGGTTGGTGCTGGAACGCCCTGCTGTCAACTATTATATCAGGAATTGTAATTACATATAATTGTTGAACAGTGGTAGTAAAAATTGGGCCTTTGATGGTGGTGCTGGTGACACAACACTGTAAGCCCTGACAGTTACTCTTGGTGGGTGCAGCAATGGGCCCTGCTGTGAATTATTAGATCAAGAATTGTAATTGCATGCCCCTGTTGAACAGGGGCTGAAAAATTGGGCCTTTCGTGGTGGTGGTGGCGTTGCCACAACACTGTAAGCCCTCAGAGTTACTCTTGGTGGGTGCAGGAATGGGCCCTGCTGTGAATTATTAGATCAAGAATTGTAATTACATGCCCCTGTTGAACAGGGGCTGAAAAATTGGGCCTTAGGCACTGGTGGCACAACACTACAACCCCTCACAGATACTGTACTTGGAGCACAGCAATGAGCCCTGTTGCAAAGTATTGCTTCAAAAATTGTAATGACACGCCCCTGTTAAACAGGGGCTGAAAAATTGGGCCTTAGGCACTGGTGCCACAACACTCCAACCCCTCACAGATACTGTACTTGGAGCACAGCAATGAGCCCTATGGCAAATTATTGCTAAAAAAATTGTAATTACACGCCCCTGTAAAACAGGGGCTGAAAAATTGGGCCTTAGCCACTGGTGGCGGCACCCATAAACAAAAATGATCTTCCAAGCTATCATCATCAATCGTATCATTGAGGACTCGGAGGAGGAGGATAGCCAGTCAACATAACAGCACAGGCACTCAGCATCAGCATCAGTCTTGAAGGGATGTGACATGTTAAAATCAATTAGTCTGTTATATCAGCATCAGGTGTGTGGTAGCTGGTGGTGATCCAAGACTGGTTCATCTTGATGAAAGTCAGTCGATCAACCGAGTCGGTGGACAGGCGCACCCTGTGATCCGTGACAAATCCTCCAGCAGCACTGAATGTGCGTTCCGAAAGAACGCTGGATGCAGGACAGGCCAGTAGCTCAATTGCATACTGTGCAAGCTCTGGCCAGTGATCCATCCTCAAGACCCAGTAAGCCAGAGGATTTTCGGTGGGGAAGGTGTCCAAGTTTGACCTTGCCCCTAGATATTCCTGCACCATGTTTATCAGACGCTGGCGATGGTTGCTGGAACCGATCATACTTTGGGGCTGCGGACTAAAGAATTGTCTGAACGCATCGGTCAGACGGCCACCTTCCCCACCGCTCCTTCTTTGACTGGCCGAAGCCTCAGCAACTCGTTGTCCAGGACCAGGAGTTTGTAACCTCCCAGTCTCTGGGAACGCGTTGCACAGACCTTTCTGCAAGGCCTCCCGGAGTTGTCTCATCCTCTGCTCCCTCTGCGACGGTAACATAAGGTCCGCAACCTTACCCTTGTACCGTGGATCAAGGAGAGTGGCCAGCCAGTAATGGTCCCTCTCCTTGATCCGAAGAATACGAGGATCCTTCCGCAGACTTTGCAGGATCAGGGAGGCCATGCAGTGTAGGTTTGCTGAGGCATTCGCTCCGGAGTCCTCTGGGTCACTAAGGACGACATGATCCGCAGCCACCTCCTCCCAGCCACGTACAAGTCCACTGGTTTCTTGGGACTGTAAATCATCCCTAAAAGACTGCTGCTGATGATGCTGAGTGCCAGCCTCCACCTCCATGCTGACACAATCCTCCTCCTCCTCCTCCTCCTCCTCCTCCTCCTCCGCCGCGATGGGTGGGACAGAAGGAACACTGTCTGGGTAAAGGGGGCCTTGAGAGGCAAGGAAGTCCTCCTCTTCCTGCCTCTGTTCTGCCTCAAGTGCCCTGTCCATTATTCCACGCAGCGTGTGCTCCAACAGGTGGACAAGAGGTACAGTGTCACTGATGCATGCACTGTCACTGCTCACCATCCTCGTGGCCTCCTCAAATGGTGCCAGGACAGTGCATGCATCCCTGATCATGCCCCACTGGCGTGGAGAAAAAAAACCAAGCTCCCCTGACCCTGTCCTGGTGCCGTAGTCGCACAGGTACTCATTGATGGCCCTCTGCTGCGTGTGCAGCCGCTGCAGCATGGCCAACGTTGAGTTCCACCTGGTGGGCATGTCACATATAAGGCGGTTCTTGGGCAGGTTCAACTCCTTTTGCAGCTCAGCCAGGCGAGCACTGGCATTATAAGATCTGCGGAAATGCACACAGACTTTCCTGGCCTGCCTCAGGACATCCTGTAAGCCCGGGTACCTGCCCAAGAACCGCTGCACCACCAGGTTAAGGACGTGAGCCACACAGGGCACATGGGTCAGTTGTCCCTGTCGGAGGGCGGAGAGGAGGTTGGTGCCATTGTCGCAAACCACCATTCCTGGCTTAAGCTGGCGTGGCGTCAACCACCTCTCGGCCTGGCCCTGCAGAGCAGACAGGACCTCTGCCCCAGTGTGGCTTCTGTCCCCCAAACACACCAGCGCAAGCACGGCATGGCATCTTTTTGCCTGCGTACTTGCGTAGCCCCTTGAACGCCTACGGAGCACCGCTGGTTCCGAGGACAAACCACAGGAAGAGGCCATGGAGGAAGAAGAAGAGGAGGGGGTGGAGGAGAGAGGTGTGTCACAACCAGTAGTAGCATTTTGGAGGCGTGGCGGTGGAACAACCTCCAACACTACTGCACCTTGTCCTGCATCCTTCCCAGCTGCCAAAAGAGTGACCCAATGGGCCGTGAAAGAAAGGTAACGTCCCTGTCCATGCCTGCTGGACCATGAGTCAGCGGTAATATGCACCTTACCGCTGACCGCCCTGTCCAGCGAGGCCAAGACATTGCCTTCCACATGCCGGTAGAGAGCCGGAATAGCCTTCCGTGAGAAAAAGTGGCGTTTGGGAACCTGCCACTGAGGAACCGCACATTGCACAAACTCACGGAAGGGGGCCGAGTCTACCAACTGAAAAGGCAGCAGTTGAAGCGCTAGCAATTTAGCCAAGCTAGCATTCAACCGCTGGGCATGTGGATGGCTGGGAGTGAACTTCTTTCGACGGTCCAGCAGCTGGGGCAGGGAAATTTGCCTGCTAGAATCGGACGTCGGTGTACTGCTAGCAGAGTGGCCGCAACTACTTGGCTGTGACACACCTAATTCTACACCTTCATTCCTCTCAGTGCATGTTTCAGAGAGGACTGAAGTTATAGTGGGGTTGGAGATCCCAGCTGATGCGGTGCAAGGAGAGGTCCGCTTTGTTCTTTGGTGTGGGTCTTTGAGGTAGGCTTGCCAACGAGCTGCATGGCAGGTCAACATATGTCTGGTCAGGCATGTGGTACCCAAGCGGCTGATGTTTTGGCCACGCGATATACGCTTGAGACATATGTTGCAAACAGCAGCTGTGCGATCTGATGCACTAGCCTCAAAAAAGGCCCACACCAAAGAACTTTTTGAATGACGGGCAGAGGCAGCGCCCTGCACAGGCGGAGCTCTGCGGTGTGATTCCGTCGGTGTACTGCCCTTACGCTGGCCACCAAAGGGCATCCTGCCTGGTTGGAGATGTGCCTCCTCCTCATCCTCCTCCTCCTCCTCTCTCCTATTAGGCACCCACGTGGAGTCAGTGACCTCATCATCCCCTCCCTCCTCATCACTGGAGCCAATCTGGCAGTATGCTGCAGCTGCTGGAACATGACTGCCAGATTGTTGTCCTCCTTGAGCATCCCCTCTGTCTGCTCTCACGCTACTGCCTTCCTGTAGCTGGGTTTCATCATCAGACCCTTCGAAACGCTGGGCATCCTCCTGGAGCATGTACCCAACACTGTGCTCAAACAGTTCAGGGGACTCCTCAGGAGGAGGACATGGTGGGTCTAGGGAAGGAGTGACTGATGATGAGTCTGACATTGATACCAGGGAAGAGGACGCTTTGGCAGCTGCTTTGCCAGTACCCTGAGCCTGGGTGAGAGAGGATGAGGAGGAGGAGGAGGGCTTGGTCATCCACTCTACCAAGTCTTCGGCATGATGTGGCTCAACATGTCCAGCTGCCGAAAAGAAGGACAAGCGTGTCCCATGGCCATGTGCTGATGACAATGCACCGCGTCCACGACCAGCACTGTTGCCCCCAGACACAGAGCCTGCTTGCCCTCTTTTATTGCCTCCTGACTGTCTGCCTCTCCTTGTTTGCCTTCCAGACATTCTAATAGATGGCCTGCAGGGAGATGGGAAAAAAGCAATAAGGGCTACCTTCAGGTGTCCTTCTCTGTCCCTTTTACTTAAGGATTTCTAAATATGGTTGAGGATGATTGCTTTTGCACAGAATAGCACAACGACAATTTCCCTGACTGTCCAAAAAACAAGGATTTCAAAGATGGTTGATGAGGAATGCTTTAGCACACTATAGCACAAGGAGAATTTCCCTCACTGTCCTTCCCTGTCCCTAGAAACAAGGATTATCACAGTGAAAGAAACTGACACTCTTCCTACCTATAGTTTTCTGTCCCTAGAAAAAATGTTTTTTTAAAGCACACTATAGCACAAGGAGAATTTCCCTCACTGTCCTTCCCTGTCCCTAGAAACAAGGATTATCACAGTGAAAGAAACTGACACTCTTCCTACCTATAGTTTTCTGTCCCTAGAAAAAATGTTTTTTTAAAGCACACTATAGCACAAGGAGAATTTCCCTCACTGTCCTTCCCTGTCCCTAGAAACAAGGATTATCACAGTGAAAGAAACTGACACTCTTCCTACCTATAGTTTTCTGTCCCTAGAAAAAATGTTTTTTTAAAGCACACTATAGCACAAGGAGAATTTCCCTCACTGTCCTTCCCTGTCCCTAGAAACAAGGATTCGCACAGTAAAACACACTGACACTCTCCCTACCTATAGTTTTCTGTCCCTAGAAAAAATGTTTTTTTAAAGCACACTATAGCACAAGGAGAATTTCCCTCACTGTCCTTCCCTGTCCCTAGAAACAAGGATTATCACAGTGAAAGAAACTGACACTCTTCCTACTGTGAGGGGGTTAGCTCGGCAGCGGGTGTGTGTGACCCCCGAGATGGGCTCCCCACACAAAAACAGGCCCAGCAAACGGAGGTTGTGGTTTTCAAAATCAAAAAGGTGCGGTTTATTTTCTATTTACAGTGACAAAACACAGCAAAGCAAAAGAAACATAAACAAAATAAATCCTGGTCAACTTGACCTCTGACTAAACATACAGGTTTCCTAACTAACAACTGGGATCAGCCTAGTGCTGTCCTAGTCCCTAAGTCCCTGGTTTTAAATGTCCAAGCAAATAGCCACACAGGCTTTGTCTCACCGCACAGGGGTTCACTCTCCCTAGACAGTCCACACAGGTCTGGTTCCAGGCATGAGCTAACATCTAATGAAGCTGGGAGTTCTTATAGAGGCCTAAATGAGCTGACAAGCTTCAGCTGGTCTCATCAACTCCCTGTCTGCACGACGCCCCACACTCTCCCTAGAGGTATGAGTCATCCATGAGCCCACTAGCCTCAGCTGGGCTTATACAACTCTCCACCTAGTTGTATAAGTCGGCGTAAAGCCTGAATCTGGGCGAAATATATCTACCCCCCTGGGTGCAACCAGGTGACTTTACCTTCCTGCTGTCACATACCCCCCCCTCTTGTTTTAACCTCAGGGTTGGAACACCAGCAATCAGGCATTCATGTACTCGAGACAAAGCATCCACATTCCCCATTTGAACGCCAGGGCGATGCTTTACTGTGAAGTTGAATTCCTGGAGGGCCAGGAACCACCTATTCACTCTTCTATTTGTTTCCTTGTTTTGAGCCATCCACTTTAACGGAGCGTGATCCGTAACCATGTCAAAGTGCCTACCTAGCAGGTAGTACCGAAGGGAATCTAGAGCCCACTTCCCCGCTAAACACTCCTTTTCAACGGTGGCGTAATTTACCTCATGGGACTTCAACTTCCTGCTGAGGTAAATGACTGGGTGCTCTTCCCCGTTCCAGACCTGGGACAATACTGCTCCTAACCCCACATCTGACGCATCACTTTGTACGACAAAGTCTTTAGAGAAGTCGGGTGAGTACAACACTGGCTGGCTACATAAGGCTTGTTTCAAGAATTGGAATGCTGCCTCAGCCTCGGGGGTCCATTTAATCATGACCGACCCTTTCCCCTTCGTCAGGTTGGTTAGGGGCACAGCCTTAGAAGCAAAGTGGGGAATGAATCGCCGATAATACCCAGCGATTCCCAGAAAGGCTCGTACCTGCTTCTTGCTGTTGGGACGTGGCCAACTCTGGATGGCCTCGACTTTGTTGAGTTGGGGTTTTATTACTCCCCTCCCAATGGTGTACCCAAGATATTTGGCCTCCTCCTGCCCAATGGTACACTTCTTGGGGTTAGCCGTAAACCCCGCTTCCCGAACAGAGTCCAGGACTGCTTGCACTTTTGGCAGATGTGAGGCCCAATCTGTGCTATGGACAATTATGTCATCCAGGTAAGCCGCAGCATACTTCCGATGGGGCCTCAGCATCTGGTCCATTTTCCGCTGGAATGTGGCCGGCGCATTCTGTAACCCGAACGGCATTCTTTTATATTGGAACGCCCCGTCTGGGGTTACAAATGCGGTTTTCTCTTTGGCCGACTTGGCCAGGGGGATTTGCCAATACCCTTTTGTGAGGTCAAGAGTCGTCATGTATCGGGCTGTTCCCAGCCGGTCGATCAACTCATCTATACGTGGCATGGGGTAGGTGTCAAATTTTGTAACTTTGTTCAACTGTCTTAAATCGTTACAAAATCGCCAGCTCCCATCCGGTTTAGGCACCAACACAATGGGACTAGACCAATCACTTTGGGACTCCTCTATCACCCCTAAGTTCAGCATTTTCTGTACTTCCTCCCGTATTGCCTCCCGTCGGGCCTCTGGGATCCGATAGGGTTTTAACTTCACCCTTTCACCGGGCGGGGTAATGATGTCATGCTCTACCCCAGATGTTTGTCCCGGCAGCTCATAGAATACCTCCTTGTTGCGAAGCACAAACTCCTTAACCTCCTGTTGTTGGGGTTGTGACAAGGTGGCTGCTATTCCAACCTCCGGAATCACGCAACCAGTTTGAGCTGGTGACCAAGTGTCTGCGACTAGGGACTCTCTATCCCTCCAGGCTTTCAACAGATTAACGTGTGTGACAGCAGGAAGGTAAAGTCACCTGGTTGCATCCAGGGGGGTAGATATATTTCGCCCAGATTCAGGCTTTACGCCGATTTATACAGCTAGGTGGAGAGTTGTATAAGCCCAGCTGAGACTAGTGGGCTCATTGATGACTCATACCTCTAGGGAGAGGGCTGGGCGTCGTGCAGACAGGGAGTTGATGAGTCCAGCTGAACCTTGTCAGCTCATTTAGGCCTCTATAAGAAAGCCCAGATTCATTAGATGTTGGCTCATGCCTGGAAGCAGACCTGTGTGGACTGTCTAGGGAGAGTGAACCCCTGTGCGGTGAGAGAAAGCCTGTGTGGCTATATTTTGCTTGGACATTTAAAACCAGGGACTAGGACAGCACTAGGCTGATCCCAGTCGTTAGTTAGGAAACCTGTAAGTTTAGTCAGAGGTCAAGTTGACCAGGATTTATTTTGTGTTTGTTTTTTTTGCCTTGCTGTGTTTTTGTCACTGTAAATGGAAAATAAACCGCACCTTTTTTGATTTTGAAAACCACAACCTCCGTCTGCTGGGCCTGTTTTTGGGTGGGGAGCCCATCCCGGGGGTCACACATACCCGCTGCCGAGCTAGCCCCCTCACAGTTGGTGGAGAACCAGTGGCAGTTTTTTTTTAAGCCAGCATGGAGGAGATACTGAAACAGCTGGCTCTAGCAAATGCCAATCAACAGCAGACAAATGCAGGTTTGCAAAGGAGCCTTGCAGCCCAGCAGCAAGCTCATCAACAGAGCCTTGCAACTTTACAACAGAGTCTGGAGGCTCAGCAACAAGCCCAACAGCAATCTGAGGCCCGCTTCATAGACCTGTTGCAGAAGCAAGAGCAGAGACTACAACAACAGATGGAAGCAGTAATGCAGCAACGTCCGCAGACCGGTGAGGAAAGCCGTCCCACTAATACCGCGTCCTTTGGGGCGAGTCGTTTATTGACAAAAATGACTGGAGAGGATGATCCAGAGGTATTTTTGACCACATTTGAAAGGACCGCTGAAAGAGAAAAGTGGCCTGAGGAGCAGTGGGCTGGACTGGTGGCTCCTCTGTTAACGGGTGAATCGCAGAAAGCTTACTATGACCTAGAGCCTGACCAAGCAAAAGACTATGTGATGCTAAAAGCTGAAATATTGGCAAGGCTGGGTGTCACCCTGGCTGTCCGGGCTCAGCGTGTGCATAACTGGACTTTCCAGCTTGGAAAACCCCCCAGGTCTCAAATGTATGATCTCATTCACCTGAGCAGAAAGTGGCTACAGCCAGAGACTTTGTCCGCACCAAAGATTGTGGAACGTGTTGTAATGGATCGGTTTTTGAGAGCTCTTCCTACTGCCATCCAAAAGTGGGTAAGCCATGGAGACCCAGAGACGGCCGATGGTCTTGTGGATCGTGTGGAGAAATACTTGGCTACAGAGAACCTGACGGCCTCTTCCAGAGACACTCGGACTTTCCACCCTAAGACCAGACCATCCCCAGGGGCGGATAAGATGATTCCAAGGGGTAAGGGTGGAGAGAGTGAGAGGGTGGGAGCTCTACCCCAAGTTTGGCGAGAACAGCCTGGGAAATCAGCGGCTCAAGAGGCGGCAAGAAGGATCATTTGCTACCGCTGCCGGCAAGCGGGACATATTGCAGCAAATTGCCCGGTTTTGGAGGAACCCATGCAGTGTGACTTTCTGACGGGCAGACGTCAGTCGCTGTGTGCGACAGTCGCATGCACTGCCATTCGGGGAACTGAGAAACATTTATGCAAAATGTGTATTAATGGTAGAAATGTTGTGGTATTGCTGGATTCAGGTAGCCTTGTGACCCTGATAAAGGCTGAGTTAGTTAAAACAGAGGTCTCTGGGAATAGCAAGGTAGCCGTTATTTGTGTGCATGGGGACACCCGAGAGTATCCAGTGACTACAGTGTGTTTCGAGACCCCCAAAGGTACCCTTTCTCATCCAGTGGGCTTAGTGTCTCAGTTACCGCATGACGCCATTGTGGGAAGGGATTTTCCGAAGTTCTGGGAACTGTGGGATGATCATGAGCCCCCCACTGGTGCCCCTATGTACCAGGAATATGATAGCCAGAACTCCTCTGAGAGTGGTGAGGACTCTCCCGAATTTCCCTTGTCAGTATTGGCAGGGGAGACTCAAGAAACTGGAGAGGAGCCCACCTCCTCAGACGAAAACCTACCGTCTGTGGAGTTTTCTGATCTTGAGGTTCACAGGGAAAACTTTGCCACAGAACAGTTGAAAGACCCCGCCCTAATAAAGGCACGGGAAAACGTAGTGAAAATAGATGGCGAGTTAGTGAACCCAGATAATACCTGCACTTACCCATACTTCAGCGTAGAGAAGGACCTACTGTATCGGGTGGCAAAAAGGGCAGAAGAAACCGTTGAGCAGCTGGTGGTGCCCAAACCTTACAGGAAGTTGGTGTTGGAGTTGGCCCATGGGCACATTCTTGGAGGTCATCTGGGGACAGAGAAAACCCGAGAGAGGGTATTACAGAGATTCTATTGGCCTGGGGTGATGAAGGACATAGAAAATTATTGTTCCTCCTGCCCTGTGTGTCAGAGGTCGGCCCCGATGCCACACTTCCGTAGCCCGCTGGTCCCTCTACCCATCATTGAGGTCCCGTTTGAGAGAATCGCAATGGATTTGGTAGGTCCTATAATCAAGTCCGCTAGGGGGCACCAGTACATATTGGTTATAATGGACTATGCCACCCGTTATCCAGAAGCGATCCCTCTCAGAAATACCTCGGCCAAAACCATAGCCAAAGAGCTATCTCTTGTTTTTAGCCGGGTGGGTATTTGTAAAGAACTGCTTACGGACCAAGGTACACCCTTTATGTCCCGGGTTATGAAGGAGCTGTGTAAATTGTTCAAAGTGACGCAATTACGTACATCTGTGTATCACCCCCAAACCGATGGGCTGGTTGAAAGATTCAACAAAACCCTAAAACAAATGTTGAAGAAAGTGGTGGATAGGGATGGAAAGGATTGGGACTGTCTACTTCCTTATTTGATGTTTGCTATTAGGGAGGTGCCCCAATCCTCTACGGGATTCTCCCCCTTTGAGTTACTGTATGGGAGACACCCAAGAGGGCTGTTGGATATTGCCAAGGAAACTTGGGAAAGTGAGAGTTCTCCCCACAGGAGTGTGATTGAGCATGTCGCCCTGATGCAAGATCGAATTGCACAGGTAATGCCCATCGTGAAGGAACATTTGGCCCAAGCGCAGTTGGCACAGCAGAGAGTGTACAACCGTGGAGCCAAGACCCGTACCTTTTCCCCGGGGGATAGGATATTGGTACTTGTCCCTACGGTTGAAAGTAAATTCCTTGCCAAATGGCAAGGCCCCTACGAGATAATGGAAAAAGTGAGCGAAGTGAATTACAAGGTCAGACAACCAGGAAGGCGAAAGCCCGAACAGATCTATCACGTTAATCTGTTGAAAGCCTGGAGGGATAGAGAGTCCCTAGTCGCAGACACTTGGTCACCAGCTCAAACTGGTTGCGTGATTCCTGAGGTTGGAATCGCAGCCACCTTGTCACAACCCCAACAACAGGAGGTTAAGGAGTTTGTGCTTCGCAACAAGGAGGTATTCTCTGAGCTGCCGGGACAAACATCTGGGGTAGAGCATGACATTATTACCCCGCCCGGTGAAAGGGTGAAGTTAAAACCCTATCGGATCCCAGAGGCCCGACGGGAGGCAATACGGGAGGAAGTACAGAAAATGCTGAACTTAGGGGTGATAGAGGAGTCCCAAAGTGATTGGTCTAGTCCCATTGTGTTGGTGCCTAAACCGGATGGGAGCTGGCGATTTTGTAACGATTTTCGTCAGTTGAACAAAGTTACAAAATTTGACACCTACCCCATGCCACGTATAGATGAGTTGATCGACCGGCTGGGAACAGCCCGATACATGACGACTCTTGACCTCACAAAAGGGTATTGGCAAATCCCCCTGGCCAAGTCAGCCAAAGAGAAAACCGCATTTGTAACCCCAGACGGGGCGTTCCAATATAAAAGAATGCCGTTCGGGTTACAGAATGCGCCGGCCACATTCCAGCGGAAAATGGACCAGATGCTGAGGCCCCATCGGAAGTATGCTGCGGCTTACCTGGATGACGTAATTGTCCATAGCACAGATTGGGCCTCACATCTGCCAAAAGTGCAAGCAGTCCTGGACTCTGTTCGGGAAGCAGGGTTTACGGCTAACCCCAAGAAGTGTACCATTGGGCAGGAGGAGGCCAAATATCTTGGGTACACCATTGGGAGGGGAGTAATAAAACCCCAACTCAACAAAGTCGAGGCCATCCAGAGTTGGCCACGTCCCAACAGCAAGAAGCAGGTACGAGCCTTTCTGGGAATCGCTGGGTATTATCGGCGATTCATTCCCCACTTTGCTTCTAAGGCTGTGCCCCTAACCAACCTGACGAAGGGGAAAGGGTCGGTCATGATTAAATGGACCCCCGAGGCTGAGGCAGCATTCCAATTCTTGAAACAAGCCTTATGTAGCCAGCCAGTGTTGTACTCACCCGACTTCTCTAAAGACTTTGTCGTACAAAGTGATGCGTCAGATGTGGGGTTAGGAGCAGTATTGTCCCAGGTCTGGAACGGGGAAGAGCACCCAGTCATTTACCTCAGCAGGAAGTTGAAGTCCCATGAGGTAAATTACGCCACCGTTGAAAAGGAGTGTTTAGCGGTGAAGTGGGCTCTAGATTCCCTTCGGTACTACCTGCTAGGTAGGCACTTTGACATGGTTACGGATCACGCTCCGTTAAAGTGGATGGCTCAAAACAAGGAAACAAATAGAAGAGTGAATAGGTGGTTCCTGGCCCTCCAGGAATTCAACTTCACAGTAAAGCATCGCCCTGGCGTTCAAATGGGGAATGTGGATGCTTTGTCTCGAGTACATGAATGCCTGATTGCTGGTGTTCCAACCCCGAGGTTAAAACAAGAGGGGGGGGTATGTGACAGCAGGAAGGTAAAGTCACCTGGTTGCATCCAGGGGGGTAGATATATTTCGCCCAGATTCAGGCTTTACGCCGATTTATACAGCTAGGTGGAGAGTTGTATAAGCCCAGCTGAGACTAGTGGGCTCATTGATGACTCATACCTCTAGGGAGAGGGCTGGGCGTCGTGCAGACAGGGAGTTGATGAGTCCAGCTGAACCTTGTCAGCTCATTTAGGCCTCTATAAGAAAGCCCAGATTCATTAGATGTTGGCTCATGCCTGGAAGCAGACCTGTGTGGACTGTCTAGGGAGAGTGAACCCCTGTGCGGTGAGAGAAAGCCTGTGTGGCTATATTTTGCTTGGACATTTAAAACCAGGGACTAGGACAGCACTAGGCTGATCCCAGTCGTTAGTTAGGAAACCTGTAAGTTTAGTCAGAGGTCAAGTTGACCAGGATTTATTTTGTGTTTGTTTTTTTTGCCTTGCTGTGTTTTTGTCACTGTAAATGGAAAATAAACCGCACCTTTTTTGATTTTGAAAACCACAACCTCCGTCTGCTGGGCCTGTTTTTGGGTGGGGAGCCCATCCCGGGGGTCACACATACCCGCTGCCGAGCTAGCCCCCTCACACGTGATAGATCTGTTCGGGCTTTCGCCTTCCTGGTTGTCTGACCTTGTAATTCACTTCGCTCACTTTTTCCATTATCTCGTAGGGGCCTTGCCATTTGGCAAGGAATTTACTTTCAACCGTAGGGACAAGTACCAGTATCCTATCCCCCGGGGAAAAGGTACGGGTCTTGGCTCCACGGTTGTACACTCTCTGCTGTGCTAACTGCGCTTGGGCCAAATGTTCCTTCACGATGGGCATTACCTGTGCAATTCGGTCTTGCATCAGGGCGACATGCTCAATCACACTCCTGTGGGGAGAACTCTCACTTTCCCAAGTTTCCTTGGCAATATCCAACAGCCCTCTTGGGTGTCTCCCATACAGTAACTCAAAGGGGGAGAATCCCGTAGAGGATTGGGGCACCTCCCTAATAGCAAACATCAGATAAGGAAGTAGACAGTCCCAATCCTTTCCATCTCTATCCACCACTTTCTTCAACATTTGTTTTAGGGTTTTGTTGAACCTTTCAACCAGCCCATCGGTTTGGGGGTGATACACAGATGTACGTAATTGCGTCACTTTGAACAATTTACACAGCTCCTTCATAACCCGGGACATAAAGGGTGTACCTTGGTCCGTAAGCAGTTCTTTACAAATACCCACCCGGCTAAACACAAGAGATAGCTCTTTGGCTATGGTTTTGGCCGAGGTATTTCGGAGAGGGATCGCTTCTGGATAACGGGTGGCATAGTCCATTATAACTAATATGTACTGGTGCCCCCTAGCGGACTTGATTATAGGACCTACCAAATCCATGGCGATCCTCTCAAACGGGACCTCAATGATGGGTAGAGGGACCAGCGGGCTACGGAAATGTGGCATCGGGGCCGACCTCTGACACACAGGGCAGGAGGAACAATAATTTTCTATGTCCTTCATCACCCCCGGCCAATAGAATCTCTGTAATACCCTCTCTCGGGTTTTCTCTGTCCCCAGATGACCTCCAAGAATGTGCCCATGGGCCAACTCCAACACCAACTTCCTGTAAGGTTTGGGCACCACAAGCTGCTCAACGGTTTCTTCTGCCCTTTTTGCCACCCGATACAGTAGGTCCTTCTCTACGCTGAAGTATGGGTAAGTGCAGGTATTATCTGGGTTCACTAACTCGCCATCTATTTTCACTACGTTTTCCCGTGCCTTTATTAGGGCGGGGTCTTTCAACTGTTCTGTGGCAAAGTTTTCCCTGTGAACCTCAAGATCAGAAAACTCCACAGACGGTAGGTTTTCGTCTGAGGAGGTGGGCTCCTCTCCAGTTTCTTGAGTCTCCCCTGCCAATACTGATAAGGGAAATTCCGGAGAGTCCTCACCACTCTCAGGGGAGTTCTGGCTATCACATTCCTGGTACATAGGGGCACCAGTGGGGGGCTCAGGATCATCCCACAGTTCCCAGAACTTCGGAAAATCCCTTCCCACAATGGCGTCATGCGGTAACTGGGATACTAAGCCCACTGGATGAGAGAGGGTACCTTTGGGGGTCTCGAAACACACTGTAGTCACTGGATACTCTCGGGTGTCCCCATGCACACAAATAACAGCTACCTTGCTATTCCCAGAGACCTCTGTTTTAACTAACTCAGCCTTTATCAGGGTCACAAGGCTACCTGAATCCAGCAATACCACAACATTTCTACCATTAACACACATTTTGCATAAATGTTTCTCAGTTCCTCGAATGGCAGTGCATGCGACTGTCGCACACAGCGACTGACGTTTGCCCGTCAGAAAGTCACACTGCATGGGTTCCTCCACAACCGGGCAATTGGCTGCAATATGTCCCGCTTGCCGGCAGCGGTAGCAAACGATCCTTCTTGCGGCCTCTTGAGCCGCTGATTTCCCAGGCTGTTCTCGCCAAACTTGGGGTAGAGCTCCCACCCTCTCACTCTCTCCACCCTCACCCCTTGGAATCCTCTTATCCGCCCCTGGGGATGGTCTGGTCTTAGGGTGGAAAGTCCGAGTGTCTCTGGAAGAGGTCGTCAGGTTCTCTGTAGCCAAGTATTTCTCCACACGATCCACAAGACCATCGGCCGTCTCTGGGTCTCCATGGCTTACCCACTTTTGGATGGCAGTAGGAAGAGCTCTCAAAAACCGATCCATTACAACACGTTCCACAATCTTTGGTGCGGACAAAGTCTCTGGCTGTAGCCACTTTCTGCTCAGGTGAATGAGATCATACATTTGAGACCTGGGGGGTTTTCCAAGCTGGAAAGTCCAGTTATGCACACGCTGAGCCCGGACAGCCTGGGTGACACCCAGCCTTGCCAATATTTCAGCTTTTAGCATTGCATAGTCTTTTGCTTGGTTAGGCTCTAGGTCATAGTAAGCTTTCTGCGATTCACCAGTTAACAGAGGAGCCACCAGTCCAGCCCACTGCTCCTCAGGCCACTTTTCTCTTTCAGCGGTCCTTTCAAATGTGGTCAAAAATACCTCTGGATCATCCTCTCCAGTCATTTTTGTCAATAAACGACTCACCCCAAAGGACGCGGTATTAGTGGGACGGCTTTCCTCACTGGTCTGCGGACGTTGCTGCATTGCTGCTTCCATCTGTTGTTGTAGTCTCTGCTCTTGCTTCTGCAACAGGTCTATGAAGCGGGCCTCAGATTGCTGCTGGGCTTGTTGCTGAGCCTCCAGACTCTGTTGCAAAGTTGCGTTTGTCTGCTGCTGGGCTGCAAGGCTCTGTTGATGAGCTTGCTGCTGGGCTGCGAAGTTCTGTTGTTGAGCTGCAAGGCTCTTTTGCAAACCTGCATTTGTCTGCTGTTGATTGGCATTTGCTAGAGCCAGCTGCTTCAGTATCTCCTCCATGCTGGCTTAAAAAAAAACTGCCACTGGTTCTCCACCAACTGTGAGGGGGTTAGCTCGGCAGCGGGTGTGTGTGACCCCCGAGATGGGCTCCCCACACAAAAACAGGCCCAGCAAACGGAGGTTGTGGTTTTCAAAATCAAAAAGGTGCGGTTTATTTTCTATTTACAGTGACAAAACACAGCAAAGCAAAAGAAACATAAACAAAATAAATCCTGGTCAACTTGACCTCTGACTAAACATACAGGTTTCCTAACTAACAACTGGGATCAGCCTAGTGCTGTCCTAGTCCCTAAGTCCCTGGTTTTAAATGTCCAAGCAAATAGCCACACAGGCTTTGTCTCACCGCACAGGGGTTCACTCTCCCTAGACAGTCCACACAGGTCTGGTTCCAGGCATGAGCTAACATCTAATGAAGCTGGGAGTTCTTATAGAGGCCTAAATGAGCTGACAAGCTTCAGCTGGTCTCATCAACTCCCTGTCTGCACGACGCCCCACACTCTCCCTAGAGGTATGAGTCATCCATGAGCCCACTAGCCTCAGCTGGGCTTATACAACTCTCCACCTAGTTGTATAAGTCGGCGTAAAGCCTGAATCTGGGCGAAATATATCTACCCCCCTGGGTGCAACCAGGTGACTTTACCTTCCTGCTGTCACACTACCTATAGTTTTCTGTCCCTAGAAAAAATGTTTTTTTAAAGCACACTATAGCACAAGGAGAATTTCCCTCACTGTCCTTCCCTGTCCCTAGAAACAAGGATTATCACAGTGAAAGAAACTGACACTCTTCCTACCTATAGTTTTCTGTCCCTAGAAAAAATGTTTTTTTAAAGCACACTATAGCACAAGGAGAATTTCCCTCACTGTCCTTCCCTGTCCCTAGAAACAAGGATTATCACAGTGAAAGAAACTGACACTCTTCCTACCTATAGTTTTCTGTCCCTAGAAAAAATGTTTTTTTAAAGCACACTATAGCACAAGGAGAATTTCCCTCACTGTCCTTCCCTGTCCCTAGAAACAAGGATTATCACAGTGAAAGAAACTGACACTCTTCCTACCTATAGTTTTCTGTCCCTAGAAAAAATGTTTTTTTAAAGCACACTATAGCACAAGGAGAATTTCCCTCACTGTCCTTCCCTGTCCCTAGAAACAAGGATTATCACAGTGAAAGAAACTGACACTCTTCCTACCTATAGTTTTCTGTCCCTAGAAAAAATGTTTTTTTAAAGCACACTATAGCACAAGGAGAATTTCCCTCACTGTCCTTCCCTGTCCCTAGAAACAAGTATTATCACAGTGAAAGAAACTGACACTCTCCCTACCTATCCTTCTCTTTCCCTAAACTAAAGGAATCCAGGTTAAGCAAGAAAAAATAAATGTCACTGTCCCTGCCTATGCTTCTCTTTCCCTGCTCCGGAACACACTACACTAGGCCGCCGTGCTGGCGGCCTTTTATAGTGTGGGGCGTGTACTAAACACCCTCAGCAATAATTGGCCACAGGCATCCTGCCTGTGGCCAATCATTGCTCTCCTCGCTGCCGGCGCTGTGATTGGCCAAGCATGCGGGGTCACAGTGCATGCTTGGCCAATCACAGCGCCTGGATGACACTGCGATGGCGTAGTGCATTGTGGGCCGTTCGCGTCACTCGAATTAGGCGCGAACGGCCCAAATCGTTCGATCTTCGTCGAACGATCGAACAGCCGATGTTCGAGTCGAACGTATGTTCGACTCGAACACCGAGCTCATCCCTAGCGGAGACGCCCGCCAGAAGGCAGAAAGAACCGGAGAGCATGGAGAAAGCACCGGAGAGCGGGAGAAGAACCAGAGAGCACGGAGATGACACCGGAGAGCAGAAGAAGAGACCCCCGAAGTCGGAAGAGACCCCCGCAGTTGGAAGAAGACCCCCGAAGTCGGAAGAAGACCCCAGGAGCTGTCCAAATAAATTACTTTAAAAACCTGTGTAGTGTTTCTTTATTGACATTTTTTTCCACCAGGTGAATGGGTAGGGGTACGATGTACCCCATACTCATTCACATAGGGTGGGGGGCCGGGATCTGGGGGCCCCTTATTAAGGGGGCTCCCGGATTCCGATAAGCACCCCGCCCACAGACCCCGACAACCAATGGCCAGGGTTGTCGGGAAGAGGCCCTTGTCCTCATCAACATGGGGGCAGGGTGCTCTGGGGTGGGGGGGCCGCAGCTCGCCCCCTGTCCCAGAGCACCAAACCCCCCATGTTGAGGGCATGCGGCCTGGTACGGTTCAGGAGGGAGGGGGGGCCACTCTCATCCCCCCCCTTTTCCCCTGCGGCCTGCCAGGTTGCATGCTCGGATAAGGGTCTGGTTTGGATTTTGAGGGGACCCCCACGCCGTTTTTCGGCTTGAGGGGTTCACCTTAAAATCCAGACCAGACCTAAGGGTCTGGTTTGGATTTTGGGGGGACCCCCCTGCCGTTTTTTCGACGTAGGGGTTCCTCTTCAAATCCAGACCAGACCCAAGGGCCTGGTATGCTCCTGGAGGGGGAACCCATGCCGGTTTTTTATTTAAAATTTGGCCTGGAGTTCCCCCTCAAGATTCATACCAAACACAGTGCCTGCTATTGGCGGGGATCCAAGTTGGATCCCCCTTCATTGAAAGTCGGACATATGTCGGCTTCATGTCGCAGGGCAAAGTCGGAGCCAAAGTAGGACAGATGTCATGTCGCACTAGTGTGAACCCAGCCTAAATACAACTACACTGCTGCTCTCAGCTGCTCATATCACTCTGGTCTCACTAAATAGCTAAAATCGTAAATAATACTGTTTTTGGAGCTTAGGGCGGCTCCTTATCATATACATGCAAATCTGGTAAAACACGGCATGCAAACACCACAAAGCGCGCCTTTCTAAACGCCACTTTCAACCTTAGTTCAGAACACTTTGCACCAGCGTCCCGTCTACATGGGGCCTAAAAACGCCTATGCCATTTACAGTTCCAAAACGCCATGGTGGCCATGAGGCCATAGGCTAACATGGAGAGATGTTTTTAAGCTGCAAAAAATGCTCAAACAAGCGGTTGGAAAAACGTCCGTGTGCATGTAGCCTTATATTAACCACTTGCGCACTGCCCAGACCAAGTTTCACATTTCAGCGCTGATGCACTTTTAATGACAATTGCGCGCTCATACAACACTGTAACCCAATGAAAATGTTTTATTTGTTGGCACACAAATAGAGCTTGCTTTTGGTGCTATTTGATCACCTTTGTGTTTTTTTTTGTTTTTTTTTCGATAAATACAAAAGACCGAGTTTAAATAAAAAATGTATGGATATTTTACCCACTTCAGCACTGGGCCTATTCTGGCACTTCTCTCCTTCCCCTGCCCCAATTCACCCACCCCCCCATGTTAAGGGCATGCAGCCTGGTACGGTTCAGGAGGAGGGGCGCTCGCTCGTCCCCACCCCCTTTCCTGACCGCCGGGCTGCGTGCTCGGATAAGGGTCTGGTATGGATTTTGGGGGGACCCCCACGCCGTTTTTTCAGTGTGGGGGTTCCCCTTGAAATCCATACCAGACCTAAGGGCCTGGTATGCTCTTGGAGGCGAACCCATGCCGTTTTTTTTTTTTTTTTTTTTTGGCATGGAGTTCCCCCTCATGATTCATTCCAAACACAGGGGACAGCGAGCGTGAGATGTGCAGTACCCTGTCGCCGAGAACCAGCGCAATGGGATCGCGCTGGAAACATTCTCGCGGGCAGGTACCGGCAAAGAATCCTGTCCTGGAGGCGACTTCACGTCGCCTCCAGGACACGACTTGAGCGTGTGCTTCACGCTCAAGCCATGTCCAAGTTGTCTCGCAAAGTCGTGCTGCCCCTGTGTGAGCCGTCACACACGAGTCGCCCCGCAAGTCGGATCATCTTGATCCGACTTTTGGTGCGACCTCTATTCAAATCAATGGGCTCCCATAGGAAACCATTCATTTTGAATAGAGACAGAAACGCTGCTGAGATTTTTATTAACTATCACAGTGCGCCGCCGGTTCACGCGCCCAATTAATGATTTATCTGGCGCACCAATTAAGGTATGATTCGGCGCAGTGCAGTGTTGTTAGTAAATCACCCCCAAAGTGTCTTTTCTGTATTCTATATCCACACTCAGTCTTCCTCAAAGACTTGAAAATTAAACCATTCTGTGAATACTTTTGGCAGCTCAATGTGAATCACCAAGTCCATCACCTGTTGTTGGACACACACACACACCAATTTTGATAGCCCAGCAATTTAAATTGGACAAAAACAACTTGATATACCACATAAGTATTTTTCCTATTATCTGATATTACATAAGTCGGCTCCAGATCCTCCAGCCTTGGCACTTCTCTTTGCCTTTCACAGAATTTACTCTGGATCAGGGGCGGGCAAAAAATATCCATTATAATTTTAGTTTTTAATATAATTTTTATAATAAAAATATTTCTGTTCGTATCATTCAAATATATTCATTTACAACCAATTCTTTCATATAATTGTAGCGGGTACTTACTTTCCCGGGTGCATTTTTTGAATTTAGCTGTGACCTCAGTGCTATGTTCCTTGCGGTTCACTAGGTGACGCTGTCACCGTGGCCAGGGGGGATGAATATCACTGTGTGCTGAGGTCCTTTTTGTCCTCTCTCGGCGGCGGTATGGTGGGGCGGGGAACCCGCCGGGCTTGCTGGGAGAGGAGATAAAGGGGCCGGCCATCTTCGTCACGGGGTCTTCATCCCAAGCACCTTCAGCTTGCGGACGTGGGTTCGTGCCCGTCCTCTAGGAGGCCTCGGCCTAGAGGACCACCGGAGATCGTGTTCCACCCCAGGCACCTTCAGCCCTGGGATGAGGTACTTGCAAGAAGGTCCGGAGCTCAGTGCCCAACACTGAGTTCCGCGAGGAAAGGGTCCTAAGGCACTTCGGGATGGAGTGAAAATGTAAAGTGAAAGAACTGCGCTAAACCAATATTTGTGCAACGGAGCTGCTGGCACTCAAACAAACAAAGTATAAACAGATATATAGAAAAATAATGCAGCGCTCAAAATCAAGAGATGCTGAAAGCACCTCTGATGTGTAAAGGACTAATAAACCACTGAGGGTTAGTGATGAATGATATAAAGTTCATAGGCAGTCTGTTCCAATGGATGATTTCACATATGAGATGACATCCGTGAAGACTGTAAAACGTGACCACTCTGGATAAGTAAAGTGATTCAAAAAAGTCCAAACAGCATATGTGTAGTGAAAGTGAATGTCTTTTCATGGACACCGCCGCCACAGCATAGATGACTGGAGGACCTCAATATATCGGATGGAAATCAACAGTAAGAAACAAAAGATGAGATTGAATACTCTTACCGGATACAGTGGACACACCTGTCGTATGACAGTGTGTCAAACGGGCTAGATGGTCGCCATGACCAAAAGTAAGGGGAACTAGATGTCCAGATTGCCTCAGACCGACTCCCACGGGGTAGCAGATGACCAACTCACTCGATGGACACTCCTCCGATCATACAGGCTCCAAGACAGTTCAAGGTAGATGCAAGGGTAAAGGAGAAAAAGAAAAACTCCAGATGGTGCAGGTCAATATAACCATGAACGGTTTATTGAATGAATTTTGTCTTTTTTTAAATATAGACAAAAAATGTATGTAAAAGTGATCACAAAATAAAATATTAAGAGCAATGTGGGGTGCAGCATAAGCAAGCCCTACGCGTTTCGACTTCAGAAGTCTTCAACAGGGGCATAGTGCTGTACCCCCCACATTGCTGACATTAAATAAAGTCTGAAATGAATCCGACCCGCCCTAAAAGGGGCGGAGTCAAAACCGGAAATAATGAACTGTTCAACACCAGACTAACATCAAATTGACCTGAACTGAAGAATCATTACATTCAAATAATATGAATAAATATGAAACAATATGCAATCCTGGTGTATAGATATACAACTTAAACAACATATAAATCACATAAAAAAATATAAATCAAATTTTCCCGCCTAAGATTATACCCCAATCATATTGGAAGACAGATGGAACCAACAGTGCTAATAGCTTAATTATCTAGATGTTATTGTCCCCACCTGAACTTACCGCCAATAGAGGGCATCTAATTATCCTGCTAAGTGGCGGCAGGTACACAGATGATGGTCATCTTGCAGCTACATTTCACAAATGTTGCTGCAATATTGATTGGGGACACCATTGTAGCGTGGCGTCGCGGGCATCTAGTGCGCGCCGTGCACGTGAACGTCACGCGCGCGCACTCAAAGCAAATGTTGTGGCTAGAGGACGCCGTTGTAGCGTGGCGCCGTGGGCGTCTGGTGCGTATCGTGCGCGTGAACATCACGCGCGCGCACCCCAACCAGTTATCCTGATATTGGTCACATGGTGCGCGACGCTCGCGTAAGCCTCACGCTTACACTCAGGGACAGCATCATGACGTGATCACGTCACGGCGTCTCCTCTTTCCTAGCTTATAATTGGGAAGATCATCAACTACCCTCGGACGGCGGTATCTCACTGCCAAAGGGCGCAATGATTCCATGGCAACACCAGACGCCATGGAGCCAACGCCATCTAATGGAGGGAGAGAAAAATGAATGAAAAACAAAAATCAAGAACTATATGGATCCACTAATGGACGTTTATAATATATATAGCCCAAAAAAACGCCATGAGTGAATTCCAGATAGCAGACCCTTTTAACACATAAAAGGGCAAACCATACATCAGGCTAGAATTCGGATATAAAGAACCCAGCTTCCTCCTTATATCACGACAAATTGTGGTGATTCAAACATTTAAAACACAACACATCATGTCACCCCCTCAGCAACAAAGTATACACAGCAAATGTTAATACCAAAAAGGCGACATTGAAGGTATACTAAGGTCCACATATAACACACCAACCCCACCTGTCACCTGAACAAGTGCACAGGGGAGTTGAATTGTAACAAAGGTTTAGTACGGACCATATGTCCAGACTAAAAAGTGACACACGAGCTCAGGGCAATCACGCCCGGTTGATGAAACAATTAATGTCCCATTCAATGTTCATACCATGGGGTGAGTAACACCTGAGCTCGTGTATCCAGTAAGTCTCTAACCTAGAGACACCCCGCAGAGAGGAGTCCCCCCTCCAATGGGGGACAAACCTATCTATCACCTGAAATTGGGTGCCTCTAGGGTCCTTGGCATGATGTTCCAAATAGTGCCGCGAAACGGTGTGCTTGTCACAACCTTTGCGAATTTTGGCTAAATGTTCGTTAACCCGAATAGAAAAATTCCTGATTGTGCGTCCTACGTATTGAAGTTTGCATGGGCATGTAATTAGGTACACGACGAACCTGGTGACGCAGGTGGTGAATTGCTTCATGGTATAACTGCGTCCCGTGACACTAGAGCTAAACGTGTCCGTTCTACGTCTACCCAATACATTAACCATGCAAACATTACATTTTCTACACGGGTAATAGCCATTAGCCTCTGGAAAAAAGGAAATCTTAGTGGGAGGGTCTATTATGTTAGGGGCTATTTCACCCTGAATAGATCGGGCACCCCTATAGATCACACCTGCCCGTTCAGGGAGAGATGGTCCAAGTATTCTATCGCTTAACAACACTTTCCAATGCCTGTTCAAAATCTTTTTGATTTCATGATGTTGGGTGGAATAGGAAGTGAAGAAGGACCATTTAAATCTATCCTCTCTAGCATTTCTCTGTTTGCCTGTGAGAAGAGAAGACCTCTCAATTTCCAATACAGAGGAAATATCTGTATCTAGTCCAGTGGATGAGTAACCCCTATCCAGGAATCTTTCCCTAAGGGTATTGGATTGAGCCACAAAGTCATCATCACGGGTGCAGTTCCTCCTGAGGCGGAGGAACTGTCCCCGTGGTATGGACCTCAACCACTGGTCATGGTGACAGCTATCGACCGGGATGTACCCATTTCTGTCAGTAGACTTGAAATAGGTTTTAAATTCAAGGTGATTACTGACAGCCATGATTTCCAGATCAAGGAAATGTATGGACGAGGAGCTCGCCTCATACGTTAACACAATTCCCCGATCATTATCATTAAGAGCTGCCATAAAGATGTCTAAAGATTCTCTCGTGCCCCTCCATAGGAGGAGGATGTCGTCTATATATCTAGCCCACAGAACTAATTCAGGTCTGTTAAGGGCATAGACGACATCCTCCTCCCACTGGGCCATAAAAGATTAGCAAGACTGGGGGCGTATTTAGCCCCCATTGCCACACCCTTTATTTGAGAGAAGAATGTTCCCTGGAACCAGAAATAATTATGCCGTGTGGCAAAATCCAATAACTCCATAATGAAAGTTCTCTGTATCAAGGATAATGATGAGTTTCTGGTCAGAAACAACTCCACTGCCTCAAGACCCAAATGATGTGGGATACAGGTGTATAGTGCAGACACATCTGCAGTCACTAAGATCAAATCTCCCTGATGCTGTACCTTCTCTAGTAAATTAATGGTATCCTTGGTATCCCTCAAATAAGAGGGCACCAATTTTACCAAAGGCTGGAGAAAGTGATCAATATACTTCCCAATTCGTGACGTGACAGAGTCGATCCCACTTACGATGGGACGCCCAGGGGGATCGACTGGGTTCTTGTGCACCTTTGGGAGGTAATAAATAACAGGAATACGGGGCGCCAAGGGAACCAAGTATTCCTGTTCTTTCTTATCGAGGATGTTCAAAGAAAAGCCTTCATTAATGATATCTACTAGGGCTTTCTTGTATTTCAAAGTAGGATCCCCTGGCAGAGGACTATAAGTGGCTCTATCCTCTAAGAGTCTGCACATCTCCTTGACATAGTTTTCCTTGTCAAGCACCACTATCCCCCCGCCTTTGTCCGCCGGACGGATAATGAGGTTTTTATTAAGGCACAGGGATTTCAAACCTGCCGCAATTGTTGGATCTTGGTGAACTCTCTTAGCAGGTAGTTCATCTAAATCCTTCAATACAAGGGTACGAAATACATTAATAGATGGAGCTGAGTGAGTTGGGGGGTTAAATAAGGAGGGGTTAGATAACCCCGAATGTATACTGGTGGGAACACCACCAGGCTGGGTAGAGGAGGAAGATCCTAAGGGCACTGTAGACTTCCCATTGTTGTTTTGGGCATCAACTGTTGGGAGGGCTAAAAAATGCCTCTGGATATTCAGTTTCCTAATGTATTTCTGGATATCTATAAAAGGTGGAAAATTTGTTCAGTTTCCGTGGGGGAACAAATTTCAGACCTTTGTCTAAAACTGATTGCTCTTGGGGAGTAAGAGCAACCGAACTTAAGTTAAAAATACCTGCACCTAACTGACCCTTGGTCTTTTTGCGCTGGATGCGCCGCCCCCCTCTAGAGCCTCGTTTCTTCTTGGGCTCTTGGGGGTATGAAAGGTGGGTTTGTGAAAACCCTGATATTGGGGTGGACCAAACTGATTATAATTGTAATTATAAGAAGATCTGGGTTGTGGTTCATCACCCCACCCGGAGTGTGAGTATGAATCATAGTAAGGGTCATAAGAACCTTCACCCTGTAATGGAGCATACCGGTTCTGAGAGGGCACAGGTGTACCCTGCATGTAGTTCCCATTCGATCTAGACACGTTATCCCTCCAAAGTGGAGGGGTTCTTCCTGACGGACCACTGGGATACATATGACCTCTATCACTTTGTCCATAACCTCTACCCCGTTGCGGATGACCTCTGCCACGAGGTATGGAGGGATGTTTCCCTCGGCCAGGCTCATTATGAGTAAAGACCGAGGTGTTTTTAACATTCCTGGGTGTGTGATCATTACCCTTGTTGTTCTGGGATCCTCATGGGTTGGATGTAAGGGGGGGTTCGTAAACCAGTGTCCTGTCTGTGATGACATCGACAGGCTCTGATAGATCCATATTCGAATTATTCTCGAGGGTATTGGCCTGGTTGGCCAATTTTTTTTGCCAACTAAAGACCAAATTACCCTTATAATCACCAGTATCCCGGTTGTACTTCTTTTGTTTTTTACTCCTCTGATCTTTTTCCTCTTTTTCAAGGAGAGTTTTCAGACCAGTGGAGAGGGATGCATACTCAGAAGTTCCGTTTGAGGGAGAGAGTTTATCTCTAATATCCCTAATTTCTTTGTCCAAAATGGAAAGCCTGGCCTGCTTCCTCTCCACTAAGAAGCTAATCAGTTTTAAACCGGCCTCATTAAAATAGGTTGCCCAAAGGGCCAAATCTGACTCTCCTTGTTGGGGAGAGATATCCCACCTGAGGCCTCTAGGGACCATTTTCTCTTTGATATATTGCTCAAGAAACGCAATGTCCCATTGGAGATGTAACTCAGAGATCATTACGTTTTTGAGCCTAGCAAAGAGTCCACTGACTTCTGAGTCAATGTTGTGGATAGTAAATACTCCCTGTGTGTTAAAGGACCTTGAGGTCCTGTATTCAAAGACATCCATATATGCAAAGATGTGTAGGCAAGCAGCAATAAATAAAGTGTCAAAAGAGTGAAAATATAAAGTGAAAGAACTGCGCTAAACCAATATTTGTGCAACGGAGCTGCTGGCACTCAAACAAACAAAGTATAAACAGATATATAGAAAAATAATGCAGCGCTCAAAATCAAGAGATGCTGAAAGCACCTCTGATGTGTAAAGGACTAATAAACCACTGGGGGTTAGTGATGAATGATATAAAGTTCATAGGCAGTCTGTTCCAATGGATGATTTCACATATGAGATGACATCCGTGAAGACTGTAAAACGTGACCACTCTGGATAAGTAAAGTGATTCAAAAAAGTCCAAACAGCATATGTGTAGTGAAAGTGAATGTCTTTTCATGGACACCGCCGCCACAGCATAGATGACTGGAGGACCTCAATATATCGGATGGAAATCAACAGTAAGAAACAAAAGATGAGATTGAATACTCTTACCGGATACGGTGGACACACCTGTCGTATGACAGTGTGTCAAACGGGCTAGATGGTCGCCATGACCAAAAGTAAGGGGAACTAGATGTCCAGATTGCCTCAGACCGACTCCCACGGGGTAGCAGATGACCAACTCACTCGATGGACACTCCTCCGATCATACAGGCTCCAAGACAGTTCAAGGTAGATGCAAGGGTAAAGGAGAAAAAGAAAAACTCCAGATGGTGCAGGTCAATATAACCATGAACGGTTTATTGAATGAATTTTGTCTTTTTTTAAATATAGACAAAAAATGTATGTAAAAGTGATCACAAAATAAAATATTAAGAGCAATGTGGGGTGCAGCATAAGCAAGCCCTACGCGTTTCGACTTCAGAAGTCTTCAACAGGGGCATAGTGCTGTACCCCCCACATTGCTGACATTAAATAAAGTCTGAAATGAATCCGACCTGCCCTAAAAGGGGCGGAGTCAAAACCGGAAATAATGAACTGTTCAACACCAGACTAACATCAAATTGACCTGAACTGAAGAATCATTACATTCAAATAATATGAATAAATATGAAACAATATGCAATCCTGGTGTATATATATACAACTTAAACAACATATAAATCACATAAAAAAAATATAAATCAAATTTTCCCGCCTAAGATTATACCCCAATCATATTGGAAGACAGATGGAACCAACAGTGCTAATAGCTTAATTATCTAGATGTTATTGTCCCCACCTGAACTTACCGCCAATAGAGGGCATCTAATTATCCTGCTAAGTGGCGGCAGGTACACAGATGATGGTCATCTTGCAGCTACATTTCACAAATGTTGCTGCAATATTGATTGGGGACACCATTGTAGCGTGGCGTCGCGGGCATCTAGTGCGCGCCGTGCACATGAACGTCACGCGCGCGCACTCAAAGCAAATGTTGTGGCTAGAGGACGCCGTTGTAGCGTGGCGCCGTGGGCATCTGGTGCGTATCGTGCGCGTGAACATCACGCGCGCGCACCCCAACCAGTTATCCTGATATTGGTCACATGGTGCGCGACGCTCGCGTAAGCCTCACGCTTACACTCAGGGACAGCATCATGACGTGATCACGTCACGGCGTCTCCTCTTTCCTAGCTTATAATTGGGAAGATCATCAACTACCCTCGGACGGCGGTATCTCACTGCCAAAGGGCGCAATGATTCCATGGCAACACCAGACGCCATGGAGCCAACGCCCTCTAATGGAGGGAGAGAAAAATGAATGAAAAACAAAAATCAAGAACTATATGGATCCACTAATGGACATTTATAATATATATAGCCCAAAAAAACGCCATGAGTGAATTCCAGATAGCAGACCCTTTTAACACATAAAAGGGCAAACCATACATCAGGCTAGAATTCGGATATAAAGAACCCAGCTTCCTCCTTATATCACGACAAATTGTGGTGATTCAAACATTTAAAACACAACACATCATGTCACCCCCTCAGCAACAAAGTATACACAGCAAATGTTAATACCAAAAAGGCGACATTGAAGGTATACTAAGGTCCACATATAACACACCAACCCCACCTGTCACCTGAACAAGTGCACAGGGGAGTTGAATTGTAACAAAGGTTTAGTACGGACCATATGTCCAGACTAAAAAGTGACACACGAGCTCAGGGCAATCACGCCCGGTTGATGAAACAATTAATGTCCCATTCAATGTTCATACCATGGGGTGAGTAACACCTGAGCTCGTGTATCCAGTAAGTCTCTAACCTAGAGACACCCCGCAGAGAGGAGTCCCCCCTCCAATGGGGGACAAACCTATCTATCACCTGAAATTGGGTGCCTCTAGGGTCCTTGGCATGATGTTCCAAATAGTGCCGCGAAACGGTGTGCTTGTCACAACCTTTGCGAATTTTGGCTAAATGTTCGTTAACCCGAATAGAAAAATTCCTGATTGTGCGTCCTACGTATTGAAGTTTGCATGGGCATGTAATTAGGTACACGACGAACCTGGTGACGCAGGTGGTGAATTGCTTCATGGTATAACTGCGTCCCGTGACACTAGAGCTAAACGTGTCCGTTCTACGTCTACCCAATACATTAACCATGCAAACATTACATTTTCTACACGGGTAATAGCCATTAGCCTCTGGAAAAAAGGAAATCTTAGTGGGAGGGTCTATTATGTTAGGGGCTATTTCACCCTGAATAGATCGGGCACCCCTATAGATCACACCTGCCCGTTCAGGGAGAGATGGTCCAAGTATTCTATCGCTTAACAACACTTTCCAATGCCTGTTCAAAATCTTTTTGATTTCATGATGTTGGGTGGAATAGGAAGTGAAGAAGGACCATTTAAATCTATCCTCTCTAGCATTTCTCTGTTTGTCTGTGAGAAGAGAAGACCTCTCAATTTCCAATACAGAGGAAATATCTGTATCTAGTCCAGTGGATGAGTAACCCCTATCCAGGAATCTTTCCCTAAGGGTATTGGATTGAGCCACAAAGTCATCATCACGGGTGCAGTTCCTCCTGAGGCGGAGGAACTGTCCCCGTGGTATGGACCTCAACCACTGGTCATGGTGACAGCTATCGACTGGGATGTACCCATTTCTGTCAGTAGACTTGAAATAGGTTTTAAATTCAAGGTGATTACTGACAGCCATGATTTCCAGATCAAGGAAATGTATGGACGAGGAGCTCGCCTCATACGTTAACACAATTCCCCGATCATTATCATTAAGAGCTGCCATAAAGATGTCTAAAGATTCTCTCGTGCCCCTCCATAGGAGGAGGATGTCGTCTATATATCTAGCCCACAGAACTAATTCAGGTCTGTTAAGGGCATAGACGACATCCTCCTCCCACTGGGCCATAAAGAGATTAGCAAGACTGGGGGCGTATTTAGCCCCCATTGCCACACCCTTTATTTGAGAGAAGAATGTTCCCTGGAACCAGAAATAATTATGCCGTGTGGCAAAATCCAATAACTCCATAATGAAATTTCTCTGTATCAAGGATAATGATGAGTTTCTGGTCAGAAACAACTCCACTGCCTCAAGACCCAAATGATGTGGGATACAGGTGTATAGTGCAGACACATCTGCAGTCACTAAGATCAAATCTCCCTGATGCTGTACCTTCTCTAGTAAATTAATGGTATCCTTGGTATCCCTCAAATAAGAGGGCACCAATTTTACCAAAGGCTGGAGAAAGTGATCAATATACTTCCCAATTCGTGACGTGACAGAGTCGATCCCACTTACGATGGGACGCCCAGGGGGATCGACTGGGTTCTTGTGCACCTTTGGGAGGTAATAAATAACAGGAATACGAGGCGCCAAGGGAACCAAGTATTCCTGTTCTTTCTTATCGAGGATGTTCAAAGAAAAGCCTTCATTAATGATATCTACTAGGGCTTTCTTGTATTTCAAAGTAGGATCCCCTGGCAGAGGACTATAAGTGTCTCTATCCTCTAAGAGTCTGCACATCTCCTTGACATAGTTTTCCTTGTCAAGCACCACTATCCCCCCGCCTTTGTCCGCCGGACGGATAATGAGGTTTTTATTAAGGCACAGGGATTTCAAACCTGCCGCAATTGTTGGATCTTGGTGAACTCTCTTAGCAGGTAGTTCATCTAAATCCTTCAATACAAGGGTACGAAATACATTAATAGATGGAGCTGAGTGAGTTGGGGGGTTAAATAAGGAGGGGTTAGATAACCCCGAATGTCCTTTACACATCAGAGGTACTTCGGGATGGAGGCCTGAATCTGAGTAAGACGCAATGGACCGGGGAGAGCTCCTCACTCGAAGACCCGGTGCAGCAGACTGCCGGTGACGGGTGAGTCTCTTGTCGGAGACCGTCCAGAAGGATCCCCTTTACCTTGTGCGGAGACCATATCCCACTCTCCAGGAGGAGAGTGGAGGACCGAATTTGTGTCTGGGCCTATTCACACTCACACCTCCTTTTCTGTTCTATCTATCAAGGGAGTCCCTGTATGGTGTGTTCTAATAAAGGAGTGTTGGACTTTAATGGTGTGAGGCTCAATTCCTGGCGGACGAAGTTCATGGTGACTCTTGGAGGGAGGATCCGAGTGCACAACACAGACCCGAAGGTAAATGAGACATTGCTGATACCACCGGTATTCTACACGTGGTGGAGGCTAGACGTAGCCCACCCGCTCTCTCTCTCTCCACCCTACCAGATACCCCTAGACAAGAGACAGTGCGAGCCGCACGGAGAGAGGAGAGGGGCAGGCGCTACATAATCTTATAAGTATCAATTTTCAAACGGTTTACTTTTTTTTTAAATACAAGAGATAATGTTTAAAGGGGTTGTAAAGGTTCGTTTTTTATTTTCTAAATTGGTTCCTTTAAGCTAGTGCATTGTTGGTTCACTTACCTTTTCCTTTGATTTGCCTTCTAAAGGTTTGTTTTCTTTGTCTGAATTTCTCACTTCCTGTTTCTCCTCACTAAACTTCACACCATCGTCCAAGTGGTGTGGAGTCAGCCAGAACAGCTTACTGAGGAGGAACAGGAAGTGAGAGATTCAGACAAAGAAAACAAAGAAAAAAAAAATTTAGAAGGGAAATCTAAGGAAAGGGTAAGTGAATCAACAATGCACTTGCTTAAAGGAACCTATTTAGAAAATAAAAAATGAACCTTTACAACCCCTTTAATTTCATCATATGTTGTATTGTAATAATTATGCACTGAGCCAGAACTATAATAGTTAAAATAGTTTCCATAGGGAAGTGCCAGAGATGTGTCCATGTCAGTCCTGACCCCTCATGTTGACTTTTGGGAATAAGGCTTTTCAATTCTACTTGATCCGTCCCGTCACATGACTTGACAAGGCGCAAGCGCGAAACATGTTGCTCTCCCAGTACCCATCTCACCAGTCTCTTCCACCTTGGGTCATCTCGGCGCAGTAGGTGACGTCATCGCTAGTTCCCTGACACAGGCGGCGTTCTCACAGGGTTATAAATCGGCTTGTCACAGCCTCCTCCAGTCTTTGTTCCATCAGTGCCGTGCACGGCTCGTCACATCAGCCCCTCCACTGGCCATGTCTGATCCCATGGCTTAAGTCAGCTGCCCTATGCCATCATTGAGGCTTGTCAGCATTGGGACAAATCTTCGACTTTCCCAAGGGCATGCAAGTAAGCAGGTTTAAACAATGATGACTGTGTGTACATCCTTGGTACTTGTTTGGGTCAAGCTTTTTATCTTAGCAGTTCCCAAGTTCTAACTTTACCAATGTCGTTTGCTCCAAAGTGAATAACTAGAACCTTAGGTGAGGGCCAAATGGAAGATAAATGAATTAAGTGGTCTCTAAGATTACGCCATCTTAGGCCCCAAATACCAGACCATAAAACTTTAAAGTCATTAATGTCCAGACCTAAATTGCTTGAGTAAATCCTGTATGCAACCTGCCTTTCAGCCCAGAAAACCCAGATTGTGTATTTAGATGAATCTGAAAATAGAATATCATACTATTAATAATTCAGGGGCAAACATAAATTTTATATCTACTACTAGCTCACCTGCCAACCCTTTTTTGACCCTCTGGAGGGAATCCCAACAGACTGGCAGTGGTGGCAGCCCCAATCCTAAAGGAATGCAATGAGAATTTAAGACCAGAGAGGTTAAGGCGCTTAAGGCAGGAAGATACTGTAGCACTGCAGAAAACTGGTATCTGTTCAAAGGGGACAAGTCCTGGTGGATAAAAAAAGGAACCCTCAAAGGAGGGTCTGACTGACATAACTAGCAGAAGAAGGACACGGGCATACCAACGGGTTGGAAGATTTAGCCAGAGATATCCACTAACCATTACCTAAATCAAAGGTTTTTGACCTACAAAGAAATAGACATAAACAGTCGGATTCCTGGGACACATGAGAGAACAAAAGAAAAGAAGAAGATGAGTTGTTTGGAGCTGTAAACTCTCCAACTCTCAGAGCACCAAAAAGGGTAACTGAAATGGCCACCCTGAAAAGAAAGAGTTCAAAACAAGAAAACAAAACATCTTTCAATATCGACATTAGTTTAACCACTTGCTTACTGGGCACATATACCCCCTTCCTGCCCAGGCGAAATTTCAGCTTTCAGCACTGTCACGCTTTGAATGACAATTGCGCGGTCATGCAATGTGGCTCCCAAACAAAATTGACGTCCTTTTTTCCCCACAAATAGAGCTTTCTTTTGGTGGTATTTGATAATCTCTGCGGTTTTTATTTTTTGCGCTATAAACATAAAAATACTGACAATTTTGAAAAAAAACACAATATTTTTTACTTTTTGCTATAATAAATATCCCATTTAACCAGTTAACAACCACCTGCCGACAAATAATGTCGACAAGGTGGTTGCTTAACTCTGGGAGGACGTTATATAACGTCCTCCCAGAATCGCGCTCCCGCGCGCCCCCTGGGGCGCGCACACGGGAAACTCCGTGACCGCCGGGTCCAGAGGACCCGGCGGATCACGAATCGCGGTAAATCGCCGCTGATAGCGGCCGTTTACCACGTGATCGCTCCGTCATATGACGGAGCAATCACTTGTAAACAGACCGGCGTCATGTGATGACGCCGGTTCCTCTCTCCCCTCTCTGTACCGATCGGTACAGTGTGAGAGGGGAGGGGGAGAGAGCGGATGGCAGCAGCAGCACTGTGGGCTGGATCTGTGACAATTGCAGTCACAGATCCAGCCATCCATCCATCCATCCCTGCTCAGCCATCCCTGTGCAATATCCTGCCAATACTCTTCAAAATACCCTGCCAATTCTCTGCAAAATACCCTGCAATACCCTGGTGCAATACTCTGCAATACCCTGGTGCAATACTCTGCAATACCCTGGTGCAATACTCTGCAATACCCTGGTGCAATACTCTGCAATACCCTGCAATACCCTGGTGCAATACTCTGCAATACCCTGCGCAATACTCTGCAATACCCTGCGCAATACTCTGCAATACCCTGCGCAATACCCTGCAAAATACTCTGCAATACCCTGCACAATACTCTGCAATACCCTGCAATACCCTGCGCAATACTCTGCAAAATACTCTGCAAAATACTCTGCAAAATACTCTGCAAAATACTCTGCAAAATACTCTGCAAAATACTCTGCAAAATACTCTGCGCAATACTCTGCAATACCCTGCACAATACCCTGCACAATACTCTGCACAATACTCTGCACAATACTCTGCACAATACTCTGCAATACCCTGCGCAATACTCTGCAATACCCTGCGCAATACTCTGCAATACCCTGCGCAATACTCTGCAATACCCTGCAATACCCTGTGCAATACCCCCTGTGCAATACCCCCTGTGCAATACCCTGCCATACTCCGCAATACCCTGTGTAAACTTTGGGGGTTATAGCTCCACGGGACTAAGTGCATAAACTGTTGTACTCTGAGCAGAAAGGCTTTTATTTGTGAACACACCAAAAGAAACAAGCTTGATTCAGCACACAGAAAAATATCAAAACAAAGTCCGGCTTGTCTTCAGCACAAGTATAAATCAAAGAAAAAGGCACATACAGTTTGTAGGGGACTTCCAGGGCTCTTGCTGAACTTTACCAGCTCCTAGCAGACACACAGCTCATCTCAGGTGCAATCCTCATATTCCTCTCTCTCACACCTAGCACTGCTTCCTGTTATATGAGCTGTTTTCCTGGAAGCCCTTAACCCCCTGTGTGCTGACTCTCAGTGGTCAGGAGTGGAGGCTCTATCTCACCCGAATGTCACTTTAGAGCCTCCGAAATTCCGGGCCCCAAATACCTTTCTATTAATACAGAGAGGACTGCGAGCCAGTCCTCTCTGGGCTATTTATTTTGCCCGGATCTCCTCACCCATTCTGGGCGACCTCCCGAGCACCATTACTACTCATTAAAGGGACCATAACCCAAATATTGGGGCTATATAGCACCCGTCCAGGACCCAACCTTGGCGTCCTGTACAAATCCCCCCCCCTCTGCCTCAACGCGGAGGTGTTGGAGGCACCACTCGATATCATACAATGGACTCGGGAGAGGGCATCAGCATTCTGATGTTGTCTCCCGGGTCTGTGTTCTACCACAAAATTGAACTCCTGGAGAGAAAGAAACCACCTTGTCACCCTGGCATTGGTGTGCTTGTTTTGTCTCATCCAGGTAAGAGGAGTGTGGTCTGACATCAAGCGAAACCTCCTACCTAGGAGGAAATATCGTAGGGAGTCCAAAGCCCACTTGATGGCCAGACACTCCCGCTCTACCACAGCGTAGTTTTTTTCAGCTGCCGTCAGCTTCCTGCTAAGAAAAACTACGGGATGCTCTTCCCCATTGCTTTCCTGCGACAAGACTGCTCCCAATCCCTCACTTGAAGCGTCTGTCTGCACTACAAAATCTTTTGCAAAGTCCAGAGCTACCAGCACCGGATCCTGGCATAATGCCGTCTTAAGCTTTTGAAAAGCTTTCTCGGCTTCGGCATTCCACTTTATCATCACTGACTTTCTGCCCTTGGTCAAGTCAGTCAGTGGTGCAGCAATGGTGGCGAAGTTGGGGACAAACCTCCTGTAATAGCCAACTATGCCCAAAAACGCTCTGACCTGCTTCTTGGTTAGGGGACAGGGCCAGCCTTGTATGGCTTCCACCTTACTCATTTGGGGCTTCACCAACCCCCTACCCACAATATACCCTAGGTACTTGGCTTCCTCCATTCCAATGGCACACTTCTCCGGATTGATGGTGAACCCTGCTCTTCTCAAGGAGTCTACCACTGCCTGAACCCGGGGAAGATGGGACTCCCAATCAGTGCTGAAGATGACTATGTCATCTAAGTAGACAGAAGCGTACTGTTGATGTGGGCGCAACGTTTTGTCCATGGCCCTTTGGAACGTGGCAGGGGCAGAGTGTAGACCAAATGGCATCCTTTTGTATTGGAAGTGGCCTTCCGGGGTGGAGAAGGCTGTTTTCTCCCTGGCTTCCTTGGTCAGGGGGATCTGCCAGTACCCTTTCGTGAGGTCCAGCGTGGTGATGTACCTGGCAGGACCTAACCTCTCAATTAGCTCATCTACCCGTGGCATGGGATACGCATCAAATTTGGAGACTTCATTAAGTTTTCTAAAGTCGTTACAGAAGCGGAGGGTGCCGTTGGGTTTGGGTACCAACACGATTGGACTCGACCACTCGCTCTGTGACTCTTCAATGATTTCAAGTTCGAGCATTCTTTTAACTTCATCAGATACCGCCACCCTATGAGCTTCTGGGATACGGTAAGGCTTTAACCGGATTTTTACATTGGGTTCAGTTACGATGTCATGTCTAATGACGTTGGTGAGCCCGGGCAATTCTGAAAACATGACCCTATTTCTTTGCAGAAACTCATTTGCTTGCTGGGTTTGGGGTCTAGTCAGGGTGGCAGCAACCTGCACCAGGTCGATCCCTGCATGGTCCCCTGACTGTACCCCTACCACCGCAGATACCTGTTCTCTGTCTCTCCAGGGTTTCAATAAATTCACGTGATAGATCTGGTAGGGTTTTCTTTTCCCTGGCTGGTGTACTTTGTAGTTCACCTCACTTACTTTCTCTACTACCTCAAACGGACCTTGCCACTTGGCTAAGAATTTGCTCTCCACCGTGAGTATTAGAACAGCCACCCGATCTCCTACTTGAAATTATCTAATTTTAGCCGACCGGTTGTACACTCTTCTTTGGGCATCCTGAGCCTTCTGCATGTGCTCCCTCACCAGCGGCATCACCTTAGCCACCCTCTCTCGCATTTGAGAGATATGCTCTACCACGGTTTTATGTGGTGAGGACTCACTTTCCCACGTTTCTTTTACTAGGTCGAGCAACCCCCGGGGCCTTCGTCCATACACTAGCTCAAACGGTGAGAAGCCCGTGGACGCTTGTGGAACCTCCCGGATGGCAAACAACAAGGCAGGGAGTAACATATCCCAATCCTTCCCGTCTTTTTGGACCACTCTTTTCAACATGCACTTTATAGTTTTATTAAACCTCTCGACTAGGCCATCGGTCTGCGGGTGATAAACGGACGTCCGCAACTGCTTAATCTGAAACAGTTTACACAAGTCCGCCATCACCTTTGACATAAAAGGGGTGCCCTGGTCCGTCAGCATCTCTTTGGGGAACCCCGTTCGTGAGAACATTTGAAACAACTCCCGGGCAATGGCCTTAGAGGAAGCTTTCCTCAAAGGGATTGCTTCTGGATACCTAGTTGCGTAATCTAGGATGACTAATATGTATTGGTGCCCCCTTGCCGACTTTACCAGGGGTCCCACCAGATCCATAGCGATCCGCTCGAATGGGACCTCAATAATTGGCAAGGGTACTAGTGGGTTTCTATAGTGGGGCACTGGGGCAGTTAACTGGCAAATGGGACAAGATGCACAATATCTTTTAACCTCGACCTTCACTCCTGGCCAGTAGAACCGGTCGGTTATCCTGGCCTCCGTTTTCTCTGCCCCAGGTGTCCTCCCAGTGCGTCGTTGTGGGCTAGATCAAGGAGCATCCGCCTATATAGTTGGGGGACTAGCAACTGCTCTACAGTTTCCCCTCAGCTCTCAGCTACCCGATATACCAAGTTCCCCTTCAATGCAAAATGAGGAAACCTCTGATCTGCCCCTGGCACTTGTGAGACCCCATCAATGACAGAAACCTGCTCTCGAGCATTAATCAAGGTAGGATCCTGTAATTGGGCGGTGCCAAATGCACCCCTGGATACATCCAGGTCTGGATGCACTGGCCTTAAGGATGTTTCCCCCTCCTCAGCCGGAGAGAGCCCCTCATCTTCCTCCCCCAGCATGACTTGTAATGGGAAAACTTCCCCCCCCTCAGAGATCCACTCGGTTTTAAGACCTGGAACAGAAACATTATCATCCAAATTAGTATTTTCTATAACTTCATTGTCAGTGACAGGTAGCTCCATATTTGTGGGGGTTTCCGGCCCGGATCCCTCAGACTCTGTCCCTTCCCGGCCCAGTGTCCCCAGTTCTCCGGGCGGCCCTATCTGTACCTGGTTCCATAGTTCAAGGAATAGTGGACAGTCCCACCCCACTATGATGTCATGTATTAAACTCTTTACCCCCCCAACCTCTTGTGTAACTGAAATATGGCCATAGGAAACCGTTACCGGGACCAGGGGGTACTCCCTGGTGTCCCCATGGATACACACTACCCGTAGAGTCTTATTCACTGGGCCGAGTCTCCCGAGCACCCTGGCATGTACCAGTGTTATCATGCTACCGGAGTCCAGTAGCGCTTTAGCAGGAAGGTGGTTCACCCACACTTCACACTCGAACCGTCCTTCAGCCAGATCAAGATGAGTGGCACACACTCTTTGAACATAGAAGGAGCTTCTCCGACCAGTCCCACAGTCCATAGGCTCCTCCTGCAGCGGGCACTGTGCCCAGGTATGCCCCCAGGACCGACATCGCCAACACTGTAGGTCCCCCATCCGTGGGACGGGAACCAACCTTCGTGGTTCTGTGGCAGATGATGCAGGTTTGCGGGTTCCAATGTCAGGCAGGGCTTCTCTCCTAGGTGCTGTGGCTGGTCTGGTTGCCCTTGGTGTGGGTTCCCGACGCTTGGCAGGCCCAAGCAGGTCCTCTACCACTGTGTACCTTTCGACCAACTCAACCAGCTGGTCAGCAGTTGCAGGGTCTCCATGGCTTACCCAGCGCTGTAGGTCATCTGGCAGGGACCGCAGGTACCAATCCATCACCACCCGTTCCACCATTTGTGGGCCTGACAATTTTTCCGGCTGCAGCCATTTTTTCACCAGCTGCACTAGTTCGTGCATTTGGGACCTAGGTGGTCGGTCAGGTTTGTACCGCCAGCGATGCACCCTCTGAGCCCGGACGGCTGTGGTCACTCCCAGGCGGGCCAGGATCTCTGCTTTCAGCCGCTCATAGTCGCTGATGTGCTCAGATGGGAGGTCAAAATAAGCCTTTTGCGGGTCACCGGTGAGAAAAGGGGAGATAATACCAGCCCATTGGTCACGGGGCCACCCCTCTCTCTCTCTGCTATCCTCTCAAAGGTAGTGAGAAAAGCTTCTACGTCATTACTGGGTGTTAGCTTTTGTAAAAAATGAGTGGCTCTCACGGACACTTGGTTGCCAGCGGCAACGACCACTTGCTCTCGTCCCTGAGCCAGCCGCTGTACTGCCTCCTGCAATGCGGCCACCTGTGCTTTCCTGCTGCTGAGCCATCGCTTCCTCATGGCGACGGTTTGCCTCTGCTAGAGCTTGTTGTTGGGCCGCAGTGGCTTGCTGTTGGGTCACAGTGGCTTGTGCCAAAGCCTTGATGACCTCCTCCATGCCTTTGTCTGCTGTCTGCAATGTCTGAGCTGACTTCACCCAAGACATGCCATAAGCACCCTGTCTCTTTAAATGTCAGTTTGTTTTAAACGGTTTTTGCAGCTGCAAATGCACTTTGCACGCATCCAAGGCACCAGTTGTAAACTTTGGGGGTTATAGCTCCACGGGACTAAGTGCATAAACCGTTGTACTCTGAGCAGAAAGGCTTTTATTCGTGAACACACCAAAAGAAACAAGCTTGATTCAGCACACAGAAAAATATCAAAACAAAGTCCGGCTTGTCTTCAGCACAAGTATAAATCAAAGAAAAAGGCACATACAGTTTGTAGGGGACTTCCAGGGCTCTTGCTGAACTTTACCAGCTCCTAGCAGACACACAGCTCATCTCAGGTGCAATCCTCATATTCCTCTCTCTCACACCTAGCACTACTTCCTGTTATATGAGCTGTTTTCCTGGAAGCCCTTAACCCCCTGTGTGCTGACTCTCAGTGGTCAGGAGTGGAGGCTCTATCCCACCCGAATGTCACTTTAGAGCCTCCGAAATTCCGGGCCCCAAATACCTTTCTATTAATACAGAGAGGACTGCGAGCCAGTCCTCTCTGGGCTATTTATTTTGCCTGGAACTCCTCACCCATTCTGGGCGACCTCCTGAGCACCATTACTACTCATTAAAGGGACCATAGCCCAAATATTGGGGCTATATAGCACCCGTCCAGGACCCAACCTTGGCGTCCTGTACACCTGCCATACTCCGCAATGCCCTGCCATACTCCGCAATGCCCGGCCATACTCCGCAATGCCCGGCCATACTCCGCAATGCCCGGCCATACTCTGCAATAACCACTTCCCGCCCGCCGGCCGTCATATGACGTCCTTGACTTTGTGCGGGGATATCTGAATGATGCTTGCAGCTACAGGCATCATTCAGATATTAGCTTTTTCAGCCGGCGATTCCCTACACCATAACAACAATCATAGTGGCTGTTCCGCTGCTTGATCATTCTTATGGAGGCGAGAGGTGATGTCCCCCCCCGCCGCCCTCCGGTGCTTCTACCGACTCACCGCTACGATCAAAGCCAGGATTGTTTTTTTTTGTTTGTTTTTTTTCAGGCTTCCCAGCCTAGAGGTGAGATGTGGGGTCTTATTGACCCCATATCTCACTGTAAAGAGGACCTGTCATGCCATATTCCTATTACAAGGGATGTTTACGTTCCTTGTAATAGGTATAAAAGTGATCAAAAAAAATTTTGGGGCGGAAAAACATGTCAAACTAAAATAAATAAATTAAAATGAACAATAAAAAAAAAATATATTACTCTTTCGTCCATGGACCGACACAGCTTCTCTATTGACAAAGTGGGTATTATCCGTTAATTAGGAGTGACTAGGCAGAAAAACTTGTAAAAAGTGTTGCATCACACCTTCTACAGTACCGCCCAGGGGGCGGACCCTCTGGGTATACCCTCTCAGTCTGCATCTTCGCAGATCAGTTTTTTTCTGTCTAGCAAGGAGTAGGACATGGCTCCCTTCGGGCCCATTGGTCCGGGGAAAAAAGATATATATATATATATTTTTTTTTTTTTTTGCTACATTTGTTGTTTCCTGCGATCTTCAATCAACTGCCGACTGGGTGACAGGCTGGATCCTCGATCCTTGTAGTCTCCCCAGTTTCGGCCATCGAGCGTGTGCCGACCCTAGCTACGCGCTGGGTTTTCCACGACATGCCCGTCGCTCCACGGGTGGCCGGTGAGCTTACGCTCCAGGGCCTGCATCGGACCGCTCAGCTTCGGCTGACCTTACGGCCGAGTCACAGCAGCCTGGCCGGTGAGCTTACGCTCCAAGGCTTGCATCGGACCGCTCAGCTTCGGCTGACCTTACGGCCGAGTCGCAGCAGCCTGTCTGGTGAGCGTCATGCTCCAGGGCATACATATGATCGTCCCTTCTGGGTCCAATCACAGCATGCCTGGCCAACAGTCACCTTCCGTGCGCGGACGATGATCTGTTTGGAATGTCTTCCAGCAGAATACATGCAGGATAGGTAAGTAAAACTCCCCTGCCTCGGCTGGGTGATTTAGCTGGACATTCCTGGAGAGATCAAGTAAGTGGTTGTGGCCCCTTTCTTCCCTCTCTCCCTGCCTTTCCCTCCTCCCTGGGCTTCTAGCTAAAGGTTGCTGGGTGCTGGGGGTCACCTAGGGGGTCCCACTGGAGCGGGGCTGGCTGTAACTAACATTTAAAAGAAATGTCATTTTTTCTTACCTGTGTTTGTGTCCTTCCTCCTCCATGCTGTCGGCGGCCATTTTGAGGTGGTCCATGCCAAGTTTGGCCTCTTGTGACTGCCCGGCGGCCATCTTCCTGTGGTTTGGCCACACCCACTGGCCCCTATCAGCTGATCGGCGGCCATGTTTGTCCACCCTGTATGCAGATATTGCCGTTCGGCGGCCATCTTTTTGTGGGCTATGGCTGCTTGACCTCTATCTTCTGTCGGCGGCCATTTTCTTAGAGCCCACATTATCTTCCATACAGACGTTTTTGGCAACCATTTTTCGAGAGCCTCCGGCCTCTAGGGTGCATTACACTGGCGCGAAAATTCACACAGGAAGTGCTGATAAAAGAAGCAGACTGACACAGCAGCAGGGAATAGCATCACAGGCGCAGCATAGCAGTACCTATCCAGGGTGGTGAGTCCTCTGGGTGACCCAGCCTCTCTGCAGCACAGGAGGGTGGCCTATTGATATCTTGCCTGGAGCCCTGTGAGTGTCAGCGTGTGGTCAGCATGGCATCTGAGCCAGATGTCTTCTCCACTGAAACACCAGATTTAGCAGCTGGTGCCCCTGAGGTGTCTATGAACGCTATGACTGCAATCCTAGGGGCGTTTGCTGCCAGGGTGGAAGCAGCACACGGGAATACAGGGGGTAGTAAACGCCCCATCCCCTGCAAGCTTCTGGGGATAATTCTGATGCAGAACCAGGTCCAGCTACGGCTCCGGGCCCAGATTCTGACGCATCAGACTGCAGACCGTGACCGGACAGTGAGAATGACTCAAAGTCCAGGTCAGTACGCGAGACGGCTTTGGTATCTGACCTTATTACTGCAGTGCGGGATATGCTAAAATTGGAAAATACTGCAGAAGCAGCAGAGACTCCGGTCCACTTGGGTTTCATAGACCTGCCCGCACTGCTAAGGTGTTCCCTTGTGTGTCTTTTGATAAACTCTTATACAAGGAATGGGAGAAGCCACTGAGGGTCTTTACAGCCCCAAAGAGGTTTGCGGTACGGTACCCCTTTTGAGGAGAGTTTTCTGAAGAAATGGACCTGTCCCCCTATAGTGGACCCTCCGGTGTCCAGACTTAATAGAGCCACCACAATTCCTGTAGAAGGGGCTCCTGTTTTCTAGGACCCTGTGGATAAGAAGGCTGAAGCACTCGCTTGCTACCTATACTCAGTGGTAGGCTCGGCAGTACGCCCGGCATTGGCGGGGGCCCTAGTGTCTCACACACTTACTGAATGGGCAAGATTGCTACTCCAGGGGTTAAGGAGCGAGATGCTCCTCCTGATGAGATAACATTGGCCGACCTGTTGGTCCAGGGCCTTAGGTTTGTCTGCGAGTCAGACATGAATACTATTCCCCTGCTGTCTAAAACTTCGGTTTATGCAGTAGCAATACGCCGCCTGATCTGGCTAAAAGGCTGGTCTGCGGACCAGACTTCCAAGAAAGCCCTGTTGGATCTGCCTTTTAAGGGCGACAGACTTTTTGGGGCTTCTCTGGATGACATCATCAAGGATGCCACAGGAAGTAAAAGCACTTTGCTTCCCCAAATTAGCAAGGGTAAGGGGCCACGCCAAGGGCAAGGGCCCTCCTTTACTGCACACAAGTGGTTTTTTCGTCCCCCTAGGGCGACAGGGAAAAGACTCCAGGCCGATAAAGCGCCTGCCCAAGGACAAAAGCGTCCCTGGTCCCGCATACCCAATAAGCCTGCGGACAAATTTGCGTCCGCATGAAGGTCCACCCCCACCCAGCTCTCGGGTGGGGAGACGTCTTCGCAAATTCGCAACTCAGTGGACAGCACTAATCTCTGACAGGTGGGTTTGCGAAGTAATCTCCTCAGGCTACAAGATAGAGTTTCTCTCTTGTCCACCGGACAGATTCAACACCTCCAATCTCCAGCTACTACCGACCCGTCGGGAGGCCCTTATGGGGCGGTCCAGGGTCTACTGGAACGCGGGGTAGTTATTCCAGTTCCAGAACTGGAACGGGGTTTTTACTCAAATCTGTTCATTGTGCCGAAGAAGGAGGGGGTTCGTCCAAGCTTGGATCTCAGAGCCCTCAATTGCTTTGTGAAGGTACAAAGTTTTCGGATGGAGTCGGTTCGATCTGTAGTCACGGCTCTCCATCCGGGGGACTTTCTGGCCTCCTTGGACATCAAGAACGCATACCTGCATGTCCCCATATACTCCAGACACCAGAGGTTTCTGCGATTTGCTATCGGGAAGGACCACTACCAGTTTGTGGCCCTCCTGTTGGGCCTTGCCTCAGCACCCAGGACGTTCACCAAGGTGCTCGCTCCGATTCTGGCACTTCTAAGACAGCGGGGTATCGCTATCACAGGCTACTTATACGACCTTCTGCTGAAGGCCCCTTCAAGCTCAGAATTAGAGGTAAGCGTGTCCATTACCTGTCAGACTCTTCGAGACTGTGGTTGGATACTAAACACGCAAAAGTCAGTATTGGTGCCCACTCAACGCCTAGTGTACCTGGGGTTGATTCTGGATTCCTCAGAGGCAAAGGTATTCCTCCCTGTGGAGAAGTTGCAGACCCTCCGGGCTGCAGTACGGCAGCCGACTTCCAGGAATTGGTCGTCACTCCGTTTTTGCATGCGAGTGTTGGGCCTCATGGTAGCCTCCTTCGAGGCGGTCCCATATGTTCAATACCACACTCGAGTGTTACAGAAGGAAGTTCTGTCCAGATGGAACAGATGCCCTTCATCTCTGGATTATCAAATCCGAGTGAGCCACCTAGTCAGGAGATCCCTGGTATGGTGGCTGACAGCACCGGCTGTAATGGCCGGGAAGTCATTTCTTCCGGTTTACTGGATAGTGATCACGACGGACGCCAGCCTTACAGGTTGGGGGGGAGTCTGGGGTGTCCAGTCGGCACAGGGTCGCTGGACCCCAGAGGAAGCCCTCCTGCCGATCAATGTCCTGGATATCCGGGCGATCAAGCTGTGCCTCTTCAAATGGTCTCAGAGACTGCAAGGGCGTCCAGTCAGGATCCAGTCAGACAACGCCACAGCAGTGGCATATGTCAATCATCTAGGAGGAACAAGAAGCTCAGCTGCAGCATTGGAGATCGCTCGCATCCTGAAGTGGGCAGAGAGGAGCGTACCGGCACTGTCGGCCGTGTACATTCCGGGTGTGGAAAACTGGCAGGCGGACTACCTGAGCCGCCAGATGCTGGACCAGGGAGAATGGTCCTTACACCCGGAGGTTTTCCAACTCCTCTGCCAAAGATGGGGCACACCAGACGTAGATCTTCTGGCTTCCCGACTCAATCGGAAGGTATTGAGATTTGTGGCCTGGTCAAGAGACCCATGGGCAGACGCAACGGACGCATTGGTAGCATCGTGGGGTCAGTATCGGCTAATCTATGCCTTCCCTCCCTTAAGGCTTCTTCCTCTTCTGCTCCGCAGAGTGGAGGCAGAGGGAATTCCAATGATCCTAATCGCTCCAGATTGGCCTCAGCGTCCTTGGTACGACGATCTAGTACGTCTGGTAGCAGACGTCCCCTGGCGCCTACCACTACGGAAGGACCTGCTATCGCAAGGTCCCATATTCCATCCTGCTTTACAGTCATTGGCTTTAACGGCATGGCTGTTGAGAACCAGGTACTGAGAGACCGGGGCCTGTCAGACTCAGTAATCTCTACTATGAGAAGTGCTCGAAAACCGTCCTCTAGGAAGGTCTATCACCGCACTTGGAGGGCCTACATCTCCAGGTGTGAGGAAATGAAATGGCATCCGCGTACCTATTTGGTTTCCAGAATCCTGCTGTTTTTACAGCATGGGGTGGACCAAGGGCTTGCCCTAAGTACGATTTAAGGGACAGATATCTGCCCTGGCTGTCTTTTTTCAGCGACCCCTGGCGACTCACTCTCTCGTGAGTACATTTGTGCAGGGGGTCCGACAGGTGGCCCCTCCGGTCCGTCCCCCGTTACCTCCGTGGGACTTGAACCTGGTCCTCTCGGTGCTTCAGAAGGCACCGTTTGAGAATATTAGAGATATTCCCCTGTTGACACTTTCTCAGAAAGTGGTCTTTTTGGTGGCTGTTACGTCAGTTAGACGAGTCTCTGAGCTGGCAGCCTTGTCCTGCAAGGCTCCCTATTTGATTTTCCACAAGGATAAGGTGGTGCTGCGGCCGCAGCCTTCCTTTCTTCCGAAAGTCGTTTCGGCTTTTCATCTCAACGAAGACATTGTACTTCCATCCTTGTGTCCTCAGCCGTCGAATCCTAAGGAGTCGGCGTTGCATTCCTTGGACGTTGTCCGAGCTTTGAGAGTATACCTATCTGCTACTTCCCTGTTCCGGAAGTCAGACTCACTGTTTGTTTCGGTGACTGGTCCCAAGAAGGGCCAAGCAGTCTCATCGGCCACCATCTCTAGGTGGATCCGACAGATAGTAATCCAGGCTTACGCCTTAAAGGGTCAGGCGCCCCCCTTTCCTGTCACGGCGCATTCGACCAGGGCAATAGGTGCCTCTTGGGCTTTCCGACATCAAGCGTCTGTTTCCCAATTATGTAAAGCGGCGACTTGGTCGTCCGCTCACACTTTCACAAAATTCTACAAAATTGATGTGGGTGCATCTTCGGATGCCTCTTTTGGCCGCAAGGTTTTGCAAGCGGCTGTTTAGAGTTGCAACTCCTCCGTTGGAGGAGTGCTGTTTTGTGTTTGGGGTGAAGTTTATTTTTATGCTGTTTCCACCCCTCGTTTTTTCTCTGACACTGCTTTGGGACGTCCCACTTTGTCAATAGAGAAGCTGTGTCGGTCCATGGACGAAAGAGTAAATAGGATTTTTTACTCACCGTAAAATCCTTTTCTCTGAGTCCATGGACCGACACAGCACCCACCCCTCCTTTTAAGTTTGTACTGCTTTTTGACGAACTGATCTGCGAAGATGCAGACTGAGAGGGTATACCCAGAGGGTCCGCCCCCTGGGCGGTACTGTAGAAGGTGTGATGCAACACTTTTTACAAGTTTTTCTGCCTAGTCACTCCTAATTAACGGATAATACCCACTTTGTCAATAGAGAAGCTGTGTCGGTCCATGGACTCAGAGAAAAGAATTTTTCGGTGAGTAAAAAATCCTATTTTTTTTAAAGCGCCCCTGTCCCCGTGACCTTGCATACAGAAGCGAACGCATACGTAAGTCCCGCCCACATATGAAAACGGTTTTCAAACCACACATGTGAGGTATCTCTGCGAACGTTAGAGCGAGAGCAATCATTTTGGCCCTAGACCTCCTCTGTAACTCAAAACATGTAACCAGTAAAAATATTTAAAGCGTCGCCTATGGGGATTTTTAAGTAGCGAAGTTTGGCGCCATTCCACAAGCGTGTGCAATTTTTAAGGGTGACATGTTAGGTTTCTATTTACTCGGCGTAACTTCATCTTTCACATTATGGAAAAAACATTGGGCTAACTTTACTGTTTTTTTGTTTTTTTTAAGCACAAAACATTTTTTTCCATAAAAAACGCGTTAAAAACAACCACCATTATATTCTCTAAGGTCTTTGCTAAAAAAACATATATAATGTTTTGGGGTTCTATGTAATTTTATAGCAAATAAATGATGATTTTTACATGTAGGAGTGAAATGTCAGAATTGGCCTTGGTGCTCCAGAACGCCTGAAGGGGCTCCCTGCATGTTGGGCCTCTGTATGTGGCCACGCTGTGTAAAAGTCTCACACATGTGGTATCGCCATACTCGGGAGGAATAGCAGAATGTGTTTTGGGGTGTAATTTGTGGTATGCATATGCTGTGTGTGAGAAATAACCTGCTAATATGACAATTTTGTGAAAAAAAAAAAAAGAGAAAAAAAAAATCTTGATTTTGCAAAGAATTGTGGGAAAAAATGACAACTTCAAAAAACTCACAATGCCTCTTTCTGAATACCTTGGAATGTCTTCTTTCCAAAAAGGGGTCATTTGGGGGGTATTTGTACTTTTCTGGCATGTTGGGGTCTCAAGAAATGATAGGCCGTCAGTACTTCAGGTGTGATCAATTTTCAGATATTGGCACCATAGCTTGTGGACTCTATAACTTTCACAAAGACCAAATAATATGCACCAATTTGTACTTATTTTTACCAAAGATATGTAGCAGTATAAATTTTGGCCAAAATTTATAAAGAAAAAATAGTAATTTGCAAAATTTTATAACGGAAACGAAAAAAAAAAACATTTTTTTACAGAATTTTCAGTCTTTCTTCTCTTATAGCGCAAAAAATAAAAAACCCAACAGTGATTAAATACCACCAAAAGAAAGCTCTATTTGTGTGAAAAAAAGGACAAAAAATTCATATGGGTACAGTGTTGTATGACTGAGTAATTGTCATTCAAAATGTGAGAGCACCGAAAGCTGAAAATTGGTCTGGTTATTAAGGGGGTTTAAGTGCCCAGTGGTCAAGTGGTTAAAAAAAAAAAAAAAATTCTCAGTTTAGGCCAATATGTATTCTTCTACATATTTTTGTTAAAAAAAAAATCGCAATAAGCGTATAGTGATTGGTTTGCGCAAAAGTTATAGCGCCTACAAAATAGGGGATAGAATATTGACATTTTTTTTGTTTTTTACTAGTAATGGTGGTTATCTGCGATTTTTGTCAGGATTGCGGACACATTGGACACCTTTGACACCATTTTGGGACCATTCACATCTATACAGCGAACAGTGCTATAAATATGCACTGATTATTGTATAAATATGACTGGCAGGGAAACACTAGGGGGCGATCAAGGGGTTAAATGTGTGCCCTGCTAGGTGATTCAAACTGTAGGGGGAGGGGACTGACTGGGGGAGGTGACCGATCAGTGTCCCTATGGAGAAGGGACACACCATCGGTCTCCTCTCCCTGACGGGACATGGATCTCTGTCATGGATCTCTGTGTTTACATGTTTACGTGTTTTCCATGTCCCTGGCTCTGTAACTGCTGATCGCGGGTACCTGGTAGACATTGCAGCCGCCAGGCACACGCATCGGCACCTGAGTGACGCGGCGGGCACGCGCGAGCCCCGTCGGCAGGGCGCACGCGCCCCCTAGCGGCCTGGGGGCCCAAGGACGTCATATGATGGCCTCCCGGCATTGTAGAGCCACCTTGTGGCCGTCATTGTACAATAGCCGGGATGCGAAGTGGTTAATCAGTAAATCAACCAAAATAGTGCGTCTGGCATCCTTCGTATGGGTTGACTTCAGAAAGCCCTTAAGGATCTGTCTGACCTGAAAGAAAGAGGTCAAAATTGGCCTGCCTGAGAATTTTAGAAAAAATAAAACTCCAGACAAAATTTTAATAACTGAGGCAGGACTAAGTTGAGACTGAATCAGAGAGGACACAAAAGCTAATGAGACATATGCATTCACATCCAAGACATCTACAAGCATGCTAGAGCAAAAAGAACACCATTTGGACCAGGCTAGTTTATAGTCCTGCCATGTCTTCTGCGCTATGAGCAGATATCAGTCCTAAATCAAGCCCCAGAGGAAATCTGGGCAAAGGGTGCCGTGCTGATCCGCTGATGGAGCCAAATCCCAGAATCCCTGGAATTGTAAACAAGATAAAGTGTCAGCTATGGTATTATCAATCCCAGATATGTGACGTGCTTTCGACCAGACATTGAAACGCATGCAATGCAACACTAATGCCTCGTACACACGACCGGTTTTTCCGACGGGAAAACTGCGATGATAGCTTTTGCCCGGGAATCCCAGCCGTGTGTATGCTCCATCGCAGTTTTTCCGACGGGAAAGCTGCCGGACAAAAAAAGAGAGCAGGATTTATTTTTTCCCCATCAGGAAAAAATCCTAGCGGGAAAACCGTTCGTCTGTATGCTTTTCTGATGGGAAAAAAAAAACACGCATGCTTAGAATCAAGTATGAGACGGGAGCGCTCTTTCTGGTAAAACTAGCATTCGTAATGGAGATATCACATTCGTCACGCTGCAAATTATTGCATTGTTTAATGCAGCACATTCTTTTCTTCTTTATAATGCTACAATAATGAAGTTGTTTTGCTGCTGATATTCACACAGAGTTCTGACAAACTTGTTTCTTTATTATTTCTCGTGATCTCAGGAATATATATATATATATATATATATATATATTTTTTTTAAGCTAGATCTCCATAATAATGTTTTTTTTTTTTTTTTTAATTTCTTCTTTTTTTATCAAAATTTTAACCAAGATCTGCGTTTTTTGTGATTATTTGAAAAAAAAAAATTCTAGTGATCTCCATATTTTTTTTTGTTATTTTGGTGTTAAGTTACCACAACAACATTATTATCTTGTATTTTGTAACCTCAAGGAGGTTGGTTGGTGTCCCTTGTTAATTTGACATTGTATTTTTGAAATGTACCTGCCTACTCACAAACAAACTGTCCTTTTTTAAGAAAAACACATAGGCAAGTATTTGCTGAAAAAAAATGACCATTTATTCTGGCTCATAACAAATTAAAGAGGAAGGCAATGCTGGAGAAACTGCTGCAATTTGTGAAGCCTTTAGACCCCAGGGCAGACATCAAGCATTTTAAAAATAAAATTGGGATCTTGAGAAGCACATACAATAGGGAGCACAATATGGTCCTGGACTCCCAGAGGTCAGGAAAAGCAGCAGATGACATATATGTCCCCAGTCTGTGGTACTACAATGGCCTGCACCTTCTGTCAGACCAGACTGAAGCCAGGCCATCACTTTTTTGTCTTCTTTGTAGCCTTCCCTGCAGCCTTCTTTGCAGCCTTCCCTGCAGCCTTCTTTGCAGCCTTCCCTGCAGCCATCTCTGCAGCCTTCCCTGCACGCTTCCTTAGAGCCTGTGGCTCTGGAGGTGGACTTGTGGCAGGAGGAGGTGGAGCAGGAGGAGGTGGAGGAGGATGGGCGAACTCATAAAGGTCAGTATTTTTTGCTAGTTTGCCAATCAACCTCTTATTTATGGCCTTGAATATCAGGGTCTCACATAGGAGGCATTGACCTCTCTCCATCTCCTGCATTTTGGCAGCAACTAGGCCAGCATAGCCCTCTTGAGTTTTGGGGGGGGGGTCTCTGAGGGTCGCATGTGGCCAGTGCTGCCTCATCCAGGTTCTTTCCCCTCTTGGCCCTTCTTGTTTGAAGGCGGAGAGGAGGCATCTGCAATTGGGTGAGGTCACTGGGCCCGGACACCTCCTGGCTGACACTGGGCCCGGCCACCTCCTGGCTCACATTGGGCCCTGCCTCCTCCTGCCTGACACTTTCCACACCCTCATCCTGGCTGACCTCATCCTGTGTATAAAAAAGGGACATAGTTTTAGTTTTTGGTTCATCAATCACACACAATTTTCAGCTCATGACTGTTGCAAATTGAATGTTAATAAATAGAAAAGACTATCAATCTGACCCCAGCATTTTTCATTCTTGTCCCAATCATTTTTGGCCACTACTTTCTATTGATATGTAAAACACTTTTTGTTCAAACATTAATTTATTATCAATATTAACATCTATTTTACATCATTAATTTTAGGACAATAAATTTTTGGAAAATTACTATACCGGGCTCCAGCCGGGCGCATCCGCTTCTTCCAGGATGTAAGGCTCAGGTTGCTCCTCAGAAGACTCAGCTAGGCTGGAGGGAAGGCTGCAGGGAAGGCTAGAAAGTGATGGCCTCACATCAAGCTGGTCGTCTAGAAAGCGCAATTTATTGTAGTACCACAGAGTAGGCACATAAACATCTGCTGCTGCTCCTGACTAGGGATGGGCCCGGTGCTCGATTCGAACCCATGTTCGAATCGAGCATCGGGCGTTCGCTCGCTCGTCGAGCCCAGAACTATTTGGGCCGTTCGCATCACATTCGTGTGATGCGAGCGGCCCCGCAATGCATTGCGGCCGGCGCGGCCGGCGCAGTGCATTGCTGGCTGATGATTGGCCAAGCATGCACTGTGACCCCGCATGCTTGGCCAATCACAGCGCCCGAAACTCGGAGAGCAATAATTGGCTACAGGCAGGACGGCTGTAGCCAATTACAGCTCAGGGGCTTTAGTACACGCCCCACCATTTAAAAGGCCGCCACGCCATCGGCCCCGGTCACATGAGTTCCGGCTTTAGGAGAGATTAGTCTGCTGATTCTGTCTTTGCTTGATACTGAAAGATTTGCTCTTCTTTGCTAAACCATTGGCTATTTCTTTGCTAAACCATTGCTACCTAAGTCATTGATCGTTCATTGCTGCTGATTGCACAGTTAGTGTGTTATTAGCTGCTGCTGGGGATTAGTCTGGTGCGTGCTTACTGTTAGTACAGTATTGCAGTAGTACCAACCGCAGTGCTGTTAGCACAGCATTGCACCCCAACAGCACCCATAGGACTTCTAGTGTGTTAGTGGCAGCAAACAGAGCTCCTATATTTTCTTCTCAGCAGCACCCATAGGACTTCTAGTGTGTTAGTGGCATCACACAGAGCTCCTATATTTTCTTCTCAGCAGCACCCATAGGACTTCTAGTGTGTTAGTGGCAGCAAACAGAGCTCCTATATTTTCTTCTCAGCAGCACCCATAGGACTTCTAGTGTGTTAGTGGCAGCAAACAGAGCTCCTATATTTTCTTCTCAGCAGCACCCATAGGACTTCTAGTGTGTTAGTGGCAGCAAACAGAGCTCCTATATTTTCTTCTCAGCAGCACCCATAGGACTTCTAGTGTGTTAGTGGCAGCAAACAGAGCTCCTATATTTTCTTCTCAGCAGCACCCATAGGACTTCTAGTGTGTTAGTGGCAGCAAACAGAGCTCCTATATTTTCTTCTCAGCAGCACCCATAGGACTTCTAGTGTGTTAGTGGCATCACACAGAGCTCCTATATTTTCTTCTCAGCAGCACCCATAGGACTTCTAGTGTGTTAGTGGCAGCAAACAGAGCTCCTATATTTTCTTCTCAGCAGCACCCATAGGACTTCTAATGTGTTAGTGGCATCACACAGAGTTCCTATATTTTCATCTCAGCAGCACCCATAGGACTTCTAGTGTGTTAGTGGCATCACACAGAGCTCCTATATTTTCTTCTCAGCAGCACCCATAGGACTTCTAGTGTGTTAGTGGCAGCAAACAGAGCTCCTATATTTTCTTCTCAGCAGCACCCATAGGACTTCTAGTGTGTTAGTGGCAGCAAACAGAGCTCCTATATTTTCTTCTCAGCAGCACCCATAGGACTTCTAGTGTGTTAGTGGCAGCAAACAGAGCTCCTATATTTTCTTCTCAGCAGCACCCATAGGACTTCTAGTGTGTTAGTGGCAGCAAACAGAGCTCCTATATTTTCTTCTCAGCAGCACCCATAGGACTTCTAGTGTGTTAGTGGCATCACACAGAGCTCCTATATTTTCTTCTCAGCAGCACCCATAGGACTTCTAGTGTGTTAGTGGCAGCAAACAGAGCTCCTATATTTTCTTCTCAGCAGCACCCATAGGACTTCTAGTGTGTTAGTGGCATCACACAGAGCTCCTATATTTTCTTCTCAGCAGCACCCATAGGACTTCTAGTGTGTTAGTGGCAGCAAACAGAGCTCCTATATTTTCTTCTCAGCAGCACCCATAGGACTTCTAGTGTGTTAGTGGCAGCAAACAGAGCTCCTATATTTTCTTCTCAGCAGCACCCATAGGACTTCTAGTGTGTTAGTGGCAGCAAACAGAGCTCCTATATTTTCTTCTCAGCAGCACCCATAGGACTTCTAGTGTGTTAGTGGCAGCAAACAGAGCTCCTATATTTTCTTCTCAGCAGCACCCATAGGACTTCTAGTGTGTTAGTGGCATCACACAGAGCTCCTATATTTTCTTCTCAGCAGCACCCATAGGACTTCTAGTGTGTTAGTGGCAGCAAACAGAGCTCCTATATTTTCTTCTCAGCAGCACCCATAGGACTTCTAGTGTGTTAGTGGCAGCAAACAGAGCTCCTATATTTTCTTCTCAGCAGCACCCATAGGACTTCTAGTGTGTTAGTGGCAGCAAACAGAGCTCCTATATTTTCTTCTCAGCAGCACCCATAGGACTTCTAGTGTGTTAGTGGCAGCAAACAGAGCTCCTATATTTTCTTCTCAGCAGCACCCATAGGACTTCTAGTGTGTTAGTGGCAGCAAACAGAGCTCCTATATTTTCTTCTCAGCAGCACCCATAGGACTTCTAGTGTGTTAGTGGCAGCAAACAGAGCTCCTATATTTTCTTCTCAGCAGCACCCATAGGACTTCTAGTGTGTTAGTGGCAGCAAACAGAGCTCCTATATTTTCTTCTCAGCAGCACCCATAGGACTTCTAGTGTGTTAGTGGCATCACACAGAGCTCCTATATTTTCTTCTCAGCAGCACCCATAGGACTTCTAGTGTGTTAGTGGCAGCAAACAGAGCTCCTATATTTTCTTCTCAGCAGCACCCATAGGACTTCTAGTGTGTTAGTGGCATCACACAGAGCTCCTATATTTTCTTCTCAGCAGCACCCATAGGACTTCTAGTGTGTTAGTGGCAGCAAACAGAGCTCCTATATTTTCTTCTCAGCAGCACCCATAGGACTTCTAGTGTGTTAGTGGCAGCAAACAGAGCTCCTATATTTTCTTCTCAGCAGCACCCATAGGACTTCTAGTGTGTTAGTGGCAGCAAACAGAGCTCCTATATTTTCTTCTCAGCAGCACCCATAGGACTTCTAGTGTGTTAGTGGCAGCAAACAGAGCTCCTATATTTTCTTCTCAGCAGCACCCATAGGACTTCTAGTGTGTTAGTGGCATCACACAGAGCTCCTATATTTTCTTCTCAGCAGCACCCATAGGACTTCTAGTGTGTTAGTGGCAGCAAACAGAGCTCCTATATTTTCTTCTCAGCAGCACCCATAGGACTTCTAGTGTGTTAGTGGCAGCAAACAGAGCTCCTATATTTTCTTCTCAGCAGCACCCATAGGACTTCTAGTGTGTTAGTGGCAGCAAACAGAGCTCCTATATTTTCTTCTCAGCAGCACCCATAGGACTTCTAGTGTGTTAGTGGCAGCAAACAGAGCTCCTATATTTTCTTCTCAGCAGCACCCATAGGACTTCTAGTGTATTAGTGGCAGCAAACAGAGCTCCTATATTTTCTTGTCAGCAGCACACATAGTACCTATAGTGTGTTAGTGTCAGCACCCATAGGACCTACAGTGTGTTGTGAGCACACATAGGAGTTCTATTTTTTATACTATATACACTACCGACTACAATGGCTGGAAGACCGCCAAGGAGAGGCAGAGCGTGCCGAGGCAAGAACACAGGGCAGGCAGGCTCTGTTTCTAGAGACAACAGTGCTGGCCGTGGACGTGGTCGTGCATCGTCATCAGCACGTGGCCATGGGACACGCTTGTCTTTGTTTTCGGCAGCTGGACATGTGGAGCCGCATCATGCCGAAGGCTTGGTAGAATGGATGACCAAGCCCTCCTCATCCTCCTCATCCTCTCTCACCCAGGCTCAGGGTACTGGCAGAGCAGCTGCCAACGCGTACTCAATGGCATCATCAGCCACCCCTTCCCTAGACCCACCATGTCCTCCTGAGGAGTCCCCCGAACTGTTTGAGCACAGTGTTGGGTACATGCTCCAGGAGCATGCCCAACGATTCGAAGGCTCGGATGATGATACCCAGCTTGAGGAAGTCAGTAGTGTGCGCGCAGAGAGAGGGGATGCTGAAGGACAGCAATCTGGCAGTAGTGTTCCACCAGCTGCAGCTTACTGCCAGGTTTGCTCTAGTGGTGAAGAGGGAGGGGATGATGAGGTCACTGACTCCACGTGGGTGCCTGAAGGGAGAGAGGAGGAGGAGGAGGAGGATGCAGCGTCACATGTCCAACGAGGCAGGATGCCCCCTGGAGGCCAGCTAGAGGCCAGCACAGCAACTGTACCACACCGCAGAGCTCCGCCTGTGCAGGGCGCTGCCTCTGCACGTTATCACAAAAGTTCTTTGGTGTGGGCCTTTTTTGAGACGAGTGCATCAGATCGCACCACTGCTATTTGCAATATTTGTCTCAAGCGTATCTCGCGTGGCCAAAACATCAGCCGCTTGGGCACCACAAGCATGAGCAGACATATGTCGACCTGCCATGCAGCTCGTTGGCAAGCACACATAAAAGACCCACACCAAAGAACAAAGCGGACCTCTCCTTGCTCCTCATCAGCTGGGATCTCCATCCCCACTATATCTTCAGTCCTCTCTGAAAGCTGCTCTGAGAGGACTGAAGGTGTAGAATTAGGTGTGTCACAACCAAGTACTTGCAGTACACCGACGTCCGATTGTAGCAGGCAAATTTCCCTGCCCCAGCTGCTGGACCGTCGAAAGAAGTATACTCCCAGCCATCCACATGCCCAGCGGTTGAATGCTAGCTTGGCTAAATTGCTAGCACTTCAACTGCTGCCTTTTCAGTTGATAGACTCGGCCCCCTTCCGTGAGTTTGTTCAATGTGCGGTTCCTCAGTGGCAGGTTCCCAAACGCCACTTTTTCTCACGGAAGGCGATTCCGTCTCTCTACTGGCATGTGGAAGGCAATGTCCATGCCTCGCTGGACAGGGCGGTCAGCGGTAAGGTGCATATTACCGCTGACTCATGGTCCAGCAGGCATGGACAGGGACGTTATCTTTCTTTCACGGCCCATTGGGTCACTCTATTGGTAGCTGGGAGGGATGCAGGACAAGGTGCAGTAGTGTTGGAGGTTGTTCCGCCACCACGCCTCCAAAATGCTACTACTGGTTGTGACACACCTCTCTCCTCCACCCCCTCCTCTTCTTCTTCCTCCATGTCCTCTTCGAGTGCTCTGTCCTCGGAACAAGCGGTGCTCCGTAGGCGTACAAGGGGCTACGCGAGTACGCAGGCAAAAAGATGCCATGCCGTGCTTGCGCTGGTGTGTTTGGGGGACAGGAGCCACACTGGGCCAGAGGTTCTGGCAGCTCTGCAGGGGCAGGCCGAGAGGTGGTTGACGCCACGCCAGCTTAAGCCAGGAATGGTCGTTTCTGATAATGGCACCAACCTCCTCTCCGCCCTGCGACAGGGGCAGCTCACCCATGTGCCCTGTATGGCTCACGTCCTCAACCTGGTGGTGCAGCGGTTCTTGGGCAGGTTCCCAGGCTTACAGGATGTCCTGAGGCAGGCCAGGAAAGTCTGTGTGCATTTCCGCCGATCTTATAATGCCAGTGCTCGGCTGACTGAGCTGCAAAAGGAGCTGAACCTGCCCAAGAACCGCCTAATATGTGACATGCCCACCAGGTGGAACTCAACGTTGGCCATGCTGCAGCGACTGCACACGCAGCAGAGGGCCATCAATGAGTACCTTTGCGACTACGGCACCAGGACAGGGTCAGGGGAGCTTGGCTTTTTTTCCCCACGCCAGTGGAGCATGATCAGGGATGCATGCACTGTCCTCTCACCATTTGAGGAGGCCACGAGGATGGTGAGCAGTGACAGTGCATGCATCAGTGACACTGTACCTCTTGTCCACCTGTTGGAGCATACGCTGCGTGGGATAATGGACAGGGCACTTGAGGCAGAACAGAGGCAGGAAGAGGAGGACTTCCTTGTCTCTCAAGGCCCCCTTTATCCAGACAATGTTCCTTCTGTCCCACCCATCACACAGGAAGAGGAGGAGGAGGAGGAGGAGGAGGAGGATTGTGTGAGCATGGAGGTGGAGCCTGGCACTCAGCATCAGCAGCAGCAGTCTTTTAGGGATGATGTACAGTCCCAACAAACCAGTGGACTTGTACGTGGCTGGGAGGAGGTGGCTGGCGATCATGTCATCCTCAGTGACCCAGAAGACTCCGGACCGAATGCCTCAGCTAACCTACGCTGCATGGCCTCCCTGATCCTGCAAAGCCTGCGGAAGGATCCTCGTGTTCTTCGGATCAAGGAGAGTGACCATTACTGGCTGGCCACTCTCCTTGATCCACGGTACAAGGGTAAGGTTGCGGACCTTATCTTGCCGTCGCAGAGGGAGCAGAGGATGAGACATCTCAGGGAGGCCTTGCAGAAAGGTCTGTGCAACGCGTTCCCAGAAACTGGGAGGTTACAAACTCCTGGTCCTGGACGACAAGTTGCTGAGGCTTCGGTCAGTAGCAGAAGGAGCGGTGGGGAAGGTGGACGTCTGACCGATGCGTTCAGACAATTTTTTAGTCCGCAGCCCCAAGGTATGATCGGTTCCAGCAACCATCGCCAGCGTCTGATATACATGGTGCAGGAATACCTAGGGGCAAGGTCAGACTTGGACACCTTTCCCACCGAAAATCCTCTGGCTTACTGGGTCCTGAGGATGGATCACTGGCCAGAGCTTGCACAGTATGCAATTGAGCTACTGGCCTGTCCTGCATCCAGCGTTCTTTCCGAACGCACATTCAGTGCTGCTGGAGGATTTGTCACCGATCATAGGGTGCGCCTGTCCACCGACTCGGTTGATCGACTGACCTTCATAAAAATAAATCAGTCTTGGATCACCACCAGCTACCAGACACCTGAAGCGGATATAACGGAATAATTTATAATGTCACATCCCTTCAAGACTGCCTATGCTGATGCTGAGTGACTGTCCTGTTATGTTCACTGACTATCCTCTTCCTCCTCCTCAATGATCCATGCCACCACACCAGTGCCTAAGGCACAATTTTTCAGCCCCTGTATAACAGGGGCGTGTAATTACAATTTTTTAAAAAGATGCTTCGCAACAGGTGTGACTGCTGTGCTCAGAGTACAGTATCTGTGAGGGGTTGCAGTGTTGTGGCACCAGCACCAGTGCCTAAGGCACAATTTTTCAGCCCCTGTTGGGGCGTGTAATTACAATTTTTAGGCAATGCTTTGCAACAGGTCTCATTGCTGTGCTCAGAGTACAGTATCTGTGAGGGGTTGCAGTGTTGTGGCACCAGCACCAGTGCCTAAGGCACAATTTTTCAGCCCCTGTATAACAGGGGCGTGTAATTAAATTTTTTTAAAAAGATGCTTCGCAACAGGTGTGACTGCTGTGCTCAGAGTACAGTATCTGTGAGGGGTTGCAGTGTTGTGGCACCAGCACCAGTGCCTAAGGCACAATTTTTCAGCCCCTGTTGGGGCGTGTAATTACAATTTTTAGGCAATGCTTTGCAACAGGTCTCATTGCTGTGCTCAGAGTACAGTATCTGTGAGGGGTTGCAGTGTTGTGGCACCAGCACCAGTGCCTAAGGCACAATTTTTCAGCCCCTGTATAACAGGGGCGTGTAATTACAATTTTTTAAAAAGATGCTTCGCAACAGGTGTGACTGCTGTGCTCCAAGTACAGTATCTGTGAGGGGTTGCAGTGTTGTGGCACCAGCACCAATGCCTAAGGCACAATTTTTCAGCCCCTGTTTAACAGGGGCGTGTAATTACAAATCTTGATCTAATAGTTCACAGCAGGGCCCATTCCTGCGCCCACCAAGAGTAACTATGAGGGCCTACAGTCTTGTGGCAACACCGTCCACCACCACCACCACCACCAAAGGCCCAATTTTTCTGCCCTGTTCAACAGGTGCATGCAATTACAAATCTTGATCTAATAACTCACAGCAGGGCCCATTCCTGCACCCACCAAGAGTAACTGTGAGGGCTTACAGTCTTGTGGCAACACCGTCCACCACCACCACCACCACCACCAAAGGCCCAATTTTTCTGCCCGGTTCAACAGGTGCATGCAAGTACAAATCTTGATCTATTAACTCACAGCAGGGCCCATTCCTGTGCCCACCAGTCTTGTGGCTACACCAACATCTAATAGGGCAAATTTCTGCAGAGTATATACGGCAGGCCCCTACTTTCAAACATCCAACTTACAAACGACTCCTACTTGCAAACGGCAAGAGAAAACAGGAAGTGAGAGGAAATCTACCCCTAGGAAGGAAAATTCTATCCTGTTAGATTTAATTTGGGAAAAAGGTATCTCCTCTCTACTGATGCTTTATCACCAATCCTTGTTTCAATTAAAACCCCACTTTTCCAAAAACATTTGTCATTGGGACGGAAAGTGAGGTGACATGTTCTGAACAGATGTGCAAAGACAGCAAATGTTACAGGGGTGATAACCCCTCCCTATGTTCTCCAAAAAGCTTAAAAATAGATTTTTTTGGGATGTAGCTACACTTCATAATGTACCTGTTCAGATTCTACTTAAGAACAAACCTACAGTCCATGTCTTGTTTGCACCACCTATATACTGCTGTTCAGAGTATATAGGGTTGTAGGTATAGGGTTTTATTTTGGGTGCGGGGTCCCCCTTAGTATCCATACAAGACCCAAAGGGGCTGGGGTGGGGGGGGGGGGGGTGATGGGGTAGCCATGCCATTTTTCTCAAGGATTTTCAGCCATATGGCGGCCAGGACAAGACATGACATTAAAGCCGCAAGTGGTTTTAAATGGCTTCTTTTTTTCCTTTACAAATGTCATTTTGTGCAAGGACAGTTCTAAACACGGGAAACACATGCCACTTCACAGGCATACTTTAGACACCCCCCAGGTACCATATTTAAAGGAAAATTTCACTTTTTTTTTTTCACTTTATGCATCATTAAAATGACTGCTCCCGAAAAAACTTTAGTTTTTAAAATTTCTTTTTGCATTGATATATGTCCCCTGGGGCAGGACCCGGGTCCCCAAACCTGTTTTATAACATTAACATGCATATTGGCCGTTGTAATTAGCAATTTTGATTTCGAACGTTCGCGTCCATTATAACGAATAGGGTTCGAAAATTCGCGCGAACTTTCGGTCCGTTCGAAGGTTCTGGTGCGAACCGAACCCGGGGGTGTTCGGCTCATCCCTACTCCTGACTTCAGTGAATCCAGGACCTTAGTGCGCTCCCTCCTGTATGTGCCCTTAAAGTTTCCAATTTTATTGGTCCACATCCTGGATGGTTGCATTGGGGGACCTGTGTCTGTACAAATTGCAGCATTTTCTCCAGCGCTGCCCTCCTTGCTCCTTTTTTTATGAATGGGGTTTTTGGTTTCCCACAAAGCAGGCAGCTCCCTGTACCTGTCTATGAACTCGCTCATAAAATCGTGTTTTTTAAAAGCATTAATTCTTTCTGCAAGACAAAACACAAGCCAAAAATACGAATGTCAGTCTAAACTCTACCTATCTTTATCTCCATATAAGCCACAATCTTGAAGCAGTATAGGCCACTGATGACCCAAGTTAAAATGTTACCTTCGGTCTCACGTTTGTCGCTTACTTCTTCCTCCGCACACAGAACGTAGGGACGACACATGCGTGTGAGCTTTATATACACTACGTTTGCATGAAACTCCGCACACGCCGCCCGCCCCTGACGTTCTTTTTAGTATATTCCCCGCCCCTTCTCTTTCGGCGCGCAGTGGGAGAGTCATGGCGGAGACACAGCAGGTGCGTAATTCCAGTAACGAGGAGGAAAGCCCAGAGCCAGAAACGTCACGATCCAGGAGGAGATATAAGGCCTCAAATATGTCCTTTGCAGAGATGGCGGAGATGGTGGACATCTTGAGGAGGACCGACTATGACGGGAAGCATGGACCGTACACCAACCCTAATGTGAGAAAAGTCAAGATCATGTCTAAAGCAAGGTTGCCAACTTTCAGTAAATTTACAAACAGTTTGTAAAATCCATAATTGTTGCATCTGTCCATGAATGTCAGTTACGGACATGCAACCTACATGTCCGTAATGGACATTCAAGGACAGATGCAAAAAGTACAGATTTTACAAACTGTTCGTAAATTTACTGAAAGTTGGTCTAAAGTTGTGAGAAGTCTGCACATGAATTTTGGGCTATGACGATCCAAGGAGCAATTAAGGAAATGCTGGTCAGACCTGAAACTGAGGGAGCACGAGCAGTACAGAAGGATCAAGAAAATGCTTCAAAAACTAAGTATTTCTCCAGTGTTACTATTATTATTATAACTTGCATGTTGCTCCATGTGCTTTTCTTTACTGGATAAAAAAGAAGAACAAGTGCGCTAAAACTGTGAGTAGACTGATATTGAAATCAGTAACATAAAGTCCACACATATACTGAATGAAGTCAAATAGTGATAACAGTAAATATATCATGTGTGAATAAATATATCTGAAATAAGTCCCATCAGAAAAACATGAATGAAGGGAAGCCGTGAAGGGGTGAACCGCAGTAAACTGAAAATTCGGTGCAGGCAACACCCGTGTCCACCACCAACAATGCAAGCTGCTTACCAGAGGTAAGAAACAAATGAGCCCATCCGAAATCCCAAGGGAAGATCCAAATAAATCCAATCGTCACTTCAATGGCAGTGGATACATCAAGGATTTCCCAAAAAGAGAGAGGAGGCTCGATAGTGCATTACCCAATGTAATATTTTATTTAAAAAAGGGGTATAAAAACACTTACATAATCATAAGTATGAAGAGCAAAACAACCGGCCGGTCCGCCGTACCTGTCCCGTAGTGATGTCGTCAGCATGCACACCTCCCACAAGCACCTGCTGAACAGCAGAAAATGATCTGAAAAGCATGAACACTGAAAAGTGTGAATCGTCCCTCACCAAACTTTTACTAACACGAGGATCAGCAAAAGCAGCCCAAAGGGTGGCGCCATTGGAATGGAACTTCCCCTTTATAGTGCTGTCGTATGTGTTGTACGTCACCGCTAGTGATGAGCCGAACACCCCCGGGTTTGGTTCGCACCAGAACCCGCGAACGGACCGAAAGTTCGCACGAACATTAGAACCCTATTAAATACAATGGATGCGAACATTCGGATTCTAAAGTGCTAATTATAATGACTATTATCCATGTTATTGTCCTAAACAGAGTTTGGGAACCCGGGTTCTGCACCAGGGGACATGTATCAATGCAAAAAGAAGTTTTAAAAACAGACGTTTTCCGGGAGCAGTCATTTTAATGATGCATAAAGTGAAAAAAAAAAAAGTCAAATATTCCTTTAAATATTGTACCTGGGGGGTGTCTAAAGTATGCCTGTGAAGTGCCACGTGTTTCCCGTGTTTAGAACTGTCCCTGCACAAAATTACATTTCTAAAGGAAAAAAAAGCCATTTAAAACTGCTTGCGGCTTTAATGTAATGTCTGGTCCCGGTAATATGGATGAAAATCTTTAAGAAAAATGGCATAGCTACCCCATCACCCCCCCCCCCTACCCCAGCCCATTACCAGCCCCTTTGGGTCTTGTATGGATATTAAGGGGAACCCCGCACACAAAATAAAAAAGGCCCTATATACTCTGAACAGCCGTATACAGGCGGTGCATACAAGACAGGGACTGTAGGTTTGTTCTTATGTAGAATCTGTTTGTAATTTTGAACAGCTACATTGTTTAAGTGTAGCTCCAGCCCAAATATCTATTTTTAAGCTTTTTGGAAAACATAGGGAAGGGTTATCACCCCTGTAACATTTGTTTTGCTGTCTGTGCCCCTGTTCAGAACATTTCACCTCACTTTGCGTCCCAATGACAACTGATTTTGAAATGTGGTGTTTTTATTGAAACAAGGATTGGTGATAAAGCATCAGCAGAGAGGAGACACCTTTCTCCCATATTAATTCTTACAGGAGAGAATTTTCCTTCCAAGGGGTAGATTTCCTCTCACTTCCTGTTGTCTTCTTCCGTTTGCAAGTAGTAGTCGTTTGTAAGTTGGATGTTTGAAAGTAGGGACCTGCCGTATATACTCTGCAGAAATTGGCCCCTTAGGTGTTGGTGTTGGCACAACACTGTAAGCACTCACAGGTACTCTTGGTGGGTGCTGGAACGCCCTGCTGTCAACTATTATATCAGGAATTGTAATATCATATAATTGTTGAACAGTGGTAGTAAAAATTGGGCCTTTGATGGTGGTGCTGGTGCCACAACACTGTAAGGCCTGACAGTTACTCTTGGTGGGCGCAGCAATGGGCCCTGCTGTGAATTATTAGATCAATAATTATAATTGCATGCCCCTGTTGAACAGGGGCTGAAAAATTTGAAAAATTGGGCCTTAGGCACTGGTGGCACAACACTGCAACCCCTCACAGATACTGTACTTGGAGCACAGCAATGAGGCCTGTTGCAAAGTATTGCATCAAAAATTGTAATTACACGCCCCTGTTAAACAGGGGCTGAAAAATTGGGCCTTAGCCACTGGTGGCGGCACCCATAAACCAAAATAATCTTCCAAGCTATCATCATTAATCGGATCATTGAGGAGGAGGAGGAGGATAGCTAGTCAACATAACAGCACAGGAACTCAGCATCAGCATCAGTCTTGAAGGGATGTGACATTTTAAAATCAATTAGTCTGTTATATCAGCATCAGGTGTGTGGTAGCTGGTGGTGATCCAAGACTGGTTCATCTTGATGAAAGTCAGTCGATCAACCGAGTCGGTGGACAGGCACACCCTGTGATCCGTGACAAATCCTCCAGCAGCACTGAATGTGCGTTCTGAAAGAACGCTGGATGCAGGACAGGCCAGTAGCTCAATTGCATACTGTGCAAGCTCTGGCCAGTGATCCATCCTCAAGACCCAGTAAGCCAGAGGATTTTCGGTGGGGAAGGTGTCCAAGTCTGACCTTGCCCCTAGGTATTCCTGCACCATGTATATCAGACGCTGGCGATGGTTGCTGGAAACGATCATACTTTGGGGCTGCGGACTAAAGAATTGTCTGAACGCATCGGTCAGACGGCCACCTTCCCCACCGCTCCTTCTTTGACTGCCCGAAGCCTCAGCAACTCGTTGTCCAGGACCAGGAGTTTGTAACCTCCCAGTCTCTGGGAACGCGTTGCACAGACCTTTCTGCAAGGCCTCCCGGAGTTGTCTCATCCTCTGCTCCCTCTGCAACGGTAACATAAGGTCCGCAACCTTACCCTTGTACCGTGGATCAAGGAGAGTGGCCAGCCAGTAATGGTCCCTCTCCTTGATCCGAAGAATACGAGGATCCTTCCGCAGACTTTGCAGGATCAGGGAGGCCATGCAGCGTAGGTTAGCTGAGGCATTCAGTCCGGAGTCCTCTGGGTCACAAAGGACGACATGATCCGCAGCCACCTCCTCCCAGCCACGTACAAGTCCACTGGTTTCTTGGGACTGTAAATCATCCCTAAAAGACTGCTGCTGATGATGCTGAGTGCCAGCCTCCACCTCCATGCTGACACAATCCTCCTCCTCCTCCTCCTCCTCCTCCTCCTCCTCTTCCTGTGCGGTGGGTGGGACAGAAGGAACACTGTCAGGGTAAAGGGGGCCTTGAGAGGCAAGGAAGTCCTCCTCTTCCTGCCTCTGTTCTGCCTCAAGTGCCCTGTCCATTATTCCACGCAGCGTGTGCTCCAACAGGTGGACAAGAGGTACAGTGTCACTGATGCATGCACTGTCACTGCTCACCATCCTCGTGGCCTCCTCAAATGGTGCCAGGACAGTGCATGCATCCCTGATCATGCCCCACTGGCGTGGTGAAAAAAACCCAAGCTCCCCTGACCCTGTCCTGGTGCCGTAGTCGCACAGGTACTCATTGATGGCCCTCTGCTGCATGTGCAGCCGCTGCAGAATGGCCAACGTTGAGTTCCACCTGGTGGGCATGTCACATATAAGGCGGTTCTTGGGCAGGTTCAACTCCTTTTGCAGCTCAGCCAGGCGAGCACTGGCATTATAAGATCTGCGGAAATGCACACAGACTTTCCTGGCCTGCCTCAGGACATCCTGTAAGCCCAGGTACCTGCCCAAGAACCGCTGCACCACCAGGTTAAGGACGTGAGCCATACAGGGCACATGGGTCAGTTGTCCCTGTCGGAGGGCGGAGAGGAGGTTGGTGCCATTGTCGCAAACCACCATTCCTGGCTTAAGCTGGCGTGGCGTCAACCACCTCTCGGCCTGCCCCTGCAGAGCAGACAGGACCTCTGCCCCAGTGTGGCTCCTGTCCCCCAAACACACCAGCGCAAGCACGGCATGGCATCTTTTTGCCTGCGTACTTGCGTAGCCCCTTGAACGCCTACGGAGCACCGCTGGTTCCGAGGACAAAGCACAGGAAGAGGCCATGGAGGAAGAAGAAGAGGAGGGGGTGGAGGAGAGAGGTGTGTCACAACCAGTAGTAGCATTTTGGAGGCGTGGCGGTGGAACAACCTCCAACACTACTGCACCTTGTCCTGCATCTTTCCCAGCTGCCAAAAGAGTGACCCAATGGGCCGTGAAAGAAAGGTAACGTCCCTGTCCATGCCTGCTGGACCATGAGTCAGCGGTAATATGCACCTTACCGCTGACCGCCCTGTCCAGCGAGGCCAAGACATTGCCTTCCACATGCCTGTAGAGAGCCGGAATCGCCTTCCGTGAGAAAAAGTGGCGTTTGGGAACCTGCCACTGAGGAACCGCACATTGCACAAACTCACGGAAGGGGGCCGAGTCTACCAACTGAAAAGGCAGCAGTTGAAGCGCTAGCAATTTAGCCAAGCTAGCATTCAACCGCTGGGCATGTGGATGGCTGGGAGTGAACTTCTTTCGACGGTCCAGCAGCTGGGGCAGGGAAATTTGCCTGCTAGAATCGGACGTCGGTGTACTGCTAGCAGAGTGGCCGCAAGTACTGGGCTGTGACACACCTAATTCTACACCTTCATTCCTCTCAGTGCAGGTTTCAGAGAGGACTGAAGGTATAGTGGGTTTTGAGATCCCAGCTGATGCGGTGCAAGGAGAGGTCCGCTTTGTTCTTTGGTGTGGGTCTTTAAGGTAGGCTTGCCAACGAGCTGCATGGCAGGTCAACATATGTCTGATCAAGCATGTGGTGCCCAAGCGGCTGATGTTTTGGCCACGCGATATACGCTTGAGACATATGTTGCAAACAGCAGCTGTGCGATCTGATGCACTCGCCTCAAAAAAGGCCCACACCAAAGAACTTTTTGAATGACGGGCAGAGGCAGCGCCCTGCACAGGCGGAGCTCTGCGGTGTGATTCCGTCGGTGTGCTGCCCATACGCTGGCCACTCAAGGGCATCCTGCCTCGTTGGAGATGTGCCTCCTCCTCATCCTCCTCCTCCTCCTCTCTCCTATTAGGCACCCATGTGGAGTCAGTGACCTCATCATCCCCTCCCTCCTCATCACTGGAGCCAATCTGGCAGTATGCTGCAGCTGCTGGAGCATGACTGCCAGATTGGTGTCCTTCTTGAGCATCCCCTCTCTCTGCTCTCACGCTACTGCCTTCCTCTATCTGGGTATCATCATCAGATCCTTCAAAACGCTGGGCATCCTCCTGGAGCATGTACCCAACACTGTGCTCAAACAGTTCGGGGGACTCCTCAGGAGGAGGACATGGTGGGTCTAGGGAAGGATTGACTAATGAAGATAATGATACCAGAGAAGAGGACGCTTTGGCAGCTGCTTTGCCAGTACCCTGAGCCTGGGTGAGAGAGGATGAGGAGGATGAGGTGGGCTTGGTCATCCACTCTACCAAGTCTTCGGCATGATGTGGCTCAACATGTCCAGCTGCCGAAAAGAAGGACAAGCATGTCCCATGGCCATGTGCTGATGACAATGCACCGCGTCCACGACCAGCACTGTTGCCCCCAGACACAGAGCCTGCTTGCCCTCTTTTTTTGCCTCCTGACTGTCTGCCTCTCCTTGTTTGCCTTCCAGACATTTTAATGGATGGCCTGCAGGGAGATGGGAAAAACAGCAATAAGGGCTACCTTCAGGTGTATACTGTGCAGGAGATTTTGCAACAATGACACTGACACTGTCCCCTGCCTATCCTTCTCTGTCCCTAAACACAAGGATTTGCAATATGCTTCAGCAAGATTGGTTTAGCACAGAATAGCACACTGTCAGTTTCACTCACTGTCCTACTCTGTCCCTACAAACTAGATTTAGCACAGAATAGCACACTGAGAGTTTCCACGAGTGTCCTTCTCTGTCCCTAAACTCAAGGATTTCAAATATGGTTCAGCAAGATTGGTTTAGAACAGAATAGCACACTGTCAGTTTCACTCACTGTCCTACTCTGTCCCTACAAACTAGATTTAGCACAGAATAGCACACTGAGAGTTTCCACGAGTGTCCTTTTCTGTCCCTAAACTCAAGGATTTCAAATATGGTTCAGCAAGATTGGTTTAGAACAGAATAGCACACTGTCAGTTTCACTCACTGTCCTACTCTGTCCCTACAAACTAGATTTAGCACAGAATAGCACACTGAGAGTTTCCACGAGTGTCCTTCTCTGTCCCTAAACTCAAGGATTTCAAATATGGTTCAGCAAGATTGGTTTAGAACAGAATAGCACACTGACACTTTCCCTCACTGTACCTCTCTGTCCCTAAACTCAAGGATTTCAAATATGGTTCAGCAAGATTGGTTTAGAACAGAATAGCACACTGTCAGTTTCACTCACTGTACCTCTCTGTCCCTACAAACAAGATTTAGCACAGAATAGCACACTGATAGTTTCCACGAGTGTCCTTCTCTGTCCCTAAACTCAAGGATTTCAAATATGGCTCAGCAAGATTGGTTTAGAACAGAATAGCACACTGTCAGTTTCACTCACTGTCCTACTCTGTCCCTATAAACAAGATTTAGCACAGAATAGCACACTGACACTTTCCCTCACTGTACCTCTCTGTCCCTAAACTCAAGGATTTCAAATATGGTTCAGCAAGATTGGTTTAGAACAGAATAGCACACTGTCAGTTTCACTCACTGTCCTACTCTGTCCCTACAAACAAGATTTAGCACAGAATAGCACACTGACACTTTCCCTCACTGTACCTCTCTGTCCCTAAACTCAAGGATTTCAAATATGGTTCAGCAAGATTGGTTTAGAACAGAATAGCACACTGTCAGTTTCACTCACTGTCCTACTCTGTCCCTACAAACTAGATTTAGCACAGAATAGCACACTGAGAGTTTCCACGAGTGTCCTTCTCTGTCCCTAAACTCAAGGATTTCAAATATGGTTCAGCAAGATTGGTTTAGAACAGAATAGCACACTGACACTTTCCCTCACTGTACCTCTCTGTCCCTAAACTCAAGGATTTCAAATATGGTTCAGCAAGATTGGTTTAGAACAGAATAGCACACTGACACTTTCCCTCACTGTACCTCTCTGTCCCTACAAACAAGGTTTAGCACAGAATAACACACTGACACTCTCCCTACCTATCCTTATTTGTCCCTAAACACAAGGAATCCAGGATTAGTAAAGGAAAAAAAATGACACTGTCCCTGCCTATGCTTCTCTTTCCCTGCTCCGGAACACACTACACAAGGCCGCCGCGCTGGCAGCCTTTTATAGTGTGGGGCGTGTACTAAACCCCCTCAAGAATAATTGGCCACAGGCATCCTGCCTGTGGCCAATCATTGCTCTCCTCGCTGCCGGCGCTGTGATTGGCCAAGCATGCGGGGTCACAGTGCATGCTTGGCCAATCACAGCGCCTGGATGACACTGCGATGGCGTAGTGCATTGTGGGCCGTTCGCGTCACTCGAATTTGGCGCGAACGTCCCAAATCGTTCGATCTTCGTCGAACGATCGAACAGCCGATGTTCGAGTCGAACGTATGTTCGAGTCGAACGTATGTTCGACTCGAACACGAAGCTCATCCCTAGTCACCGCGCTTTGGATGGGCGAAATTTGGTCTGAACATGTGTATGCAAGACAAGCTTGGCCGGAATTCCGTCGGGAAAACCATCGGTTTTTTATCTGACGGGAAAACCGGTCGTGTGTACGAGACATAAGGAACGTAAAAGCTTAATAACTAGTTCCGATCTGGATGACAGTATATTGATAGCAAAAAGTACGCCTTTGTTATCTTTATGCCTTTATTATTACCCTACGACTCATAAACTGCTCTTTCCATATTACAATTGAAACTATCACCGGAAACAACTCAAGGAGGACTATGTTATGTAGAATATCCTGATGCCGCCAACTGGAGTGTCATTCAGAGGCACACCAATGGCCATCCAAAAAGGCTCCGAAGCCTGATGAACCCGCGGCATCCGTAAAGAAGTTCAGCTGAAAAATATTTGTAAAAGATTTCCGAACAAAGCAATTACGAATAAAACCGAATCCGAAATAAATTATATCGCAAATAGCGAATGCCCGAATGTCTTTGGCATAATTCGTTATGAAAAAAGTTACGAATGTACGAATCCATTCGAAGCACAATAACACTCTGCTCTGCTCTCTGTTTCTCCCTCACCGTGCTGAACTCCCTCTCAAAATGGTGTACAGGGGCGGAGGCTATAGCCGCATGTAAAAAAACAAAAGTAAAATACGAGATTTCGAATCGTTACAAATAACCGCTATGTATTTAGAAAAGTACAAATCCATTTGAAGCACATTAGGCATAATAGGCAGCGTTGTTGTGAGAGAGACACGGAAAATTACGAATCAACGAACCCAAAAAAAGTTACGAAAGTAGGAGTTGTGTCCAGAATCAACGAAAAACAATGTACTCTACTGAAATTACGAATTATAAATCAACTAAAAATAAGGCTTACATTAATACGAATCATTCCGATTCAACGGAAAATGTCGCTTGCGAAAATACGAATTGGTCCGAACACGAAAAATCCCGTCTAGCAAAATTACGAACGATTACGAATCAACAGGACTGAAAAGAAACGAACCGAAACTAAACAAATTTTTCCGTTGTGCACAAGTCTAGTAATTACTTACTTAAACCTGACCAAACAAGAGTCTAGTAGACATCCCGGGTATGATAAAGTTTGAAACACAAAAACATAAATTATAATATAATAAATAACTATAAATAATTATAACAAACAGTAATGTAATTATAATAAAAATTATTCAATAATGTAATCAATAATAATAATAATAATGTAATCAAATCAAAAACACTGAAATTTGCTCAGTTGCAGAATTGTCGCTGTCATTAAATTTAGTGTTTGATGACGAATTTCCCCACAAATCGCTATCGCCCAATTCTGCGAGTGATTCTAATTTATTATCGCTGTTTTCTAGCTGGTCTAAAACCACTTTTGACGTAAATGGACACTTTTTGGTTGCTATGGACAATCTCCAGTTTCCAGGCAGAAAGAACAGTTTGTATAATATAAAAGTGCATGCAGGACACTGGACTAACCACTAGGGACAAAGGAGATGTGTTATTATTTGACACAGTACTGTAATCAGTAAGATTACAGTATACTGTATGTATATTGTGTTTTTACTTTTTTGAAATTGCCGCCGAACTCCGCCCCCGTGCGCCGCGCCGCTCGGGAATGGAGCTCGGCGACACTCGGCAGTCACCAGTGTGTCAATCGAGCGAGGAGACAGCTCGCACACACAGCGGGACACATCGCAGGATCCAGGGAACAAGATAAGTAACTTCCCCTGTATCCTCCGTGCCCAAAACGTCTTAAAAGCACGAGTGCTTCATCAAAAGAGGAGTATGAAACAGGGGCTATTACTTTGTAGAGAAAGGAGAACTGTGGGACTTTGAGTGAGGCTACCACCATGTCAGATATTCAACAGAAACATAAAATTTACAGTACATAATTTATGTACTGTAAATTTTATGTTTCTGTTGAATATCTGACATGGTGGTAGCCTCACTCAAAGTCCCACAGTTCTCCTTTCTCTACAAATTAATACAGGGATGGAGGTCGCCATGTTGTGCTATAGTGTGTGTCAGGTCACATCCAATTCACTGCAGGGGCTATTACTTCTGAAACTTCATCATTAAGCGAAGCTTCCGCCAGGTAGAACAAATGGTGGATGAGCCTGAAACTACCCAGCTCTTTCTTGGGAACAATGCCTAAAGGGGAGAGTCGGAAATACGCAAAAGGTGGGCGATGGAAAGAGCAAGCTTCTCGACCTTCATTGACTTCCTTAGATATCTTATCCTGAACAATGTCAGGATGAATCCTAGCAGAACGTAAATTCCTAACCAAAACACATCCCGGCCCAGAAAAGGAGGGAACCAAGAAGCTTTCCTTGAAACCATCAATTAGCAGCCGTGCCATCGTGCAGGCTGGGTAATGATCTAACAATGGTTGCATTCTTGGTAAACTCACTGGTGTCATGGCTTTTGCCACCATTATCCCGAGGCAATGATGGGAGGGAAGTTGCTGATGATTTCTGAAAACACCTACTAGCGGGATGGGTCCCATTGCAGTAAGAGCATTCATGCCTATACCTGCAGTTTGATAGGAATTTACATTGCCCTTCATTAAAGGCAAATCAGAAACCTTTGCAAAAGGCATTCTGTGGAGCCACCTCTCGAGGTATTAATTGTGGCTTCTGCCATAGCATAAGGTTCAGCCATAAACCCACATCCTTGCATCCCCATTGTAGGGCCGGGTGAAACGCCAATTTCTGCCCAAAATTTTCATCATAGGTGAACCATGATGTACCATCAAAATGACGAAAGACTTCAGCAATTATATCCACATGCTGAAATAAGCCTGAGCGTTTCTCAGGAAATTGTTCTCCCAGCACAGCTGCTTAAATGCAGAAAGCGTGCAACCAATTCTGAAAAGTTCTGGGGACAGACCTCCGCCTATTCTCCTCAGAGCGGTCCACCGCCTTCCTATCAGATTTAGCTAGGAATTCTTTGGAAGCAGGCAATAATGACAGTGAATCAATAAATTCACCCCTCCAAATTTTCTCTTTAACAGAGTCGGCTAAGTGGAAGCCTAAAGGTGAAATGTCACACGGCATAGGAACCTTAAAAGAGGACTCCGCAACTATAGGATGAATAGATCGCGGAGAAGGAATAACAGATTTTTGCACCTGAACAGGTTTTTGTGTCAGTGTACTAGGTCCACCATCTGTAACATTTCCAACAAGGGGCACCTCTGACAAATTTTGCCAGATTGGACTGACATTAAAACAGTATTGTGATTAGTATCATGCAACGCACCAGGATACTGTGCACCTTCAGTTTTTTCAACATAAGCACCAACTGTGTGTGCCCCTTTAAGGTCATTTACAATACTAGATAACGATTTAACCAGAATATTTAAATCAGTGACATTAATATTAGAAAATGTCTCACCCATAGGCGAACTCATGCGATGCTCACTGCTGGCCGCCGCAGCTCTGGCTGAGTAGCGCTATCTTGGTAGGGGGGTGCATTCCTAGGAGGAACGCTGCAAGCTCTCTCTTTTCCTTTGGGACATGGAGAAGCATCTGTTCTTGTTCTCTTCTTTGCTCTTCCTGGCTGCTGGCGCGGACTGCGCATGCTCCCTTCTGACTCCTCCATCTTTTCCTGGGCTGCGATAGCAGACGGCCCGGGCGGAGCCTCGGAATAACCAGCCTCCAGGCAGTGAAGGAGCCACTTCTCCCCTCCGGCACTCTCAGCCTTCTCAATGAGGTGGTGTAGCAGGCTCTCTTTTCCCTCAGGCGAAAGGCCCTCCATCCTTCCGTCGGTCCTGAGCGGTGGGAGTCCCGGTCCTGTACCACACGGTCTGAAGGTAACAGCCGGACTGCCCCTTTTTATCTTCTCCAGATTTGCGGGCTTAGCCGCCTGCCAAATTCTTCCAATCCGCTGCCTGTTGCTACCATGGGGGAGCTGCTGCTGTAACCAATGGCAATCCTGCAATCTTGCAAAACATATAGGGAAAAACGTGCATATTGTGCATATATCCTGCATATTGCGTGGACCTGTCATTCTGGGATTTTAAATTAAGCATATATTTAAGCTTCAAAATTTTCATGTGCAGGTGGTCTTAATTTACTAAATATATCTCTTATTGCCAAATTCCTATAATGGTATTAACCATTCTGATGTTATAAATTGAGTTTCCTTTTGTGTAGCATCATGTACTGTACAGTGCCTTGAAAAAGTATTCATACCCCTTTAAATTTTCCACATTTTGTCATGTTACAACCAAAAATGTTAATGTATTTTATAGGGATTTTATGTAATAGACCAACACAAAGTGTCACATAATTGTGAAGTGGAAGAATTTTTTTTTTCAAAATGTTTATAAATAATAATATGTGAAAAGTGTGGGGTGCATTTGTATTTAGCCCCCCCTGAGTCAATACTTTGTAGAACCACATTTCACTGCAATTAAAGCTGCAAGTCTTTTTGTCTATGTCTCTACTAACTTTGCACATCTAGAGAGTGACATTTTGCCCATTCTTCTTTGCAAAATAGCTCAAGCTCTGTCAGATTGGATGGAGAGCATCTGTGCACAGCAATTTTCAAGTCTTGCCACACATTCTCAATTGGATTTAGGTCTGGACTTTGAATGGGCTATTCTAACACATGAATATGCTTTGATCTAAACCATTTCATTGTAGCTCTGGCTGTATGTTTAGGGTCATTGTCCTGCTGGAAGGTGAATCTCCTTCCCAGTCTCAAGTCTTTTGCAGACTCTAACAGGTTATCTTCTAAGATTGCCCTGTATTTGGCTACATCCATCTTCCTTTTTAACTCTGACAAGCTTTCCCTGTCCCTGCTGAAGAAAAGAATCCCTAAAGCATGATGCTGCCACCACCATTTCTTTTTCGTACATCACGGGACACAGAGCGACTTAGTCATTACTAATGGGTTATATAGTTTACCTTCAGGTGCTGGCACTGGCAACTTCCAAACCGGAAGTACCCTCCCCTATATAAGTCCCTCCCATCCGGGAGCACCTCAGTTTTTTGCCAGTGTCTAAGGTGTTGGCCAAAGAGTAACATGTGTTTTCCTGGGCTTGCGTACAGGTTCTTTTACGGGCCTTAGTAAGCTGTTCCGGATCCCACCAAAAAAGCTTCATAGCTAAACGGTCGGTACCCGGGCCTTGCAACAGAAGAGCAAGGTTTTGCCTGTAATGCCTCTCTTAGGAGGGCTGGACCCTGGGATCCAGAGCTCTGGTCATACCCACGACCAAGATGTTTTCTGTGCAGGGTGCTATACAGGTTCAGGGGAGTGGAATCCTTGGGAACCCGGTCCCTGAAGGTTTAATTACAATGCCTGCCGTGATAGGTGAAGTTTGGGCTTCTGTGGACCAAACAGAGTCCTGCGGCGGGGAACAGGTAAGTGGGGGCCCCCAGGAACTTGGTTCTATTGGGGGACCCCCAAGCCTAATTTGTCTTTCTGTCTGTTACCTAACGGTATTCCCGCTAATATCTGTGTATGCCTGTAACTACTGAAAAATGTAAAATTTTAATAGTAGTCAAGAAAAAAAAAAAAAAAGGAGGACCGCGGTACCTGTGTTAAACCACTAGAGGCCGCTGTGGTCCATTTTTTCTTGTCATGTGGATCTTTGGTTTTCTCAAGTCAAAAGATCCAGGCAGTTGGTAAGTTCTCTGTGGGAATCCACTTCCTCTGCCCTGTTGCTGCGCTCATCCACCGCACAGGCCCTCCGGCAAAAAGGGCCCTGGCTCCTAGTCCCTGTTTGGTTTTCGAAAAGGGCGCCAATGGCGCACGGGCGCGCGCGCGGGCGTGTGCACGCGCCTCCTATGAAAAAAAGGGGCGGGGCGGGTGGATGACGCTCAATGCACGCCGCGGCGCTTCTGCGCATGTGCAGGCGTCCCAGCTTGTATAAAAGACACAGTACAAGTGTCAGCTGGATGCAAACAGAGCTAGCAACAAACAGTGGCACACAGAGGCGGTTGATGCAGGCATCCTCATAGAAAGGCACTTTAGTGGACACCAGCTGGTATATAGCAGCAACTGTGTTAGACTATTACCAGCAAAATTGGTGTATGACGACGGGAATACCTCAGCTTTGTGCTTAAAGGATATGTCGTCCAGACGCTCCGGAAATAAGTCTTCCAGGAAGCCAAAGGGGTCTCCATCGGGCTCTGAGGATATTGGGCATGCTTGTACTGCACCAATCTCCCCTGAGAATTCAGAGGTCAGTAGCCGTAGGAACCCTGCAGGAGTGCCTGGTGCTGCGGCTGTCCCCAGTCCACCTGCTCCTGTATATATAACAGAGGAGGTTTTATCCTCAACTCTGGGAGGATTGGAAGAGAGATTAACAGCATTGATCGCTGCTTCCCTGTCACAGGGAAAGCGCGTCCGATCTCCGTCTCCTCCTTCAGAGTGCCTGTTAGTGGAGGAACAGCCCCACACAGAGATCGACCTACCTGAAGGGGATCAGGATGAGGTTGATTCAGTTATGGAGGAATCAACAGTGGGGAGCATCCTGATAAAATATTTGCTCCCCCCAAGAGATTTCCGGTGATCTATCCCATGGAGGATAAGTTCATAAAAAAATGGAGGGTCCCTACAGTGGACGCAGCCATCTCTTCTGTGAACAAATCACTGACATGTCCAGTAGATAATGTTCCAATGTTCAAAGACCCAATAGATAAAAAATTGGAGTCTTTACTAAAATCTGCTTTCTCTACAGCAAGCATGGTGACACAACCTGCGGTAGCAGCGATTGGAGTCTGCCAAGCGGTGAAAGATCAGTTGAAACAAGTCTTAAGGGACTTACCAGATCAGCAGGCTCTTGCCCTAGCTGACCTGCCTAGAGCCTTGTGTTTTGCGGTGGACGCCATAAAGGATACAATCCAACAGGCCTCCCGCTTTACGCTGTCTGTAGTACATATGCGTAGGCTTCTGTGGCTCAAAAACTGGTCTGCTGAAGCTCCCTGTAAGAAATTGCTGGTTAGCTTCCCATTTCATGGAGAACGCTTATTTGGAGAAGATCTGGACAAATATATCCAGAAAATTTCTGCCGGTAAAAGTTCACTCTTACCGGTTAAGAACAAAAGTAGAAGTCCTTCTTTTAAGAGGCCTACTTCTCCAGTCCCTGGCACATCGGCTGTGAAACAGTTCCGGCGGCCTCTGCGGTCAAATTCAGGGACAATCACAGGGTAACAAGAAACCCTGGATCAAGAGAGGTACAAAACCTCCCCCCAAGTCATGAAGCGTTGCCCCCACTCAATCGGGTGGGGGGAAGACTTCAGTTGTTCACAGAGACCTGGCGGGAAACACCATCAGAGACAGATGGGTGCTCTCTGCAGTAAGTCTGGGATACAAGCTGGAGTTAAAAGACACTCCTCCTGCCCAATTTATGAGGTCAAACGTGCCAAGAGATCCCCAGAAGAGAGGATCCCTCCTTCTGGCACTAGAACAACTATTGCTCCAAGGTGTAATCATGAAGGTTCCCCTGGAAGAAAGCGGATTCGGGTTTTACTCGAACCTTTTCACAGTCCCCAAACCAAATGGGGACGTGAGGCCCATATTAAATCTAAAAGGGCTAAACAAGTTCCTAAATATCAGGACTTTTCGGATGGAGTCGATCCGATCGGTGGCCACCGCCCTACAAGGGCAGGAATGGTTAGCCTCGATCGACATAAGGGATGCTTATCTGCATATTCCCATCTTTCCGGCCCACCAGAAATTTCTACGCTTTGCAGTAGAAGGGCGCCATTTTCAGTTCAGAGCCTTACCTTTCGGTCTGGCCACAGCACCACGAGTGTTCACAAAAATTCTGGCCCCACTATTGGCCAATCTAAGAACACAAGGTGTAACGATAATGGCATATCTAGACGACCTGCTACTAATAGACCACTCAGTGGAAAAGCTGGAAGTAGCTATTCACAAGACAATCAAGTATCTGGAATATCACGGTTGGATTATCAACCGGGACAAGTCAGCTCTAAGACCAGTCAAAAGTCTGGAATACTTAGGGCTAAGGCTGGATTCAAATCAGAGAAAGATTTTCTTACCTCCAGAGAAGGTGTCGTCTTTAAAAGATTTGACCCACTTAGTGGGTACAAAAAGAAAACCATCCATACGCCTGTGCATGAGGCTGCTGGGAAAAATGGTGGCTTCATTCGAAGCAGTACCCTACGGTCAATTCCATTCAAGGAATTTGCAAAGGGCCATACTGTCAGCCTGGAACAAAAAAGTTCAGGCTTTAGACTTACCAATGTCCCTGTCCCCTTCCGTTCGCAAGAGCCTCCATTGGTGGTTGGTGCCCCAGAATCTGGAAAAAGGGAAACCCTTCAGTCCGGTTTCTTGGAAGGTGATCACTACAGATGCCAGCCTCATAGGCTGGGGGGCAGTACTGGAGCAATGATCTCTCCAGGGCAAGTGGTCAGAAGCAGAGAAGGCCCTGCCCATCAATCTCTTAGAGATACGAGCAGCCCGGTATGCCCTAGTAGCATGGACATCCAAACTCCAAGGGTCCCCTGTCAGAATTCAATCAGACAATGCCACAGCAGTGGCATATATCAATCACCAGGGTGGCACCAGGAGTCGTGCAGCCCAGAGGGAAGCGAATTTCATCCTGGAATGGGCAGAAAGATATGTCCCAGCCATATCCGCGGTTTTCATCCCAGGAATGGAAAATTGGAAAGCGGACTTTTTAAGTCGCCAGCAATTATGCCCGGGGGAATGGTCTCTTCACCCCGAGGTTTTCCAGGCAATATGCCAGCGGTAGGGAACACCGGATGTAGATCTGCTAGCATCCAGATTCAAACGCAAAGGTGGACAGATTTGTGTCTCGCACAAGGGATCCCCTAGCTTGCGGCTCGGATGCCCTAGTGTTCCCTTGGGATCAGTTCAAGCTGATATATGCATTCCCACCGCCACAATTGTTACCGCGATTAATCCGCAGAATCAGGGTAGAAAAGAAACCAGTGATTCTGGTGGCTCCAGCATGGCCCCGAAGGGCATGGTACGCGGAGATTGTAAAAATGTCAGTGAGGAGTCCTTGGACCCTCCCACATCGTCCGGACCTGCTGTCGCAAGGACCGATATACCACCCTTCCTTACCAGCCCTAGGTTTGACGGCCTGGCTATTGAAGCCCACATTCTGAAAAAGAGAGGGCTCTCTAATCCTGTGGTATCTACCATGATCAATGCCAGGAAGCCGGTATCCAGGCAGATCTATTATAGGATCTGGAAGGCGTACATTACATGGTGTGAGGCCAAGAAATGGCATCCACGTAAGTACGTAATAGGTAGGATTTTGGACTTCCTACAGTGGGCGGTAGATAGGAAGCTGGCCTTGAGTACTATCAAGGGTCAGATTTCGGCCTTGTCAATATTTTTTCAAAGGCCCTTGGCTTCGCATTCACTAGTCAAAGCTTTCATACAAGGAGTGATGCGTATTAGCCCTCCGGTTAGTATTCCCATATGTCCATGGGACTTAAACCTGGTTTTGTCGGTTCTACAGAAACAACCGTTTGAACCATTGCAACACATTTCCTTGGTTCTTCTCACCAGGAAATTGATTTTCTTAGTAGCCATTTGTTCGGCTAAAAGAGTATCAGAATTAGCCGCCTTGTCCTGTAAGGAGCCATATCTGGTTGTCCATAAGGACAGAGTAGTATTACGTCCTCATCCAGCCTTTCTTCCTAAGGTGGTATCGAGGTTTCATTTGAACCAAGATGTGGTTCTTCCTTCTTTTTTCCCCAAACCTAGCTCGGTAGAGGAAAAGTTATTGCATTCTTTGGATGTAGTAAGAGCAGTTAAGGCTTATCTAAAAGCCACTGCTCAGATTCGCAGAACGGATACTTTGTTTATTCTGCCGGAAGGCCCCAGAAAGGGTCAGGCAGCATCAAAATCTACTTTAGCCAAGTGGATTCGACAGGTCATAATACAAGCCTATGGCTTGAGAAAGAGACCGCCTCCATTCAAAGTTAGGGCGCACTCCACAAGAGCAGTTGGAACTTCATGGGCAGTGCATCACCAGGCCTCCTTGGCTCAAGTCTGTAAGGCCGCAACATGGTCTTCAGTACACACGTTTACTAGATTCTACCAGGTAGACGTTAGAAGTCAGGAGGATGTCGCCTTTGGGCGCAGTGTGTTGCAGGCCGCAAAAGATCCTCATGCCTGATGGCGCCCAGCTTATGTATCCCTCCCCTCATTTGGCATTGCTTTGGGACGTCCCATTAGTAATGACTAAGTCGCTCTGTGTCCCGTGATGTACGAAAAAGAAAAAGGGATTTTTTATAACAGCTTACCTGTAAAATCCTTTTCTTGGAGTACATCACGGGACACAGAGCTCCCACCCCTCTTTTTGGGACACTTATTGCTTTGCTACAAAACTGAGGTGCTCCCGGATGGGAGGGGCTTATATAGGGGATGGGTACTTCCGGTTTGGGAGTTGCCAGTGCCAGCACCTGAAGGTAAACTATATAACCCATTAGTAATGACTAAGTCGCTCTGTGTCCCGTGATGTACTCCAAGAAAAGGATTTTACAGGTAAGCTGTTATAAAAAATCCCTTTGTTTCACGGTGGGGATGGTGTGTTCAGGGTGATGTGCAGTGTTAGTTTTCCACCACACATAGCGTTTTTCTTTTAGGCCAAAAAGTTCAATTTTGGTCTCATTTGACCAGAGCACCTTCTTCCACATGTTGGCCTGGTATGTGGTAATACTGTTTTTTTTTTCATAATTTTTAATCGCCAGCGTGTTTTTATTTTCATACCCGCTGACAGCCGATGAGTCATCCGATCTTTAGCAAGCAGCTACTGGGGGGAACCCCCAGGCTGTTTCTGACAAATACCACATGTGATACCGCCAGAAAAACCCTGGGGTCAAGTATAGCATGTTTTTTTACTCTCTGTTCTGTTTGTGAATTATTTTCTTGTAAATTTGACTTTATTTACCACGTGTGATCATTTCTGAAAATTTGTCACATGACCATGTTATCGCATGCGGTAAACGTTAGTGAATTGTCTCCTTAGCCCCTTGCCACTGGTGCTCCCCAGCCTTTTAAGATGTTTTAAATGTTGGGAAGCAAAGGTGGACTTTCAGATTCGCGTAACTGCTGTGATTGGCTGTTACAGCCATCACATGATAAGAAGCATACATTGAGAGCTTAAAGGTAACGTCTTAGTTATTATGCTCTCAACACAGAAAATCTGTTCCCTTTGAATGCATATACGTGGCCACTCGGCGTTAAAGCCCACCCTCCCAGAGGCAGCATATACAGTATGTGTACAGACAGTGGGAACAGGCTAATTATCAAGTTAGTGTATGTACCGTATCTCACAAAAGTGAGTTCACCCCTCACATTTTTGTAAATATCTTATTATATCTATGACATCACTGAAGAAATTACACTTTGCTACAATGTCAAGTATTGAGTATAACAGTGTCAATTTGCTGTCCCCTCAAAATAACTCCTGGCAACAAAAGTAAGTACACCCTTAAGTGAAAATTTCAAAATTGGGCCCCATTATCCATTTTGCCTCCCCGGTGTCATGTGACTCATTAGCGTTACAAGGTCTCAGGTGTAAATGGGGAGCAGGTGTGTTAAATTTGGTGTTATCGCTCTCACTCTCTCATACTAGTCACTGGAAGTTCAACATGGCACCTCATGGAAAAAAAACTCTCTGAGGATCTGAAAAAATAATTGTTGCTCTACATAAAGATGGCTAGGCTTTAAGAAGATTGCCAAGACCCTGAAACTGAGCTGCAACACCATGGCCAAGACCATACAGCGGTTTAACAAGACAGGTTCCACTCAGAACTGGTCAAACAAAGAAGTTGAGTGCACGTGCTCAGCATAATATGCATAGGTTGTCTTTGGGAGATAGACGTATCTGCCAGCATTTCTGCAGAGGTTGAAAGGGTGGGGGGTCAGCCTGTCAGTGCTCACACCATACGCTGAGAGAAAATATCCCACCAATCACAGAAAGAGTTTGACAGTCACCACATCCCTAATTGGAAGAAAGAAAACAACCCCCTGGGAAAACGGGACTTTAAAAGTGACTGACAAACCAATGATAAAGAATACAAAAATATATTTATTTAGTTTAACACACAATCATAAAAACTTTCAATACATATGTTAACAAGACCATATGATGGGTTTGATTGATACGAATGCCTGTAGGCGTAGCTCGTGGCACCTGACCCAACGTTTCTGGTGAATAGCCCTTCTTCAGGGATTTATTTCAAGTGTCTACAGCAGTACCATCTGGTAAAACATATATATCATATTAGTACATACAGTTAGGTAAAATGTATTCTGCATATTGCAGTGAGAAGCAGAAAACCAAACATTGTGTAGCAACCAAAGGAGGGGGGGTGGGATAGGGAGGGAGGAGGAGGGGGAGGGGACGGAGGCAGGGGGGGGGTAAGAAAGGGTTTTTTTGGAAAGGGAGGGGGGGGAAGAAAAAGAAAGAAAACCATATGCTGCACCCTTCATCCCAGAAGGAAGACTCTTCTAAAGATGATGCACAAGAAAACCCGCAAACAGTTAGCTGAAGACAAGCAGACTAAGGACATGAATTACTGGAACCATGTCCTGTGGTCTGATGAGACCAAGATAAACTTATTTGGTTCAGATGTTGTCAAGCGTGTGTGGTGGCAACCAGGTGAGGAGTACAAAGACAAGTGTGTCTTGCCTACAGTCAAGCATGGTGGTGGGAGTGTCGTGGTCTGTGGCTGCATGAGTGCTGCCGACACTGGGGAGCTGCAGTTCATTGAGGGTACCATGACTGCCAAAATGTACTGTTACATGCTGAAGCAGAGCATGATCCCCTCCCTTCGGAGACTGGGCCGTAGGGCATTATTCCAACATAATAATGACCCCAAACACAGCTTCAAGATGACCATTGCCTTGCTAAAGAAGCTGAAGGTAAAGGTGATGGACTGGCCAAGCATGTCTCCAGACCTAAACCCTATTGAGCATCTGTGGGGCATCCTCAAACGGAAGGTGGAAGAGCGCAAGGTCTCTAACATCCACCATCTCCGTGATGTCGTCATGGAGGAGTGGAAGAGGACTCCAGTGGCAACCTGTGAAGCTCTGGTGAACTCCATGCCCAAGAGGGTTAAGGCAGTGCTGTAAAATATTGGTGAGCACACAAAATATTGACACTGTGGGCCCAATTTGGACATTTTCACTTAGGGGTGTACTCACTTTTGTTGCCAGCGGTTTAGACATTAATGGCTGTGTGTTGAGTTATTTTGAGGAAACAGATAATTTACACTGTTATACAAGCTGTACACTCACTACTTTACATTGTAGCAAAGTGTAATTTCTTCACATGAAAAGATATAATAAAATATTTAGAAAAATGTGAGGGGCGTACTCACTTTTGTGATATACTGTATATGTGGAACTAAACATGTAAGGGAGGCTTGCGAATAACTATGTAATGGTGCCAAGAGCAAGTCCTGTCCTGCTTCTTCTTGCTACATACTATCCGGAGTCACTTGAAAGCATTTAGTCAATCACATATAGTGGATGAACCACAGCAAAAAGTGAAAACAGCACACAGTACATTTTTAGTAAGCCATCTTCCTTGCTCAGTCTCTCTCCTCCCCTTGAGGTCATTAGTACATTATTACTCACTCAAATGGTTGTGGTTTGCCTTAGCCTGTATCTAGCTTACTGTTCCTTAAAAGAAGCCTACCTGAGATGGGTCACTGCAGTCACCTCTAGCTTGGGTACACCTCTACCAGGTCCTCCTTGGGATAGCCTCAATTCAGGGAACACTTGGCCTGGCTTAAAAGGTCTTTTGCAACTTGCTGAAGCCTACTCCAGTATAAAAGTTAGGATGTCTACAGCTGACTCTTCTGGATGCAGGTCTACCTCTCCCTGTCCTCCAGCCCTGTCCAGGGCCTCTACTAGCTTACTACATCTGCCTGATGGTGGGATTGATGCCTGCCATGTAGGGATGGGCAGAACACCCCCTGGTTCGGTTCACACCAGAACCCCTTGACCAGGCTTCTGCAAGCGAGCACACAGGGACAGGGGTGCTTTAAATTGTTAAAATTGTTAATTTCATTTTTATTTTTCTATTTGATGCTTTCTTTTTACTTTTTTTCTGTTTGATCACTTTTATTCCTATTAAAAGGAATGTAAACATCCCTTGTAATAGTAATAGTGCATGCTAGATCCTCTTTACAGTGAGGTCTGGGGTCAATAAGGCTGGGAAGCTTGAAAAAAAAAAAAAAAGAGATCTCAGCTTCCCAGCCAAGGTGGCGGAATTTTTTCAAATGCAGAGGCCGGGCGTGATGTCATAACATTGCGCCTGGCCTCCCAATGATCATTGAGACTCCAGGAACCATTGGCCCACTGGAAATCTCTATGTTTAGCATTTGGCGCAGGTCGGTTCCTTCTCTGGCTCACTGATCACACGGGAGAGTCGGTAGAAGCACCGGAGGGTGGCAAGGGGAGCGTCCCCTCCCACCACCTGTAAGAAAGAACAAGTGGCTGAACAGCTGCTATGGTTGTTCTTATAATGTAGGGAATCGCCTGCTGTAAAAGAAGATATCTGAATGATGTCTGTAACTACAGGCATCATTCAGATATCACCACTCAAACCCGACAACGTCATATGACATTGGGCGGGTATGAAGCTGTTAAAGGAGCAGTGATTTTAATGATGCTTAAAGTTAAACAATAAAAATGAAATATTCCTTTAAATATCGTGCCTGGGGAGTCCCCTTAGTCTGCCTGTAAAGTCGTGCATCTGTACAATGTAAAGGAAACATGCCGCATTCCATTTCTAAAGGAAAATTTTTAATTTAAACTGCTCGCGGCTGTAATATATTGCCGGCTACCGGCAATAGAGATGAAAAAATAAATTAAAAAAATAAAATAAAAAATCCATACCAGACCCTTATCCGAGCAAGCTGCCTGGCAACGAGTAAGCGCCCCCCCCCCGAACCATACCAGGCTGCTTTCCCTCTACATGTGGAGGGTGCTTTGGGGTGCCCCCCAAAGCACCTTGTCCCCATGTTGATGGGGACAAGGGCCTCTTCCCGACAACCCTGGCCGGTGGTTTCGGAGTCTGCGGGCGGGGGGCCCCCAGATCCTGTCCCCTCCCTATGTGAATAGGTATCTGGTACGTCACATGACGTCAGAAGGGGGCGATTATGTCATTGGGTGGCCCCGCCCTTGCCTATATAAGAGCAGTCAAAGCGAAGAGAGAGCAGTCGGTGGGAGGCCTCCCATGGAGGTGGAGTGTTTTAATTTTTGCTATTTTTTGGGTCCATCGGGCGGCGTGATTGACGGTGGATTTACATTGCGGGACACTTTTTTTTTTATTAAAAGAACCCCAAAGCACCCTCCCCATGTAGAGGGCAAGCGGCCTGGTATGGTTCAGAAGATGGGGCGCTCACTTGCCCCCCCCCACTTTCCTGGCCTGCCAGACTGCTTGCTTGGATAAGGGCCTGGTATGGATTTTGGGGGGGAGACCACTCCAATTTTTGTTTTTTACAGTTTGGCGTGGAGTTCCTCCTTAAAATCTAGAAGCCTTCAATGCACTGTGATCTCGTAGTGCATTATGGGGCGCATCGCGGTGGGCGAACGTCCCACGAGCGCCCCATATGTTCGTTTGTTCTATGAACAAATGAATACCCGATGTTCGAGTCAAACTCATGTTCGACTCGAACATCAGGCCCATCTCTACTCCCATGCCCCCACTGCACTAAGGCTTCTCCTAACCTGGCTTATATATGGGCACTGGCCCATTACATCACTACAGGAGGGCTCTAGGAACGAAATGGGACCTAGCATCTAATTACACTATTGTCTGTTACCACCGCTATTCTGGGACAGAGCCATCTAGTGGAAGACTGGCTAATGGCATCTGTTTACATGCAGAAGAGAAAAGAGAAGCAAGTCACACAACACATAATGCCACAAGTGAAGCTTATTGAGATATTAGCTTTTGAACCCCAGTACAAATCTATCAAAGCTGTCCTTGTGCTATTCTTATATAACTATTATTTCAACTAATGGTCATGTTTCTTAAACTCCTTGTTGTACATGTTGGGTTTGTGCCAATGCAAACTATGGCTATTGCGTTGATTTATTGAGCTGTAGAAAAAGATGCACTAAGCACTGAACAAGTGGCTCTATCTTAAAAAGTGGTCAGATTCAGCTTCAGTTCAGCTGATTTGGGAGTAGACAGGTGCAGACTGGGCTGGGGGTTGGGGGTAATTGGCCCCCGGGCTGCTCTGATGCCCCTAAAAAGGCTGCACTCAAGGCCGTCTTTAACGCTCCTTGAGCCCATCAGGCCTGGCTTGGAATCCTCCATCACCCACACATACTAGTAGCCCATGTCCCATACTGAGATCCGGTTCCCGCTGTCACTGCCAATGGTCCCCCTGTCAAATTACTTGTTGTTAGGACTGTCTGGTGTCCAGCAATTAGTGACATATAAGCAGAGGCCCCAGAATTCAGAGAGGAGGAGGCTGTACAGTCCTTTTCCAGACCTGCTCCGCCTCTTAGTGCTTGGCCTCCTCCAGTTTCTGTTCTGCTGAATGTGACTATGGAAGAACTAACAGTCTTCTGAGGTGAGTGGGACCCATAGGGCTGTCAGTAGGTGATCTAGAAATAGATAGATAGACAGAAAATGGCAGCCGGTGCTGAAGGACAGAGAGAGGAAGGTAGAGATAGAGAGGGAAGGAGGAGGCAGCCTGAGCAGAGGAGGTGGCTGGAGGAAGCATCTAAGAGGAGGAGGAGGACACAGCTGGGACCGAGGAGGACGGAACATCTAACTGCTGCACTGACCGATCAACCACCCTTTAGTCCCCACTAGGGATTGCCTGTTCGCATGTTCGCCGAACAGCTAACAATTTGGGGTGTTCGCGGCAAATTCGAAAAGCCGCGGAACACCCTGTAAAAGTCTATGGGAGAAATCTAAAGTGCTAATTTTAAAGGCTTATATGCAAGTTATTGTCATAAAAAGTGTTTGGGGACCCGGGTCCTGCCCCAGGGGACACGTATCAATGCAAAAAAAAGTTTTAAAAACTCCCGTTTTTTCGGGAGCAGTGATTTTATTAATGCTTAAAGTGAAACAATAAAAGTGAAATATTCCTTTAAATTTCGTACCTGGGGTGTGTGTATAGTAGACAAAAAACACAAAATATCCAAGCTCAACTTACCAACCAATCAGCAACCAAACAAATTCACCTGTCTAACAGTGCGTTTAAAAACAGGGGTTTAGTTGCACGCATTTGCAAATACATGTGTAAGCTGCAGGCCCCGTCAAGGCTCCCTGTGTACTGCAGTCCTAACTCTAAAATTTAAGGTCTCCTCAGTGGAAGCACATGTATGCTGATGGATAGATGAAGGGCAGATGACTGGAGGGAGCCCCACCCTCCTTAAAGGGGCAGGAGCACACTAGACACCCAGCACATAGAAGCAAAGGTGCTAGTGCGTTGCCTGACCACAATGACATCAATACACAAAATACTGTCACTGCCCCCACCTATGACAGGTCTTCACAGCAAGGAGCACTGGATGGGCGGATGCATGTAGACAAAAAACACAAAATATCCAAGCTCAACTTACCAACCAATCAGCAACCAAACGAATTCACCTGTCTAACAGTGCGTTTAAAAACAGGGGTTTAGTTGCACGCATTTGCAAATACATGTGTAAGCTGCAGGCCCCGTCAAGGCTCCCTGTGTACTGCAGTCCTAACTCTAAAATTTAAGGTCTCCTCAGTGGAAGCACATGTATGCTGATGGATAGATGAAGGGCAGATGACTGGAGGGAGCCCCACCCTCCTTAAAGGGGCAGGAGCACACTAGACACCCAGCACATAGAAGCAAAGGTGCTAGTGCGTTGCCTGACCACAATGACATCAATACACAAAATACTGTCACTGCCCCCACCTATGACAGGTCTTCACAGCAAGGAGCACTGGATGGGCGGATGCATGTAGACAAAAAACACAAAATATCCAAGCTCAACTTACCAACCAATCAGCAACCAAACAAATTCACCTGTCTAACAGTGCGTTTAAAAACAGGGGTTTAGTTGCACGCATTTGCAAATACATGTGTAAGCTGCAGGCCCCGTCAAGGCTCCCTGTGTACTGCAGTCCTAACTCTAAAATTTAAGGTCTCCTCAGTGGAAGCACATGTATGCTGATGGATAGATGAAGGGCAGATGACTGGAGGGAGCCCCACCCTCCTTAAAGGGGCAGGAGCACACTAGACACCCAGCACATAGAAGCAAAGGTGCTAGTGCGTTGCCTGACCACAATGACATCAATACACAAAATACTGTCACTGCCCCCACCTATGACAGGTCTTCACAGCAAGGAGCACTGGATGGGCGGATGCATGTAGACAAAAAACACAAAATATCCAAGCTCAACTTACCAACCAATCAGCAACCAAACGAATTCACCTGTCTAACAGTGCGTTTAAAAACAGGGGTTTAGTTGCACGCATTTGCAAATACATGTGTAAGCTGCAGGCCCCGTCAAGGCTCCCTGTGTACTGCAGTCCTAACTCTAAAATTTAAGGTCTCCTCAGTGGAAGCACATGTATGCTGATGGATAGATGAAGGGCAGATGACTGGAGGGAGCCCCACCCTCCTTAAAGGGGCAGGAGCACACTAGACACCCAGCACATAGAAGCAAAGGTGCTAGTGCGTTGCCTGACCACAATGACATCAATACACAAAATACTGTCACTGCCCCCACCTATGACAGGTCTTCACAGCAAGGAGCACTGGATGGGCGGATGCATGTAGACAAAAAACACAAAATATCCAAGCTCAACTTACCAACCAATCAGCAATCAAACGAATTCACCTGTCTAACAGTGCGTTTAAAAACAGGGGTTTAGTTGCACGCATTTGCAAATACATGTGTAAGCTGCAGGCCCCGTTAAGGCTCCCTGTGTACTGCAGTCCTAACTCTAAAATTTAAGGTCTCCTCAGTGGAAGCACATGTATGCTGATGGATAGATGAAGGGCAGATGACTGGAGGGAGCCCCACCCTCCTTAAAGGGGCAGGAGCACACTAGACACCCAGCACATAGAAGCAAAGGTGCTAGTGCGTTGCCTGACCACAATGACATCAATACACAAAATACTGTCACTGCCCCCACCTATGACAGGTCTTCACAGCAAGGAGCACTGGATGGGCGGATGCATGTAGACAAAAAACACAAAATATCCAAGCTCAACTTACCAACCAATCAGCAACCAAACGAATTCACCTGTCTAACAGTGCGTTTAAAAACAGGGGTTTAGTTGCACGCATTTGCAAATACATGTGTAAGCTGCAGGCCCCGTCAAGGCTCCCTGTGTACTGCAGTCCTAACTCTAAAATTTAAGGTCTCCTCAGTGGAAGCACATGTATGCTGATGGATAGATGAAGGGCAGATGACTGGAGGGAGCCCCACCCTCCTTAAAGGGGCAGGAGCACACTAGACACCCAGCACATAGAAGCAAAGGTGCTAGTGCGTTGCCTGACCACAATGACATCAATACACAAAATACTGTCACTGCCCCCACCTATGACAGGTCTTCACAGCAAGGAGCACTGGATGGGCGGATGCATGTAGACAAAAAACACAAAATATCCAAGCTCAACTTACCAACCAATCAGCAACCAAACGAATTCACCTGTCTAACAGTGCGTTTAAAAACAGGGGTTTAGTTGCACGCATTTGCAAATACATGTGTAAGCTGCAGGCCCCGTCAAGGCTCCCTGTGTACTGCAGTCCTAACTCTAAAATTTAAGGTCTCCTCAGTGGAAGCACATGTATGCTGATGGATAGATGAAGGGCAGATGACTGGAGGGAGCCCCACCCTCCTTAAAGGGGCAGGAGCACACTAGACACCCAGCACATAGAAGCAAAGGTGCTAGTGCGTTGCCTGACCACAATGACATCAATACACAAAATACTGTCACTGCCCCCACCTATGACAGGTCTTCACAGCAAGGAGCACTGGATGGGCGGATGCATGTAGACAAAAAACACAAAATATCCAAGCTCAACTTACCAACCAATTGGTTGCTGATTGGTTGGTAAGTTGAGCTTGGATATTTTGTGTTTTTTGTCTACATGCATCCGCCCATCCAGTGCTCCTTGCTGTGAAGACCTGTCATAGGTGGGGGCAGCGACAGTATTTTGTGTGTGTATAGTATGCCGGTAAAGTCGCGCTTGTTTCCCGTGCTTAGAACTGTCCCTGCACAAAGTGTTATTTCTGAAGGAAAAAAAGTCATTTAAAACTCACTCGCGGCTATAATGAATTGTCAGCTCCAGGCAATACATAGAAAAGTCATTGATAAAAAAAAATAATAATGCGTGGGGGTCCCTCCAAATTCAATTACCAGGCCCTTCAGGTCTGGTATGGATATTAAGAGGAACCCTGCCGCAAATTTAAAAAAAAATGCGTGGGGTTCCCCCCAAATATCCATACCAGACCCTTTATCCGAGCACGCAACCTGGCAGGCCACAGGAAAAGAGGGGGGGACGAGAGAGCACCCCTCCTGAACCGTACCAAGCCACATGCCCTCAACATAGGGAGGATGTCCAATGTAGGATGTACAAGGGCCTCATCCCCACAACCCTTGCCCGGTGGTTGTGGGGGTCTGTGGGCAGAAGGCTTATCGGAATCTGGAAGACACTTTTAACAAAGGGGACCCCAAGATCCCGCGCCCCCCTATGTGAATTGGTAAGGGGTACATTGTACCCCTACCATTTCACAAAGAAAGTGTAAACAAAATGTAAAAAAACCACACAGATACCTTGGAAAAGTCCTTTATTAAAAATAAAAAATAAAAAATAAAAAACACATTCCAGCGATGTAATCCAATGTCCCGCGGCGATCCGATGTCCAGCGCTGCAGTCTCCACTCGAAACGTCATTGGCTGAGCGAATCTACACTGCGGAGGAAGTTCCCCATCAGGTCCGCTCAGCCAATGACGTAGGCGGGGTCTGAGGTAAGAGGGGGCGGGGGCGCCCTCGTATCTCAGACCCCGCCTACGTCATTGGCTAAGCGGACCTGATGGGGAACTTCCTCTTCAGTGTAAAAAAATGAATAGACCCGCCCCTTCTCACATTCCCCATCAGGAGCGGACCTGATGGGGAACGTGAGAAGGGGTGGGTCTATCCATTTTTTTACACTGAAGAGGAAGTTCCCCATCAGGTCCGCTCGGCCAAGACGTAGGCGGGGTCTGAGATACGAGGGCGCCCCCGCCTACGTCATTGACTGAGCGGACCTGATGGGGAACTTCCTCCGCAGTGTAGGTCCGCTCAGCCAATGACGTTTCGAGTGGAGACTGCAGCGCTGGACATCGGATCGTCGCGGGACATTGGATTACATCGCTGGAATGTGTTTTTTATTTTTTATTTTTAATAAAGGACTTTTCCAAGGTGTCTGTGTGTTTTTTTTACATTTTTTTTACACTTTCTTTGTGAAATGGTAGGGGTACAATGTACCCCTTACCAATTCACATAGGGGAGGGTGGGATCAGGGGGTCCCCTTTGTTAAAGGGGTCTTCCAGATTCCGATAAGCCTCCTGCCCGCAGACCCCCACAACCACCGGGCAAGGGTTGAGGGGATGAGGCCCGTGTCCCCATCAACATGGGGACATCATCCCCATGTTGAGGGCATGTGGCCTGGTACGGTTCAGGTGGGGGGGCGCTCTCTCGTCCCCCCTCTTTTCCTGCGGCCTGCCAGGTTGCGTGCTCGGATAAAGGGTCTGGTATGGATTTTTGGGGAACTCCACGCCATTTTTTTTTTAAATTTGCGGTGGAGTTCCCCTTAAAATCCATACCAGACCTGAAGGGTCTAGTATGAATATTAGGTGGGAACCCCCACGTCATTTTTTTTAAATTTGATCCAGGGTTCCCCTTAATATCCATACCAGACCTGAAGGGCCTGGTAATTGAATTTGGGGGGACCCCCACGCATTTATTATTTTTTTTTATCAATGACTTTTCTCTGTATTGCCGGGAGCCGACAATTCATTATAGCCACGAGTGGTTTTAAATGGCTTTTTTTCCTTCAGAAATGACACTTTGTGCAGGGACAGTTCTAAGCAAGGGAAACAAGTGCTGCTTTACAGGCATACTATACACCCCCAGGTACGAAATTTAAAGGAATATTTCACTTTTTATTGTTTCACTTTATGCATTATTAAAATCACTGCTCCCAAAAAAACTGACGTTTTTAAAACATTTTTTTGTATTGATACATGTCCCCTGGGTCAGGACCCGGGTCCCCAAACCCTTTTTAGGACAATAACTTGCATATTAGCCTTTATAATTAGCACTTTAGATGTCGAACGTTCAAGTCCATTGTATTTAATAGGGTTCTAAAGTTCACGCAAACTTTCTGTCTGTTCGCAGGTTCTGGTGCGAACCGAACAGGAGGATGTTCGGCTCATCCCTAGTCCCCACACTACATCTTGCACTGAAAGCTCTGTCTATTCCTCCACCCTACACTAACACACTTGCCTGCTCTGCTTCTCTACACTGACAGATCTGTTCCCACCATCACCCTGCATTGACAGACCTGTCCTGTCCTCTATGCCACCCTGCAGTGATAACCCTGCCCCTCTGTTGCCCTTCATCAACAGCTGTGTCCCCTTCTCTGCCCTCACTAACAACTGAGTGTATGGGGGGGGAAGCTGACAGGCTGTAGTGATCCCTTTGGTCTCCTCATGCTCTGTGTGTGCTTTGCTGGGATTTGTAGTGCCATATATACTGTAGTCTTTTTTTTTCTCTTTCCTCTCCCTCTCTCTTTCCTGCTCTCTCCGCCTGAACCCCCCCTCTCTCTCTCTCTCTCTCCATCCTCTCTCATTTTCTCCCTCTCTCACCCCCTCTCTCTCTCCCTTCCCCTTTCCCCCTCTCTCCCTCCCCCCCTCTCTCTTTCTCCCCCTCTCTCCTACTCTTCCCTCCCTCTCTCACCCCTCTCTCTCTTCCTCCCCCACCCTCTCTCACTCCCCCTCTATCCCTCCCTCTCCCTCCTTTCCACTGTCCAGTTCTTTCTCTATCCCTTCTCTCACCTTCCCTCTCTCCCTCCCCCTCTCTCTCATCCTTCCCCTTCTCTCTCTTTCTTCCTCTCTCTTCCTCCACCTTCTCTCTCTCCCCCCTTCTCTCTAACTCTCTCCCCCTCTCTCTTTCTCCACCCTCTCTCTTTCTCCCCCTCTCTCCTACTCTTCCCTCCCTCTCTCACCGCTCTCTCTCTTCCTCCCCCACCCTCTCTCACTCCCCCTCTATCCCTCCCTCTCCCTCCTTTTCACTGTCCAGTTCTCTCTCTATCCCTTCTCTCACCTTCCCTCTCTCCCTTCCCCTCTCTCTGATCCTTCCCCCTCTCTTTCTTCCTCTCTCTTCCTCCACCTTCTCTCTCTCCCCCCTTCTCTCTAACTCTCTCCTCCTCTTTCTCCCCTTCACTCTCCCCATCCCTCTATCTCTCTTTCTATCTTCCTTCCTCCCCTCTCTCTCTCCCTCTCGGTGCCTCTCTCTCTCTCTCTCACTCTCCTTCTCTCTCTTTCTCTCTCTCTCCCTCACTCTCACTCTCTCTCTCTTTCTCCTCTCACACAGCTTACAAGAACAGAGCCGAGGCTGTCAATCAGCTGGAGGTCCCCCCACTGTCACTATTTTTCTCTTGGTGTCAGGAAAACTTGTCTGTAGTGATTCATGCTGATAGCAGAGGAATGAAGCAGCAGACAGAAATGACACTTAAGGCTCTTATTTAAGTACACATTATAGAGGGATATGCTTTGTACATATTTCACATCTGAGGTTTACAACCACTTTAAAGCTTACAGCTTCATTGAGAAGCTGGAAGCTTCAGGCTATGTGTTCCAGGCTTCAGCGCCAAAGGGGGGTGGGGGGCAAAAAAATGTGTGCCCAGGGTCCAATCAAATTTAACCTCTTGCCGCCTCTGCTATAGCTGAAAGACGGCTACAGCGTGGGCCTAAATTGCTGGGAGGGCGTCCATGTACGTCCTCCACTGCAGGACGCCCGCGGCTTGCTCTGTGATCAGCGAGTCCATGAGACTCGGCTGATCACAGATCGAAGTAAGGGGCCGATCCTGGCCCCTTACCACATGATCAGCTGTCAGCCAATGACAGCTGATCACGTGCTGAAAACAGAGCCGGTAATCGGCTTTTTTTTCCTCACACTGATAGCGTGTGGGGGAAAAAAAAGCTGATTACTGTCTGGAGTAAACCGGACATCAGCCCCGCACACTCCAGACCCACTGCTGCTAAGCAGTGCCCACCAGTACCACCTACCAGTGTCCACCAGTACCATCTACCAGTGCATTTTAGCACTGCTAAGCAGTGCCCACCATTGCTACATACCAGTGCCCACCAGTGCCACCTATCAGTGCCCATCAGTGCCTCATCATCAGTGCCACCTATCAGTGCCCATCAGTGCTGCCAATCTGGATGATAACATTGCATATCATATAGGGTTTGTTGACCTTTATTGACTTAGAAGTCACTGGACTGGTGGTGAGTGTGTACTTTTCAATGTGGCGGTCGTATTTGGTGTTGCGCTATTGGAAGATTATCCATCAGAACATAGATTTTTTCCACATGGTGTGGGGACTACTGCGCATGTTTATGGACATTTAATTTTTTATAAATGTTTGCAAATTTGTGTAAATTTGGTTGTGTTAGAGCCTTATTCTTCTTTTTCTTATTATAACTTTTTGTTTATTTCCACTAGTAAATCAGTTGCTGGTTTAACTCTCATTATGTGCAAGTAGGCAACATGGTCAGCAAAAGCAACCTGAACATTTAGGGGTCTATTTATAAATAAGTCTATTTATTTCACACAATATTCACAGAGTTGGCAAAAAAAAGATTCTGGCTTTTTTCTTATTTAATTCTATTGGACAATGTATGAATCCTGGGTGAAAGTAATGTGAATCTTGTATGAAACATTTATAATTAGACTGATTAACTCCTTTCTGCCTACGCTATAGCTGAAAGATGGCTACAGTGTGGGCTTACTTTGTCGGGAGGGTGTCCATGGACATCTATGATCACGTTGCCCTCAGCTGGACTCAGCTAATCAAAGATCTGGGTAAAGGGTCAATCACAGCAGCCCTTTACCACGTAATCAGCTGTGTCCAAAGCTGACAGCTGATCCCGGTGTAAACACATGTTGGCTTTTCTTTCCTCACGCTGACAGCGTGAGGAAGGGCGTAGAGAGTCGATAACTGGCTTGTGTTAAGGGGACAGCTACACTGATAATCTGGTCTCGCTACATTGATGACGTCCTCCTCCTATGGTATGGCACAGAGTTGGACCTGTTGAGCTTTATGGCATCCCTCAATGATAACGAAAGGGGTATTAAATTTAATTTTGAAGCCAGTACGGAGCAGATTAACTTTCTGGATTTAACAATCAGGGTGGAAGATGGCAGATTCGTGACATCAACTTATTTCAAGGCAACGGATCGTAACTCATACATTGCCTTGGACAGTTGCCATCACGAACCTTGGCTGAAGGCTGTCCCTCGGGGCAGTTCACACGCCTTAGACGCAACTGCACTAGGGTTGACACTTTTGACACGCAGGCGTCTATGATGTCAGCCAGATTTGTTGAAAAGGGTTATGACTCTCGAGTATTGGCCCAGACGGTAAAGGAAATCAGAGAGATGGATAGGTCTCTACTTTTGGTGGATAAACCACCCCAAGCGGGGACCAAAAAGATTTCCATGCCTTTTATCACAACGTACTCTTTACAGCATCGACAGGTGAAACAACTGATACAGAAACACTGTCACATTTTAGAAAGCGATCAAGTTTTGAAAGATATACTGCCGGCGAAACCCCAAATCATTTTTAAGGGGGTCTCTTCGCTCGGCAATAAGATTGCCCCCAGTGTCTCGGATCCTCCGAAATCTAATAGAGTTTTCTTTCAAAACCTTACGGGGTACTATCGCTGTAAGACCTGTCGAGTTTGCTCTATGAATAGGTGCAAAGACAGAAAGATCTGTAACTTTATGTCTACTAGCACTTCTAGGGTGTTTGTAGTAGAACCGTTTATTACCTGTGCCACAGAGGGAGTGGTCTACCTTAATCAATGCCCATGTGGGTTACAATACGTGGGGAGGACTAAAAGGGCTCTAAAAGTAAGACTGAATGAGCACATTAGTAATATTAAAGCAGGGTTTCCCAAACATTCGGTCTCTCGACATTACGATGAAGTACATCAGAGAGATCCGTCTAATACTCTTTATATGGGAATAGATAAGTACAAACCCCATTGGAGGGGGAGCTCACTAGTGCGGGAGATCTCCAAACAAGAAATGTCTTGGATACATAAACTAAAGACATACGTCCCCTTTGGGTTAAACGTTGACACAGACGTCAACGCATTTATTAACAACTCTTGAATGTATAGACATTGATTGACTAGTTGAACCATGATCACATATTAAGTTATTTTATTATTTGTATTACATTCGTTTTCGGTTTATGTTTATAGTATGGTTTAGGTTTTTAAATATGGTACTATCACAATCATGTGTGCGTTATGTAATTTTCATACGATACACCACTTGGTGCTGCGGTGCACTAATCATGCCTCGTTTGTGGGTTTTTCACACATCCACGGACTATTAGTTTATGTCATCACTTAGGAACAATTTAGTTATAGTATTATTGGGCACCTCTTAATTAATTTTAGTAATTAGGTTTTTTATAGAATGGGTTAGTTCCCATTTCATATCACAATTTTTTTGTTTAAAGTAGGTGTCTATACGTTACTATGTGGTCTATCATGACAGCATAGATGTAACTGATGTCCTTATTTCCCCCTCTCAGCATTAACGCTGGGATTGGGTTTATAAAGCTCTGGCCCTCTTTTTTTCGCTCCTTTTTGGTGCTTTGTTACTTTATTAATGGAACACATGCTCTTTATGGAATTCTTAAATTAGGGTGTAGAATTATTGATTCCCATCGAATATTTGAGACATTTATCTTTGGGTTTCAGTTTAAATATTTTTAATCTTTGATAAGCTATATGTAGGAGACATAGGACTCCGTCGAAAATATGCAATTTTTGGTTTTCCATGAATCTGGACTGGCACTTTTTAGTGCCTATCCATTCATGAGGAGATCTATTTGCATATTGTCCACTAGGGGTCACTCTTGTGGCGGCTGGAGAGTGTCACCTACATCCACATTGACCGGACTTCCGGTCCAACTATTGGGCCTGGGTTGTTTTGATCACTGTGGTCAAGTGTAATTTTTTAATATATTTTTAATATATGTTTTGAGATGTATCTTCGTGCTCTCTCTGTAAGCCAGGCAATTTATCCCTGAATTGCTGGCGAAGCAGTTAGAGCGGGTCAGTAATACATGAACTTGTACATATTTGGGTCATGGACCGACACTTTTAGCAAGTTCGTCTCTGTCTCTTGGGAATGTTCTGATAGGGGTCCACTAGGTGTCACTCTAGCTGTGATGCTGAGTTGCCCCTATTTTTTTATTTGATCGGATTTCCGGTCCAACTGACCACTGGGCCGGACCAGATTAAGCAGTATGGACAGATTGTATAAATATATGCCAAGCTCTCATACGAGTTTATGTGCGCATCAGATCACACACATAACCCAATATGGGATTCGATCCACAATAGCGCTGGGGATGCCTTTGTATGAAGGTGGAGACTCTGGATGTGTCATGCGCTCCCCAGTAGCCTAGCTAATTAGGATAATGTATGCGGCCAGCGTTCACATTTAGTGACGCTTAGAGAGGCTGCGCATGTCCGGTGGATGGTGCGGATCCAAGACGAGGCTTGGTTGCTCTGCAGTATAAATGGAGGTGACGCAGTGCGCCGCCCGTGCCCCTGGAAGAAGTAAGGTTTTACGAAACGGACGTAGGGCGGAGCGACGCACTGACGTCACCTCTATCACTTCCGACAAGGACGGGTGTCTGTTGAATGTGCTACGGCCGGCACACCAGACGTAATACAGGCAAATTTTTGAACTGCACAATTGTAAGTGTATCTTTATTTTAATGGAATCAATTTTAGAAAGTTTAACGCACTATGTGGAGTGTGTTCCATTCTTTTTATATTCATGTGCCCATTGATGGAAATCGGAGGACGCCATCCTAGGAATCCTATGTGTTGTGTGCTGCGGTGATTCGTGGGAGATACATTTTGATTTCTGCCTAAATTGACCCTCTGTCAGGGGGGGCATATACAGCTGGTAAGGAGAAATCCTGCTATTTGGTGGTGGAAAGTCACAGATGTATGCGGACACAACTTATATGAATTTTCACGGAGCACTGGTGTCACTTATAAGGATTTATTTAAGGATCTTTGTGATGGACTAATTTACACTATATGGACTATACTTATTTGATATAGATCACAGCATATCATTTAATCTCTTTTGTATACATTTGATTTTATTGTTTATTTAGTAGATCTTATGTTCTTTTGGTCATTTCATTTCATCACTGTCATAGTGTTTGGTCACGGGTCAGCGCGATTTTCCCCCAATTTTTTCTAATTTCACCTTGTATGGTAGTTCACAATTTAAATCGCAGCTCCCAATATACACTAAGCTATTAGATTGAGCATCTGGGGCTTTTCTCTCAAATTAGCTTGTTTAGCGCAGTTTTATTCCTTTTTCTCACTGATTATCAGTGCCCTGATTATCAGTGCACTCTCACCAGTGCCCACCAGTGCTGCCAATCAGTGCCCACCAATGCTGCCAATCAGTGCCCACGAGTGCCTTCTCAGCACTGTCACCTATCAGTGCTGCCCATCAGTGCCACCTACCAGTGCCCATCAGTGCCGCCTATTAGTGCCACCTATCAGTTCTGCCTATCAGTGCCACCTATCAGTGGCACCTATCAGTGCAGCCTCATTAGTGCCGCCTCATCAGTGCAAACCAGTGCTGCCCCATCAGTGGCACTCATCAGTGCCCATTAGGGCTGCCTCATCAGTGCCACTCAGTGCCACCTTTCAGTGCCACCTCATCAGTGCCCATCAGTGCAGACTATCAGTGCTCATCAGTGCAGCTTCATCAGCGCACATCAGTGAAGGAGAAAAACGTATAAAATTTTATAACAAACTATACATTTCTGCATTTTTATAGCACTGATCGCTGTAAAAATGACAATGGGCACGAAAATGTGTCAAAAGTGTCTGATGTGTCCTCCATAATGTCGCAGTCACGAAAAAAAACGCTGATCGCCGGCATTACTAGTAAAAAATATTTTTTATAAAAATGCCATAAAACTATCCCTTATTTTGTAAACGCTATAACTTTTGCGCAAACCAATCAATAAAAGGCGATTGTGATTTTTTTTCCCAAAAATATGTAGAATACGTATCGGCCTAAACTGAGGAAAAAAAAATTTTTTTATACATTTTTTGGGGATATTTAGTATAGCAAAAAGTAAAAAATATTGCATTTTTTTCAAAATTGGCGCTCTATTTTTGTTTATAGCGCAAAAAATAAAAACCGCAGAGGTGATCAAATACCACCAAAAGAAAGCTCTATTTGTGGGAAAAAAAGGACGTCAATTTTGTTTGAGAGCCACGTTGCACGACCGTGCAATTGTCAGTTAAAATGACGCAGTGCCGAATCGCAAAAAGTGGCCTGGTCATTAACTAGCCAAAATGGCTCGGGGCTTAAGTGGTTAAACTAATTAAACCAAAACAACTGTATGAAACTATGATGCATTTTATGTATGTTACCTGTTTTGCTCATGTTAAAAATTTTGTGGTAAAAACCTATGTCTAGGGATGAGCTCGGTGTTCGAGTCGAACATACGTTCAACTCGAACATCGGCTGTTCGATCGTTCGACGAAGATCGAATGTTTTGGGTCATCCGCGCCAGATTCGAGTGATGCGAACGACCCAAAATCCCGGCGCTGTGCTTGGCCAAGCATGCACTGTGACCCCGCATGCTTGGCCAATCACAGCACCGGCAGCGAGGAGAGCCCTAATTGGCCACAGGCAGGATGCCTGTGGCCAATTATAGCTCAGGGGGGTTTAGTACACGCCCCACACTATAAAAGGCCGCCAGCGCGGCGGCCTTGTGTATTGTGTTGGCGTGCAGGGAAAGACGTACATAGGCAGGGACAGTGTTAGAGAAATTGTGTGTAGGGAGAGAGAAGGATAGGTAGGGACAGTGTCAGTGATATTGTGTGTAGGGAGAGAGAAGGATAGGTAGGGACAGTGTCAGTGATATTGTGTGTAGGGAGAGAGAAGGATAGGTAGGGACAGTGTCAGTGATATTTTGCTAAACCTTGTGTGCAGGGAGAGAGAACGATAGGTAGGGACAGTGTCAGTGATATTTTTGCTAAGCCTCCTGCACAGTATACAACCGAAGCTAGCCCTTATTGCTGTGATTTCCTGCTATGTAACACAGGCAGGCATCTGCAGCACTTAAAGCAGGTATAGTGTGATTCCTGTAAAATATAAACCTGAAGCTAGCCCTTATTGTTCGTAGTTTTTTTTTTCTTTTGTGTTACACTAAGGGCTCTTTCACACAGGACGGATCAGTAATGATCCGCCCCGTGAAGCTCCGCTTGCTCAGCGGGGATCGCTCCGTTGATCCCCGCTGAGCCGGCGGATGACTGGGCGGTTCCCGCACACTGTGCAGGGACCGCCCTGTCAGAGCGCCGCTCTCCCCTATGGGGGGATCGGATGATGACGGACCGTAGAGTCCGTTGTCATCCGATCCGATCCGCAGACGGAAGGAAAAATAGGGTTTTCCTCCGTCACACTTTTGCGGATCGGAGCGGGTCGGATGTCAGCGGACATGTCACCGCTGACATCAGTGGCTCCATAGGAGGACATGTAGCATCCGTTCAGGTCTGCCTAAAAAACTGACAGGCGGACCTGAACGGACCCTCCGTGTGAAAGAGCCCTAACAGGCATCTGCAGCACTTAAAGCAGGCGTAGTGTGCTCCCTGCACATTATACACCTGAAGCTAGCCCTTATTGCTCGTAGTTTTTTTTCTTTTGTGTTACACTAACAGGCATTTGCAGGGGCATATAAAAAATATATAATGTGGCGCTGTGAGAGAAGTAGTAAAAAACCCTACTTCATGTATAGCACAATGGTGCACATAAAAATATGGTGTCAAAAAAACGTTTGTATACAATAGGTGTACACAAATGAATGTGATAAAAATGTAAGTGAATACTAACAGTGAAATAATTGGTATGGGGTATAGGTGCACAACAAAAACCAGCAATTAAACTGGAATATTGATCATACCCATATGATATTAAACGTTCTATATATCCTGTCTGATTTTATGTTTGGCTGCTTCATTTAGTATTTAGAGTTGGCGCAGTATTATTATTATTTAATCTGCAGGGGCATGTAATTACAATTATTGATCTAATAATTCACAGCAGGGCCCATTCCTGCGCTCACCAAGAGTAACTGTGAGGGCTTAAAGTGTTGTGGCAACACCACCACCACCACCACCAAAGACCCAATTTTTCAGCCCCTGTTCAACAGGGGCATGCAATTACAATTCTTGATCTAATAATTCACAGCAGGGCCCATTCCTGCACCCACCAAGAGTAACTGTGAGGGCTTACAGTGTTGTGGCACCAGCACCACCACCAAAGGCCCAATTTTTCCTACCACTGTTCAACAATGGCATGTAAATATAATTCCTGATATAATAGTTCACAGCAGGGCGTTCCAGCGCCCAACAAGAGTAACTGTGAGGGCTCACAGTGTTGTGGCAACACCAACATGTAAGGGGCAAATTTCAGAGTATATACGGCAGGCCCCTACTTTCAAACATCCAACTTACAAACGACTCCTACTTGCAAACGGAAGGAGACAACAAGTGAGAGGAAATCTACCCCAAGGAAGTGAAATTCTCTCCCGTAAGAGTTAATATGGGAAAAAGGTGTCTCCCCTCTACTGATGCTTTATCACCAATCCTTGTTTCAATAAAAACCCCACTTTTCAAAAACATTTGTCATTGGGACGGAAAGTGAGGTGAAATGTTCTGAACAGGGGCACAGACAGCAAAACAAATGTTACAGGGGTGATAACCCTTCCCTATGTTCTCCAAAAAGCTTAAAAATAGATTTTTGGCTGGAGCTACACTTAAACAATGTACCTGTTCAAAATTAAAAAAACAGATTCTACTTAAGAACAAACCTGCAGTCCCTGTCTTGTTTGCACCGCCTGTATACTGCTGTTCAGAGTATATAGGGCCTTTCTTTTTTGGTGCGGGGTTCCCCTTAATATCCATACAAGACCCAAAGGGGCTGGTAATGGGCTGGGGTGGGGGGGGGGTGATGGGGTAGCTATGCCATTTTTCTCAAAGATTTTCATCCATATTACCGGGACCAGACATTACATTAAAGCCGCAAGCAGTTTTAAATGGCTTTTTTTCCTTTAGAAATGTCATTTTGTGCAGGGACAGTTCTAAACACGGGAAACACGTGGCACTTCACAGGCATACTTTAGACACCCCCCAGGTATGATATTTAAAGGAATATTTGACTTTTTTTTCACTTTATGCATCATTAAAATGACTGCTCCCTAAAAACGGCCGTTTTTAAAACGTCTTTTTGCATTGATACATGTCCCCTGGTGCAGAACCCGGGTTCCCAAACCCTTTTTAGGACAATAACATGCATATTAGTCGTTATAATTAGCACTTTAGATTTCGAACGTTCGCATCCATTGTATTTAATAGGGTTCTAACGTTCGTGCGAACTTTCGGTCCGTTCGCGGGTTCTGGTGCGAACCGAACCCGGGGGTGTTCGGCTCATTACTACCTATGTCACTAGTTACATGCTGGTGAGCTTCACAATGCTGCATGGTCTACCTTTGCCCAGGTTGTTGAGTAACCTTCATACCCAATTGAATGAATTCTACCCTGAACATGCTCAACCACTCACAATAGAAAAGAGAATTGTCTTCTAAACTGATCATGACAACAAAAAAGGGCATATAAAGTATATCTGTCATTATAGAAAAAAGACTGCCCCCATATCCTACTCATATTGTTGTTGGGGACTGATATAGGGAGGGAGCTACACAGCAGAAGTGTCAGTAGAGTTGCCAACCTCAATATTTTTAAATGTGTAAAGAGAAGAAGAAGCAGGAATAGGAAAAGAATGTGGCACAGATCCAGCACTTTGGTAGCCATACTTTGGTTTGCTATAATAAAAAGTGGGATATTTGTCAGACTTCTGAAAGGGAAGCTAAACTAAAGTATTATCAATCTATGCTCTACAATTAGCTTTCATCTATTTTAACAGGGGGGATCCTACTATTACTGCCACTATAGACCATATATTCCTCTCACTACATATTTACTCTACCATACAGTGGCGGCTGGTGAAGTTTTAGGATAGGGGGGCGCCAAAACCCACCCTTTTTTTTTGACCCTTCCCATTTCTCATAAGCCCCACCCCTTATAGAATCAACCCACTCTGTCCCCTGTATTCCACTTGCTTCCACCCATATAGTGTCAGGAGTACACAGCTCAGCATCACAGATCAGGGTATATAGGTCAGCATTAAAGATACGGTATATAGATCAGCAGCATCACATAAAGGCTATATAGATCAGCAGCATCACAGATAGGGTATATAGATCAGCAGCATCACATAAAGGGTATATAGATCAGCAGCATCACATAAAGGGTTTATAGATCAGCAGCATCACATATATGGTATATAGATCAGCAGCATCACATATACTGATCTCGCAGCACACTGTCAGCACCCCCAGACTGGTGGAGGACACGATAACAGAATCCCCCGGATCGCAGCACACTGGCTCTGGCTGCAGGACACACTTACAACAATTCCCCCCAGCTGGGATCGAGGCACACTGATAGCACCCCCCACCTTGTGACTCACAGGACACACTGACAGAAATTCCTCCCCCCCACCCCAGCGGGGATCGAGGCACACTGATTGCACCCCCCACCTTGGGGCTCGCAACACACACTGACATCAATTCCTCCCCCCACCCCAGTAGGGATCGAGGCACACTGATAGCATCCCCCACCTTGGGGCTCGCAGGACACACTGACAGCAATTCCTCCCCTCCACCCCAGCGGGGATCAAGGCACACTGATAACATCCTCCACCTCAGGGCTCACAGGACACGCTGACAGCTCCACCAGCCAACCCCCTGGCTTGCAGGCAGGGCTGCTGTTATAAATCACAGGGCCCCATACTGTCTACCTGACAGGGCCCAGGATTTGGGTGCACAGCCAGAGATGGCGGTAAATCCATGGCTCCGCCACCCATGTGAAAGAGTCCTTAGGCCGCATTCACACTTTGCATTTCCTAAATGTGTGACAAAGTGCACAGGAAACACACGCTTTGCAGTACATTTCATAAATGCACTGCAAACTCACATAGCACTTGTGGTGATATTAATTGTTAATAGCACCCCAAAAACACTTAGCAGACTTGCGTTTTGTCATATGGCAAACTTTCAAAGTTGCATGCCTCAAAAGAGCATTCTATGGTGCGTTTGTCAAACATAGGGCAGTCCATTCAAGTGAATGGGCTGTCCTATGTGTGAAAAACAGGTTAAAAAAAAATATGAGCAAGAACATGCATTCCCGCTATGCAAAGTGTGAATGAGGCCTCAGGGGTGCCATATAGAAATGGCTGATGTAGAGAAGTCTTTCAGGTGGAGGGAGAGGTGTATTCACTGTCCCCTAGCTCCAGCATTCCAGTGGTAGCCAGGGTCTACCTGCAGTACAAGGATGGCTCCTGGCACATTCTCCCCTTTCTGAATCCTGAACTTTTTCTGCAGCTTCTTACCTCCATCTTTCCTCCATGCAAGAGATAACAGTGGCCGATCACAGGGGGGAGGGGAGGAGAAGTTTCATGACCCGGCAGGCAGTGTAAACAGTCCATCGCAAAGGAAAATAGAGATTCTGCAGCTGTCCCTGCTGTTCCAAAATCAGGACACAGCCTGAGAACAAAACCAGCATGAGACAGCTTTCTAACTGAAGGAACTGTTGGCAAGTATGTAGCATTGATCCCCTGCATAGCAGCTGGGAGGAAGAAAGCCAGCAGCGCTGCAGGGGTTAAACACCAGGCAGAAGGCAAGACAAGCCGGCTCTCCTCTCCTGCAGGTGCCTGGCCCCTCTTCTGGACTAATGAGGCTCGAGACACACTTATAGCACTCCCCCGTTCTCCGTGGGAGGTCCGGCACTTACCTCCTCCTGCTGTGTCTCCTTCAGTGGGCAGCAGCGGTGGTGGAGGAGTCCGCTCATCATGCTTTCTCCGCTCGGGTGATCTGGCACAGTGAAAACCGTAAGTGACTTAATTCGAATGTCACTCAAAGCACCCGGCCGTAGTAATACATACTACGGTGCCGAGCGGATGTTGATCGGCGGGATGTAATGCGCCGCAAGGCGGGTTTAAAGCCTGAAAATGAAGCGCCTCATCTGCAATCTCGTGATTGCATAGACGTGATGCTTCCCATAGAGAACTGTGCCCGGCACCCAACACAATGCACTTAGGGACCTTTTTTTCTATTTTTTTTAATGGGCCATTTTTTTTTTTTTTTTTGTGACGGGCTGCCACTGCTACCATATCTTTCATTACTGTCTACCACATCCTTGTAAATATATCAGAGCTTCATCATGGTTCCAATTAATAAAATAATCAGTTACTGCCTACTGTATACTGGGCCATTATAAAGCAGAAACATTAACATTACTTGTAACTAGGGATGAGCTTCGAGTTCAAGTCAAACTCATGTTCGACTCGAACATTGCCTGTTCGCCCGTTCGCCGAACAACAAACAATTTGGGGTGTTCGCGACAAATTCAAAAAGCCGCGGAACACCCTGTTAAAGTCTATGGGAGAAATCTAAAGTGCTAATTTTTAAGGCTTATATGCAAGTTATTGTCATAAAAAGTGTTTGGGGACCTGGGTCCTGCCCCAGGGGACATGTATCAATGCAAAAAATTGTTTTAAAAACTGCCATTTTTTCGGGAGCAGGGATTTTAATAATGCTTAAAGTGAAACAATAAAAGTAAAAATAATCCTTTAAATTTCGTACCTGGGGGGTGTATATAGTATGCCTGTAAAGTAGCACTTGTTTCCCGTGCTTAGAACTGTCCTTGCACAAAATGTAATTTCTGAAGGAAAAAAAGGTAATTTAAAAGAACTTGCGGCTGAATTGTCGGCTCCCGGCAATACAGACAAAAGTCATTGAAAGTCATTGATAAAAAAAAAAATTGTGGGGGTCCCCCCAAATTCAATTACCAGGACCTTCAGGTCTGGTATGTATATTAAGTGGAACACTGCGCCAAATAAAATAAAAAAATGACAATGACGTGGGGTTCCCCCTAAATATCCATACCAGACCCTTCAGGTCTGGTTTGGATTTTAAGGGGAACTCTGCGCCAAATAAAAAAAAAATGGCGCGGAGTTCCCCCCAAAAATCCATACCAGACCCTTATCCGAGCACGCAACCTGGCAGGCCACAGGAAAAGAGGGGGGACGAGAAAACGCCCCCCTCCTGAACCATACCAGGCCACATGCCGTCAACATGGGGAGCATGCTTTTGGGTCTGTGACCCCTCAAAGCACCATGTCCCCATGTTGATGGGGACAAGGGCCTCATCCCCACAACCCTTGCCCGGTGGTTGTGGGGGTCTGCGGGTGGGGGGCTTATCGGAATCTGGAAGACCCCTTTAACAAAGGGGACCCCCAGATCCCGGCCCCACCTATGTGAATTGGTAAGGGGTACATTGTACCCCTATCATTTCACAAAGAAAGTGTAAAAAATTGTAAAAAAACACACAGACACAGTTGGGATAAGTCCTTTATTAAAAATAAAAATAAATAAAAAGATTTCAGCGGTGGTAAAATCGGCGGGAAACCTGCGTTACATCAGAGGGGGTCACCCGTCACGTCACTGGGAAAGCCCGGGTTTCCCCTTGTGTCAGAGGGGGACGGGGTCACGTGATGGGTGGCCCCATCCTTAGCTACATAAGACCTGTCAGGTTGCCGCAACATCATTACCGGGGTGTCTCCGGTGGAGACAGGATCGCGTGTTGTTCCACACTGGACATCATCGCTGGAACCTGCAGATCATCCGTCGCTGGATACCGACATCACTGGAATGGAGATCGAGAGTGGATTACCACCGCTGGAATCTTTTTTTTTATCCAGACCCCAAAGCATCCTCCCCATGTTGAGGGCATGTGGCCTTGTACAGTTCAGGAGGGAGGGGGCGCTCTCTCGTCCCCCCTCTTTTCCTGCGGCCTGCCAGGTTGCGTGCTCGGATAAGGGTCTGGTATGGATTTTTGGGGGGAACTCCACGCCATTTTTTTTTTATTTGGCGCGGAGTTCCTCTTAAAATCCATACCAGACCTGAAGGGTCTGGTATGGATATTTGGGGGAACCCCACGTAATTTTTTTTTTTAATTTGGCACAGGGTTCCCCTTAATATCCATACCAGACCTGAAGGGCCTGGTAATTGAATTTGGGGGGACAGAAAAGGGTCGGGACTTTATATGAAGCATGCGGATTGAAAGCCAAACAGAGCTAGTAAATCAGATAATGTAAATTTATTAAATATTATACAGTAAAATACATAAGACACCATGGTACATATTCCATCACCCAACATGGTTAGTTTGTTCATTAGCATTTGTTCATAAATAAATTGAGTAAAATGGTAAAAACATGAGGTAGAACTGCATGGTAAATATTATTTGGCATCTGAAGCTCGACGCGTTTCGTGGCTGTCATGCCGCTCATCAGGAGCTGATAGTTAATGGATGTCTATAATACAAAAACATTGTATCAAATGATAGGTTAGGCTTGTAAGGGAAAAATTATATATAAGGGGGAGAGAAATATGCACTTAAATAAACAGCCCATACTTACAGGTTGGGTGATGGTATGGGCACGGCAGGGGGCATGTAGGCGGCTGGGGACACAGTCTGACATGGGAGCTGAGGCGGCATAACAGGTAGCGCAGCAAGGAGGCAGGCATCATTGTGTGAGCTGAACATGTGATCTTCACCAGGGTCAAGGGGCACATGCAGAAAGACTCTTGGGCCATCTGAAAATGAATGTGAAATGCAAAGAATTTGTGTGTTAAATTGCTGAAGGGTGATGGACCCTATGTACAGCAGTGGAAGGGTAAAAAGTGAACGCGAATGAGAAGGGGTGGTAATAAACAGAATAACTAAAATATGTGATAGTGTAGCTATTGTGACAGCAGGAAGGTAAAGTCACCTGGTTGCATCCAGGGGGGTAGATATATTTCGCCCAGATTCAGGCTTTACGCCGATTTGTACAACTAGGTGGAGAGTTGTATAAGGCTAGTGTGCTCATGGATGACTCATACCTCTAGGGAGAGGGCTGGGCGTCGTGCAGACAGGGAGTTGATGAGACCAGCTGAACCTTGTCAGCTCATTTAGGCCTCTATAAGAAACTCCCAGATTCATTAGATGTTAGCTCATGCCTGGAACCAGACCTGTGTGGACTGTCTAGGGAGAGTGAACCCCTGTGCGGTGAGGCAAAGCCTGTGTGGCTATTTGTTTGGACTTTTACTAAACCAGGGACTTAGGGACTAGGACAGCACTAGGCTGATCCCAGTTGTTAGTTTAGGAAACCTGCATGTCTAGTCAGAGGTCAAACTGACCAGGATTTATTTTGTTTGTTTCTTTTTGGCTTTGCTGTGTTTTTGTCACTGTACATAGAGAAATAAACCGCACCTTTTGATTTTGAAAACCACAACCTCCGTCTGCTGGCCCTGTTTTTGTGTGGGGAGCCCAACCAGGGGGTCACACACACCCGCTACCGAGTTAACCCCCTCACAGTTGGTGGAGAACCAGTGGCAGTTTTTTTAAGCCAGCATGGAGGAGATACTGAAACAGCTGGCTCTAGCAAATGCCAATCAACAGCAGACAAATGCAGGTTTGCAAAGGAGCCTTGCAGCCCAGCAGCAAGCTCATCAACAAGCCCAGCAGCAATCTGAGGCCCGCTTCATAGACCTGTTACAGAAGCAAGAGCAGAGACTACAACAAATGGAAGCAGTAATGCAGCAACGTCCGCAGACCAGTGAGGAAAGCCGTCCCACTAATACCGCGTCCTTTGGGGTGAGTCGTTTATTGACAAAAATGACTGGAGAGGATGATCCAGAGGTATTTTTGACCACATTTGAAAGGACTGCTGAAAGAGAAAAGTGGCCTGAGGAGCAGTGGGCTGGACTGGTGGCTCCTCTGTTAACTGGTGAATCGCAGAAGGCTTACTATGACCTAGAGCCTGACCAAGCAAAAGACTATGTGATGCTAAAAGCTGAAATATTGGCAAGGCTGGGTGTCACCCTGGCTGTCCGGGCTCAGCGTGTGCATAACTGGACTTTCCAGCTTGGAAAACCCCCCAGGTCTCAAATGTATGATCTCATTCACCTGAGCAGGAAGTGGCTACAGCCAGAGACTTTGTCCGCACCGGAGATTGTGGAACGTGTTGTGATGGATCGTTTCTTGAGAGCTCTTCCTACCGCCATTCAAAAGTGGGTAAGCCACGGAGACCCAGAAACGGCCGGTAAACTTGTGGATCGTGTAGAGAGATACTTGGCTACAGAGAACCTGACGGCCTCTTCCAGAGACTCTCGGACTTTCCACCCTAAGACCAGACCATCCCCAGGGGCGGATAAGAGGATTCCAAGGGGTGAGGGTGGAGAGAGTGAGAGGGTGGGAGCTCTACCCCAAGTTTGGCGAGAACAGCCTGGGAAATCAGCGGCTCAAGAGGCCGCAAGAAGGATCGTTTGCTACCGCTGCCGGCAAGCGGGACATATTGCAGCCAATTGCCCGGTTGTGGAGGAACCCATGCAGTGTGACTTTCTGACGGGCAGACGTCAGTCGCTGTGTGCGACAGTCGCATGCACTGCCATTCGAGGAACTGAGAAACATTTATGCAAAATGTGTGTTAATGGTAGAAATGTTGTGGTATTGTTGGATTCAGGTAGCCTTGTGACCCTGATAAAGGCTGAGTTAGTTAAAACAGAGGTCTCTGGGAATAGCAAGGTAGCTGTTATTTGTGTGCATGGGGACACCCGAGAGTATCCAGTGACTACAGTGTGTTTCGAGACCCCCAAAGGTACCCTCTCTCATCCAGTGGGCTTAGTATCTCAGTTACCGCATGACGCCATTGTGGGAAGGGATTTTCCGAAGTTCTGGGAACTGTGGGATGATCCTGAGCCCCCCACTGGTGCCCCTATGTACCAGGAATGTGATAGCCAGAACTCCTCTGAGAGTGGTGAGGACTCTCCAGAATTTCCCTTGTCAGTATTGGCAGGGGAGACTCAAGAAACTGGAGAGGAGCCCACCTCCTCAGACGAAAACCTACCGTCTGTGGAGTTTTCTGATCTGGAGGTTCACAGGGAAAATTTTGCCACAGAACAGTTAAAAGACCCCGCCCTAATAAAGGCACGGGAAAACGTAGTGGAAATAGATGGCGAGTTAGTGAACCCAGATAATACCTGCACTTACCCATACTTCAGCGTAGAGAAGGACCTACTGTATCGGGTGGCAAAAAGGGCAGAAGAAACCGTTGAGCAGCTGGTGGTGCCCAAACCTTAGAGGAAGTTGGTGTTGGAGTTGGCCCATGGGCACATTCTTGGAGGTCATCTGGGGACAGAGAAAACCCGAGAGAGGGTATTACAGAGATTCTATTGGCCTGGGGTGATGAAGGACATAGAAAATTATTGTTCCTCCTGCCCTGTGTGTCAGAGGTCGGCCCCGATGCCACATTTCCGTAGCCCGCTGGTCCCTCTACCCATCATTGAGGTCCCGTTTGAGAGAATCGCAATGGATTTGGTAGGTCCTATAATCAAGTCCGCTAGGGGGCACCAGTACATATTGGTTATAATGGACTATGCCACCCGTTATCCAGAAGCGATCCCTCTCAGAAATACCTCGGCCAAAACCATAGCCAAAGAGCTATCTCTTGTTTTTAGCCGGGTGGGTATTTGTAAAGAACTGCTTACGGACCAAGGTACACCCTTTATGTCCCGGGTTATGAAAGAGCTGTGTAAATTGTTCAAAGTGACGCAATTGCGTACATCTGTGTATCACCCCCAAACCGATGGGCTGGTTGAAAGATTCAACAAAACCCTAAAACAAATGTTGAAGAAAGTGGTGGATAGAGATGGAAAGGATTGGGACTGTCTACTTCCTTATTTGATGTTTGCTATTAGGGAGGTGCCCCAATCCTCTACGGGATTCTCCCCCTTTGAGTTACTGTATGGGAGACACCCAAGAGGGCTGTTGGATATTGCCAAGGAAACTTGGGAAAGTGAGAGTTCTCCCCACAGGAGTGTGATTGAGCATGTCGCCCTGATGCAAGATCGAATTGCACAGGTAATGCCCATCGTGAAGGAACATTTGGCCCAAGCGCAGTTGGCACAGCAGAGAGTGTACAACCGTGGAGCAAAGACCCGTACCTTTTCCCCGGGGGATAGGATATTGGTACTTGTCCCTACGGTTGAAAGTAAATTCCTTGCCAAATGGCAAGGCCCCTACGAGATAATGGAAAAAGTGAGCGAAGTGAATTACAAGGTCAGACAACCAGGAAGGCGAAAGCCCGAACAGATATATCACGTTAATCTGTTGAAAGCCTGGAGGGATAGAGAGTCCCTAGTCGCAGAAACTTGGTCACCAGCTCAAACTGGTTGCGTGATTCCGGAGGTTGGAATAGCAGCCACCTTGTCACAACCCCAACAACAGGAGGTTAAGGAGTTTGTGCTTCGCAACAAGGAGGTGTTCTCTGAGCTGCCGGGACAAACATCTGGGGTAGAGCATGATATTATTACCCCGCCCGGTGAAAGGGTGAAGTTAAAACCCTATCGGATCCCAGAGGCCCGACGGGAGGCAATACGGGAGGAAGTACAGAAAATGCTGAACTTAGGGGTGATAGAGGAGTCCCAAAGTGATTGGTCTAGTCCCATTGTGTTGGTGCCTAAACCGGATGGGAGCTGGCGATTTTGTAACGATTTTCGTCAGTTGAACAAAGTTACAAAATTTGACACCTACCCCATGCCACGTATAGATGAGTTGATCGACCGGCTGGGAACAGCCCGATACATGACGACTCTTGACCTCACAAAAGGGTATTGGCAAATTCCCCTGGCCAAGTCGGCCAAAGAGAAAACCGCATTTGTAACCCCAGACGGGGCGTTCCAATATAAGAGAATGCCGTTCGGGTTACAGAATGCGCCGGCCACATTCCAGCGGAAAATGGACCAGATGCTGAGGCCCCATCGGAAGTATGCTGCGGCTTACCTGGATGACGTAATTGTCCATAGCACAGATTGGGCCTCACATCTGCCAAAAGTGCAAGCAGTCCTGGACTCTGTTCGGGAAGCGGGGTTTACGGCTAACCCCAAGAAGTGTACCATTGGGCAGGAGGAGGCCAAATATCTTGGGTACACCATTGGCAGGGGAGTAATAAAACCCCAACTCAACAAAGTCGAGGCCATCCAGAGTTGGCCACGTCCCAACAGCAAGAAGCAGGTACGAGCCTTTCTGGGAATCGCGGGTTATTATCGGCGCTTCATTCCCCACTTTGCTTCTAAGGCTGTGCCCCTAACCAACCTGACGAAAGGGAAAGGGTCGGTCATGATTAAATGGACCCCCGAGGCTGAGGCAGCATTCCAATTCTTGAAACAAGCCTTATGTAGCCAGCCAGTGTTGTACTCACCCGACTTCTCTAAAGACTTTGTCGTACAAAGTGATGCGTCAGATGTGGGGTTAGGAGCAGTATTGTCCCAGGTCTGGAACGGGGAAGAGCACCCAGTCATTTACCTCAGCAGGAAGTTGAAGTCCCATGAGGTAAATTACGCCACGGTTGAAAAGGAGTGTTTAGCGGTGAAGTGGGCTCTAGATTCCCTTCGGTACTATCTGCTAGGTAGGCACTTTGACATGGTTACGGATCACGCTCCGTTAAAGTGGATGGCTCAAAACAAGGAAACAAATAGAAGAGTGAATAGGTGGTTCCTGGCCCTCCAGGAATTCAACTTCACAGTAAAGCATCGCCCTGGCGTTCAAATGGGGAATGTGGATGCTTTGTCTCGAGTACATGAATGCCTGATTGCTGGTGTTCCAACCCCGAGGTTAAAACAAGAGGGGGGGGTATGTGACAGCAGGAAGGTAAAGTCACCTGGTTGCATCCAGGGGGGTAGATATATTTCGCCCAGATTCAGGCTTTACGCCGATTTGTACAACTAGGTGGAGAGTTGTATAAGGCTAGTGTGCTCATGGATGACTCATACCTCTAGGGAGAGGGCTGGGCGTCGTGCAGACAGGGAGTTGATGAGACCAGCTGAACCTTGTCAGCTCATTTAGGCCTCTATAAGAAACTCCCAGATTCATTAGATGTTAGCTCATGCCTGGAACCAGACCTGTGTGGACTGTCTAGGGAGAGTGAACCCCTGTGCGGTGAGGCAAAGCCTGTGTGGCTATTTGTTTGGACTTTTACTAAACCAGGGACTTAGGGACTAGGACAGCACTAGGCTGATCCCAGTTGTTAGTTTAGGAAACCTGCATGTCTAGTCAGAGGTCAAACTGACCAGGATTTATTTTGTTTGTTTCTTTTTGGCTTTGCTGTGTTTTTGTCACTGTACATAGAGAAATAAACCGCACCTTTTGATTTTGAAAACCACAACCTCCGTCTGCTGGCCCTGTTTTTGTGTGGGGAGCCCAACCAGGGGGTCACACACACCCGCTACCGAGTTAACCCCCTCACACTATGTTGAAAGCAATAAAGTGCTCCAACGTTAAGAACGCTATCAATGAAAAGTGAAAAAATTGAAAAAGTGAAAAAGGGTAAATGTGTGATGGTGAGCTTGTTGAGGGCAATGAGGATGCTCCAACATAAAAGCACCTTCGTTTGGGAATTGAAAATAGGGGGAGGAAAGAAAAGAAGAGAAAGGGAGGGCGCAGTTCTACCTCATGTTTTTACCGTTTTACTCAATTTATTTATGAACAAATGCTAATGAACAAACTAACCATGTTGGGTGATGGAATATGTACCATGGTGTCTTATGTATTTTACTGTATAATATTTAATAAATTTACATTATCTGATTTACTAGCTCTGTTTGGCTTTCAATCCGCATGCTTCATATAAAGTCCCAACCCTTTTCTGTCTTCGCATTGACAGGGATGGAGGCCTCGTGACTTAATTGTCTCAGGCCTCATTCAAAGTCCCAACCTTTTCTTTTTTCCATTGAATTTGGGGGGACCCCCACGCATTTTTTTTTTTTATCAATGACTTTTCTCTGTAATTCATTACAGCCGCAAGTACTTTTAAATTACTGTATTTATTGGCTTATGGCACTCACTTTTTTACTCTGAAAATAGAGGGTAAACTGTGCCTGCGTGTTATACGCAGGGGGCTGTGGAAAGTTTTTTTCCTGGAACCTCCCTCTTAAAGTTAGGGTGCGTGTTATACGCCTGTGCGTGTTATACGCCAATAAATACGATACTTTTCTTCCTTCAGAAATTACATTTTGTGCAGGGACAGTTTTAAGCATGGGAAACAAGCGCTACTTTACAGGCATACTATACACCTCCCCCTAGGTACACAATTTTAAGGAATATTTCACCGTCCATGAAGCCGCCGCGCATGCGCCTCCCCCCACGCATTTTTTTTTTAAAATTTGCGGCAGGGTTCTTCTTAATATCCATACCAGACCTGAAGGGCCTGGTAATTGAATTTGGGGGGACCCCCATGCATTTTTTTTTTATCAATGACTTTTCTCTGTATTGCCGGGAGCCGACAATTCATTATAGCCGCGAGTGAGTTTTAAATGATTTTTTTCCTTCAGAAATTACACTTTGTGCAGGGACAGTTTTAAGCACGGGAAACAAAAGCGACTTAACAGGCATACTATACACACACCCCAGGTACGAAATTTAAGGAATATTTCACTTTAATTGTTTCACTTTAAGCATTATTAAAATCACTGCTCCCGAAAAAACTGCCATTTTTAAAACTTTTTTTTGCATTGATACATGTCCCCTGGGGCAGGACCCAGGTCCCCAAACACTTTTTATGACAATAACTTGCAAAATTAGCACTTTAGATTTTTCATGTTTGTGTCCCATAGATTTTAACAGTGTTCGGATGTTCGAACAAATTTATTAACTGTTCACATGTTTTGATGCAAACCGAACTGAGGGGTGTTCGGCTCATCCCTACTTGTAACCAAGTTCACAATCCAGGCACTTCCTTACACATCCACCATTATTCTTTTAGAGACACAATCGATGTGGCAGGTGTCTCTTTTCCTTTCAATACACTTTATTTGATTTATCAAGTTAAACAAAACACACATCAAATAAAGTGTAACGATTTACAGAGTAGGAACAACAGAGAGTGCAGGTAAGACTTGGCAAAATAACAAATGTTTAGAGCATAGAAAACCAGAAAAGTACAACAGTTATTTAGTTCAGGGGTTAATAACCAGGATCATCTATTAGGCCATATACTCCATAGATGGGAAAATCTGTTAAGGTTAAGATTATTGATTGTTAGTAGGCATTCAAAGGTGTAATTAGAGTTTACCATTTTCACATCGGATATGTTCGGAGACAGATTTGATTTCCAATTCCTAAGAATGGTGAGAGGGGCTGCAACTAGGATGTGAGTTACTACTGGTCTGTGGGTATCTGGGTACTGGTCTATTCCAATATTCAACAGGGCTACGGCAGGCTGAGGTTTAAGTATTATACCTGTGCAAGTGGCCAGGAGGTTGAATACCTGGGACCAGAAACTAGTGTCAAAGTGCACATTGTGCTAGCTACATACATGACACAATGGCATATATTTTTACTGGTAATTATAACTCCAATAGCAGGGGACTCTAAGTGCCTGTTGGCTACCCTACTGCAGAATAATTATCTGGAGGATAAGGAAAAAAGAGAGTAAAACTCAGTTTTGTTGTAACACAAATGTATATTAAACAGTTAAAATAAGGAAAGGTTAAGTTCAGATGGACAACAACACTTCAAGAAAATCCAAAAGGCAAAAATAACAGTTTGTAATGATTTGCACTTGGAGCGAAAGACTTTATTCCTCTGGTTGATAAAGTCAGCATGGGGTACATCTCATCATGAAGGTCTGTCTTCATGTTCTTTTTTTTCCTTTCTGAGAAAATAACCAGAAACAACAGCACATTTCAGTGAACAGACAGAAAACACAGCATGACACAACAGGCTAAAACAACGCTCATTAACTAAAGAGCTTGGCTTATACCTATCCTCGTTCAATTTGAATGCTTGCTTCTCAGTGTGATAAAGGCCAAGGAGGATCATTATGCACAATAATGACAGCACAGGAAACATAATACTGTATAAAAATATTAACATGTATTTCTTTTTAATATTAGTAACTATTTTTAATTACATAAACTAATTTTGTTTGCCAATTACTAATAATTTATTTGTGCAGTTATGTTAAATGGAAGCTATTTTTTGAACTTAGACTGTATTTACATAGTTACATAGTTACATAGTTATGTAGAAATGAATATATCATGCTTACTGAATATTTTCATGTTTTTCAATAGTATTTCTAAAATAGATGATAACACTGTCAGATATAGAGGTATTATCAGTTAATTATGGTGTGCTTACATGTTAATGTATAATTACTATATATAAGATGTTTATAAATGGAAATATTGCTTACAGCTAAATGGGCAATTACTGTATAATAAATATAAAATATAATAAAAGAGCCCATTGTTTTTCAAACTGGCAGCTTGCATTTTTTTACATAAACAGATCCTTAACTTTTTTTTCATTCTTGGAATTGTTATTTTCATTAACAATAACAATACATGTGTATGTAAGAGGTTGAACGTTGTCTGATATAGTAAACATATTACAGTAAATGACAATAACGGTCACAGTGTATAGTAACAGTATCAAGCTTATTTGAACTAATTACAATATGTAATGATGTGTATCTAGTGCATTATATCATCTACCTCCCACAGACACCCCATCTGGGAACTTACTGTATCACATGGGGGGGGGAGACAATACGCCCAGTTTCTAGATTGCGTTATGTATGGTTTAACTGGAATTACAGTTATAGAAAAGGAAACAGTAAACAGAGAGCTGTGGCGAAACAATATTCAAAAGATCATTATCGACTATGAGATACAGTCTAGCAAACTTTGTGTTATATTGAAAATAGCAAGTGAACATTCAAATAGATTGTATTTTGTTATTTTTGCCTGCATCCCTGTATTCCTATATGGGTGATTTATGTTGTTTTTGAGTTTGAAGCCACGGTTTCCAGGCGTTGTTGCATTTCGTAACATTATTATTTTGTAGAGCGGAGCTAAATTCAAATTCTTTAACTAGAGTAAGTTGAAATTTGACGTCTTTGATATTTGGGGTGAGGGGGCTTCTCCATTTGCACATAATAAGCTATCTTGCTGCAAATAATATGTGCATTATCAGTGTTCTGAACTCTTTCAGATAAGAGTCTATTCCTAGGCTGAGAATGGCTAAGGATGGAGAGGGGTTAGAATTGTGTCCTGTGATGTCTGAGATAAAGGCGAATACCTCTTCCCAAAATGGGTGAATTCGAGGGCAGTCCCATAGGATATGAATTAGGGATCCTTTAGAGGAGCAGCCCCTCCAACAGTGATCGTCATCTAAATTTGTGCATTTGGACTGGGGTGGATACCATATATGGTGGAGTTTTTGTGAGAGTTCCCAATAGTTGATGCATTTAGAGGTTTTCTGGTTGTATTGAATGGCTTTTCACCATTGGTAATCAGAAAATGAGGTTTGAAGATCTCTTTCCCATCTATTATATGTTGATGATTTGGTAAACTGGTCTTTATTATGCAAGATGTTATATATAAGAGTGATGCCTTTAGATGTGTGGGAGGTAGATGTCCAAAAGGACCACACTTTGTGTGGTAGTTTAGCAAATAGGGTAGAGTTTTTTTGTAGGTATGAAGATATTTGCCTGTATGTGTACACTCCCTGTGGAGGTATATTATGTCTTTTTTGTAGATCTGAAAATGTTAGAGGTTGATTGTTGTGTAGCAATGAAGTTAGTGGTTGGTATCTAATGTGAGACCAGTGGTTTAGGGATAGATCAGGTATTAGGAATTTGAGGGCTTCTATCAAAATGGGTATGATTTGGTTGCCGTCTGGTGGTGAGAAGTTTGGGGCTAAAGTCTTCCATGCTGCTACAGCAGCTTAAATTGTGGTGTGTTATATTTCCCTGAGTTTTTTTGGGAAGAACTGGGCTAGGAGGAGAGAGCTCAGTTTTCCCTCAGAAATGAACGATTGTTCTATGTGCTGCCATTGTTTGTTGCAGGTGGATGTAAACCAGTGTCTGAGTTGGTCAAGAGTCACTGCAGTAAGATAATATTTTACGTCAGGGAAGCCCATTCCTCCTACAGATTTGTGTTTAATGATGGAAGCATATGGGCAGCGAAGTTTCCGATCCTGCTAAACAAATAAGCTCAGTGATCTTTTGAGGATGGCGAAGAATGTCTTCGGTACGGCAATAGATAAAGAAGTTTTGGTAAAGTAAGCATTTTATAAGCAGCTGTTCTGCCCACCCAAGAAAGATATTGTTTACTAATTAATTGGAGGTCTTTCTTGCAGGTCTGCAGAAAGGGAATATACCGTAGTTGTATGTAAACAAGTTGAAGGATGAGATGGTTAGATGGATGCCCAAGTATAGGCATGGAGGTAGTCACTCAGTGATAGGGGGCTATGGAGTTTAGGTGGGTTTTAGCAGCGTCAGGTACCATTACACTTAGGATATTTGACTTGGATTCATTTATCTTGTAAAATGAACAAGTTAAAAACGTTCAAGATTTCTTGTACCTGAATCAGGGAGAAGCCTGGTCTGTTAGTGTTAGAATTATGTCGTCTGCGAATAGGGTAATTTTGTTTTCTTGGTCTTTAACGCAAATTCCTGTTATGGAAGTTTAGAAGCAGATTTTAGTGGGGAGAGGGGGCAACCTTGCCTAGTGCCGTTCGTGATGATGAATGGGTTGGAGAAGGTCCCATCTGAAAGGACAGAGGGTTTGGAATATAGGGCTAAGATGGCTGATGAAATATTGCCCTGGAAACCAAATTCACTTAGAGTGTGTCTCATATAGCCCCAGTGAATCCTATCGAACGCTTTCGGTTGGTCTCAGCATAAAGAAGATTCATTATTTTGCGCGGGGCATCAGGTGCTTGTCTACCTATAGTGAAGCCTACCTGATCTGGGTGTATGAGGTGGGGCATGATTGGAGCTCGTCTTTGGGGTACGAGTTTTGCGTACAATTTGAGGTCAGTATTAAGTAGAGAGATAGGGTGGAAATTGGATTGGGTAACCGGCTCCTTACCTGGTTTAGGCAAGGTCACAATATTTGCAGATAACATTTCGTCAGGAAAGTCGCCTGAAGACACAGCAGCGTTGAACAACTGACACATGTGTGGAGTTAGGATGTTGTCAAACAATTTGTAATATTTGGCCAAAAATTAATCCTGACCAGGGGCTTTGCCAGAGGGGAGTGTCGATATGGCTCGTGTGATTTCTGTGGCTGTGAATGGGCTATTTAGAGATGTAAGTTGTTCAGGAGATAGTTTGGGGAGCTTCAGTTGGTCTAAGAAGTGTTTAATGTTGGCTTCTGTAGGTTGTGTGGTTGCGGGGTCATCTTTTAGGTTGAATAATGCCTGATAATATGGTCGAAAGGCATTGGATATGTCCTTCTGATGGTATAGTTTGTCACCACTAGTGAGATGTATAATGTAAGGAATCCTTTGTTTAGCTCTTCTTTGTTTGATTTGGTTAGCTAAAAGCTTGCCAGCTTTATTCCCGGCCGCATAAAAGGTGGTATGTAGTGTCAACATTAATATAGCATGCTTAGTATTTAGGAAGGATCTAAGGTCATTCCTGGCTTGGAATATTTTATTGCTAATTGTTGGCGTGGGTTTGGTTTTGTTTATCAGTTCTAATTTGGTTATGTTATCTAGTAGTTCTGTCAGCTGCTGTGCCCTTTGGCGCTTGGCTTGAGAGCTTAATTTAATGAGTGTACCGCATATATATGCCTTATGGGCTGACCATACAATAGACGGGTTTGAGACTGAAGATTCGTTTAACTCGAAATATTCTTTCAAGCGGCTTTGAATGAGAGTGGTATTGGTGGGGATTGCCATTAGATGTGGATCGTTCCTCCAGTTGGTGGAGAAGGAATTTGTAGGTTTGTCCCCAAGGTTCAGTGAGACAGGTGCATGGTCTGACCATGTTATAGGTTGGATGTCTGTTTTAGTGGCATCTTGGCATCTTACAAATAAATCGATAATTAAATTGGTGCAATGGGGGTTTCAAAAAAAATGTGAAGTCCCTTTCCATGGCGTATTGTCATCTCCAGATATCGAACAGGTAGTTAGCATGGAGAAATTGGGTCAGAGTTGCCGGATGTGGTTTCCTGATATACAGACCTTTTAACGTCAATGGAGGCACCTGGCGCTAGGTTAAAGTACCCACATATAAAAGTTTGTCCTTGTTTGAGATTATTCACTTTCTTCCATAGATTGCGGGGGAATCGTAGTTGACCCAAATTTGGGGCATAGATGTTTACCATAGTATAGATGGTATTATTAATTTCGCCGATTAGGATGATATATCTTCCTTGAGGGTCAGGGTATTAGTTTGAATGTTACTGTGTTTTTAATGGCTATGAGAACTCCTTTCGTTTTATTTTGGGAGTTAGCAAAAAACATATGTGGAAAGTTTTTGTGAGACATAGTGGGAGTTTTATCCTGACAGAAGTGAGTCTCTTGTAGACATAGAATCTCACAATTAAGTTTGTGTGCTTCCGACCAAAGGGAGTACCTTTTCCCAGGGTGGTTTAGGCCCTTAACATTTAAGGAGGAAATTTTGATCTGCATGGTGGGAATGCTTGTGCTGTAAAAGTTAGGGAACAGAAGATGGTTCAGATGAGGGTCTCTCTGCTGAAGAGGGACTAGGTTGTATTAGACCTAGTGAGGTGTTGTTTGGGTGTTGGTGTGGTGTGGTAGTCATTTTACTCTTTGAAGAGATGAATTGGTAGCTTCCGGTAGAGGCAGGTTTAGACATGATCCGACTTTAAATTCCACTGTTAGTGAAGAATAGGTTTAAGTTGTGGACTGTAAGAGAGTCAAGATCGAGTCAATATAAGGATAAACAGTGTTATAGCAGTAGGAGAACGACATTGTTACCATACACATCCAATTAGGAACAGAAATATAACTTTGTGTGAGCGGTATATACCGCGACTAATATTGGGGTTATAAGGCTACTCAAATAAAGAGGGCTCTGGCAGGCGTTCCAGGGCCTGCACGTAAGCTTGTGGTTGTAGAGGCAGATCAGGTGGTCATTCCATCAGAAGGTTCGAAGTCATCCCAATAACCAGTGTTATGAGTGCGATGGTTGTGGTTACGTTGGCGTTGTTCCAATGGTTCCAAAATGTGCCATTGGTGCAGCAGCGAGAGACCTTCATCCAGGTTGCGGACTGAGTAGGACTTGTTGTCCTTGGTGATGATAAGTTTAACCGGGTGGCCCCATTTATATTGTATTTGGAGGTTTCGGAGGGGTTTGATGATAGTGGACAGATTCTTGCACTGCAGCATGGTGTATTTGGATAAATCTGCAAAGAAAGCCAGATTGGTGTATGGCTGGGGGTATTTGTCTGGGGTTTCGCATAGCGCGCATCAGTTTTTCCTTTACGTGGAAAAAGTGTATCCGGACAATAGTGTCTCTTGGTATAGTGTCCGAGAGGTGCAGTGGTTTTGGCAGGCAGTGTATGCGATCAACGATCAGTTCCCCTGGAGGGGTATCAGGGAGGAAAGCAGAGTAGTTGTGTGAAGGAATCATTTAGTGCAGATGGTTAGACGGATTCTGGTATACTCTTATCTTTAAGTTGTTCCTTCTGGAACGGTCCTCCAAATTTGCTATTTTGGCCTTCATCCATTCTATGTCCTCTGCTTCTTCCCCCTGTGCATCAACTAAGCTATTAAAGGAGGATGTCACTTCTCCCATTTTAGTTTCTATGATACTGACTCTTTCCCCCAGGTATGAAACTTCAGATGTGAAGTTGTGCATCATCTTAGTGATTTCAGAGTGAATAGAGTTATGCAGTGTGAGAAGCATATCCTTCAGTGTAGTATCTAGTACAGGCTGGTTCAGTGTGGTATATACAGCAATTGAGCTGGTGTTTACATGGCTCAGAGGGGATAGCTGACTAATAGGGCTCACCTCCGTTGGATCTGCATCCTGGTTCAGCTTCATTTTGGACTTGGCAGTGCTTGCAGAGGGGGTGGAAGCTGAGGAGAAGCTGCCGGTGTTCTGCGGTTGCATGTGATCTCCCTCTGACGGATTTCCTCTCGGGTTTGTGTGTGACGAGTCGCCGCGTGATGTGCCTACATGTCCGCCGGCGCCATCTTTGAGTTCTCTCCTGCTGGGTGGCGGGTAGAACTCTGTGAGTTTCCGCTGCGCTTTCTTCCTCTTATACATGCTGTCAGGGTTCCCGGGATCTAGATGAGGTGCTGGACGGTGTGTTTGTTGTTTACTGCTCGTTGCTATTGCCCTGGATAGCCGCCGTTCCCTGGAGCTGGTTTAGAAAGCAGCCATCACGATCGGCTTCCGGCCACGCCCCAGATCCTTAACTTTTAAAACCTATAACAGGGGTGGCAAACTCAATTTCATTGCGGGCCGTATTGGCATTATGATTGCCCTCAAAGGGCCAGTTGTATCTGTAAAGCCTCGTACACACAGACGAGAATCCAGTTGAAAAAAAACGTTGATTTTCTCGACGGGATTCCTGGCAAGCTTGTCTTGCCAAGCCCTGAGTACACACGCACATTCAAAACAACCTTTGTTCTTTTGAATGGCAAGAATGCGGTGACGTCATCGACTACGACGAGCATGCGCTCGTCACATTCGATGCCGTCGCCGCCATCTTGCTACACCCTACACTTTTTTCGAGCATGCGCGGGTTTACCTGGAGACAGGTAAGCATACACACGCATAGTTTTCTCGTCGGGAAACAGGCAGACGAGAATCCCGACGAGAAAATAGAGAGCAGGTTCTCTATCTTTCTCGTCGAGATTCCCGGCAGTTTTTCCGATGAGAAACCATACACACAACCATTTTTCTCGGCAAAAAGCTCTCCCTGCTGTTTTATTGCTGAGAAAACCGGCCGTGTGTACGAGGCTTAAGACTATATAAATGTATCCACTATTTATCGTGTAGCGGGAATATACTTTAAAATTCTGGTGAAGACACCAGTGATGTATAGTTTCCTGCGGCCCAGCAGGTGGCGCTGTCACTTTGGGCCGGGGTTGAACCATCGCTGGAGTGCCGTACCCTTTGTGGCCTCTCGCAGCGGTTGTACGGTGGGGAACCCGCCGTGCATCCTGGGAGAGGGTATAAAGGGGGCGGACATCTTCGCCACGAGGTTCGAGTCCCAGGCACCTTCAGCCTGAGGGCTGCTGTTCACGGTTGGGGTCCAGGCGGCCTAGGCCTGGACACCTGGAGTTCGTGTTCCATCCCAGACACCTTCAGTCTTGGGTGAGGTACTCAGCCGGAGGCCTGGGGCCCAGAACCTTCCGCTGGGTTCCCGTGAGGGAGGGATTGTCCTAGGGGGCCCCGGGAGTGAGGCACCCGAATCCAGTGGCGTAAGGGACCGGAGGAGGGACTCATCCGAAGACCTGGTGCAGCAGATTGCCAGTGCCGGATGAACCTCTGGAGACCGCCCGGAGGGATGTCTTCCCAAACAGGGGCCAAGTTCAAAGAGGAAGGTGGTTCATGGTCTATGACCGGTGGCAGCGGTCTAGCTATTCAACTCAGGTCAGTGGCAGAGGCCTGCTATTAGGCTTGTGGCAGGGGCCTCAACGGTTCATCCGGTCGGTGGCAGCGACCAAAACTCACGGTCGGTGGCAGAGACCGTGCGCCAGGCCTATTCGCTAGCAAAGGAATAGGAGAGTACAGTTGTGCCTGGGCCTACTCGTATCCACACCCCTGTTTGTTCATAACTGAAAGTTCAACTGATTGTGTTCACCCTGCAAGAAAATAAAAAAAGGAGTGTTGGACTTTCGATTGGTGTGGGGCTCTATGTAATTGGCAGACACATCTCCACAGAACAACTAAGGCTTCGTATGCAGTGAACAGACCCGGAGGTAATTCAAGTGACTCTGCTCAACCCTCATACACATAGGAGGGGAGAGCTTGGCGTAGTGTTCCTGCACTCTCCTCTCTCAGGTACCCCTAGACACAAGCCATTCACAATAGGCGAGAGGGGGAGTGAGGCTCCGCTACAATCATATTAAATAATTGCCTCTGCATTCATCTACTACTGGTTTTAGTAATAACTTAAGACTTGAGCTGTAAAGGGCAGGTGCAGACTGGTATGGTGCCCACTCTCCTGTGGCAGATGATGCAAGTCTGAAAAGGAGGGGCGCACACCGCTGGCATCATCCATAAGAAACTGTTCTGCCATAGTATTCTGTCTGAGCAGTCTCCAATAAAGTTTCTTGTAGATGATACCAGTGGTGTGCGACCCTCCTTTTCAACTGACATAGAATTTTAGTATTCTCATAATAATTATAAACAGATGTCAAGAGCCCCCCCATCATCCAAAGTCAAGAGTCCTCCACCCTCCCTTACATCACAGTTCTATCCTACTCTCTGCTGCTGACTGCAGAAACAAGGTGGGGATGGAGATGAGGGGAGTGCCTCAGCAGTAGACATGCAAGGGCCACATAAAAAGGCCTGGAGGGCTGGATTCGGCCCGCAGGCCTTGTGTTTGACACATGTGCTATAGGATATTAAACATATAGGCTCCCAGCACAGAGACCAAGCTTCCAAAGACATCTCTAAAGCCACACTAATAATCGGTAGCTGGCAGGGCTGGCTCCTGATCATGTGACCACTATAACAACCAGAGACAGTGATCACAGGATCACTGCTCCTTCCTGCTCCCCGGCCATACAGACCCTATTAAAGGGGTGCCAGACATGAAAGGGTTAAATATTAAAACTTAGATCTTGGAGTGGCACTAGAGATTACAGATGGAGTTCAGGTTTGTTGCTGGGTTTCATTAGTGGTGAATGTTGCATGTTCACTGTTTGCTCAAGCAGCAAACATATGGGTAAATTTGGCCCAAAAGTGAACCCCATATTGCTTTGCCTGACCTGTAAAATGTGGTCAGGTAGAAAAGTATGAACAATAATGGGGCCTTGGAAATGTGCCAACCATCTCCCTATAAATGTCAGCTCTCCAAAAAAAATTTTGTTACTGTAAGTTGGAGTAGTGAGGGACAGCTGACAGCTTTGTAAGGGGGAGATAGCGTTTAGTGCTACTGTATAGTGCTAGAGTATTATCTACAGAACTATACAGTGCTGTATTCAGTGCAGCATATTGCTACTGGTACAGTGAATTGCAGTGAGGTTTTCTACAGAGAGCGGAGTGTACCTCCTCTCAATGTTTTATTGTGCTGTTCAGTGCTCCATCACTGTGAAGTGTGTTCCTTTTTTTTGAGGGGGGCTTAGTTTTAGACTTTTTTATTTTCTGCAAAAAAGTAAAGTTATTATATAAATGGCTTTTTACATATTGCTTAGGGTGGGTGTTTGGGGTAAAGGGTCTCTATAATATCTCAGTCTTGGATCTTTGACATAATGCATTGGTAATTTTATTTCTGTCAAAAATGCCTAGTCTCTCCTAGCTTACGCAAAGGCTTCCATGTAATCAAAGTGTCTCTGTTATGTTTCTGCTTTGTGTCTCTGACATAATCCCCTGTATTTTCTTTATTCCTAGGTCAATAATACTACATTGAGAACAGCAAAAAGGTTGGGACTTTATATGAGGCAATACTGAAGATAAGCCTCCAGCCCTTGCATTATGGAATATAAAGGATGGTGGGACTTTATAAGAAGCGCATTGCTAGGTAAAATAAACCAACCAAAATATCCATAGTTGTTTGTAATATAGAAGGCATACATGCACATTATACAACAGTAAAATATTTTAATAAAATAGGTCACAATAGAAATCATCTAAACAATAAAATACATAATTGTCTCAGCATGATATACATAATAAAGGACCTAGGGCATGTAACCCAATGATGCAGTATTGACCTCGAAACAACAGAACTATGGTGGATAGGTTCATTATGATATAATGTAGTATAAAGAGGGGTAGTAGATAGACACTGTGACATGGCATAAAGTAAGGCTTGACGCGTTTCGTGGTCATTATACCACTCATCAGGAGCAATTTGAGTAGGGAGTATCTATAATAAAGTAGAAAATGCCAAATATGATAATAGTGAAAATAAGTATTAAATAAGATAGAAAGAGGGGGAGCCAAGAGGGTCCCAATAACTCTCACCTATCTGTAGTAGTAGAGTAGTCTTGTAGATAATATCCAAATAAAGAGGCATGGGAGACTTCAACCCCGGGAGCTGAGGCGCCCCCCTGACACAACGGCGGCACACCCAGCCAAGGTGTGTGCATGTGGATAGGATCTCCAATTGGCAGCTGTGCCATATAGGTAGAGATTGTAATTGGTAAATATATAGTAGATTCCAAAGGATATCTGTAGAAATAGGAAAGTATTACGTAAACAAATGACACAGCTGAAAAATTGGAACCAAGACCCAAACCGTGAAAGAGTGTGGATACACCCAGTGAGAAACAGAGGAAAGGGGTGCGAATAAGGGTAGGCAAACGAGTGAGCAAAGATAGGAGCAAACTCATGATGAATAGGTGCAGGGAGCGCTAAGATAGCAGGTAAGTAGCGGCCAAAATTAATGAGGAACTGTGAAGATGATGTGAACAAAAGGAGTGAAGGTGGCCATGAATTACCTAAGAGGGTATACCAGAAGGAAAGTAAAGGGGAATTGGTATACAATCTTGTAAGGAAAAGCAATAGGCTGAGGTGTAGATATAGTGGAAGTAAGGTGAGTGTACTAACCGTATCAGCAAGGGGGAAACGCCAATGTCACGCTGCGTAAAGGAGGGGAGGAGACACCTACATCCAAGCATACGAGCATGCTTGGTATTTGGCGCCCATAGCTCCCTCATGGATAAACACAAGATGGTTATACCACTGGTATAATCCACTGTAATATTTGATTTAGATTTGTTTGTCTTGTCTCTCCCTCTTACATTGCTACACAATAAACCTGCTTACATACTCTCCAGCCACTTTTACTGTTTGTGTGAATATTGTCTTTGAAATTTGGCCCAGTAATTATTATTTCTCTATAGCGATTGCAAACATCCAAAAAGTAAAGTAACTGTACAGGCTTAAAGGGTACCCTCAGAGTCAATGATTTATTTAAAATACACATTTATTGACAACCAGATTAACATATATATATAAATCCAACATGCATCCTAAAATGCTGCACAATTTTTTTGTCATAGGTATAGATCAGATATGAAAGAAAATGTCAGTTCCCAGAAGAAAATATGCATACCACTAACAACCTAGTACATATTGTCAGTATTTGAACAGTATATTACACAAATGCGACAAAAGTCGTGACTACTGGAAAATTGTCTTTCCACTTTGCCGCATTTCACAGAAAACACAGCTTCTTCTGAATGGAATGGAAGGACATTAAGGGATTGATTTACTAAAACTGGAGAGTGCAAAATCTGGTGCAGCTCTGCATAGAAACCAATCAGCGTCCAGTTTATTTTGTCAAAGCTTAATTAACCACTTGCTTACTGGGCACTTAAACCCCCTTCCTGCCCAGACCAATTTTCAGCTTAGAGTGCTCTCACTCTTTGAAGGACAATTGCGCGGTCATACAACACTGTACCCAAATTACATTTTTATATTTTTTTTCCCACAAATAGCTTTATTTTGGTGGTATTTGATCACCTCTGCAGTTTTTTTATTTTTTGTTAAAAAAATAAAAAAATACAGATTAAAAAAAAAAATACAAATACAAACCGTTTTATATTTTGTTATAACCTTTTTTTAAACAGGTGATTTTACTCCTTCAATGATGTACGCTGATGAGGCTGCACTGATGGGCTGCACTGATGGGCACCGATGGGCTGCACTGATGGGCACCGATAAGGCGCTACTGATGGGCACTGATAAGGCAGCACTGGTGGGCACTGAGAGGTGGCACTGGTGGGCACTGAGAGGTGACATTGAGACTTTTTGGCAACAACCACACATGAATAGATTAGCAAATATATTTATTGTTTGTACATAAAATTGTTCGATCATTCAAGCATAAAATGATCATTAAAAAGACATATCAAAAAACACACATATCAAAAAAGAAAAAAGGAAAAGACAAACAACATGACAGATTACATAGTTAGCATGAAGCATTATAATAATACTCTCCGGTATTTAAGTAATATCTCCAGTACCCGACACGTTTCTGGTTCAAGCACCTTCATCAGGGGTAATGGCAAGAGTATGTGCAGTCGTAAATTTGTCTTACTAAAAAATAAATAGAAAAAACATATCATAGAAACAAAACATGGATACTGGCAACCATAGGAGTCTTATGGATGACAATTGATGTATGTGACACCTACCATGCAAAATGTTCTACTATGCAACTTGAAAAAATGAAGCACTACCAACGGTGGTGTCAACAAATGCCCATAAAGAACATCCAATATTGTAAGATGTTTTCAAATAAGGAAGGCTTTTTTGTTTTCGGGTGATCACAGGAAATCGTATGCAACAAAGAAGTTGCAGTCTACTGTGTGAAAAAAGAAGAGACAAGAGTGAAAGAAAGAGGAAGAAAGAAAGGGAGAAAGAAACAGAGGAAAAAAAAAGATCAAGGAAAGAAAGAGGGGAAAAAGGAGAAAAGAAGGGGAGGGGGGGAGTATGAGAGCCGGAAGAAAAGGAAAACAAGGATATGGCAAAAAAAATAGGGATAATATATAGTATCCAAAATGAAAAAATATAATATCAAAAAATTACAAAAAATATGAAAAAAAACGAGAAAAAATCTATAAAATAAAAATAAAAATGATGTGGCTATGTGGAAGCATGTGTATATTACACTAATGTATCTTATACATTTTAGAATTTAGAAAAAAGTATATTAAGACAAAAAAGGGGTATTTACCAATGTCTGTAAGTTGAGGAGTGAAGCTACCCGAAGCCTCAGTATGGCTTCTTGTCCATATATAGCACACTCGGAATCACTTGGCAATAGCTCTTCCTAAGAAAGACCATTATAGAGAATAACGTATATAACTTCTACAACAGCCACACATCAATAATGTCATCTAAAAAAAGTTGTTATGGGGAAGGAGGATGCCGAAGTGCTCACTGTGCTGAAAAAGGTTCATCTGTCTAGGGTCTACACCCGCTCTGCAGTGCTCAAAGGCAGCACTGCACGGGGGTCTATTTAAACAATGACGCCAGACACTCACGCCTGTGCACTATGTCAACGTGAGCATGCATGCGAGGTACCGCAGCGCGATCACGCCTGTGCAGTAAGCACAGTCGACCGTAATAAGTGGAACGCATAGTGCAGCCACTGCATCTAAAGAGGGTGGCACCATGCGCTCCCAACCTGATAGGTCAGTTAGCACAGCTCCATTCAACGGGAGAGGAAGCACAAGTAAGAAGAAAAAAAGGAGAAAGAAAAAGAGGGAAAAACAAAAACCGTGAAGGACAAAATGGTTTAGAAAAATAGAAATTATAAAAATATATCCATGTGATCAATAATTATAACCTCAGCAAAAAATGTATAGCTCATGCAAACCGAGCTAGAGTTATTGGTAAGCAACATCGACAGTCCCACGGCATAAGCGCCATCTAGTGTAACAAAATAGAATAAAGTTGCAATATCAGAGCATCATGGAAAAGGGGAAGCAAATAGCCTTAGGGGACATAGGGGCTGATTTACTATAACTCCAGGAAGTACTGAGCACATCGCAAAAAATAGCTCCAATTTTTGACAATTAAAAATATCATGCGCGAATTTGCGAATGAAAAAGAGCGCTCTTAGCAGCAAACAAGTGTTAGTAAATGTGAAATCAGCGCTAATTAGCGAATCCGCGTACGTGCAAATGCCAATTTCCACTAAGTTTTTATATAGCACTGCACTGTAACCATGATCCATGTATGTAAAAGAAACATTTTTATATGAGATGTGCTCTATCTATTGATGTATATTGCAATTAGTATTCCTAGTTTTTTTCCTTCTTTTGCTAACAAATGCAGTTATGAAGGATTATTACATAGTAATGTCTGCTATTATGTAAAATGACATGTATTAAACATTTAGGTTACCTATTTGTTGTATGTTGTTTTTTTCATGTTTTTATTTTTTCATTTAGGTGGCTATAAAGCGGTAATTATTTATGTCCATTCTTTAATCATACTACACTATTATGCAGGTCTTGTACTTAGCACAATGGCTTAGTGGTCTGCTCCCATGTCTATACAGTTCTCACGTTACAAGTTCAAATACCAGCCAACCTACCATACAACAGCTATGTTTATTATTTGCACAAGCAAATTAAAATAAATAAACAAAGAAATGTAAACTGCCCGTTAGCTAGTGTGTGATGTTTGGAAGTCCACACCATAATATTATTGAATAAAAGTGCATTGGCTAATTGGCATTCACCTATTTTCAGCATATGCTGCTTTGGCTGCTTTGGCTAATTGGCTAATAGGCATTTGCCTTTTTTCACCAATACAATCTTTTAGTATCTCTCTGTGGGATTTGAACTCATGAGTGCTTCAAAGCCTGAGTTTTTCAAGGTAGAAGGGCTGACCACTAGCCTATTGAGTGTAGCACAAACATCTACTAGTGTGTGTGTGTAGGATAAGGAGATATTTCTTGCACCTACAGGTAAGCCTTAATCTAGGCTTACCTATAGATGCAAGTTGTCTAAGTGGGTTTACAACCATTTTAATATTATTGTAACAACCATGCTCATTCTGACATGGCATTGGCTAATAGGCATTCGCCTCTTTTTAGCATATGCTGCTGAGTGTTTGATGGTGGACCTACTTTATATTCTAGGTATAATAGTACTCAGCACAGTGACTTAGGCCCCTTTCACACTTGTGCGACCTGAAATTTGTGTGATTTTGATGCGACATTAAGCAATGCCTGTGTAATCTTGAGGCCTATGGATGCAGGAGTCGCAGGGAAAGGCGCGCAAACTTCCGTCTGCATTTTTTCTGCGATCCCAGGGAATGCCTGTCAACTCGTATCAAAGTCGGACCAAAGTAGTACAGGGACTACTTTGGAGTCGGTGTGACTTGAAGTTGCACAGATATAAATGGTACACATTGAAAATCATGGGGTATGACTTGTCATGCAACTCTGATGACCAAATTCTCAGGAAAAGTCGCTCAAGTGTGAAAGGGGCCTCAGCCCGACTTTGTGAGCGATTTCAGAGACATCAGTGCACTTTCCTGCACAGATGTCTAGTGAAATCACATAGGTCTCAACTGTCCCTGATTTGGACCAAAGTCCCTCTGTCCCTCTTTCCTCCTCATTTGTCCCTCATTTTGTTCTGATCTGTATAGTTTGATATAAAATGCAATTTTTATCTTTCAAAAAGTGTTTCCCAGCGCTAAACCTTTCATCTAATTTCTAAATTGCTTTGTTTGTAAATTCTCAAAGCCAATCTAAAGATATATTTTTGTTAAAAAAAAAGCACTTGGGGGTTTAACTAATATATATATCTTTTTTAATAATTCTCCTTTAAGAAAGTGTTTTAGGAGGTGTGTACTATGCCTACATACTTTTGCTAATAGTTGTCCCTTATACCCATCTCCAAAAGTTGGGAGGTAAGAAATCGCCTCCTGATGTCGCCCAAAGTAGTGTAGGAAATACTTTTGGGAATCTGTGTGGCGTCGCACCAATTCGAACAGTTCTATTGCCGTCAATAGGCGCCGATTTGACATGTCAATTCAGAGCTATGTGAACATGGGTGAAGTTGCATAGATATGAATGGAACTCATGGGGGGGGGACTTTTAATGCGACTCTGAGGTCCAAAGCTGCATGAAAAGTCACATAAGTGTGAAAGTAACCTAATGAGATTAAATAACACCTTTGAATAAAGCCCCATTTGCACTTGTGCGACCTTAAAATTGCACAGCTTTGCCATGACTTGAAGCAATGTCTGTGTTATCTTGTGGTGTATGGACCTCAAATCGCATCAAAGTCAAACCAAGGTAGTGCAGGGATGAATTTTCCCCACTTTCAGGATGCACAAGTGACAATAGGGCCAAATTCAAAGATATCCTTGAATCTCTTTCACACTGCTGCGACCTGAAAGTCACCCTAATTTGCTGCCACTTTGTCGCTGCAACTTGGCCCCAACTTCTGGGAATGCCTGTGTAATATTGCGCCCTATGTACCTCAAGTCACATGAGGCTCTGTTTCCACTATTGCAACCCTAAATTCGCATGATTTTGCCGCAATTTTTTGCCGCGATTTTGATGCGACTTGGAGCAATGCCTGTATATTCTTGAGGTCTATGGACCTCAAGTTGTATCAAAGTGGGTCCAAAATAGTGCAGGGACTACTTTGAAGTCGCTGCGACTTGATGTCGCACAGATATGAACCATACTCATTGGAAATCATAGGGTATGACATGTCATGCGACTTTGCAGTCCCAAGTTGCATGACAAGTCGCACTAGTGGAAACCGAGCCTGAAAGTCACACCAAAGTAGTACAAGGACTACTTTGAAGTTGATCTGACTTAAAGTAGCACAGATATGAATGGTTATCATTGAGAATCATGAAAAGTCGCCCAACTGTGAATCAAGTCATATATATTTTAATAGAAAGGAGCTCTCATTTATACTTGCATAGTCCTTACTGATTTACATCAGCAGAACAAATGCAGGAAGTAGTGATGTGTGCACATGGGCCAGAAGCAAATGTGTGGTGAAGCCAAACAAATCAATGAAGCCCACCCACACCAAATCCACCCCCACCTTGAGTAAGCACAAGTACATATCCTACACTTACCCGGCAAATCAGCAGCACTTCCTCTATGCTAAAAAGAGGGAGCGACACAATCCATTGCCATCCTCGCCCTAGGTCACCAACTGAGGCTTAAAACCGCCATCAATAACACCTGGGCCTCCCCTGCTACAGCCCAGGCTAGCTATTAACAGAAACGGTGCCTGTTCGGGGCAGACGAACAGACCCGCACTGCAGGGACACGTCGCCATCTTGAGGCCTGCTGACCCGCCGGGGCCCTCAGCTCTCTACCTCCGTGATCGAGAGACGAGGAGACTGCCCGGTTCCGACCTATCAGCTGCCGCTGTCGCGTTCTGCAGAACAGAACTACCCGAAGATCCCGGCCTCCAGCTCCAGCATCCAGCTGCCTGACGCCATCCTGCGGCCTGCCGACCCGGACTTCCCCTTCTCTGGAGCGCAGTAAGTAGCAGGGCAACAGCCCTATCTTGCCACAACGAGACGCCCCCTGAAGTGACTGTCCACGGGTGCACTGGAGGGGTTCTTAGCGGGGACACCGTAGGCCTATTCCGAGCGAAGCACCCTCGATCGGCCTCCATCCCCAGGAAAGACCGCTGCTTCGGCCTACCCTCGGAAGTTAGCGGCCATCTTGCTACTCCCGGCACTCCGCTCCTATCCCACTCCATCCCCCCACAGCTACCTCTACACCAGTTTCAGTGCCCCAGAGGGATTAATACCCACCCTATTTAACTGTCAAGGCACAAAACTGACGCTCAACCCGCAAAGTAGCTGCATGGAAGGAGGGACTTGCTCACTGGGCCTCAGCTTGCTACACCTTTAACCTAACAGCAGCAAAGGCCCAATCACCCTGGTCTGACTCAGCCCAGCCCCTATTTAGCAGCAGCAGCCCGGCATACAATCCAGGGGGGACGCACAGACCGCTGCAGCTTGGGCCTTTCCTATTGGACTGTAACCAGGTATCTGCGATCTATCGCAGCAATCATTCCTTCCCCAACGCAACTCTCACACACGTCACACCGACGCTCAGACCGTGCACCTACCCAAGCACGACAGATCCCAGCTCTACAACCTTCACTCAGGAATCAGGGATAATGGCTTGGCGCGTGGAGCTGATAACAGATATGTGAGTGAATCCTGAGTCGCTGTGAGACCTGGGCCTGAAAACAAACCGTACGCACAGTGAATATGTCCACACAGATTAAAAAAGGGACACATAACCACGTTCTCCGCTCTCTGACTACCCCCAAAAGGCGGCTATCATCATCAAACTTGAACAAGTACAGATATAGTGGGGGAGGGAGAAACTCAAAAATGGAGACACCCCACAGACATAATATGGAAGAGGACTTGGATGAAGACGAAGTATCCCTCCCTCCATCTGAGGATTCTGCAGCGGGTCACAACGATAATGACAGACCTCTGACCTATGCTACCATGACAGACATAGCTGCGGACATCAAAAGATCATTCACCTCCGCCATTACGGACATTAAAACTGAGCTGCTTAGGCTCTCAGAACAAATGGCTGTGACGGAACGTGCAGGGAAAAGAAGAGACAGGGCATTGATCAGATTGGATGACATTACCGCTTCCCATTCCCAATACCTGATTGTAATGAATAGGCACCTGGAAGACTTGGATAATAGAGGGAGGAGACATAACATAAGAATCAGAGGTGTTCCTGAGACAGTCCTTCCAGACCAAATTAAACCAGCACTAACTTCCATCTTCAATAGTCTCCTTGACAGACCTGAACAATCTCCCATAGAATTTGACAGGGCTCACAGAGCTCTAAGACCTACAGCACCAGAGGGAAACCCACCTAGGGATATCATATGTTGCCTACCCAATTTCGGCCTGAAGGAAGATGTCATCCAAAAAGCAAGATCCAAAGACCAAATCCTGTTCAACGAATCCACAATTCAATTGTTTCAAGATCTGTCACCAATTACTCTTAAGAACAGAACAGCATTGCGGCCACTACTGGATGTCTTAAGAGAAAAAGGCATCAATTATAGATGGAAATTTCCGTTTGCTCTTCAAGCCTCTTACATGGGCAAACAACACCTGCTCAAAATCCCAGAGGATTTAAAAAAATTCTGCGAAAACCTACAAATAGCTCCGATTGATCTTCCTGAGTGGTATGCGGAATTTTTGCTGCCGCCGGAAATCAACAACTACCAAACCAGCTCTGGATCAACACCCTCCCGATCACCTTTCCAACAAGGATCCTATCGCAGAAACGCCAACAGAAGCAATTTTGATCCTCCTTCTTCCGCCAAAGGAACCAAAAGTCCAAAGCTCATGTAAAAAGACCAATATTCACTTCTACAGCATCCGCCCACAACACGGACAGGGGACATCCACACATCCCCCCCCTCCATCCCCCCCTTTGTAGGGGGGGGTTTCTCTCCCTCCCCAGGAAGCCCAAGACTGTAACCTCTGTTTTGAAGCCCAGTTGGCTTTGCTGTCATTTCATGAAGGCGACCAGTCAACCCTCTTCACTTCGCTCAATTATTTCCCTCTCCTGACCCGATCCGCCGTGCATAAAACTTGCAACCTAAGGACACTGTACCCACAGCGTACGACGACTTAGGAATAGAACCCAAGGGGAGACTACTTTCAAAGGATTTATTAGTACTTGCACGATTTCTCCCCTCCCAACTGAGGGGTGAGACGAGTGAACAGGCCGGGAACTGACGACTTCAATATTTCTACTCGCCTCTTCTCTTTCTATACCCCGAAATTCCTGAGACTAGCTCTCCAGGGAACCACCTCGGGCTAGATGCCCGGAATACGCAACACCCTCACAAAAACTTCTTTCTCCAATCCGACAGAACAGTGAGTATTCTAACAGGCTACACTTAAAGATATAGTGAGAATTATCTCCCTGGATATCTGAGGGTGCACCAAATTCACATCTGCAAATATAAGCTATGTCGCACAGACACTGACTGCTTTTACACGCATTGGCGGACCCACTTATATCGGCAGTTACTGGTGGAGACAGACTTTCCCACAAATTTGTTAAGGGTAATCCGCCAACATGCCACCACTCTTAGGAAACTATTGTTATTTGGAAGATGTGGGTCCTCTCTTTATGATTGCTGTTATCCGTTTTGTGTTATTTTTCAATTGTACAAGCCTCTTTCTGGGCTTCTAAGCGCTCTCTCCTGTCTATCTTGCACGGAGCAACAAGCTGTTTGTACCATGTGAGATAGTGGGACAAGACTTTTTCATGATACTAACTATCTAAAGACTCTAACTGTTACCATGCGAGGCATGAACTGTTCCACTTAACCTAGTGAGACAGCTTCATTGTTACCATGAGAAGCATGAACTGTTCCACATAATCTTGGAAGACAGCTGGGTCCCCCCCCATTCCCCCCCCTTTTTTTTTTTTCCCCCCTGTCCTACAATGTTGTTACTATTCTGTCAGTTAACGGTTTAAGATCACAATATGACTTTACGATGCTCAACTCCCCAGGTCTCCCGGATCTGTCTCACTTTCTAGGAGATACACTCTCACACACAACACACCTTAGTGATACTTTTTTAGGAATCACCACCTCACAACCACATCTGTTCTGTTGCGCCTCCCATTCAACCCTCAGAGTTGTCACAGACTTCTCGTTTCAAAGACGACTTATCTGCTCCTCACCTTTTAGGTGTGACTCGAGCATCCAGTTAACCTCCCCTTCCTGTTCATCCCTTTTTCTTCTCCACAATCCCTATCCCCGTCCTTACCCTACCCCAAACCTATTAATAACAAGATACAGTACTATCTAGTAACTCCCTGTTTTTAGATCATGGCTTACACTCATCTAGGGAAATCTCCTACACTAATATCCCACAATGTTAATGGTCTTAATATTCCAGAGAAGAGATCTAAGCTGCTCAGAGAACTTAAAAAAGCTCGCCCATCAGTAGTTTTCCTGCAGGAAACACATTTCAAGAGCAAAAATGTCCCTACATTCACTGATAAAATATTCACAAAAATGTACCATGCCACAAACCCCCTAGCCAAGACTAAAGGAGTTTCTATATTAATTGACAAAGATTCCCCTTTTGTAGTCAAACAACACCTCACGGACCCCGATGGTCGCTATCTCTTCCTTAAAGGCGAATGGGCAGGTACCTCCATCACACTCGCTAATGTATACTTCCCAAATACCGCTCACATCTCATTCTGCCACAAGATAATCAATGAGCTTAAATGGTTTGCAGAAGGTTGTATCATTTTTGGGAGGAGATTTCAATATCCCCCTCTCTCCCCTCAAGGACACTTCTACAGGACACACGGCAGTAACATATAAGATCCTCAAACGAATTAAGGCACTCTTAAGATCCTTATCTTTGGTAGACACCTGGAGATCTATACACACTACTGGGAGAGATTATACCTTTTTCTCCTCTCCGCACAAACGATACTCGCGAATCGACCTGATTCTGATCTCGCAAAGGGACTTGCACTCCCTACTTCAGGCTGAGATAGGTATAATCTCCTTATCGGACCATGCCCCTACAGCCATCTCATTGAAATTCGACCGTCCGAAACAACCCACCTTTAACTGGAGACTCAATGCTTCACTCCTGACTGACCAGATCATTAAAGATGACATTCATGTAGCAATTAATGAGTACTTTAAAACCAATAGCGACGCAGACACTAACCCACTAAATAACTGGGAGGCTCATAAGAGTGTTATAAGAGGAGAACTTATGAGATGGGGCGCCAGGAAAAAAAAAGAGAGGGAGAAAGAAATAACTAAACTGTCCTCACAGATAGCCACACTGGAGTCACAACACAAACAATCACTCTCAATCAAGGTAGAAGAAGAGCTGACACACTGTAGGGAAGCCCTCAAATTTATACTTGATCTTAAAATCAGAAAGGCCCTCTTCTTCAAGAGAAGCATTTACTTTGAGCATGGAGATAAAAGCGGGAAATTGTTAGCCAAAGCACTTAAAGACACTACTATGAAAGGACGCATATACGCTATCAGGGACAAAGACGGTACCCCCAAACACAAGCCTACTGAAATAGCGGACCTTTTTCATAAGTTTTATTCAAAACTATATAATCTTCCAGTACAACACAGACCCCCACATATAACAACCACGAAACAAGAAACGATCCATGAATTCCTTAAGGATAGCAAAATGCCCACACTCAGTCAGGAGGACACGGCTAAAATAGAAGAACCCATTACCACCGAAGAAATTCTATTGGCAATTAAAGGCCTCAAAACAGGGAAAAGTCCGGGACCAGATGGTTTCACGTCACAGTATTACAAAACGTACACACATCTCCTTGTAAAGCCCCTTAGATCCACCTTCAACTATTTAGCTACAAATGAACATAACTCGAAATCCTTCCTCATGGCAGACATTGCAGTAATACCCAAGCCAGATAAAGACCATTCTGAATGTGGAAATTACAGACCCATTTCCCTACTGAATATTGATCTGAAACTATTGGCCAAAATATTAGCTAACAGACTGAAACCCTTATTATCAAAAAATATAGGCCCAGAACAAGTAGGATTTATGCCTGGTAGAGAAGCACGAGATAATACCACCAAAGCATTAAATTTAATACACTTCTCCCGAAACTCTAAAACAAGAGGTATGCTGCTTTCCACCGAGGCTGAGAAGGCTTTTGATAGAGTCTCCTGGGACTATATGATGGCTACATGCGCCCATGTTGGCTTAAATGAACACATGCTCTCATGGATCGCAGCCCTCTACCGAAACCCGTGCGCAAAGATTAAAGTCAACAATATCTTCTCTGACCCCGTTAAGATTAACAACGGTACACGTCAGGGATGCCCCCTCTCCCCCCTTCTCTTCATCATCTCACTGGAGCCCCTGATAAGGAAAATAAACCTGACGACTGATGTATCAGGATTTAAGATAGGAAAGAGGGAGTACAAAGTCGCTGCCTATGCAGATGACTTATTATTTTTTATATCACAACCACATATCTCCATCCCTAACTTAAAAAAAATCTTTGAGACGTTTGGATTCATATCCAACTTTAAGATTAACCAATCTAAATCTGAAGCCCTGAATATTAATTTACCCCCTGACCAACTAAACTTAATAAAAGACAACTACAATTATAGATGGGATCAAAACACACTGAAGTATCTAGGGATAAACCTGACCAACAATTTAGACTCTCTATATCAACATAACTATAAGCCGTTACTTACCTCACTGATTAAAGAGCTACGAGCATGGTCCTCCAAGACCTTCTCGTGGTTCGGCAGAGCTTCAATTTTAAAAATGACAATCCTCCCGAGGTTGCTCTACCTTTTTAATGCACTTCCCATTAAAATCCCAGGGGCTTTTTTCACGAGCCTTCTTAAAGCACAGAGAGATTTCCTATGGGCAGGCAGGAAACCAAGAATCAACTTCAACTTGCTGACACGTCCCAAAAATAGAGGAGGAATAGGTCTGCCGGACTTTAAAAAATATCACCAAGCATCCCACATCACTAGAATACTTGATTGGCATTGCCACGGACAGGACAAGGACTGGATCCAATTGGAACAAAGTTTAACTCCAAACAACCTACTATTCTACCCCTGGACACTACACTCCAAAAGAGGCAAAAATCAGACGCACCCCTTAGTAGCAAACACCCTTTATGTATGGCACAAAACTGTAGTCAAACACAACATTGCTTCCATACCTGGTCCTCTAACTCCGGTCACCAACAATCCTGATTTTATCCCGGGACACCTCTTGAAGGTTGCGACCCCATACACGACTTCCCAATGCCTATCAAACTCAAAGGTTAAATCTTTGGAAGCCCTACGGGCAGACTGGAAGGGACCATTCCCTGGCCTCTGGTTTTACTTACAACTAAGAGACTTCTTGATTAATAGCAGATGTAGGTCATTATACTGCTTGCCAATGACTCCACTCGAAAATCTCTGCTTCAAGAGAACCTCAGTAGCACATACCACTTCCCTAGCCTACGCCTGGTTAATGGAGGCTCAGCACACAGATGACTTGAAACATAAGGCTAAATGGGAAAGTGACCTTAAAACTAAAATATCGACAAAACACTGGGAGAAGGCATGTATTATGACACACAAATGTTCCATCAGCTCCAAATATCAGGAGGTCTCTTACAAAATCCTCACTCAATGGTACATTACACCCCAGAGATCCGGGAGGTGGTCCACCGCAGCCTCGGATACATGTTGGCGCTGTGAACAGGATGTTGACACTTTCCTCCATATTTGGTGGGAGTGTCCATTAATTCTTGAGTACTGGGCTGAGATCAGGAAGTGGATCCAATTCATAACTGAAACCACTGTAAAACTCACAGCGGCTGCCTGCCTGATTAACGTTAACACCCTCACTATAGGCAAATATAAGAAATCTCTCACTAGACACCTCCTCCTTGCAGCAAAAACACTCATCCCCCTTCATTGGAAGACCAAACGGATACCAAAAATCAGAGATTGGTTGGATAGAGTAGAACACATACACAAAATGGAAGAAATAGCAGCCATGAAAAGAGAAATCAGCAACAACTTTAATGAAACCTGGCAACCTTGGGTTTTATTCTCGTTCTCCCCCGAATTCCAGCTGCTTACTGCATAACTCCTCACTCCCTACATTAGGTAAATGAGACTGACTGTGAAGTCCACACTTGCTGAGACTAATCTATAATACACTGAATATGTATTCGAGATGATCTGCTAATGTATCTGTATACCCTGTACCTTCATGCTCTATTGATCCTGCTACTACCCCCCACCCCCCACCCTTCCCCTCTTTTCTTTACCCTCTCACCCACCCCATTTCCTCCCGCCACATTTTCTTACATTTTATGTACAGCATATACCTATTTCATATTGCGCCTTTATCATTTTACGGGCTTGATAATGATTAAGCCCTAGATGTTAAAAAAAAAAAAATTATTTTGTTGTGATATGATTGCTTCTTTTTTATTACCTGTTATCTGTACCAAGCCTCAATAAAACTTTGATTGGGAAAAAAAAAAAAAAAGAGGGAGCTCGCCATGTCCACCTAGATGGAGATCCTGACCAGCACAGGAACTTCCGGGTGATTACAATGACTCATTTCCGGGTCAGGAGGTGAAACCACGCTCTGTTGATTGCAGCTGAGAAAATTTGATTTCAATCACACTTAGAATTTATTATTTTTGATTATTTGCAGATATGCAAATCTGTATTTCTACATATGATATTTGAAGGTAAACTTAAGGGAGTTTGAAAAGGAATGGTGTCTCTGGCATAGCAGCAGGTGAATTACAAAGGCAAAAGGCCCGGTTTGAGCTCTGCTTCACACTGACAGCGGGAGGAAATCGTTCAGCTAAACTCTTACGATTTTCATTCCCGCATGTCAGTCCCGACTGCAGGAGGGGGGGACATCAGAGACATCTGTGCAGGTTTCTGCACTTATATCAATACAAATCACACCAATTAGAACAGCGCAATTGCCACCGATCTGACATGTCAAATCGCACCAATGTGAACCAGAGCTGACACATACAACACTGTCTATCCTCCAGCTGAATTCATTACCTGCAATTCTCCACAGCTGTTATAAAAATTCCACCTTTATCATTTACTTGCAGGTGTGCTGAAGCCTAGCTTTACATTGGGGCGATTTGTCATGCACTTTCAGAAATCAAATCGCATGACTATTGGTGGCAATGGCACTGTTCCAATCGATGCAACCCCAATTTTGTGGCGCAGCACCGATTTCCAAAAGTAGTTCCTGCACTACTTTTGCCAATTTCAGGTGCGACTTCAATAGACATTTGTGTATGAAGCCACACAGATGTCTATCAAGTAGTACCTAAAATCGCGCTAGCTTAAGTGAAGTAGCGCGATTTCAAAGTAGCATCAATGTGAACAAGGGCAAAGAGATTCATTTTTTGGTGCACAAATTCATATAGAAATAAAATATTAGGGATTTTGCACTTTGCCAAAAAAAAAAGCGCACACACACACCAAAGCTCAATAAACGTACTTTTATTTTGCCAGCAGAAACAAAATTATGTACATTCATTTACTAGCTTCAAAAAAATTTGGACAGGATACATGGTGCTACATTTAGCAATTGTATTTTAAGGGCCCTGCTCATAGGAGCTTACAATCTAAAATTTGTCAAAACCTTAGAGTGCACACAGCTTTACTTTTAGTGTATAACGGGCAACACATCACATTTTTATCTGCAAGATTATAGAAACATACTCAAGTCATTATACTTACAAAGCATTTCAACATAATAAAAAAGACATGTTCAAAACACCCACCCCCACCCCACAATCCACATATACATACATTGGTGACCATTGTTCTGCTGAAATCTGCATTTCTGTGTACACGATTAAGCAATGAGATCCAAGAGTAGAAGGTCAGCAGATGCTTCCAAACGATTTTGCATTGTCAGACAGGAACAATACACACACAATTTTTGACTGAAAAAATGCACAAGAATTTCAGCAAATAACACTAGTTGGGGGGGGGGGGTTGTCAATCTGCACAATATCATTCCTTCTCCCCCCCACAAATCACAGCAAAAAACCTGGCCTTCTCAGACCAAACGATCCCCCATACTTCAGGCCTTTATATAAGAGAGGTTGCATTGTTAGCAAACTGACACACGCCCAATAGAAGTACACGCCCACTAGAAGTACACGCCCACCAGTATCTTTCAATCTGTCTCTTCGTGTATGTCTAAAGTTATTTCACCTGATGGGCAGGAACAAATAATACTATTTGCAACTGTGTTAGCCCTTGGCTATGTGCATCAAATCTCCAATTACAGGCCAAAGATCCAAGACTAATTGCATGCACATAAACAAAGCAACAGTTTTCTAAGCATATGTACCTGTGCAGTGTAAGCCCTACAATTTTAAATGTCCAAGTCCCTGGGCATGATTAGTGCTAACTAGTGATGAGCCGAACACCCCCGGGTTCGGTTCGCACCAGAACCCGCGAACGGACCGAAAGTTCGCACGAACATTAGAACCCTATTAAATACAATGGATGCGAACGTTCAGATTCTAAAGTGCTAATTTTAACGACTATTATCCATGTTATTGTCCGAAACAGAGTTTGGGAACCCGGGTTCTGCACCAGGGGACATGTATCAATGCAAAAAGAAGTTTTAAAAACGGACGTTTTCCGGGAGCACTCATTTTAATGATGCATAAAGTGAAAAAAAAAAGTCAAATATTCCTTTAAATATTGTACCTGGGGGGTGTCTAAAGTATGCCTGTGAAGTGCCACGTGTTTCCCGTGTTTAGAACTGTCCCTGCACAAAATATCATTTCTAAAGGAAAAAAAGCCATTTAAAACTGCTTGCGGCTTTAATGCAATGTCTGGTCCCGGTAATATGGATGAAAATCTTTAGGAAAAATGGCATAGCTACCCCATCACCCCCCCCCCCCCCCCCTACCCCAGCCCATTACCAGCCCCTTTGGGTCTTGTATGGATATTAAGGGGAACCCCGCACACAAAATAAAAAATGACCTATATACTCTGAACAGCCGTATACAGGCGGTGCATACAAGACAGGGACTGTAGGTTTGTTCTTATGTAGAATCTGTTTGTAATTTTGAACAGCTGCATTGTTTAAGTGGAGCTCCATGCCAAATTCCTTTTTTTTAGCTTTTTGTTAAACATAGGGAACGGTTATCACCCCTGTCACATTTTTTTTGCTGTCTGTGCCCCTGTTCAGAACATTTCACCTCACTTTGCGTCCCAATGACAACTGTTTTTGAAATGTGGTGTTTTTATTGAAACAAGGATTGGTGATAAAGCATCAGTAGAGAGGAGACACCTTTCTCCCATATTAATTCTTACAGGAGAGAATTTTCCTTCCAAGGGGTAGATTTCCTCTCACTTCCTGTTGTCTTCTTCCGTTTGCAAGTAGTAGTAGTTTGTAAGTTGGATGTTTGAAAGTAGGGACCTGCCGTATATACTCTGCAGAAATTGGCCCCTTAGGTGTTGGTGTTGGCACAACACTGAAAGCACTTACAGTTATTCTTGGTGGGTGCTGGAACACCCTGCTGTCAACTATTATATCAGGAATTGTAATAACATATAATTGTTGATCAGTGGTAGTAAAAATTGGGCCTTTGATGGTGGTGCTGGTGCCACAACACTGTAAGGCCTGACAGTTACTCTTGGTGGGCGCAGCAATGGTCCCTGCTGTGAATTATTAGATCAATAATTATAATTGCATGCCCCTGTTGAACAGGGGCTGAAAAATTGGGCCTTTGGTGGTGGTGGTGGTGGTGGTGATGGTGGTGCTGGTGGCACAACACTGTAAGGCCTGACAGTTACTCTTGGGGGGCTCAGCAATGGGCCCTGCTGTGAATTATTAGATCAATAATTATAATTGCATGCCCCTGTTGAACAGGGGCTGAAAAATTGGGCCTTTGGTGGTGGTGGTGGTGGTGATGGTGGTGCTGGTGCCACAACACTGTAAGGCCTGACAGTTACTCTTGGTGGGTGCAGCAATGGGCCCTGCTGTGAATTATTAGATCAATAATTATAATTGCATGCCCCTGTTGAACAGGGGCTGAAAAATTGGGCTTTTGGTGGTGGTGGTGGTGGTGATGGTGGTGCTGGTGCCACAACACTGTAAGGCCTGACAGTTACTCTTGGTGGGCGCAGCAATGGGCCCTGCTGTGAATTATTAGATCAATAATTATAATTGCATGCCCCTGTTGAACAGGGGCTGAAAAATTGGGCCTTAGGCACTGGTGGCACAACACTGCAACCCCTCACAGATACTGTACTTGGAGCACAGCAATGAGGCCTGTTGCAAAGTATTGCCTCAAAAATTTTAATTACACGCCCCTGTTAAACAGGGGCTGAAAAATTGGGCCTTAACCACTGGTGGCGTCACCCATAAACCAAAATGATCTTCCAAGCTATCATCGTTAATCGTATCATTGAGGAGGAGGAGGAGGATAGCCAGTCAACATAACAGCACAGGCACTCAGCATCAGCATCAGTCTTGAAGGGATGTGACATTTTAAAATCAATTAGTCTGTTATATCAGCATCTGGTGTGTGGTAGCTGGTGGTGATCCAAGACTGGTTCATCTTGATGAAAGTCAGTCGATCAACCGAGTCGGTGGACAGGCGCACCCTGTGATCCATGACAAATCCTCCAGCAGCACTGAATGTGCGTTCTGAAAGAACGCTGGATGCAGGACAGGCCAGTAGCTCAATTGCATACTGTGCAAGCTCTGGCCAGTGATCCATCCTCAAGACCCAGTAAGCCAGAGGATTTTCGGTGGGGAAGGTGTCCAAGTCTGACCTTGCCCCTAGGTATTCCTGGACCATGTATATCAGACGCTGGCGATGGTTGCTGGAACCGATCATACTTTGGGGCTGCGGACTAAAGAATTGTCTGAACGCATCGGTCAGACGGCCACCTTCCCCACCGCTCCTTCTTTGACTGCCCGAAGCCTCAGCAACTCGTTGTCCAGGACCAGGAGTTTGTAACCTCCCAGTCTCTGGGAACGCGTTGCACAGACCTTTCTGCAAGGCCTCCCGGAGTTGTCTCATCCTCTGCTCCCTCTGCGACGGTACGATAAGGTCTGCAACCTTACCCTTGTACCGTGGATCAAGGAGAGTGGCCAGCCAGTAATGGTCCCTCTCCTTGATCCGAAGAATACGAGGATCCTTCCGCAGACTTTGCAGGATCAAGGAGGCCATGCAGCGTAGGTTAGCTGAGGCATTCAGTCCGGAGTCCTCTGGGTCACTAAGGAGGACATGATCCGCAGCCACCTCCTCCCAGCCACGTACAAGTCCACTGGTTTCTTGGGACTGTAAATCATCCCTAAAAGACTGCTGCTGATGATGCTGAGTGCCAGCCTCCACCTCCATGCTGACACAATCCTCCTCCTCCTCCTCCTCCTCCTCCTCTTCCTGTGCGATGGGTGGGACAGAAGGAACACTGTCAGGGTAAAGGGGGCCTTGAGAGGCAAGGAAGTCCTCCTCTTCCTGCCTCTGTTCTGCCTCAAGTGCCCTGTCCATTATTCCACGCAGCGTGTGCTCCAACAGGTGGACAAGAGGTACAGTGTCACTGATGCATGCACTGTCACTGCTCACCATCCTCGTGGCCTCCTCAAAAGGTGCCAGGACAGTGCATGCATCCCTGATCATGCCCCACTGGCGTGGTGAAAAAAACCCAAGCTCCCCTGACCCTGTCCTGGTGCCCTAGTCGCACAGGTACTCATTGATGGCCCTCTGCTGCATGTGCAGCCGCTGCAGAATGGCCAACGTTGAGTTCCACCTGGTGGGCATGTCACATATAAGGCGGTTCTTGGGCAGGTTCAACTCCTTTTGCAGCTCAGCCAGGCGAGCACTGGCATTATAAGATCTGCGGAAATGCACACAGACTTTCCTGGCCTGCCTCAGGACATCCTGTAAGCCCGGGTACCTGCCCAAGAACCGCTGCACCACCAGGTTAAGGACGTGAGCCATACAGGGCACATGGGTCAGTTGTCCCTGTCGGAGGGCGGAGAGGAGGTTGGTGCCATTGTCGCAAACCACCATTCCTGGCTTAAGCTGGCGTGGCGTCAACCACCTCTCGGCCTGCCCCTGCAGAGCAGACAGGACCTCTGCCACAGTGTGGCTCCTGACCCCCAAACACACCAGCGCAAGCACGGCATGGCATCTTTTTGCCTGCGTACTTGCGTAGCCCCTTGAACGCCTACGGAGCACCGCTGGTTCCGAGGACAAACCACAGGAAGAGGCCATGGAGGAAGAAGAAGAGGAGGGGGTGGAGGAGAGAGGTGTGTCACAACCAGTAGTAGCATTTTGGAGGCGTGGTGGCGGAACAACCTCCAACACTACTGCACCTTGTCCTGCATCCTTCCCAGCTGCCAAAAGAGTGACCCAATGGGCCGTGAAAGAAAGGTAACGTCCCTGTCCATGCCTGCTGGACCATGAGTCAGCGGTAATATGCACCTTACCGCTGACCGCCCTGTCCAGCGAGGCCAAGACATTGCCTTCCACATGCCTGTAGAGAGCCGGAATCGCCTTCCGTGTGAAAAAGTGGCGTTTGGGAACCTGCCACTGAGGAACCGCACATTGCACAAACTCACGGAAGGGGGCCGAGTCTACCAACTGAAAAGGCAGCAGTTGAAGCGCTAGCAATTTAGCCAAGCTAGCATTCAACCGCTGGGCATGTGGATGGCTGGGAGTGAACTTCTTTCGACGGTCCAGCAGCTGGGGCAGGGAAATTTGCCTGCTAGAATCGGACGTTGGTGTACTGCTAGCAGAGTGCCCGCAAGTACTTGCCTGTGACACACCTAATTCTACACCTTCATTCCTCTCAGAGCAGGTTTCAGAGAGGAGTGAAGGTATAGTGGGGTTGGAGATCCCAGCTGATGCGGTGCAAGAAGAGGTCAGCTTTGTTCTTTGGTGTGGGTCTTTAAGGTAGGCTTGCCAACGAGCTGCATGGCAGGTCAACATATGTCTGATCAAGCATGTGGTGCCCAAGCGGCTGATGTTTTGGCCACGCGATATACGCTTCAGACATATGTTGCAAACAGCAGCTGTGCGATCTGATGCACTCGCCTCAAAAAAGGCCCACACCAAAGAACTTTTTGAATGACGGGCAGAGGCAGCGCCCTGCACAGGCGGAGCTCTGCGGTGTGATTCCGTCGGTGTGCTGCCCATACGCTGGCCACTCAAGGGCATCCTGCCTCGTTGGAGATGTGCCTCCTCCTCATCCTCCTCCTCCTATTAGGCACCCACGTGGAGTCAGTGACCTCATCATCCCCTCCCTCCTCATCACTGGAGCCAATCTGGCAGTATGCTGCAGCTGCTGGAGCATGACTGCCAGATTGGTGTCCTTCTTGAGCATCCCCTCTCTCTGCTCTCACGCTGCTGCCTTCCTCTAGCTGGGTATCATCATCAGATCCTTCCAAACGCTGGGCATCCTCCTGGAGCATGTACCCAACACTGTGCTCAAACAGTTCGGGGGACTCCTCAGGAGGAGGACATGGTGGGTCTAGGGAAGGATTGACTAATGAAGATAATGATACCAGAGAAGAGGACGCTTTGGCAGCTGCTTTGCCAGTACCCTGAGCCTGGGTGAGAGAGGATGAGGAGAAAGAGGTGGGCTTGGTCATCCAAACTACCAAGTCTTCGGCATGATGTGGCTCAACATGTCCAGCTGCCGAAAAGAAGGACAAGCGTGTCCCATGGCCATGTGCTGATGACAATGCACCGCGTCCACGACCAGCACTGTTGCCCCCAGACACAGAGCCTGCTTGCCCTCTTTTTTTGCCTCCTGACTGTCTGCCTCTCCTTGTTTGCCTTCCAGACATTTTAATGGATGGCCTGCAGGGAGATGGGAAAAACAGCAATAAGGGCTACCTTCAGGTGTATACTGTGCAGGAGGCTTAGCAACAATGACACTGACACTGTCCCCTGCCTATCCTTCTCTGTCCCTCAACTCAAGGATTGAAAATATGGTTCAGCAAAATAGTTTTCGAACAGAATAGCACACTGACACTTTCCCTCACTGTCCTACTCTGTCCCTCCCTACAAACAAGATTTAGCACAGAATAGCACACTGATAATTTCTACGAGTGTCCTTCTCTGTCCCTAAACTCAAGGATTGAAAATATGGAACAGCAAAATTGGTTTAGAACAGAATATAACACTGTCAGTTTCACTCACTGTACCTCTCTGTCCCTCAACTCAAGGATTGAAAATATGGTTCAGCAAAATAGTTTTCGAACAGAATAGCACACTGACACTTTCCCTCACTGTCCTACTCTGTCCCTCCCTATAAACAAGATTTAGCACAGAATAGCACACTGATAATTTCTACGAGTGTCCTTCTCTTTCCCTAAACTCAAGGATTGAAAATATGGAACAGCAAAATTGGTTTAGAACAGAATAGCACACTGTCAGTTTCACTCACTGTACCTCTCTGTCCCTCAACTCAAGGATTGAAAATATGGTTCAGCAAAATAGTTTTAGAACAGAATAGCACACTGACACTTTCCCTCACTGTCCTACTCTGTCCCTCCCTACAAACAAGATTTAGCACAGAATAGCACACTGATAATTTCTACGAGTGTCCTTCTCTGTCCCTAAACTCAAGGATTGAAAATATGGAGCAGCAAAATTGGTTTAGAACAGAATAGCACACTGTCAGTTTCACTCACTGTACCTCTCTGTCCCTCAACTCAAGGATTGAAAATATGGTTCAGCAAAATAGTTTTAGAACAGAATAGCACACTGACACTTTCCCTCACTGTCCTACTCTGTCCCTCCCTACAAACAAGATTTAGCACAGAATAGCACACTGATAATTTCTACGAGTGTCCTTCTCTGTCCCTAAACTCAAGGATTGAAAATATGGAACAGCAAAATTGGTTTAGAACAGAATAGCACACTGTCAGTTTCACTCACTGTACCTCTCTGTCCCTCAACTCAAGGATTGAAAATATGGTTCAGCAAAATAGTTTTCGAACAGAATAGCACACTGACACTTTCCCTCACTGTCCTACTCTGTCCCTCCCTACAAACAAGATTTAGCACCGAATAGCACACTGATAATTTCTACGAGTGTCCTTCTCTGTCCCTAAACTCAAGGATTGAAAATATGGAACAGCAAAATTGGTTTAGAACAGAATAGCACACTGTCAGTTTCACTCACTGTACCTCTCTGTCCCTCAACTCAAGGATTGAAAATATGGTTCAGCAAAATAGTTTTCGAACAGAATAGCACACTGACACTTTCCCTCACTGTCCTACTCTGTCCCTCCCTACAAACAAGATTTAGCACAGAATAGCACACTGATAATTTCTACGAGTGTCCTTCTCTTTCCCTAAACTCAAGGATTGAAAATATGGAACAGCAAAATTGGTTTAGAACAGAATAGCACACTGTCAGTTTCACTCACTGTACCTCTCTGTCCCTCAACTCAAGGATTGAAAATATGGTTCAGCAAAATAGTTTTAGAACAGAATAGCACACTGACACTTTCCCTCACTGTCCTACTCTGTCCCTCCCTACAAACAAGATTTAGCACAGAATAGCACACTGATAATTTCTACGAGTGTCCTTCTCTGTCCCTAAACTCAAGGATTGAAAATATGGAACAGCAAAATTGGTTTAGAACAGAATAGCACACTGTCAGTTTCACTCACTGTACCTCTCTGTCCCTCAACTCAAGGATTGAAAATATGGTTCAGCAAAATAGTTTTCGAACAGAATAGCACACTGACACTTTCCCTCACTGTCCTACTCTGTCCCTCCCTACAAACAAGATTTAGCACAGAATAGCACACTGATAATTTCTACGAGTGTCCTTCTCTGTCCCTAAACTCAAGGATTGAAAATATGGAACAGCAAAATTGGTTTAGAACAGAATAGCACACTGTCAGTTTCACTCACTGTACCTCTCTGTCCCTCAACTCAAGGATTGAAAATATGGTTCAGCAAAATAGTTTTAGAACAGAATAGCACACTGACACTTTCCCTCACTGTCCTACTCTGTCCCTCCCTACAAACAAGATTTAGCACAGAATAGCACACTGATAATTTCTACGAGTGTCCTTCTCTGTCCCTAAACTCAAGGATTGAAAATATGGAACAGCAAAATTGGTTTAGAACAGAATAGCACACTGTCAGTTTCACTCACTGTACCTCTCTGTCCCTCAACTCAAGGATTGAAAATATGGTTCAGCAAAATAGTTTTCGAACAGAATAGCACACTGACACTTTCCCTCACTGTCCTACTCTGTCCCTCCCTACAAACAAGATTTAGCACAGAATAGCACACTGATAATTTCTACGAGTGTCCTTCTCTTTCCCTAAACTCAAGGATTGAAAATATGGAACAGCAAAATTGGTTTAGAACAGAATAGCACACTGTCAGTTTCACTCACTGTACCTCTCTGTCCCTCAACTCAAGGATTGAAAATGTGGTTCAGCAAAATAGTTTTAGAACAGAATAGCACACTGACACTTTCCCTCACTGTCCTACTCTGTCCCTCCCTACAAACAAGATTTAGCACAGAATAGCACACTGATAATTTCTACGAGTGTCCTTCTCTGTCCCTAAACTCAAGGATTGAAAATATGGAACAGCAAAACTGGTTTAGAACAGAATAGCACACTGTCAGTTTCACTCACTGTACCTCTCTGTCCCTCAACTCAAGGATTGAAAATATGGTTCAGCAAAATAGTTTTCGAACAGAATAGCACACTGACACTTTCCCTCACTGTCCTACTCTGTCCCTCCCTACAAACAAGATTTAGCACAGAATAGCACACTGATAATTTCTATGAGTGTCCTTCTCTGTCCCTAAACTCAAGGATTGAAAATATGGAACAGCAAAATTGGTTTAGAACAGAATAGCACACTGTCAGTTTCACTCACTGTACCTCTCTGTCCCTCAACTCAAGGATTGAAAATATGGTTCAGCAAAATAGTTTTAGAACAGAATAGCACACTGACACTTTCCCTCACTGTCCTACTCTGTCCCTCCCTACAAACAAGATTTAGCACAGAATAGCACACTGATAATTTCTACGAGTGTCCTTCTCTGTCCCTAAACTCAAGGATTGAAAATATGGAACAGCAAAATTGGTTTAGAACAGAATAGCACACTGTCAGTTTCACTCACTGTACCTCTCTGTCCCTCAACTCAAGGATTGAAAATATGGTTCAGCAAAATAGTTTTCGAACAGAATAGCACACTGACACTTTCCCTCACTGTCCTAATCTGTCCCTCCCTACAAACAAGATTTAGCACAGAATAGCACACTGATAATTTCTACGAGTGTCCTTCTCTGTCCCTAAACTCAAGGATTGAAAATATGGAACAGCAAAATTGGTTTAGAACAGAATAGCACACTGTCAGTTTCACTCACTGTACCTCTCTGTCCTTCAACTCAAGGATTGAAAATATGGTTCAGCAAAATAGTTTTAGAACAGAATAGCACACTGACACTTTCCCTCACTGTCCTACTCTGTCCCTCCCTACAAACAAGATTTAGCACAGAATAGCACACTGATAATTTCTACGAGTGTCCTTCTCTGTCCCTAAACTCAAGGATTGAAAATATGGAACAGCAAAATTGGTTTAGAACAGAATAGCACACTGTCAGTTTCACTCACTGTACCTCTCTGTCCCTCAACTCAAGGATTGAAAATATGGTTCAGCAAAATAGTTTTCGAACAGAATAGCACACTGACACTTTCCCTCACTGTACCTCTCTGTCCCTACAAACAAGGATTAGCACAGAATAGCACACTGTCACTGACACTCTCCCTACCTATCCTTATTTGTCCCTAAACACAAGGAATCCAGGATTAGTAAAGGAAAAATAATGACACTGTCCCTGCCTATGCTTCTCTTTCCCTGCTCCGGAACACACTACACAAGGCCGCCGCGCTGGCAGCCTTTTATAGTGTGGGGCGTGTACTAAACCCCCTCAGCAATAATTGGCCACAGGCATCCTGCCTGTGGCCAATCATTGCTCTCCTCGCTGCCGGCGCTGTGATTGGCCAAGCATGCGGGGTCACAGTGCATGCTTGGCCAATCACAGCGCCTGGATGACACTGCGATGGCGTAGTGCATTGTGGGCCGTTCGCGTCACTCGAATTTGGCGCGAACGGCCCAAATCGTTCGATCTTCGTCGAACGATCGAACAGCCGATGTTCGAGTCGAACGTATGTTCGACTCGAACACGAAGCTCATCCCTAGTGCTAACAAACACTAACATTGGGCCCTGGCTCCAATGAGCTTCCAATCTAAAGTCCAAAATAAACTTTTTTACATTAGAGACTATTTTGACAGGAGACAAATAAAATGCCAGCATGTCTTCAACATAAGCATTAGCATGTTGGGGAATTGAACCAGCAACCCCAGTGTTGCTAGACAGAATTGCTGCCCACTTAGCCACCAGGCAGCCTCACACATGTTCTCTGCATCTCTGTGGTGTGAAGCAGCCCTAAGTCTATAGCCAAGTTCCGTGTCTCCAAGCAATATACAATATATTGGCCTAAGTATTGGGACGCCTGCCTTTAAACGCACATGAACTGTAATCGCATCCCAGTCTTAGTCCGTAGGGTTCAATATTGAGTTGGCCCACCCTTTGCAGCTATAACAGCTTCAAGTCTTCTGGGAAGGCTTCTGGGAAGGCTGTCCACAAGGTTTAGGAGTGTGTCTATGGGAATATTTGACCATTCTTGACTGGCCTGGACAGAGTCCTGACCTCAACCCGATAGAACTCCCTTTTGGATGAATTAGAGCAGAGACTGCGAGCCAGGCTTTCTCATCCAACATCAGTGCCTGGCCTCACAAATGCACTTCTGTGAGAATGATCAAACATTCCCATAGACCATGGATATGCAATTAGCGGACCTCCAGCTGTTGCAAAACTACAAGTCCCATCATGCCTCTGCCTCTGGGTGTCATACTTGCTGCTGTCAGAATCTCGCTATGCCTCATGGGACTTGTAGTTTAGCAACAGCTGGAGGTCCGCTAATTGCATATCCCTGCCATAGACACACTAAACCTTGGACAGCCTTCCCAGAAGCTCTTCTAGTTGCAAAGGGTGGGCCAAATCACATTTTAACCCTACGGACTAAGACTGGGCTGCCATTAAAGTTCATGTGTGTGTAAAGGTAGGCGTCCCAATACTTTGGGCTAAATTGTGTATCTGGCAAGATTTACAGTGGTGGTGGAACCCTCCTACACATAAATACAAGATTTAGACATAGTTTTAGGACCTGGGATATGAGACAACTTCTCTACATGAAGCAGCATGTTTGGGATTTGAACCCAGACACTCAGAGATGCTAAGCAGAATTCTAACCTCTAAGCCACAGAGCTGCCACGTGTGGAATCCTCCTACACGTAAATACACATAAATACTGCATTTCTTTGGACATACAAGTGATGGAATTACATTACTCAAGAGTTATTCTTCTTGATTTATTCTGTGATATTTGGTGTTTTTTTGGGGGTGAGTTTAGAATAGTGATATTACCCTCAAATTTTGGGGAATTACATTTTTATTTCTGATGTTGGAACACATATCAGATTTTTGGGGCTCAAATTATCATTATATAGAAATAATAAAAAGCACAAAAAAATGTGACTAATTTTAAATTTGCATCAGCAATAGTATTGATTGTGCTTTGTAAAGACACCTGTGTGAGTTTGGGTAAAAATTGGTGTGAGATGGAGAGTAACAAGTGAAAGTGACAGAGAAAAATATTATTTTATCAAAACATTCCACATTCTAGCTTTCTTTAAAAACAAAATATTTTAATTAGAAGCAACATTGTTGCAAAGGAAACTTTATTTCAGAGAAAGATACATTTCATCTCAACATTAAAAGGATTTATTTGTGAAAGTTACAATTGTATCATTAGAATCAATGGCTAAAACTTGCATTGGACTAAAATAGCTCAGATTTTCACTTCCAAAACATGCTCTTTAATTAGCTCTCATTTCGGTATTTACTATAACTCTTGTGAAAAAAGTCACTTGAGTTAAACTTTGAGTTATATTAGCTCTGGGCATGCTCAGTTTATCTTGCAAATAGTTGTCCAAAAACTGGCATTTTTTTACTTCTCAGACTTTTAAAGATATTTCAGTGTAGAAATCACTTTTTCACACAGTTTAAAAGCAGATTATCTTTAAATAATATACCGCATATTTCAGTACCATTTAGGCAATTATATCACGCTCTAAACATTATTTTCATGTGCACAACTCCAGCTTTTAGTAGAGTAAGGATTTGGGCGCTATTTGGATTCTGGGAGCTATAGTAAATTTGATTTTGGTAAGTATTTTTTCTCCAGCGCTATAGTGAATACCGTTTTAGCGCTAATTCGCGGCAATTTGCGCTAATTAGCGCCGCGGCGCTATAGTAAATTACCCCCATAGTGACAGAATGACATTGTCAATTGTGTTTGTATAATATTTTTTGAGAAAATCTCACATAAGTTCATATACCAAGGAAGTAAAAAGGGAGAAACAGACAAGTAAACAAGACGAATGCCAATTTCAAAAAGAAGAATGAAATGAAAAAGTCAACGGACTCATTCCATACTCATTTCCTTCCCCTTTACCATCCCCCCAGGATAGATCGAAAGCAGGGGGGAGAGAGAGAGAGAGGGAAGGGAAGGACAAAAACCTCAACAACCTCAGACATGAAACCTTTTTAAGGGAATGAAGAGGGAGAGTAAACTTGCATTGATAGAAGGCTATCCCAGTCCCTCCCATCCTCCTGATGTAAAACCCTAGAGAAAGGGGCAATAACTTTTAGAGTTGTTAAGGCCTGGGGGGAGGTGGCCCGTAATGCCACTATCCACCTGGTTTCCCTCTGTAGGCAGATCTTATCCCAGTCCCTGCCTCTAGTGCTAGGATGGACACGATCCAGCACCAAAAATATAATGCTGGGAAATTTGCCCTGGTGAACATCGAGGGTATGTCTACCCAGTGGGAGATCTGGATTACAGGTTCTCATTCTGTGCACGTCTGTATACCCTCTTGTGAAATTTCATTTTTTTTTTGCCGACGTAAAAACAGCCACAGGGACAGGTCAGCAAATAGACCACCCTGACTGTTCAGCAATTCGCATAATGTGAGGGCCTATATTTTTGTCCATTTGGTAGTATATGATTACTGTCTGTGTTAATGAAATGACAGTGAGCACAGCCACCGCATCAAAACTGGCCCTTTCTCTTACAAGGGTCTCCTCTAAATTCCCCCGTATATATTTACTTTGGACCAAAATGTCTTTAAGTGATCTTGTTTGTCTGTAGGTGATTAGAGGATTTTTGGAGACAAATTGATTTAGCATTGGATCGATGCGTAGGATGTGCCAGTGTCTGGCTCGAATTTTTCTAACCCTTTTATGTTGTTTAGTATACGTTGTGATGATTCTTGTTTGCAGCATCTCATTATTTGACTGATTTTGTTCCTTTCTGGTTGTAGCAAAGAATACATTTTGTCTAGTTTGGTCCCCTGCTCTTTTGAAAGCCCATTTTAAGCTAGTTGAGTACCCCCTTTGTAGAAGTCTAATTTGTAATTTATCCGCCTCCACATGGAATGTCTCATAACTGGAACAATTCCGTCGGATGCAGAGATATTGTGTATAGGGTATTGATTTTATCAACGATGGGTGGGAGCTGGTGGCATGTAAAATTGTATTGCCAGCCATCTCTTTCCGATAAAGTGTACTCAAGAGGTGGCCATTTGGATCCTTATTAATGGTAACATCCAAGAAGGTTATCATGTGAGAATCATGTGTCTTTGTGAATTTCAAATTGAAATTGTTACAGCTCATAGCCAAAATACATTGATTCAAGGTTTCGATCGATCCATTCCAAATTGGGAGATGTCATCAATATATCTGTGCCAAATCAGTATGTTACTTGTAAGGGCATTTAGATGTTTGTCCGCAAAGAAAATAACTTTCCCATTCCCCCAGGTACAGGTTAGCGTATGGTGGGGGACAATATGTTCCCATTGCTACACCCTGTACCTGGAGAAAATAGGAGCCGTCAAAAGAAAAGGCATTATGTGTTAGAATAAACTCAAGAGAAGACAGAATGAACAGGTGCAGAGGTTTATCGTCCCTATGGGACTGAGATATAAAGTATTTTATAACCTCGATACCCTTTGTATGTGGAATCGAGCTGTAACGTGCTTCAACATCCACGGTGACCAGAATGTAATCTTGCGGAATGAAGAGACCTTCCAAATTTTGTAATAAATGTGATGTGTCCCTGATGTACGAAGGGAGGTTAGTGACTAGGGGTCGAAGTTATTCATCCACATATTTACCTAGATTTTCAGTTATACTACCCCTACCAGAGACAATTGGTTTCCCACGCGGGTTTTTTAGGTCCTTGTGAACCTTTGGGAGACTATAAAAAGTGGGGATCTTTGAGTGACCAATACGTATAAAGTCCCATATTTGTTTACTGATGATGTTGTTCAGGTATGCCTGGTCAACTCAAAGATAAAATCTTTTGTCAAATTTCTCGATGGTAATTTTCAATATTGGCTGATACCAGTCTTTATTTGTCTTAAATTTAGAATTTACTGTGTGGTCATGACAAGAAAGGCCTTTAGGTTAAAATTGAGATTTGGAGAGGGAAATTTGTTTGACTTCTTTTTTAGAACAGATTTATCTAGACTTCTATTGGCAATTGGGGTTACTTGTTCCTCTAGAAAAGCTTCGATATCTACCCTGTCTATCAAGTCCTTGTTGTGCTGGTCCTCAAGCAAGGAGATCAGGTCATCCAAGGCTTTCTTTTCTTGTGCAGACGGTTCTTCCCCATGTGTAGGTTTTGCATATAAGCTCTTTAGAATTAACTTCTGAGCAAAAAGATGATCCTTTATGATCTCAAAAATATCAATATTTGAGTCGGGGCAAAACGTTAGTCCTTTCTTTAGTATTAGAGTCTCATTGTCTGATAGCGTATAATCTGATAGGTTGATGATACTTAAGTAGAGTTGAGCGTACACCTAGATGTTCGGGTTTGACGGGTTCGGCCAAACTTCGTAAAAAAGTTTGAGTTCGAGACCGAACTTGACCCGAACTTGACCCCGAACCCGAACCCGATTGAAGTCAATGGGGACCCAAACTTCTGAGGACTAAAAATTCTCTAAAAAAATAATGGAAAGGGCTAGAGGGCTGCAAATGGCAGCAAAATGTTGTTAAGAGCATGGGAAGTGCTCTGCAAACAAATGTGGATAGGGAAATAACTTAAAATAACATAAAAAAATAAAAAAAATAAATAATATGCTGGAGGCCCCCTTTTCAGCAGAAGAGGTACAGGAAGTCATTAAGAACCTCAGAAACTCAACGGCACGATGCCACACATATGATGGGAATGCCCCAGAATATGCCCTTTCTGTAAAAAATTATTCAATTTAATGGATAAGCTAGTGGGAAAATAAAATACTTTGAAATAAAAATGTAGCGGGTGCTAAATTTAAGGGAAGTGTTTGAGTGGTAAATAGGCTCAAACACCCTAATTCTGTAGGATTCATGGACCATTTTGTCCTCGGGGGACAGTATTGGTGTGCAGTTCCCTGCGGCCTACAGGTGGCGCTGCCATGGAAGGCTAGGGTTGAACCGCCAATACAGTGCTGTGCCTTTTGTGTCCCCTCTAGGGGGGTGTTTTTGGAAGAGCACAACACACCCACAGTACGTAAACATTGTATCTCACAGCTACAGAACTGCAGAAAATGCTGTTTAAAAAAATGTTATTTTTTTAGGATAGCACAGTAGAAGAAAAATATATAAATTGTTTATTTCACACACCTCCAGATATGCAGAAAATTATTTTTTGTGGCCCTAAATGGGTGTTTTTGGAAGAGCACAACACAACCACAGTATGTAAACGCTGTATCTCCCAGCTACAGAACTGCAGAAAATGCTATTAAAAAAAAAAATGTTTTTGTGCTACAATAATTTTTTTAGGATAGAACAGTAGAAGAAAAATATATTAATTGTTTATTTCACACACCTCCAGATATGCAGAAAACACTGCAAAATATTTTTTGTGGCCCTAAATGGGTGTTTTTGGAAGAGCACAACACACCCACAGTACGTAAACGCTGTATCTCACAGCTACAGAACTGCAGAAAATGCTATTCAACAAAAATGTTTTTGTCCTACAATTTTTTTTAGGATAGCACAGTAGAAGAAAAATATATAAATTGTTTATTTCACACACCTCCAGATATGCAGAAAACACTGAGCTTGCAGATAAAAGTTTAAATTTCTCTGACACTGGGCTCATGGCAGTGTAAGAAGACTGTGCACTGCAACACAAACAGGTAAACCTATGCAGATCGCTGAGTTATTAGATCTCTGAATCTGGACTCCTATATAAATCTCTCTCCCTGAAAGCACCAACAGGAACCTTGCCCTAAACTGTCTCTCTATCTTTTCTCTCAGATTGCAGAATCAGGACTAACTCATAGTATTTCAATCTCTCCCTAATAAGCAACAGCAGCCAGGATCCTCTCCCTATCCTGTCTAAAGCAGAGTGACGTGCTGTGCTGTGTGCCTCTAGCTTATATAGAAGCTGGTTCACATGTTGCACTGGCCAATCACAGCCATGCCATTAGTAGGCATGGCTATGATGGCTTCTAAGAGCACACCAGTTAAACAAAAGGTGATTGGCTACCCCCTGAAGCTTTTCTAAATGCGCCATTACATCGCCGAACACCGGACCCGAACCCGAACATACACGCAATTGTTCGGGCTCAAGTCCGGTACCCAAAAACTCAAATGTTCGGTACGGACCCGAACTTTACAGTTCGGGTTCGCTCAACCCTATACTTAAGTCATCATCAGTCTGTTCACCCTGTGCTTTATGTCAGTAATAGGGATGAGCTTCGAGTTCGAGTCAAACCCATGTTCGACTCGAACATCGCCTGTTTGGTTGTTCGTCGAATTGCGAACATTATGGGACGTTCGCGCCAAATTCGAGTGGCACGTCACGGCCCATAATTCACTGCGGCATCGCAGTGCATTGCTGGCTGATGATTGGCCAAGCATGCACTATGACCTGCATGCTTTGGCCAATCACAGCATGGAAAAAACGGAGAGCCATAATTGGCCAAAGCCAGGGTAGATTTGGCCAATTATGCCTCAGGGGATTTAGTACACGCCCCACACTATATAAGGCGGCCTCGAAGTCGGCCTTGTGTAGTGTGTTGCAGTGTTGGTTAAAATACAGACGGAGAGAGAGAGACAGTGTATTTTGATTTGAGTTAGATAGAGCAGGCAGGCGAGTCAGTTAGCTGCAGTTACAGTGTGTAGAGGATATATATGTATCCTAGGTGTTGTATATATATTTATACACTGTATTCAGTTTAGCTAGATCCATTCCTGTTATTCTCTATACTGTGACAGGCAGGCAGGTGATTTTGCTAGCTACAGTGTATCACTTAGTGTACTGTGTCCTTTGCATAGCGTTCACCTAAAGCTTACCTGAATACAATTAATGGTGTTCTCATAATAAAACCACAGGCAGGGAGCTGCATTAATTTCATTTAGTGTTCTTCTGTCCTTTGCACAGCGTTCACTTAAAGGAACCTGAATACAATTGGTGGTGTTCTCAAAATAAAACCACAGGCAGAGAGCTGCAAGTATTTTCAGTTAGTGTACTGTATCCTCTGCACAGTGTGCACCTAAAACTAACTGAAGACAATTGCTGCTTTTCTCATACTAATATTACAGTTGATTCTGATAGCTGCATTATAATCAGTATATATATATATATATATATATATATATATATATATATACATCCCACCTTTATGCGGCTACATCTCACTGCAGGCCATTAGTATGTCTGGAAGGCAAACGAGGAGAGGCAGACAGTCACGAGCCAATAAAATAGGGCAAGCAGGCTCTGTGTCTAGAGACAACAGTGCTGGTCGTGGACACGGTGTATCCTCATCAGCACGTGGCCGTGGGACACGCTTGTCCTTCTTTTCGGCAGCTGGCCATGTTGAGCCGCAACATGCCCAAGACTTGGTAGAGTGGAGGACCAAGCCGTCCTCATCCTCCTCATCCTCTCTCACCCAGGCTCAGGGCACTTTGTCTGGCAAAGCAGCTGCCAAAGCGGCCTCTTCCCTCGGCTCAATGGCATCAGTCACTCCTTCCCTAGCCCCACCATGTCCTCCTGTGGAGTCCCCCAAACTGTTTGACCACAGTGTTGGGTACATGCTCCAGGAGAATGCCCAGCGTTTTGAAGGCTCCAATGATGGAACCCAGCTAGAGGAAGGCAGTAACGTGAGCCCAGAGAGAGGGGGTAGTAACGTGAGCCCAGAGAGAGGGGGTGCCCAACAAGGACAGCTATCTGGCAGTCATGTTCCCCCAGCTGCAGCATACTGCCAGATTTGCTCCAGTGATGAGGAGGGAGGGGATGATGAAGTCACTGACTCCACGTGGGTGCCTGATAGGAGAGAGGAGGAGGAGGAGGAGGCACATCTCCAACGAGGCAGGATGCCCTCCAGGGGCCAGCTTGAGGGCAGCACACTGACTGCATCACACCGCAGAGCTCCGCAGAGCTCCGCATGTGCAGGGCACTGCTGTCTCTGTGCGTTATTCCAAAAGTTCTTTGGTGTGGGCCTTTTTTCAGACGTGTGCAGCAGATCGCACCATTGCCATTTGCAACATATGTCTAAAGCGTATCTCGCGTGGCCAAAACATCAGCCGCTTGGGCAAAACGTGCTTGACCAGACATATGTCGACCTGCCATGCAGTTCGTTGCCAAGCATACATAAAAGACCCACACCAAAGAACAAAGCGAACCTCTCCTTGCTCCTCATCAGTTGGGATCTCCAACCCCACTATACTTTCAGTCCTCTCTGAAACCTGCACTGAGAGGAATGAAGGTGTAGAATTAGGTGTGTCACAGCCAAGTACTTGCAGGCAATCTGCTATTGGTACACCAACGTCAGATTGTACCAGGCAAATTTCCCTGCCCCAGCTGCTGCACCACCAAAAGAAGTTCGCTCCCAGCATTCCACATGCCCAGCGGTTGAATGCTAGCTTGGCTAAATTGCTAGTACTTCAACTGCTGCCTTTTCAGTTGGTAGACTCTGCCCCCTTCCATGAGTTTGTGGAACGTGCGGTTCCTCAGTGGCAGGTTCCCAAACGGCACTTTTTCTCACGGAAGGCAATTCCGGCTTTCTACCGGCATGTGGAAGGCAATGTCTTGGCCTCGCTGGACAGGGCAGTCAGCGGTAAGGTGCATATTACCACTGACTCATGGTCCAGCAGGCATGGACAGGGATGTTACCTATATTTCACTGCGCATTGGGTGACTCTGCTGGCAGCTGGGAAGGATGCAGGACAAGGTGCAGTAGTGTTGGAGGCTGTTCCATCACCACGCCTCCAAAATGTTACTACTGGTGATTCTGACACACCTCTCTTCTTCACCCCCTCCTCTTCTTCTTCCTCCATGGCCTCTACCTGTGCTTTGTCCTCGGAACCAGCGGTGCTCTGTAGGCATTCAAGGGGCTATGCAAATATGCAGGCAAAAAGATGCCATGCGGTGCTTGAGCTGGTGTGCTTGGGGGACAGGAGCCACACTGGGGCAGAGATTCTGTCAGCTCTGCAGGGGCAGGCTCAGAGGTGGTTGATGCCACGCCAGCTTAAGCCAGCAAAGGTGGTTTGCGACAATGGCACCAACCTCCTCTCTGCCCTCCGACAGGGACAACTGACCCATGTGCCCTGTTTGGCTCACGTCCTTAACTTGGTGGTGCAGTGGTTCTTGGGCAGGTACCCAGTCTTACAGGAGGTCCTGAAGCAGGCCAGGAAACTCTGTGGGCATTTCCGCCGGTCATATAATGCCAGTACTCAGCTGGATGACCTGCAAAAGGAATACAACCTGCCCAAGAACCGCCCAATCTGTGACATGCCCACCAGGTGGAACTCTACATTGGCCATGCTGCAGCGGCTGCACATGCAGCAGAGGGCCATCAATGAGTATCTGTTGCAATATGGCATCAGGACAGGGTCAGGGGAGCTCGGATTTTTTTCCCCATACCAGTAGGCCATGATCAGGGATGCATGCACTGTCCTACCACCATTTGAGGAGGCCACAAGGATGGTGAGCAGTGACAGCGCATGCATCAGTGACACTGTCCCTCTTGTCCACCTGTTGGAGCACACGCTGCATGGAATAATGAACATGGCACTTGAGGCAGAACAGAGGCAGGAAGAGGAGGACTTCCTTACCTCTCAAGGCCCCCTTTATCCAGACAGTGTTCCTGCTGGCCCGCCTATCACACAGGAAGAGGATGAGGAGGAGGAGGAGGATTGTGTCAGCATGGAGGTGGAGCCTAGCAGTCAGCATCAGCAGCAGTCTTCAAGGGATCAATTACAGTCCCAAGACACCCATGGACTTGTACTTGGCTGGGAGGAGGTGGCTGCGGATTATGTCGTCCTGAGTGACCCAGAGGACTCCGGACCAAATTCCTCAGCAAACCTATGCTGCATGGCCTCCCTGATCCTGCAAAGCCTGCAGAAGGATCCTTGTATTCGTGCGATCAAGGAAGGTTGCCAGCCAGTAATGATCCCTCTCCTTGATCGTAAGTTACAAGGGTAAGGTTGCGGACCTTATCTGGCCGTCGCAGAGGGAGCAGATAATGAAGCATCTTCGGGAGGCCTTGCAGAAAGGTCTGTGCAATGCGTTCCCAGAGACAGGGAGTTTACAAATTCCTGGTCCTGGACAACGTGTTGCTGAGGCTTCGGTCAGTCAAAGAAGGAGCGGTGGAGAAGGTGGGCGCCTGACCGATGCGTTCAGACAATTTTTTAGTCCGCAGCCCCAAGGTATGATCGGTTCCAGCAACCATCGCCAGCGTCTGGTTTACATGGTGCAGGAATACCTAGGGGCAAGATCAAACTTGGACACCTTTCCCACCGAAAATCCTCTGGGTTACTGGGTCTTGAGGATGGATCACTGCTGCAAAGTATTGCATTAAAAATTGTATTTACACGCCCCTGTTAAACAAAAGACTTGAGACTGGGGCAGAGGTTCACCTTCCAGCAGTACAATGACCTTAAACATACAGCCAGAGCTACAATGGAATGGTTTAGATCAAAGAATATTCATGTGTTAGAATGGCCCAGTCAAAGCCTAGAACCTATATCCAATTGAGAATCTGTGGCAAGACTTGAAAATTGCTGTTCACAGACACTCTCCATCCAATCTGACAGAGTCACTTTGTAGATGAACAAAGCTGGTAGAGACAGCCCCAAAAAAGACTTGCACCTGTAATTGCAGTGTCTTACTTATAGTATTGAATACAAATGCACGCCACACTTTGCACATATTTATTTGTAATGCCGCGTACACACGATCATTTTTCCCGTCGGGAAAAATTACATTTTTTTTTTAACAAGAAAAACGACCTTGTGTGGGCTTTTTGTCATTTTTCCCGATGGGAAAAACGGCATTAATCACGACGAGAAAAATTAGAACATGCTCTAATTTTTCTCGTCGTGATTCCCGTCATTTTTTTCCGCTGCAGTTTTCCCATAGGGAAACACTGCCACGGAGCCCACACACGGTCGTTTTTCTCGACCAAGAAAACAAATGTTGGGAAAAACGGCCGTGTGTAGGGAACCAAGCCGTTCCCTCGTTTTTCCTGTCGATTTTCTCGACGGTGTTTTCACCATCGAGAAAATCGATCGTGTGTACATGGCATAAAACATTTTGAAAACCATTTATAATTTTCCTTCCACTTCACAATTATGTGCCACTTTTTGTCGGTTTATCACATACAATCCTAATAAAGCACATTTAAGTTTTTGGTTGTAGCATGACAAAATGTGCGAAAATTTCAAGGAGTATGAATACGTTTTCAGGGCACTGTATATATATATATATATATATATATATATATATATATTAGGGCTGTGGAAATTAACTATTAATTCCTCGATTAATCGATTAAGTTTTTTGATCGATCAAAATTCTTTTGATCCGTACTTACCTCTCCGCCGGCTTCCGGGTCTTCAAGGAGTTCCGTTGGAGATCCGGTGGCGCCACGGACACTGGCGGAGCTTGCCGTGTCCATCTGAGGGGCTCCTTTGCTGTGCCTTCATATCTGCATGCCAGCGGGACCTTACTATCTGCCACACTCAAGGGCTGTTACACTTCCCTCTATCACTTCCCTCTATCAACCTGGGATTCTACAGCCATCCACTGGGAGTTGTGATAGTTCCCTTCACGGGACATCTACATGCCAACGGACTGATGTTAACCCCTCCTCATCTGGATTCAGCAGTGGTATCGTTGTACACATTTTTATACCAGTATCATACTTAGCTACATGTTTTTATGACTGCTTTTGCTACCGTTTGGTATTACTCGCACCATTTTTACAGTTTATGTAGCTACATCGATTTTATCTCCAGTGCAATATTTATTTTGTTACCTACTTGAAGACTATAAAAGTTTTAATGCTATTCCCATTGAGCGCTGCCTTTGTGTGTTTTTTGTATCCTGCTATCCATTTTTCCAGTGGTTGGTAACTGCACTGGGAATCAGCCTGCAAGGAGATCAGCTAAAAGTAGTTGGATCTGTATGTGTGTTATAATTAATCAAAATGAGTCAATTAATCGATTTAAAAAAAATCGATTAATCGAACACGAAAATTTTAATCAGTAACAGCCCTAATATATATATATATTGTGACAGCAGGAAGGTAAAGTCACCTGGTTGCATCCAGGGGGGTAGGTATATTTCTCCCAGATTCAGGCTTTATGCCGACTTATACAACTAGGGAGAGAGTTGATGAAGCCCAGCTGAGGCTAGTGGGCTCATGGATGATTCATACCTCTAGGGAGAGTGCTGGGCGTCGTGCAGGCAGGGAGTTGATGAGACCAGCTGAAGCTTGTCAGCTCGTTTAAGGCCTCTATAAAAACTCCCAGCTTCATTAGGTGTTTGCTCATGCCTGGACCCAGACCTGTGTGGACTGTCTAGGGAGAGTGAACCCCTGTGCGGTGAGACAAAGCCTGTGTGGCTATTTGTTTGGACATTTACTAAACCAGGGACTTAGGGACTAGGACAGCACCAGGCTGATCCCAGTTGTTAGTTAGGGAAACCTGCATGTTTAGTCAGAGGTCAAGCTGACCAGGATTTATTTTGTTTATGTTTCTTTTTGCTTTGCTGTGTTTTTGTCACTGTAAATAGAGAAATAAACCACACCTTTTGATCTTGAAAACCACAACCTCCGTCTGCTGGGCCTGTTTTTGTGTAGGGAGCCCATCCAGGGGGTCACACACACCCGCTACCGAGCTAACCCCCTCACAGTTGGTGGAGAATGCGGGCAGTTTTTTTTAAGCCAGCATGGAGGAGATACTGAAACAGCTGGCTCTAGCAAATGCCAATCAACAGCAGACAAATGCAGGTTTGCAAAAGAGCCTTGCAGCTCAACAACAGAGCTTCGCAGCCCAGCAACAAGCCCAGCAGCAATCTGAGGCCCGCTTCATAGACCTGTTGCAGAAGCAAGAGCAGAGACTACAACAACAGATGGAAGCAGTAATGCAGCAACGTCCGCAGACCAGTGAGGAAAGCCGTCCCACTAATACCGCGTCCTTTGGGGTGAGTCGTTTATTGACAAAAATGACTGGAGAGGATGATCCAGAGGTATTTTTGACCACATTTGAAAGGACTGCTGAAAGAGAAAAGTGGCCTGAGGAGCAGTGGGCTGGACTGGTGGCTCCTCTGTTAACTGGTGAATCGCAGAAAGCTTACTATGACCTAGAGCCTGACCAAGCAAAAGACTATGTGATGCTAAAAGCTGAAATATTGGCAAGGCTGGGTGTCACCCTGGCTGTCCGGGCTCAGCGTGTGCATAACTGGACTTTCCAGCTTGGAAAACCCCCCAGGTCTCAAATGTATGATCTCATTCACCTGAGCAGGAAGTGGCTACAGCCAGAGACTTTGTCCGCACCGGAGATTGTGGAACGTGTTGTGATGGATCGTTTCTTGAGAGCTCTTCCTACCGCCATTCAAAAGTGGGTAAGCCATGGAGACCCAGAAACGGCCGGTAAACTTGTGGATCGTGTAGAGAGATACTTGGCTGCAGAGAACCTGACGGCCTCTTCCAGAGACTCTCGGACTTTCCACCCTAAGACCAGACCATCCCCAGGGGCGGATAAGATGATTCCAAGGGGTGAGGGTGGAGAGAGTGAGAGGGTGGGAGCTCTGCCCAGGGTTTGGCGAGAACAGCCTGGGAAGTCGGGGGCTCAAGCCAAAGGATTGTTTGCTACCGCTGCCGGCAAGCGGGACATATTGCAGCAAATTGCCCGGTTGTGGAGGAACCCATGCAATGTGACTTTCTGACGGACAGACGTCAGTCGCTGTGTGCGACAGTCGCATGCACTGCCATTCGGGGAACTGAGAAACATTTATGCAAAATGTGTATTAATGGTAGAAATGTTGTGGTATTACTGGATTCAGGTAGCCTTGTGACCCTGATAAAGGCTGAATTAGTTAAAACAGAGGTCTCTGGGAATAGCAAGGTAGCTGTTATTTGTGTGCATGGGGACACCCGAGAGTATCCAGTGACTACAGTGTGTTTCAAGACCCCCAAAGGTACCCTCTCTCATCCAGTGGGGTTAGTATCTCAACTACCGCATGATGCCATTGTGGGAAGGGATTTTCCGAAGTTCTGGGAACTGTGGGATGATCCTGAGCCCCCCACTGGTGCCCCTATGTACCAGGAAGGTGATAGCCAGAACTCCTCTGAGAGTGGTGAGGACTCTCCAGAATTTCCCTTGTCAGTATTGGCAGGCGAGACTCAAGAAACTGGAGAGGAGCCCACCTCCTCAGACGAAAACCTACCGTCTGTGGAGTTTTCTGATCTTGAGGTTCACAGGGAAAATTTTGCCACAGAACAGTTAAAAGACCCCGCCCTAATAAAGGCACGGGAAAACGTAGTGGAAATAGATGGCGAGTTAGTGAACCCAGATAATACCTGCACTTACCCATACTTCAGCGTAGAGAAGGACCTACTGTATCGGGTGGCAAAAAGGGCAGAAGAAACCGTTGAGCAGCTTGTGGTGCCCAAACCTTACAGGAAGTTGGTGTTGGAGTTGGCCCATGGGCACATTCTTGGAGGTCATCTGGGGACAGAGAAAACCCGAGAGAGGGTATTACAGAGATTCTATTGGCCTGGGGTGATGAAGGACATAGAAAATTATTGTTCCTCCTGCCCTGTGTGTCAGAGGTCGGCCCCGATGCCACATTTCCGTAGCCCGCTGGTCCCTCTACCCATCATTGAGGTCCCGTTTGAGAGGATCGCAATGGATTTGGTAGGTCCTATAATCAAGTCCGCTAGGGGGCACCAGTACATATTAGTTATAATGGACTATGCCACCGGTTATCCAGAAGCGATCCCTCTCCGAAATACCTCGGCCAAAACCATAGCCAAAGAGCTATCTCTTGTTTTTAGCCGGGTGGGTATTTGTAAAGAACTACTTACGGACCAAGGTACACCCTTTATGTCCCGGGTTATGAAAGAGCTGTGTAAATTGTTCAAAGTGACGCAATTGCGTACGTCTGTGTATCACCCCCAAACCGATGGGCTGGTTGAAAGATTCAACAAAACCCTAAAACAAATGTTGAAGAAAGTGGTGGATAGAGATGGAAAGGATTGGGACTGTCTACTTCCTTATTGGATGTTTGCTATTAGGGAGGTGCCCCAATCCTCTACGGGATTCTCCCCCTTTGAGTTACTGTATGGGAGACACCCAAGAGGGCTGTTGGATATTGCCAAGGAAACTTGGGAAAGTGAGAGTTCTCCCCACAGGAGTGTGATTGAGCATGTCGCCCTGATGCAAGATCGAATTGCACAGGTAATGCCCATCGTGAAGGAACATTTGGCCCAAGTGCAGTTGGCACAGCAGAGAGTGTACAACCGTGGAGCCAAGACCCGTACCTTTTCCCCGGGGGATAGGATATTGGTACTTGTCCCTACGGTTGAAAGTAAATTCCTTGCCAAATGGCAAGGCCCCTACGAGATAATGGAAAAAGTGAGCGAAGTGAATTACAAGGTCAGACAACCAGGAAGGCGAAAGCCCGAACAGATCTATCACGTTAATCTGTTGAAAGCCTGGGGGGATAGAGAGTCCCTAGTCGCAGAAACTTGGTCACCAGCTCAAACTGGTTGCGTGATTCCGGAGGTTGGAATAGCAGCCACCTTGTCACAACCCCAACAACAGGAGGTTAAGGAGTTTGTGCTTCGCAACAAGGAGGTGTTCTCTGAGCTGCCGGGACAAACATCTGGGGTAGAGCATGATATTATTACCCCGCCCGGTGAAAGGGTGAAGTTAAAACCCTATCGGATCCCAGAGGCCCGACGGGAGGCAATACGGGAGGAAGTACAGAAAATGCTGAACTTAGGGGTGATAGAGGAGTCCCAAAGTGATTGGTCTAGTCCCATTGTGTTGGTACCTAAACCGGATGGGAGCTGGCGATTTTGTAACGATTTTCGTCAGTTGAACAAAGTTACAAAATTTGACACCTACCCCATGCCACGTATAGATGAGTTGATCGACCGGCTGGGAACAGCCCGATACATGACGACTCTTGACCTCACAAAAGGGTATTGGCAAATTCCCCTGGCCAAGTCGGCCAAAGAGAAAACCGCATTTGTAACCCCAGACGGGGCGTTCCAATATAAGAGAATGCCGTTCGGGTTACAGAATGCGCCGGCCACATTCCAGCGGAAAATGGACCAGATACTGAGGCCCCATCGGAAGTATGCTGCGGCTTACCTGGATGACGTAATTGTCCATAGCACAGATTGGGCCTCACATCTGCCAAAAGTGCAAGCAGTCCTAGACTCTATCCGGGAAGCGGGGTTTACGGCTAACCCCAAGAAGTGTACCATTGGGCAGGAGGAGGCCAAATATCTTGGGTACACCATTGGCAGGGGAGTAATAAAACCCCAACTCAACAAAGTCGAGGCCATCCAGAGTTGGCCACGTCCCAACAGCAAGAAGCAGGTACGAGCCTTTCTGGGAATCGCGGGTTATTATCGGCGCTTCATTCCCCACTTTGCTTCTAAGGCTGTGCCCCTAACCAACCTGACGAAAGGGAAAGGGTCGGTCATGATTAAATGGACCCCCGAGGCTGAGGCAGCATTCCAATTCTTGAAACAAGCCTTATGTAGCCAGCCAGTGTTGTACTCACCCGACTTCTCTAAAGACTTTGTCGTACAAAGTGATGCGTCAGATGTGGGGTTAGGAGCAGTATTGTCCCAGGTCTGGAACGGGGAAGAGCACCCAGTCATTTACCTCAGCAGGAAGTTGAAGTCCCATGAGGTAAATTACGCCACCGTTGAAAAGGAGTGTTTAGCGGTGAAGTGGGCTCTAGATTCCCTTCGGTACTATCTGCTAGGTAGGCACTTTGACATGGTTACGGATCACGCTCCGTTAAAGTGGATGGCTCAAAACAAGGAGACAAATAGAAGAGTAAATAGGTGGTTCCTGGCCCTACAGGAATTCAACTTCACAGTAAAGCATCGCCCTGGCGTTCAAATGGGGAATGTGGATGCTTTGTCTCGAGTACATGAATGCCTGATTGCTGGTGTTCCAACCCCAAGGTTAAAACAAGAGGGGGGGGGTATGTGACAGCAGGAAGGTAAAGTCACCTGGTTGCATCCAGGGGGGTAGGTATATTTCTCCCAGATTCAGGCTTTATGCCGACTTATACAACTAGGGAGAGAGTTGATGAAGCCCAGCTGAGGCTAGTGGGCTCATGGATGATTCATACCTCTAGGGAGAGTGCTGGGCGTCGTGCAGGCAGGGAGTTGATGAGACCAGCTGAAGCTTGTCAGCTCGTTTAAGGCCTCTATAAAAACTCCCAGCTTCATTAGGTGTTTGCTCATGCCTGGACCCAGACCTGTGTGGACTGTCTAGGGAGAGTGAACCCCTGTGCGGTGAGACAAAGCCTGTGTGGCTATTTGTTTGGACATTTACTAAACCAGGGACTTAGGGACTAGGACAGCACCAGGCTGATCCCAGTTGTTAGTTAGGGAAACCTGCATGTTTAGTCAGAGGTCAAGCTGACCAGGATTTATTTTGTTTATGTTTCTTTTTGCTTTGCTGTGTTTTTGTCACTGTAAATAGAGAAATAAACCGCACCTTTTGATCTTGAAAACCACAACCTCCGTCTGCTGGGCCTGTTTTTGTGTGGGGAGCCCATCCAGGGGGTCACACACACCCGCTACCGAGCTAACCCCCTCACAATATATATATATATATATATATATATATATATATATATATTATATACAGTTAGGGGGTAATTTACTATAGCGCCGCGGCCAGGGCCGCTGATAAGGCAGTACAGCCAGCCTTGTTGTACTGGGCCCGGGCCCCATCAGCAAGAAAGGGGGGCCCGGGCAACTTCATTGTTCATTCCTGCCTATAATAATAAATTGATTTTAGTAGCCCACACTTTCACTTCTACTTACAACCCAGGGCTCAAATTAAATTTCCCTGGGCCCCATCTGGTCAATAGAGGGGCCCGGGAGGCTGAAGCAGAGCATGAACTTTTTTTGCATTTTCGGGCGTAGGTACATTAAGTGCGGCCGCAATAACTGCTGCGCGCTATAGTTCCGCCCACTGCCTATGCTATGTCCTCCCTGGCGGAGTGATTTTTTGTACCTCCGCTCCCTCAGCAGGTGCCATGTAGTGAGGGTTAGGCTTGTGTGAGGTGACAGAAGGCGCAGATCGGTAATCCCAGCGGCGGGTGGCGGTGCGCAGGCAAGCAACACACAGTGACAGGCAGCATGCCTGAATGTAAGGTAAAGTGCCCAGACTCTGCATGGTGTGCTAATTGACATTATCATTATAATGAAGACAGGACAGCAGGTCCCCCCTGGCTCTGTGTCACATGGCTGTTGGGTATTGACTTTGCTATAGCTGTACAGTGTTAGTCTGAAACACTTAGGACAGCCATAACAAAGCCAGTACCCAACAGCCATGTGACACTGACACAGAGCCAGGGGGGACCTGCTGTCCTGTCTTCATTATAACAAGGATGCTTATTAGCAGGGGATGCTAGTTTACACTTGTGTTGGGGAGCAATAAAGATGTTTTTTTGGCACTCCACTCATGGAATATCCTACTGAACGGAATGGCTCAGTATGAAAGAGCCCTTATGATGCAAATGGAGTGGAGAATGCATGCCACAAACACTATGCTTTCTGTGCAGCAAAAAATGATCCCCAATGTCACCACCCACCATTTTGTCTGCTAAGCACAATCCCGTTCAACCCATTTTAGGGTTTTTAAGTGGTTATACAAGGTGGTGAGGAGGTGATGCAACACACTACCTGCCAAATGTTCTCTGCAGAGCAATCCAGGTGCAGATCACTCTTCAGAGAGCAATAGTGTGAACTAGCCCATAAAGACTGTGTGGGGGCAGCAGTAGACTAGGTGTGCCAATGTGTAGGTGTGAATTTGGGGATGGGGCCCCATCAGTAAGACTGTACAGGGCCCGTGATCTCTAACAGCAGCCCTGGCCGCGGCGCTAATCAGCACAAATTGCCGCGAATTTGCGCTAATTAGCGCAAATTGCGGCGAATTTGCGCTAATTAGCGCAAATCGCGGCAATTTGCGCTAATTAGCGCTAAAACGGTATTCACTATAGAGCTGGAGAAAAAATACTTACCAAAATCGAATTTACTATAGCTCCCAGAATCCAAATAGCGCCCAAATCCTTACTCTACTAAAAGCTGGAGTTGTGCACATGGAAATAATGTTTAGAGCATGATATAATTGCCTAAATGGTACTGAAATATGCGGTATATTATTTAAAGATAATCTGTTTTTAAACTGTGTGAAAAAGTAATTTCTACACTGAAATATCTTTAAAAGTCTGATGCCGCGTACACACGACCGCTTTTCATGTCAAGAAAAAAAAGTCGATTTTCTCGACGTTAGTTTCTTGTTTCCTCTGAAGCATGCCTTGCCTACACACGATCGTGAAAAAAACTGATCTAGCAAAGCGCGGTGACGTCCAACACGTACGACGGCACTATAAAGGGGAAGTTTCATTCTGTTCGCGCCACCCTTTTGGCTGCTTTTGCTGATTTCGTGTTTCCGCGTGTTAGTAAAAGTTTGGGAAGAGACGATTCGCGCTTTTCAATCTTCGTGCTTTAAAGATCGTTTTCGGGAGTTCAGTTTGTGCTTGTGGGTTCGTATCTGGCTTTCAGTGCGTGTAGTGAGTTCGTATCTGTTTTTGCAGTGCGTTCTTGTCCGCGCGTTACTGTTTTTCAGCTCGTTCTTCATAGGCCTTGCTGTTCTTCAGTGCGTTCTTTTAGTTCGTTCTGATTAGACGACCGTTTCTAAGCCATGTTGCGCGTACGTTCTTGTCGCCGAGATCGTGCTGTGCTTGCTGCTGGGCTTGTTGCTATGTCCCAGATCCGGTCCATGAGGAGGGTGAGGAGGAGTTCATGGACCAAGAATTGGTTGCTCCAGAGGGACCAATTATGTCATATGCCTCTGCTGCGGGAGATCCGGGAGAATAACCCTGATGATTTCAGGAATTTTCTTAGGATGTCTGACCCCGTTTTTCAGCAGCTCTTGGCTTTGGTGTCCCCCTATATCACCAGGCAGGACACCGTTATGCGGGAAGCCATCACTGCTGAGCAGAGGCTCATCGCCACGTTGCGATACCTTGCGACTGGGAGAAGCTTGCAGGACCTCAAGTTCTCGACAGGCATCTCCCCCCAGGCTCTGGGCGTCATTATCCCAGAGACCTGCTCTGCCATTATCCAGGTCCTTCAGGAGGACTATCTTAAGGTAAGTTTTCTCCTTTATAAACATCACAATCTATGTTTTTTTATGCTTGATAATGTATAGTATATTTTGAACTGTCTCTAATTACCATGATTTGAATATGCTGTGAATGTCCCCTTTGTCCCCCTGCATGTTGTAAGCTTTGAATGTTCTATGTTTTTGGGCTACATGCATATTTTTTGGTCAAGCAATCTCCAGCATTAGATCCTGGGCCCAAACACACCTAGCCTAGTCAATCCTCATTTTTGTTTTGTACGCTCCATAGTAGTGCTTAGATTGCCTGATTCCCACCCCCCCCCCCCTAATTTTTTAAGTTTGTCTAATCTACCCAAATAAATTACATCGTACTATAGATTTTAATTATGATGTCCCCAACTCATCTCAAACCCTCCACCCTCTCCGAATTTCTCAGGTCCATCAGAGTGGGTGATGTTTTTGTTGCTTATTTTTCTATCTTATTCAAGCGCACCTCCATCCTAAATTTTGTGGGTCCGCTCATTGTAACCCTCCCCCGGTGTCAAAATTGACACCTTTCAGGGGGGAGGGGGGTGAAGATACCTGTTTAAGACAGGTATATTCACCCACATCCGGGAGTCATCTCTGCGGCAAATCTGCCTGAGCCAAGTCACTTCCCGCAGAAGACCCGTAGTGTTCTTGTAAACACTTGTCTCACAGAACACAGGAGGACCAGTCAGAACTGCGCAGCGCTTCTCGTGCATGTGCGTTTGGGAACCGGGCAGTGAAGCCGCAAGGCTTCTCTTCCTGGTTCCCTCACCAAGGATGGCAGAGGGGGCAGCAGAGTGACGAGCAATTGTTCGTCCTCTGCTGCGGACGTTGCTGGACTCCAGGACAGGTAAGTGTACAATTAGCAAACCTCTGCAGCTGCTGTAGCTGGAGCTGCTGTGTTATTTTATAGTATTTTGGCTGCGTAGCTCCGCTCTAAAATCATCCTTCCAAATTAATGCTATCCTGATGTTTTGCCCAGAGTGTTTTGTGCTAACATGCTTGCAATGTATAGGTAGTAAAGTATATATTTGTTTTTTTTTCCTTTGACTCCACAGTTACCATCGACGCCACAGGAATGGCAGAATGTGGCATCTGATTTTTCTCAGCGGTGGAACTTTCCCAACTGTGGAGGAGCCATTGATGGCAAGCACGTCCGCATCGTGCCACCAGCCCATTCTGGGTCTTTTTTTTGGAATTACAAAGGCTTCCACAGTATTGTGCTCATGGCGGTGGTGTCTGCGAACTATGAATTCCTATTTGTTGATGTTGGGAAAAATGGGCGGATGTCTGATGGTGGTGTTTTCGCCCAGACCGAGTTTGCAGACCGGCTTCTTTCAGAGGACCTGGCATTGCCACCTGCTGAAGATAATGAACATGGCCTCCCTTTTGTGTTCCTGGCAGATGAGGCTTTTGCGCTTGGACCACATTTGATGAGGCCTTTTCCCCAAAGGTCCCTCACCCCTGAGAGGAGGGTGTTTAATTATCGTCTGGCCAGAGGGCGAAGGGTGGTGGAAAACGCCTTTGGCATCATGGCCAGTCGCTTCCGGCTTTTTCTGACTGCAATAAACATGGCGGAGTATAAATGGAACCATTTGGTCATGTGTTGTTGCATACTGCACAATTTTTTAATCAAACACTCCACAAATTATCTTGCTACACTTGACCTTCAGGGCACACAGGGTTTGGATGGACCATTGCCAGCCCAGTTAGCTGGCCCTACAGGCTTGGCCCCCCAAAGCGGCCGTGATGTGCGGCAACGCTATGTCGAATATTTTATGGGTAGGGGGGCCATTGCAATGCCTGATCAGTTTTAAATCAATGTTGCTCATAATAAAAAATAATATCTTGAAAACATCTTGTTTGCTTTTCTTTTGTTGTATTTGTTCTTTCTTCTAGGTCAGTGATGGTGAACCTTGCCACTCCAGATGTTTTTCAACTCCATTTTCCATGATGCTCAACTACACTGCAGAGTGCCTGAGCAACATTAGAAATGTAGTTCCAAACCATCTGGGTTGCCAAGGTTCACCATCACTGTCCTTGGTTATACTAGTGCAGTTGTAGTCCCATGTTTTTTCCTAACAAGTAAATTACAAGCATTTATAGAGTCTAAACACACACATTTTTGTTGGGGGGGGGTCAACATTGATATAAGAAGCCACACATTGTTTACTGTTTAAAAATTTTTAGGAGTATAAAATTGGTAAGGTTTGTATCAAAATATAACCCCAATTTTTGGAGGAATTTCAAAAATATTTGCTTTTTACAACTCAGTACAAAACTGTATAACACGAACAATATCCCTTTATAGAAATAAAACATTTCCCCCCCAAAATTTTTTTTTAAAAAAAAAAATATATACAAGTTTTAAACACTCCCAAGAATATGCTCAATTTTTAGTAATTTTTTCTCCATCATTTTGTTTGTTTGGTACATCTGGACCAGGTTGTGTTTGATGGTTTCAACCTCCCGAGAGCAGACCCTCACTTCTTGAAGCAACATCTGGGCAGTGGCTCTGGTGAAGGTTGCTGGTGCCGCAGGCATTAAAGTCCCTTTAAGTTGTGAAAAGAAAATGTCTTACTAAATATACAGGCCAACATCTATTACGTGAGGCTGTGGTGTATGACACTGACCTGGTGAGTTGCCATTTCCCTCTTCTGACACATCCTGCAGTTGTGGGTCTTGAGTTGGTGGTGCGGGGTTTGCAGCCTCGTGTCTCTTAGCTCTTTGAAGCCCTAGGAGATATAACCAAAAGGTCGACTTGTGTAACTAAATATATTTAGGCGTGAAAGAGGAATATTAATCATTCTTGGGAAGTGTGTTACAATTGTATTACTGATAATTTTGGAGAAGATGAACACATGATTGTATCCATTTCCCAAGATGGTAGATTAATCTCTTTAGGTCATGTTTCACACATGGAAACACACCAGGTATCCACTGGATCACCTGTGTGTGACACCATCAAAAGGTTGTTCTTGTGGCCCACACTTGTGCTAATGAGTCCAGATGTGTAAGCAGCTGCTGAGCATACTCTTGTAAACGTACACTGAATCTAGTTACATTAGCCAAATATAATTACCAACAACTACACAAACATGTTTATAATTACTTCTCACATAAACATTTCATGATGTCCTGTTTCATGTTCTTGGGCACAAGAATCCAACGTTGAAATCCTCGTTCAATAACACCCAAACGATGTTTTGGTGGAATACATTGCTAAAAACATTCGAACATGCCTATTATTTTGTGATTGATAAAATGTTGTGCGAACAATGATGAATCGTGGCAAAAGCTTGTGATTGAGTGAACGTTTGAACGACCATTTATACGATCGATTCGTGTGGCCAAAAACATGAAACATGACATTTTTCACTGTAATACATACATTATTTAAAAAGCACATGCAACACCACGTTATTAGGCAAAATCACATTTAATGTTAATCTACTTACTTTTTTTGATGACTTTTTTAATCTTTTTATATTGATCCGGCTCACGCAACTTAATGTCCGACCATCGTTTCCGGATCTGTTCCCGCGACCTGCGAACACCAAATTTCTGCCATAGCGCTTTGACCACTTTATCCATGATCTTGGACTTCACTTGATTTGGCTTTTTGTAGGGCCCATGTTTGGCGTCGTAATCATCCCGGAGCAATATGGTGACCATCTCCACCATCTCCTCAAAGCTCATGTTAGTGGCTTTATACCTTCTGTGTCGGGGCCTGCTTTCTTCCCCACTTTCCACATCATGTTGGTGATTCGCCGACATGTTTACACTCTCCGTCATTAAGGAGTAGCGAGAAGGGGCGGGGAAAGTAGTGTAACGAACGTCAGGGGCGGGAAAGCGTGCGGAGCGTCACGCATGCGCACTGTATATAACTCCAAAAAACATCGTTGAAAGTGACGTTCAGTGAGTGGAAGAAGGTCAGAGGAGACGAACGTGTAGATCGCGGGTACGTAACATTTTTCTTACTTGATATGGCTGTGTCCAGGAGCATTAAACCTATAAACATTCATTCACTGTATGTTCGGGGCCGGAGTTGGGCAATATGCATGTAACTTGGCGCTTGCTTCCCGTGCTGTTAGTACTGGCCGTGCACAAAGTGTCATTTTTGAATTGGGACTATAAACTTTGAAAAGTCAATCGCGGCTCTAAATGAATTCTTGCCTCCCGGCAAATGGCAAGACATTGAAAACTGATTTGTACCTGAAAAAAAAAAAACGTGGGGTTCCCCCAAATTCGAGTTGCAGGCCCTTCAGGTCTGTCAAGGATTTTAAGGGGAACTCCACCCCCAAATCTGGAAAAAAAAGGGCGTGGAGTCCCCCCCAAAATCCACAACAGACCCTTTATCCGAGCACGCAACCTGGCCGGCCGCAGGGGAAGAGGGGGGGACGAGAGCGGCCCCCCCTCCCTCCTGAACCGTACCAGGCCACATGCCCTCAACATGGGGAGGATGTCCCCATGTTGATGGGGACAAGGGCCTCATCCCCACAACCCTTGCCCGGTGGTTGTGGGGGTCTGCGGGCGGGGGGCTTATCGGAATCTGGAAGACCCCTTTAACAAAGGGGACCCCCAGATCCCGGCACCCCCCTATGTGAATTGGTAAGGGGTACATTGTACCCCTACCATTTCACGATGAAAGCGTACAAAATGTAAAAAATGACAAGAGTCAGTTTTTGACAATTCCTTTAATTTTTAGTTTGTCTTTCTTCCATCTTCTTCCTTCTTCTTCTTTTCTCGCTTCGTGTTTCTTCCTCCATCTTCCTCTTCCTCTTCATCTTCCTTCGGTGTTCTCGTCCGCATCTTGCTCCGGGTTCTTCTTTCTCCGGCCGCTCCGTTTGAATTGGAGGTTCCCGCTGTGGGACGCTCAGTTCATCAGTTCTCCTCTTGGTCCGGCGACCCCGCCTCCCTCTGACGCACAGAGATTTCACAGGTACTTTCCCCGTGCAGTCAGAGGGGGGCGGGTCCCCCGGCTCACAGCGGACCTAGAGGAGAACTGCCTAACTTTGCGTCACACAACGGGAAACTCAAATTCAAACGGAGCAGCGGGAGAACAAAGAAGAAGCCGAAGCAAGATGCGGACGAGAAGCCCGAAGCAAGAAGGAAGATGAAGATGAAGAGGAAGATGGAGGAAGAAACTCCAATGCAGAAACGAAGAAGGAAGAAGATGGTTGAAAAACAAAACCAATAATAAAGGAATTGTCAAAAACCGTGTAGTGTCATTTTTCAGATAATGCCATTTTTTAAGGTGAAATGGTAGGGGTACAATGTCCCCCATTACCATTTCACATAGGGGGGGGGGCGGGATCTGGGGGGCCCCTTTGTTAAAGGGGTCTTCCAGATTCCGATAAGCCCCCTGCCCGCAGACCCCCACAACCACCGGGCAAGGGTTGTGGGGATGAGGCCCTTGTCCTCATCAACATGGAGACATCCTCCCCATGTTGAGGGCATGTGGCCTGGTACGGTTCAGGAGGGAGGGGGGGCCGCTCTCTCATCCCCCCCTTTTCCCCTGCGGCCGGCCAGGTTGCGTGCTCGGATAAGGGTCTGTTATGGATTTGGGGGGGGGACTCCACGCCATTTTTTAATGGAATTTGTGGGGGAGTTCCCCTTAAAATCCTTGACAGACCTGATATGGATATTCGGGGGAACCACAATGCTTTCCCAATGTTTGTATCAATGACTTTTCTATGTATTGCAATTGACAGGAGACAACAATTAATTATACCCAGGAGTGAATTTAGGGTTAATTAAAATTTAATAAAATATGACACTTGGTGCAGGGACAGTTCGAGGTACTCCTTTATTTTTGGGGTGTCCTTTTATTCACCCTCTTTACAGGGCTTAATTTACTTAAATGTGGTTTGGGTTCGGGTAAAGTCAGGTCACGAACTCTAGCTTTTTACAAAGTTAGCTAAAAAGAGCTCAACACAAACATCCAGGTGTCCACTCAACTCTATGATGACTGATCAATTGCTACGTTAGTGGCCTATATATGGTTAGAAAGATTTGGAGTAGTCCTGACTGACATTCCTTTTTTGGTTTTTGGTTTTGAATTGCACAGATAATGAAGGCATTTAAGGACCCCGATTTTATGCTGGAATTCCTCCAAAGATGGAAAAATCTTCCAATTTTATGGGAGACTAAAAATAAAAATAATAAAAATAAAGAAGCCAGGAAGAGAGCACTGGAGACCTTGCTGGAATTTGTGAAAACTCAGATCCCCACAGCAACACTACAGGATCTGAAGAACAAAATTGGGACCATTAGGGGCACATACCGGGCTCAAAGGAATAAGGTTCAAAAATCCCTGCGGTCAGGAGCAGGTGCAGAGGACCGATACATACCAAATCTGTGGTACTATCAGCACCTGAGTTTCCTAGATGAACATCTGGAATCCAGGGAATCCCTTTCCAGCCTTCCACCCAGAACGACCTCCAGCCTTCCTTGCAGCCAACCCTCCAGCCAACCCTCCAGCCTTCCCTCCAGCATTCCATGCAGCCAAGCCTCCAGCCAAGTTGAGGTCTCTTTGGAGGAACAACCTCAAGTCCTGGAGGAGCCGGATTTAAATATTTGGAGCCAGGTATAATATTTCACAAAATATTTAGAGTAATAAAAGTTGAATGTTGTAAACGTTTCAAAAAAAGTGTGTAAAATGTTAACAGTTTAAAAAAAGTGTCTGACATATCAATAGTAGACTTGTGCACAACGGAAAAATTCGTTCCGTTTCGGTTCGTTTCTTTCCGGTCCTGTTGATTCGTAATCATTCGTAATTTTGCTAGACGGGATTTTTCGTGTTCGGACTCATTCGTATTTTTGCAAGCGACATTTTTCGTTGAATTTTTTGTTGCTTTATAATTCGTACTTTCGGTAGAGTACGTTGTTTTTCGTTGATTCTGGACACAACTCCTACTTTCGTAACTTTTTTTGGGTTCGTTGATTCGTAATTTTCCGTGTCTCTCTCACAACGACGCTGCCTATTATGCCTAATGTGCTTCGAATGGATTTGTACTTTTCTAAATACATAGCGGTTATTTGTAACGATTCGAAATCTCGTATTTTACTTTCGTTTTTTACATGCGGCTATAGGCTCCGCCCCTGTACACCATTTTGAGAGGGTTCAGCACGGTGAGGGAGAAGCAGAGAGCAGAGCAGAGTGAGTGTTATTGTGCTTCGAATGGATTTGAAATCTCGTATTTTACTTTCGTTTTTTCATGCGGCTATAGCCTCCGCCCCTGTACACCATTTTGAGAGGGAGTTCAGCATGGTGAGGGAGAAGCAGAGAGCAGAGTGAGTGTTATTGTGCTTCGAATGGATTCGTACATTCGTAACTTTTTTCATAACGAATTATGCCGAAGACCTTCGGGCATTCGCTATTTTGCGGTATAATTTATTTCGGATTCGGTTTTATTCGTAATTGCTCTGTTCGGAAATTCAAATGCTTCCGAATGTCCGAAAGTTGCTAAATTCGGACGAATTTCGATTCGTTACGAAACGAATTGCACAAGCCTAATCAATAGACAGCAGTGGCCACAAATTAAGGGCACCAAAAAGATATATACTGGTGTCAGAATGATTGACTTTAATATTTAGTAGCATTCAATTACCAAATGTCATGAGGTGACAAATGTGTGTGAAAGATGAAGGCAAAACTAACTCGATGTACCTTTTTTTTACAGGATGAGGAGGCAGGCCCCAGTGGGACCCAGGAAGAGGCAGGCCCCAGTGGGACCCAGGAAGAGGCAGGCCCCAGTGGGACCCAGGAAGAGGCAGGCCCCAGTGGGACCCAGCACAACACCAGGCCCCAGATCCCTCTGCTGCGGATTCCTGCCAAAAGATCTAGGAGGCTGGTTCAAATGGAGGAGGAGACACAGGCCCTAATTAGGGAGGCTACTGCTGCACTCCGAGAGCCCCCCACCGCTGCAGAGGGATTTGCTGCCCTTATTGGGGAGAAACTGCCACAAATGGGACTGGACCAGAGGCTGAAGTGTGAAACACTTATATTGAAGGTGGTCAATATGGGCCTGTTGAACAAACTTAAGGAGTTCACAGATGTTGTGGACCTTTCCTATTTTTTTGCCCAAGTTCCTGGCCCACTCCATGCTCCTGCCCCACTCCATGCTCCCGTCCCAGGCCCTGCTCCCGTCCCAGTCCCTGCTCCTGTTCCAGACCCTGCTCCTGCTCCAGTCCCTCCTCCACGGACACAGCCTCCAAGGAAGGCTGCAGGGAAGGTCAAACAAAAAAGAGGAAAATGAACCCAGGATATGTGCCTCACATGGGGCTAGTTTTGGTCTTCAGATGCTTTGGTGTTTGCTGTGGTGATCTGGGTGTGCACTCATTTCAGCAGGGTCTCCAGTGCTGTCTTCCTGGCTTCTTGATTTGTAGTTTACATATGGTTTTGTTTTGGCTTACCTTTTAATTTGTTATTAGGCCATAATAAATTGGATTTTTTTTTGAAGATACAAAATTAACATGTGTTTTTCTTCTAAATAGCCAGTTTGTAAGTGAGTAGGCAGGGACAGTGGATAAAAAATTGAGAAATTAACAAGGGACACTAACCTCATTGAGGCAAAATTAGAATAAAGAATAATGTTGTGGTAACTTGACACACTCCAAAATAGCAAATAATATGTAAAAACAGTCTAAAATCTAAGACCACAAATTAAAGCAAAAAAAAAAAAATTATAAAAATAAATTTTAAAAGTTTTGGGTATTTAGGGAGATCTGGCTCCCCAAAATAGATTTTAATCATGATAAAACAATAAATCATAAAGACCAAAGATTGTCCTAACTCTGGGAGAATATCAGCAGCAAGAGAATTGGAATATTGCAGCATTAGAACGAAGAAAAGAATGCACTGCATTAAACGATGTAATAATTTCATGCATGACGAATGTGCCATCTCCATTCCGAACAGTAGTTTTACCAGAACGAGCGCTCCCTTCTCCTCACTTGCTTCTGATCGTGCGCGCTTTTTTAACGTCGTTAAAGCCTACACACAATCATTTTTCATGATGAAAAAAACGACGACCTGAAAAACGGCGTGAAAATTTAGAACATGTTCTAATTTTTCTCGTCGTTTTTTCTGCCATTTTTCTCAACGAGAAAAACGACATAAAGCCCACAGACGATCGTTTTTTTCGGCGAAAAAAAAAAATGCCGTTTTTCACGTCGAGAAAAGCGGTCGTGTGTACGCGGCATGAGAAGTAAAAAAATGCCCGTTTTTGGACAACTATTTGCAAGCTAAACTGAGCATGCCCAGAGCTAATATAACTCAAATTTTAACTCAAGTGACTTTTTTCACAAGAGTTATAGTAAATACCGAAATGAGAGCTAATTAAAGAGCATGTTTTGGAAGTGAAAATCTGAGCTATTTTAGTCCAATGCAAGTTTTAGCCATTGATTCTAATGATACAATTGTAACTTTCACAAATAAATCCTTTTAATGTTGAGATGAAATGTATCTTTCTCTGAAATAAATTTTCCTTTGCAACAATGTTGCTTCTAATTAAAATATTTTGTTTTTAAAGAAAGCTAGAATGTGGAATGTTTTGATAAAATATATTTTTCTCTGTCACTTTCACTAGTTACTCTCCATATCACAGCAATCTTTACCCAGACTCACATAAATGTCTTTACAAAGCACAATCAATACTATTGTTGATGCAAATTTAAAATTAGTCAAATTTTTTTGTGCTTTTTATTATTTCTAAATAATCATAATTTGAGCCCCAAAAATTTGATATGTGTTCCAACATCAGAAATAAAAATGTAATTCCTCAAAATTTGAGGGTAATATCACTATTCTAAACTCACCCCCCAAAAAAACACCAAATATCACAGAATAAATCAAGAAGAATAACTCTTGAGTAATGTAATTCCTTCTCCTGTATGTCCAAAGAAATGCAGTATTTATGTGTATTTACGTGTAGGAGGATTCCACACGTGGCAGCTCTGTAGCTTAGAGGTTAGAACTTCTGCTTAGCATCCCTTAGTGTCTGGGTTCAAATTCCAAACATGCTGCTTCATGTAGAGAAGTTGTCTCATCTTCCAGGTCCTAAAACTATGTCTAAATGTTGTATTTATGTGTAGGAGGGTTCCACCACCATTGTAAATCTTGCCAGATACACAATTTAGCCCAAAGTATTGGGACGCCTGCCTTTACACACACATGAACTTTAATGGCAGCCCAGTCTTAGTCCGTAGGGTTAAAATTTGATTTGGCCCACCCTTTGCAGATAGAACAGCTTCTGGGAAGGCTGGGAAGGCTGTCCACAAGGTTTAGTGTATCTATGGGAATGTTTGATCATTCTTCCAGAAGTGCATTTGTGAGGCCAGGCACTGATGTTGGATGAGAAGGCCTGGCTCACAGTCTCTGCTCTAATTCAGCCAAAGGGAGTTCTATTGGGTTGAGGTCAGGACTCTGTGCAGGCCAGTCAAGTTTCTCCACCCCAAACTCACTCATCCTTGTCTTTATGGACCTTGCTTAGTGCACTGTCATGTTGAAACAGGAAGGGGCCATCCCCAAACTGTTCCCACAAAGTTGGGAGCATGAAATTGTCCAAAATGTCTCAGTATGCTGATGCCTTAAGAGTTCCCTTCACTGGAACTAAGGGGCCAAGCCCAACCCCTGAAAAACAACCCCCACACCATAATCCCCCTCCACCAAATGATTTGGACCAGTGCACAAAGCAAGGTCCATAAAGACATAGATGAGTGAGTTTGGGGTGAAGGAACTTGACTGGCCTGGACAGAGTCCTGACCTCAACACAACAGAACACCTTGGGGTTGAATTAGAGCGGAGACTGCAGGCCAGGCCTTCTCGTCCAACATCAGTGCCTGACCTCACAAATGCACTTGAAAGAATGGTCAAACATTCCCATAGACACACTCCTAAACCTTGTGGACAGTCTTCCCAGAAGAGTTGAAGCTGTTATAGCTGCAAAGGGTGGACCAACTCAATATTGAACCCTACGGACTAAGACTGGGATGCGATTACAGTTCATGTGCGTTTAAAGGCAGGCGTCCTAATACTTAGGCCAATATATTGTATATTTCTTGGAGACACGGAACTTGGCTATGGACTTAGGGCTGGTTCACACCACAGAGATGCAGAGAACATGTGTGAGGCTGCCTGGTGGCTAAGTGGGCAGCAATTCCGTCTAGCAGCACTGGGGTTGCTGGTTCAATTCCCCAACATGCTAATGCTTATGTTGAAGTTTATATGTTTTCCATGTGTGGGTTTCTCACCACAATCCAAAGACATGCTGGTATTTTATTTGTCTCCTGTCAAAATAGTCTCTAATGTAAAAAAGTTTATTTTGGACTTTAGATTGGAAGCTCATTGGAGCCAGGGCACAATGTTAATGTTTGTTAGCACTAATCATACCCAGGGACTTGGACATTTAAAATTGTAGGGTTTACACTGCACGGGTACATATGCTTAGAAAACTGTTGCTTTGTTTGTGTGCATGCAAATGGACTTGGATCTTTGGCCTGTAGTTGGAGATTTGATGCACATAGCCAAGGGCTAACACAGTTGTAAATAGTATTATGTGTTCCTGCCCATCAAGTGCAATCACTTTAGACATACATGAAGAGACAGATTGAAAGATACTGGTGGGCGTGTACTTCTATTGGGCGTGTACTTCTATTGGGCGTGTGTCAGTTTGCTAACAATACAACCTCTCTTATATAAAGGCCTGCAGTATGGGGGATCGTTTGGTCTGAGAAGGCCAGGTTTTTTGCTGTGATTTGTGGGGGAGAAGGAATGATATTGTGCAGATTGACAAACCCCCCCCCCCAAACTAGTGTTATTTGCTGAAATTCTTGTGCATTTTTTCAATCAAAAATTGTGTGTGTATTGTTCTTGTCTGACCATGCAAAATCGTTTGGAAGCATCTGCTGACCTTCTACTCTTGGATCTCATTGCTTAATCATGTACACAGATAGGGATGAGCTTCGTGTTCGAGTCGAACATACGTTCGACTCGAACATCGGCTGTTCGATCGTTCGATGAAGATCGAACGATTTGGGCCGTTCGCGCCAAATTCGAGTGACGCGAACGGCCCACAATGCACTACGCCATCGCATTGTCATCCAGGCGCTGTGATTGGCCAAGCATGCACTGTGACCCCGCATGCTTGGCCAATCACAGCGCCGGCAGCGAGGAGAGCAATGATTCGCCACAGGCAGGATGCCTGTGGCCAATTATTGCTGAGGGGGTTTAGTACACGCCCCACACTATAAAAGGCTGCCAGCGCGGCGGCCTTGTGTAGTGTGTTCCGGAGCAGGGAAAGAGAAGCATAGGCAGGGACAGTGTCATTTTTTTCCTTTACTAATCCTGGATTCCTTGTGTTTAGGGACAGAGAAGGATAGGTAGGGAGAGTGTCAGTGTGTCATTCTGTGCTAAACCTTGTTTGTAGGGACAGAGAAGGACAGTGAGGGAAAGTGTCAGTGTGCTATTCTGTGCTAAATCTTGTTTGTAGGGACAGAGAAGGACAGTGAGGGAAAGTGTCAGTGTGCTATTCTGTGCTAATCCTTGTTTGTAGGGACAGAGAAGGACAGTGAGGGAAACTGTCAGTGTGCTATTCTGTTCTAAACCAATCTTGCTGAACCATATTTGAAATCCTTGAGTTTAGGGACAGAGAAGGACACTCGTGGAAACTATCAGTGTGCTATTCTGTGCTAATCCTTGTTTGTAGGGACAGAGAAGGACAGTGAGGGAAACTGTCAGTGTGCTATTCTGTTCTAAACCAATCTTGCTGAACCATATTTGAAATCCTTGAGTTTAGGGACAGAGAAGGACACTCGTGGAAACTATCAGTGTGCTATTCTGTGCTAAATCTTGTTTGTAGGGACAGAGAAGGACAGTGAGGGAAAGTGTCAGTGTGCTATTCTGTCCTAAACCAATCTTGCTGAACCATATTTGAAATCCTTGAGTTTAGGGACAGAGAAGGACACTCGTGGAAACTATCAGTGTGCTATTCTGTGCTAAATCTTGTTTGTAGGGACAGAAAAGGACAGTGAGGGAAAGTGTCAGTGTGCTATTCTGTCCTAAACCAATCTTGCTGAACCATATTTGAAATCCTTGAGTTTAGGGACAGAGAAGGACACTCGGGGAAACTATCAGTGTGCTATTCTGTGCTAAATCTTGTTTGTAGGGACAGAGAAGGACAGTGAGGGAAAGTGTCAGTGTGCTATTCTGTCCTAAACCAATCTTGCTGAACCATATTTGAAATCCTTGAGTTTCGGGACAGAGAAGGACACTCGTGGAAACTATCAGTGTGCTATTCTGTGCTAAATCTTGTTTGTAGGGACAGAGAAGGACAGTGAGGGAAAGTGTCAGTGTGCTATTCTGTCCTAAACCATCTTGCTGAACCATATTTGAAATCCTTGAGTTTAGGGACAGAGTAGGACACTCGTGGAAACTATCAGTGTGCTATTCTGTGCTAAATCTTGTTTGTAGGGACAGAAAAGGACAGTGAGGGAAACTGTCAGTGTGCTATTCTGTTCTAAACCAATCTTGCTGAACCATATTTGAAATCCTTGAGTTTAGGGACAGAGAAGGACACTCGTGGAAACTATCAGTGTGCTATTCTGTGCTAAATCTTGTTTGTAGGGACAGAGAAGGACAGTGAGGGAAACTATCAGTGTGCTATTCTGTGCTAAACCAATCTTGCTGAATCATATTTGAAATCCTTGAGTTTAGGGACAGAGAAGGACACTCGGGGAAACTATCAGTGTGCTATTCTGTGCTAAATCTTGTTTGTAGGGACAGAGAAGGACAGTGAGGGAAACTATCAGTGTGCTATTCTGTGCTAAACCAATCTTGCTGAACCATATTGCAAATCCTTGTGTTTAGGGACAGAGAAGGATAGGCAGGGGACAGTGTCAGTGTCTTTGTTGCTAAGCCTCCTGCACAGTATACACCTGAAGGTAGCCCTTATTGCTGTTTTTCCCATCTCCCTGCAGGCCATCCATTAAAATGTCTGGAAGGCAAACAAGGAGAGGCAGACAGTCAGGAGGCAAAAAAAGAGGGCAAGCAGGCTCTGTGTCTGGGGGCAACAGTGCTGGTCGTGGACGCGGTGCATTGTCATCAGCACATGGCCATGGGACACGCTTGTCCTTCTTTTCGGCAGCTGGACAAGTTGAGCCACATCATGCCGAAGACTTGGTAGAGTGGATGACCAAGCCCACCCCATCCTCCTCATCCTCTCTCACCCAGGCTCAGGGTACTGGCAAAGCAGCTGCCAAAGCGTCCTCTTCTCTGGTATCAATGTCATCATTAGTCACTCCTTCCCTAGACCCACCATGTCCTCCTCCTGAGGAGTCCCCCGAACTGTTTGAGCACAGTGTTGGGTACATGCTCCAGGAGGATGCCCAGCGTTTCGAAGGATCTGATGATGATACCCAGCTAGAGGAAGGCAGTAGCGTGAGAGCTGAGAGAGGGGATGCTCAAGAAGGACACCAATCTGGCAGTCATGCTCCAGCAGCTGCAGCATACTGCCAGATTGGCTCCAGTGATGAGGAGGGAGGGGATGATGAGGTCACTGACTCCACGTGGGTGCCTAATAGGAGAGAGGAGGAGGAGGAGGATGAGGAGGAGGCACATCTCCAACGAGGCAGGATGCCCTTGGGTGGCCAGCGTATGGGCAGCACACCGACGGAATCACACCGCAGAGCTCCGCCTGTGCAGGGCGCTGCCTCTGCCCGTCATTCAAAAAGTTCTTTGGTGTGGGCCTTTTTTGAGACGAGTGCATCAGATCGCACAGCTGCTGTTTGCAACATATGTCTCAAGCGTATATCGCGTGGCCAAAACATCAGCCGCTTGGGCACCACATGCTTGATCAGACATATGTTGACCTGCCATGCAGCTCGTTGGCAAGCCTACCTTAAAGACCCACACCAAAGAACAAAGCGGACCTCTCCTTGCACCGCATCAGCTGGGATCTCCAACCCCAGTATACCTTCAGTCCTCTCTGAAACCTGCACTGAGAGGAATGAAGGTGTAGAATTAGGTGTGTCACAGCCAAGTACTTGCGGCCACTCTGCTAGCAGTACACCGACGTCCGATTCTAGCAGGCAAATTTCCCTGCCCCAGCTGCTGGACCGTCGAAAGAAGTTCACTCCCAGCCATCCACATGCCCAGCGGTTGAATGCTAGCTTGGCTAAATTGCTAGCGCTTCAACTGCTGCCTTTTCAGTTGGTAGACTCGGCCCCCTTCCGTGAGTTTGTGCAATGTGCGGTTCCTCAGTGGCAGGTTCCCAAACGACACTTTTTCTCACGGAAGGCGATTCCGGCTCTCTACAGGCATGTGGAAGGCAATGTCTTGGCCTCGCTGGACAGGGCGGTCAGCGGTAAGGTGCATATTACCGCTGACTCATGGTCCAGCAGGCATGGACAGGGACGTTACCTTTCTTTCACGGCCCATTGGGTCACTCTTTTGGCAGCTGGGAAGGATGCAGGACAAGGTGCAGTAGTGTTGGAGGTTGTTCCGCCGCCGCCACGCCTCCAAAATGCTACTACTGGTTGTGACACACCTCTCTCCTCCACCCCCTCCTCTTCTTCCTCCATGGCCTCTTCCTGTGGTTTGTCCTCGGAACCAGCGGTGCTCCGTAGGCGTTCAAGGGGCTACGCAAGTACGCAGGCAAAAAGATGCCATGCCGTGCTTGCGCTGGTGTGTTTGGGGGACAGGAGCCACACTGGGACAGAGGTCCTGTCTGCTCTGCAGGGGTAGGCCGAGAGGTGGTTGACGCCACGCCAGCTTAAGCCAGGAATGGTGGTTTGCGACAATGGCACCAACCTCCTCTCCGCCCTCCGACAGGGACAACTGACCCATGAGCCCTGTATTGCTCATGTCCTTAACCTGGTGGTGCAGCGGTTCTTGGGCAGGTACCCGGGCTTACAGGATGTCCTGAGGCAGGCCAGGAAAGTCTGTGTGCATTTCCGCAGATCTTATAATGCCAGTGCTCGCCTGGCTGAGCTGCAAAAGGAGTTGAACCTGCCCAAGAACCGCCTTATATGTGACATGCCCACCAGGTGGAACTCAACGTTGGCCATGCTGCAGCGGCTGCACACGCAGCAGAGGGCCATCAATGAGTACCTGTGCGACTACGGCACCAGGACAGGGTCAGGGGAGCTCGGGTTTTTTTCACCACGCCAGTGGGGCATGATCAGGGATGCATGCACTGTCCTGGCACCATTTGAGGAGGCCACGAGGATGGTGAGCAGTGACAGTGCATGCATCAGTGACACTGTACCTCTTGTCCACCTGTTGGAGCACACGCTGCGTGGAATAATGGACAGGGCACTTGAGGCAGAACAGAGGCAGGAAGAGGAGGACTTCCTTGCCTCTCAAGGCCCCCTTTACCCAGACAGTGTTCCTTCTGTCCCACCCATCGCACAGGAAGAGGAGGAGGAGGAGGAGGAGGAGGAGGAGGATTGTGTCAGCATGGAGGTGGAGGCTGGCACTCAGCATCATCAGCAGCAGTCTTTTAGGGATGATTTACAGTCCCAAGAAACCAGTGGACTTGTACGTGGCTGGGAGGAGGTAGCTGCGGATCATGTCGTCCTTAGTGACCCAGAGGACTCCGGACTGAATGCGTCAGCTAACCTACGCTGCATGATCTCCCTGATCCTGCAAAATCTGCGGAAGGATCCTCGTATTCTTCGGATCAAGGAGAGGGACCATTACTGGCTGGCCACTCTCCTTGATCCACGGTACAAGGGTAAGGTTGCGGACCTTATGTTACCGTCGCAGAGGGAGCAGAGGATGAGACAACTCCGGGAGGCATTGCAGAAAGGTCTGTGCAACGCGTTCCCAGAGACTGGGAGGTTACAAACTCCTGGTCCTGGACAACGAGTTGCTGAGGCTTCGGGCAGTCAAAGAAGGAGCGGTGGGGAAGGTGGCCGTCTGACCGATGCGTTCAGACAATTCTTTAGTCCGCAGCCCCAAAGTATGATCGGTTCCAGCAACCATCGCCAGCGTCTGATAAACATGGTGCAGGAATACCTAGGGGCAAGGTCAGACTTGGACACCTTCCCCACCGAAAATCCTCTGGCTTACTGGGTCTTGAGGATGGATCACTGGCCAGAGCTTGCACAGTATGCAATTGAGCTACTGGCCTGTCCTGCATCCAGCGTTCTTTCAGAACGCACATTCAGTGCTGCTGGAGGATTTGTCACGGATCACAGGGTGCGCCTGTCCACCGACTCGGTTGATCGACTGACTTTCATCAAGATGAACCAGTCTTGGATCACCACCAGCTACCACACACCTGATGCTGATATAACAGACTAATTGATTTTAAAATGTCACATCCCTTCAAGACTGATGCTGATGCTGAGTGCCTGTGCTGTTATGTTGACTGGCTATCCTCCTCCTCCTACTCAATGATACGATTAATGATGATAGCTTGGAAGATCATTTTGGTTTATGGGTGACGCCACCAGTGGCTAAGGCCCAATTTTTCAGCCCCTGTTTAACAGGGGCGTGTAATTACAATTTTTGATGCAATACTTTGCAACAGGCCTCATTGCTGTGCTCCAAGTAGAGTATCTGTGAGGGGTTGCAGTGTTGTGCCACCAGTGCCTAAGGCCCAATTTTTCAGCCCCTGTTCAACAGGGGCATGCAATTATAATTATTGATCTAATAATTCACAGCAGGGCCCATTGCTGCGCCCACCAAGAGTAACTGTCAGGCCTTACAGTGTTGTGGCACCAGCACCACCATCACCACTATTACCACCACCAAAGGCCCAATTTTTCAGCCCCTGTTCAACAGGGGCATGCAATTATAATTATTGATCTAATAATTCACAGCAGGGCCCATTGCTGCGCCCACCAAGAGTAACTGTCAGGCCTTACAGTGTTGTGTCAACACCACCACCACCACCACCACCACCACCAAAGGCCCAATTTTTCAGCCCCTGTTCAACAGGGGCATGCAATTATAATTATTGATCTAATAATTCACAGCAGGGCCCATTGCTGCGCCCACCAAGAGTAACTGTCAGGCCTTACAGTGTTGTGGCACCAGCACCACCATCAAAGGCCCAATTTTTACTACCACTGTTCAACAATTATATGTTATTACAATTCCTGATATAATAGTTGACAGCAGGGCGTTCCAGCACCCACCAAGAGTAACTGTGAATGCTTACAGTGTTGTGCCAACACCAACACCTAAGGAGCCAATTTGTGCAGAGTATATACGGCAGGTCCCTACTTTCAAACATCCAACTTACAAACGACTACTACTTGCAAACGGAAGAAGACAACAGGAAGTGAGAGGAAATCTACCCCTTGGAAGGAAAATTCTCTCCTGTAAGAATTAATATGGGAGAAAGGTGTCTCCTCTCTACTGATGCTTTATCACCAATCCTTGTTTCAATAAAAACACCACATTTCAAAAACAGTTGTCATTGGGACGCAAAGTGAGGTGAAATGTTCTGAACAGGGGCACAGACAGCAAAAAAAATGTTACAGGGGTGATAACCCTTCCCTATGTTTTCCAAAAAGCTTAAAAATAGGTATTTGGCCTGGAGATACACTTAAACAATGTAGCTGTTCAAAATTACAAACAGATTCTACATAAGAACAAACCTACAGTCCCTGTCTTGTATGCACCGCCTGTATACGGCTGTTCAGAGTATATAGGGCCTTTTTTATTTTGTGTGCGGGGTTCCCCTTAATATCCATACAAGACCCAAAGGGGCTGGTAATGGGCTGGGGTAGGGGGGGGGGGGTTGATGGGGTAGCTATGCCATTTTTCTTAAAGATTTTCATCCATATTACCGGGACCAGACATTACATTAAAGCCGCAAGCAGTTTTAAATCACTTTTTTTTCCTTTAAAAATGTCATTTTGTGCAGGGACAGTTCTAAACACGGGAAACACGTGGCACTTCACAGGCATACTTTAGACACCCCCCAGGTACAATATTTAAAGGAATATTTGACTTTTTTTTTTTTCACTTTATGCATCATTAAAATGACTGCTCCCGGAAAACGTCCGTTTTTAAAACTTCTTTTTGCATTGATACATGTCCCCTGGTGCAGAACCCGGGTTCCCAAACTCTGTTTAGGACAATAACATGGATAATAGTCGTTATATTTAGCACTTTAGAATCCGAACGTTCGCATCCATTGTATTTAATAGGGTTCTCATGTTCGTGCGAACTTTCGGTCCGTTCGCGGGTTCTGGTGCGAACCGAACCCGGGGGTGTTCGGTTCATCACTATACACAGAAATGCAGCTTCCAGCAGAACATGGTCACCAATGTATGTATATGTGGATTGTGGGGTGGGGGTGGGTGTTTTGAACATGTGTTTTTTTTATTATTATGTTGGAATGCTTTGGAAGAATGACTTGAGTATGTTTCTATATTCTTGCAGATAAAAATGTGATGTGTTGCCCGTTATACACTAAAAGTAAAGCTGTGTGCACAAATTTTAGATTGTACGCTCCTATGAGCAGGGCCCTTAAAATCCAATTGCTAAATTGAGTACCGTGTATCCTGTCCAAATTTTTTTGAAGCTAGTAAATGAATGTACTGAATTTTGTTTCTGCTGGCAAAATAAAAGTACGTTATTGAGCTTTGGTGTGTGCTTTTTTTTTTTTTTTGGCAAAGTGCAAAATCCTTTAATTTTTTTTTTTATTTCTATATGGATTTGTGCATCAAACGAATCTCTTCACCCTGGTTCACATTGATGCTACTTTTAAATTGCGCTACTTCACTTAAGCTAGCGCGATTTTAGTTACTACTTGATAGACATCTGTGTGGCTTCATACACAAATGTCTATTGAAGTCGCACCTGAAATCGGCAAAAGTAGTGCAGGAGCTACTTTTGCAAATCGGTGCGGCGCCAACAAATTGGGGTTGCATCGATTGGAACAATGCCATTGCCACCAATAGTCATGCGATTTGATTTCCGAAATTGCATGACAAATTGCCCCAATGTAAACCTAGGCTTCAGTAGTGATGAGCTGAACACCCCCGGGTTCGGTTCGCACCAGAACCCGCGAACGGACCGAAAGTTCGTACGAACATTAGAACCCTATTAAATACAATGGATGCGAACGTTCGAATTCTAAAGTGCTAATTATAACAACTATTATGCATGTTATTGTCCTAAAAAGGGTTTGGGAACCCGGGTTCTGCACCAGGGGACATGTATCAATGCAAAAAGAAGTTTTAAAAACGGTCGTTTTTCTGGAGCAGTCATTTTAATGATGCATAAAGTGAAAAAAAAAAGTCAAATATTCCTTTAAATATCGTACCTGGGGGGTGTCTAAAGTATGCCTGTGAAGTGCCACGTGTTTCCCGTGTTTAGAACTGTCCCTGCACAAAATGACACTTCTAAAGGAAAAAAAAGCCATTTAAAACTGCTTGCGGCTTTAATGTAATGTCTGGTCCCGGTAATATGGATGAAAATCTTTAAGAAAAATGGCATAGCTACCCCATGACCCCCCCCCCCTACCCCAGCCCATTACCAGCCCCTTTGGGTCTTGTATGGATATTAAGGGGAACCCCGCACATAAAATAAAAAAGGCCCTATATACTCTGAACAGCCGTATACAGGCGGTGCATACAAGACAGGGACTGTAGGTTTGTTCTTATGTAGAATCTGTTTGTAATTTTGAACAGCTACATTGTTTAAGTGTAGCTCCAGCCCAAAAATCAATTTTTAAACTTTTTGGAAAACATAGGTAAGGGTTATCACCCCTGTAACATTTGTTTTGCTGTCTGTGCCCCTGTTCAGAACATTTCACCTCACTTTCCGTCCCAATGACAACTGTTTTTGAAATGTGGTGTTTTTCTTGAAACAAGGATTGCTGATAAAGCATCAGTACAGAGGAGACACCTTTCTCCCTAATTAATTCTTACAGGAGAGAATTTTCCTTCCAAGGGGTAGATTTCCTCTCACTTCCTGTTGTCTTCTTGCGTTTGCAAGTAGGAGTCGTTTGTAAGTTGGATGTTTGAAAGTAGGGACCTGCCGTATATACTCTGCAGAAATAGGCCCCTTAGTTGTTGGTGTTGGCACAACACTGTAAGCACTCACAGTTACTCTTGGTTGGTGCTGGAACGCCCTGCTGTCAACTATTATATCAGGAATTTTAATTACATATAATTGTTGAACAGTGGTAGTAAAAATTGGGCCTTTGATGGTGGTGCTGGTGCCACAACACTGTAAGCCCTGACAGTTACTCTTGGTGGGTGCAGCAATGGGCCCTGCTGTGAATTATTAGATCAAGAATTGTAATTGCATGGCCCTGTTGAACAGGGGCTGAAAAATTGGGCCTTTCGTGGTGGTGGTGGTGGTGGTGGTGTTGCCACAACACTGTAAGCCCTCAGAGTTACTCTTGGTGGGTGCAGGAATGGGCCCTGCTGTGAATTATTAGATCAAGAATTGTAATTGCATGCCCCTGTTGAACAGGGGCTGAAAAATTGGGCCTTTCGTGGTGGTGGTGGTGGTGGTGGTGTTGCCACAACACTGTAAGCCCTCAGAGTTACTCTTGGTGGGTGCAGGAATGGGCCCTGCTGTGAATTATTAGATCAAGAATTGTAATTACATGCCCCTGTTGAACAGGGGCTGAAAAATTGGGCCTTAGGCACTGGTGGCACAACACTACAACCCCTCACAGATACTGTACTTGGAGCACAGCAATGAGCCCTGTTGCAAAGTATTGCTTCAAAAATTGTAATGACACGCCCCTGTTAAACAGGGGCTGAAAAATTGGGCCTTAGGCACTGGTGCCACAACACTCCAACCCCTCACAGATACTGTACTTGGAGCACAGCAATGAGCCCTATGGCAAATTATTGCTAAAAAAATTGTAATTACACGCCCCTGTAAAACAGGGGCTGAAAAATTGGGCCTTAGCCACTGGTGGCGGCACCCATAAACAAAAATGATCTTCCAAGCTATCATCATCAATCGTATCATTGAGGACTCGGAGGAGGAGGATAGCCAGTCAACATAACAGCACAGGCACTCAGCATCAGCATCAGTCTTGAAGGGATGTGACATGTTAAAATCAATTAGTCTGTTATATCAGCATCAGGTGTGTGGTAGCTGGTGGTGATCCAAGACTGGTTCATCTTGATGAAAGTCAGTCGATCAACCGAGTCGGTGGACAGGCGCACCCTGTGATCCGTGACAAATCCTCCAGCAGCACTGAATGTGCGTTCCGAAAGAACGCTGGATGCAGGACAGGCCAGTAGCTCAATTGCATACTGTGCAAGCTCTGGCCAGTGATCCATCCTCAAGACCCAGTAAGCCAGAAGATTTTCGGTGGGGAAGGTGTCCAAGTCTGACCTTGCCCCTAGATATTCCTGCACCATGTTTATCAGACGCTGGCGATGGTTGCTGGAACCGATCATACTTTGGGGCTGCGGACTAAAGAATTGTCTGAACGCATCGGTCAGACGGCCACCTTCCCCACCGCTCCTTCTTTGACTGGCCGAAGCCTCAGCAACTCGTTGTCCAGGACCAGGAGTTTGTAACCTCCCAGTCTCTGGGAACGCGTTGCACAGACCTTTCTGCAAGGCCTCCCGGAGTTGTCTCATCCTCTGCTCCCTCTGCGACGGTAACATAAGGTCTGCAACCTTACCCTTGTACCGTGGATCAAGGAGAGTGGCCAGCCAGTAATGGTCCCTCTCCTTGATCCGAAGAATACGAGGATCCTTCCGCAGACTTTGCAGGATCAGGGAGGCCATGCAGCGTAGGTTTGCTGAGGCATTCGCTCCGGAGTCCTCTGGGTCACTAAGGACGACATGATCCGCAGCCACCTCCTCCCAGTCACGTACAAGTCCACTGGTTTCTTGGGACTGTAAATCATCCCTAAAAGACTGCTGCTGATGATGCTGAGTGCCAGCCTCCACCTCCATGCTGACACAATCCTCCTCCTCCTCCTCCTCTTCCTGTGCGATGGGTGGGACAGAAGGAACACTGTCTGGGTAAAGGGGGCCTTGAGAGGCAAGGAAGTCCTCCTCTTCCTGCCTCTGTTCTGCCTCAAGTGCCCTGTCCATTATTCCACGCAGCGTGTGCTCCAACAGGTGGACAAGAGGTACAGTGTCACTGATGCATGCACTGTCACTGCTCACCATCCTCGTGGCCTCCTCAAATGGTGCCAGGACAGTGCATGCATCCCTGATCATGCCCCACTGGCGTGGAGAAAAAAAACCAAGCTCCCCTGACCCTGTCCTGGTGCCGTAGTCACACAGGTACTCATTGATGGCCCTCTCCTGCGTGTGCAGCCACTGCAGCATGGCCAACGTTGAGTTCCACCTGGTGGGCATGTCACATATAAGGCGGTTCTTGGGCAGGTTCAACTCCTTTTGCAGCTCAGCCAGGCGAGCACTGGCATTATAAGATCTGCGGAAATGCACACAGACTTTCCTGGCCTGCCTCAGGACATCCTGTAAGCCCGGGTACCTGCCCAAGAACCGCTGCACCACCAGGTTAAGGACGTGAGCCACACAGGGCACATGGGTCAGTTGTCCCTGTCGGAGGGCGGAGAGGAGGTTGGTGCCATTGTCGCAAACCACCATTCCTGGCTTAAGCTGGCGTGGCGTCAACCACCTCTCGGCCTGGCCCTGCAGAGCAGACAGGACCTCTGCCCCAGTGTGGCTTCTGTCCCCCAAACACACCAGCGCAAGCACGGCATGGCATCTTTTTGCCTGCGTACTTGCGTAGCCCCTTGAACGGCTACGGAGCACCGCTGGTTCAGAGGACAAACCACAGGAAGAGGCCATGGAGGAAGAAGAAGAGGAGGGGGTGGAGGAGAGAGGTGTGTCACAACCAGTAGAAGCATTTTGGAGGCGTGGCGGTGGAACAACCTCCAACACTACTGCACCTTGTCCTGCATCCTTCCCAGCTGCCAAAAGAGTGACCCAATGGGCCGTGAAAGAAAGGTAACGTCCCTGTCCATGCCTGCTGGACCATGAGTCAGCGGTAATATGCACCTTACCGCTGACCGCCCTGTCCAGCGAGGCCAAGACATTGCCTTCCACATGCCGGTAGAGAGCCGGAATAGCCTTCCGTGAGAAAAAGTGGCGTTTGGGAACCTGCCACTGAGGAACCGCACATTGCACAAACTCACGGAAGGGGGCCGAGTCTACCAACTGAAAAGGCAGCAGTTGAAGCGCTAGCAATTTAGCCAAGCTAGCATTCAACCGCTGGGCATGTGGATGGCTGGGAGTGAACTTCTTTCGATGGTCCAGCAGCTGGGGCAGGGAAATTTGCCTGCTAGAATCGGACGTCGGTGTACTGCTAGCAGAGTGGCCGCAACTACTTGGCTGTGACACACCTAATTCTACACCTTCATTCCTCTCAGTGCATGTTTCAGAGAGGACTGAAGTTATAGTGGGGTTGGAGATCCCAGCTGATGCGGTGCAAGGAGAGGTCCGCTTTGTTCTTTGGTGTGGGTCTTTGAGGTAGGCTTGCCAACGAGCTGCATGGCAGGTCAACATATGTCTGGTCAGGCATGTGGTACCCAAGCGGCTGATGTTTTGGCCACGCGATATACGCTTGAGACATATGTTGCAAACAGCAGCTGTGCGATCTGATGCACTAGCCTCAAAAAAGGCCCACACCAAAGAACTTTTTGAATGACGGGCAGAGGCAGCGCCCTGCACAGGCGGAGCTCTGCGGTGTGATTCCGTCGGTGTACTGCCCTTACGCTGGCCACCAAAGGGCATCCTGCCTCGTTGGAGATGTGCCTCCTCCTCATCCTCCTCCTCCTCCTCTCTCCTATTAGGCACCCACGTGGAGTCAGTGACCTCATCATCCCCTCCCTCCTCATCACTGGAGCCAATCTGGCAGTATGCTGCAGCTGCTGAAACATGACTGCCAGATTGGTGTCCTTCTTGAGCATCCCCTCTGTCTGCTCTCACGCTACTGCCTTCCTGTAGCTGGATTTCATCATCAGACCCTTCGAAACGCTGGGCATCCTCCTGGAGCATGTACCCAACACTGTGCTCAAACAGTTCGGGGGACTCCTCAGGAGGAGGACATGGTGGGTCTAGGGAAGGAGTGACTGATGATGAGTCTGACATTGATACCAGGGAAGAGGACGCTTTGGCAGCTGCTTTGCCAGTACCCTGAGCCTGGGTGAGAGAGGATGAGGAGGAGGAGGAGGGCTTGGTCATCCACTCTACCAAGTCTTCGGCATGATGTGGCTCAACATGTCCAGCTGCCGAAAAGAAGGACAAGCGTGTCCCATGGCCATGTGCTGATGACAATGCACCGCGTCCACGACCAGCACTGTTGCCCCCAGACACAGAGCCTGCTTGCCCTCTTTTATTGCCTCCTGACTGTCTGCCTCTCCTTGTTTGCCTTCCAGACATTCTAATAGATGGCCTGCAGGGAGATGGGAAAAAAGCAATAAGGGCTACCTTCAGGTGTCCTTCTCTGTCCCTTTACTTAAGGATTTCTAAATATGGTTGAGGATGATTGCTTTTGCACAGAATAGCACAACGACAATTTCCCTGACTGTCCAAAAAACAAGGATTTCAAAGATGGTTGATGAGGAATGCTTTAGCACACTATAGCACAAGTAGAATTTCCCTCACTGTCCTTCCCTGTCCCTACAAACAAGGATTATCACAGTGAAAGAAACTGACACTCTTCCTACCTATAGTTTTCTGTCCCTAGAAAAAATGTTTTTTTAAAGCTGATTGATGATCAATGCTTTAGCACACTATAGCACAAGTAGAATTTCCCTCACTGTCCTTCCCTGTCCCTAGAAACAAGGATTATCACAGTGAAAGAAACTGACACTCTTCCTACCTATAGTTTTATGTCCCTAGAAAAAATGTTTTTTTAAAGCTGATTGATGATCAATGCTTTAGCACACTATAGCACAAGTAGAATTTCCCTCACTGTCCTTCCCTGTCCCTAGAAACAAGGATTATCACAGTGAAAGAAACTGACACTCTTCCTACCTATAGTTTTCTGTCCCTAGAAAAATGTTTTTTTAAAGCTGATTGATGATCAATGCTTTAGCACACTATAGCACAAGTAGAATTTCCCTCACTGTCCTTCCCTGTCCCTACAAACAAGGATTATCACAGTGAAAGAAACTGACACTCTTCCTACCTATAGTTTTCTGTCCCTAGAAAAAATGTTTTTTTAAAGCTGATTGATGATCAATGCTTTAGCACACTATAGCACAAGTAGAATTTCCCTCACTGTCCTTCCCTGTCCCTAGAAACAAGGATTATCACAGTGAAAGAAACTGACGCTCTTCCTACCTATAGTTTTCTGTCCCTAGAAAAAATGTTTTTTTAAAGCTGATTGATGATCAATGCTTTAGCACACTATAGCACAAGTAGAATTTCCCTCACTGTCCTTCCCTGTCCCTACAAACAAGGATTATCACAGTGAAAGAAACTGACACTCTTCCTACCTATAGTTTTCTGTCCCTAGAAAAAATGTTTTTTTAAAGCTGATTGATGATCAATGCTTTAGCACACTATAGCACAAGTAGAATTTCCCTCACTGTCCTTCCCTGTCCCTAGAAACAAGGATTATCACAGTGAAAGAAACTGACACTCTTCCTACCTATAGTTTTCTGTCCCTAGAAAAAATGTTTTTTTAAAGCTGATTGATGATCAATGCTTTAGCACACTATAGCACAAGTAGAATTTCCCTCACTGTCCTTCCCTGTCCCTAGAAACAAGGATTCGCACAGTAAAACACACTGACACTCTCCCTACCTATCCTTCTCTTTCCCTAAACTAAAGGAATCCAGGTTAAGCAAGAAAAAATAAATGTCACTGTCCCTGCCTATGCTTCTCTTTCCCTGCTCCGGAACACACTACACTAGGCCGCCGTGCTGGCAGCCTTTTATAGTGTGGGGCGTGTACTAAACACCCTCAGCAATAATTGGCCACAGGCATCCTGCCTGTGGCCAATCATTGCTCTCCTCGCTGCCGGCGCTGTGATTGGCCAAGCATGCGGGTCACAGTGCATGCTTGGCCAATCACAGCGCCTGGATGACACTGCGATGGCGTAGTGCATTGTGGGCCGTTCGCGTCACTCGAATTTGGCGCGAACGGCCCAAATCGTTCGATCTTCGTCGAACGATCGAACAGCCGATGTTCGAGTCGAACGTATGTTCGACTCGAACACCGAGCTCATCCCTAGGCTTCAGCACACCTGCAAGTAAATGATAAAGGTGGAATCTTTATATATAACAGCTGTGGGGAATTGCAGGTAATGAATTCAGCTGGAGGATAGACAGTGTTGAATGTGTCAGCTCTGGTTCACATTGGTGCGATTTGACATGTCAGATCGGTGGCAATTGCGCTGTTCTAATTGGTGTGATTTGTATTGATATAAATGCAGAAACCTGCACAGATGTCTCTGATGTCCACCCCCCCCCCCCTGCAGTCGGGACTGACATGCGGGAATGAAAATCGTATGAGTTCAGCTGAATGATTTCCTCCCGCTGTCAGTGTGAAGCAGGGCTCAAACCGGGCCTTTTGCCTTTGTAATTCACCTGCTGCTATGGCAGACACCATTCCTTTTCAAACTCCCTTAAGTTTACCTTCAAATATCATTATATGTAGAAATACAGATTTGCATATTTGCGAATAATAAATTTTAAGTGTGATTGAGATCAAATATTCGCAGCTGCAATCAACAGAGCGTGGTTTCACCTCCTGACCCGGAAATGAGTCATTGTAATCACCCGGAAGTTCCTGTGCTGGTCAGGATCTCCATCTAGGTGGACATGGCGAGGTCCCTCTTTAGCAAAGAGGCGGTGCTGCTGATTTGCCGGGTAAGTGTAGGATATGTACTTGTGCTTACTCAAGGTGGGGGTGGATTTGGTGTGGGTGGGCTTCATTGATTTGTTTGGTATCACTACACATTTGCTTCTGGCCCATGTGCACACATCACTACTTCCTGCATTTGTTCTGCTGATGTAAATCAGTAAGGACTATGCAAGTATAAATGAGAGCTCCTTTCTATTAAAATATATATGACTTGATTCACAGTTGGGCGACTTTTCATGATTCTCAATGATAACCATTCATATCTGTGCTACTTTAAGTCAGACCAACTTCAAAGTAGTCGTTGTACTACTTTGGTGTGACTTTCAGGCTCGGTTTTCACTAGTGCGACTTGTCATGCAACTTGGGACTGCAAAGTCGCATGACATGTCATACGCTTTGATTTCCAATGAGTATGGTTCATATCTGTGCGACATCAAGTCGCAGTGACTTCAAAGTTGTCCCTGCACTACTTTGGTCCCACTTTGATACGACTTGAGGTCCATAGACCTCAAGAATATACAGGCATTGCTCCAAGTCGCATCAAAATCGCGGCAAAAAATTGCAGCAAAATCATGCGAATTTAGGGTTGCAATAGTGGAAACAGAGCCACATGTGACTTGAGGTACATAGGGCGCAATATTACACAGGCATTCCCAGAAGTTGGGGCCAAGTTGCAGTGACAAAGTGGCAGCAAATTAGGGTGACTTTCAGGTCGCAGCAGTGTGAAAGAGATTCAAGGATATCTTTGAATTTGGCCCTATTGTCACTTGTGCATCCTGAAAGTGGGGCAAATTCATCCCTGCACTACCTTGGTTTGACTTTGATGCGATTTGAGGTCCATACACCACAAGATTACACAGACGTTGCGTCATGGCAAAGCTGTGCAATTTTAAGGTCGCACAAGTGCAAATGGGGCTTTATTCAAAGGTGTTATCATTTAATCTCATTAGGTTACTTTCACACTTATGTGACTTTTCATGCAGCTTTGGACCTCAGAGTCGTATTAAAAGTATCCCCCCGCATGAGTTCCATTCATATCTATGCAACTTCACCCATGTTCACATAGCTCTGAATTGACATGTCAAATTGCAGGCCAAATCGGCGCCTATTGACGGCAATAGAACTGTTCAAATTGGTGTGACGCCACACAGATTCCCAAAAGTAGTTTACACTATTTTGGGCGACTTCAGGAGGCGATTTCTTACCTCCCAACTTTTTGAGATGGGTATAAGGGACAGCTATTAGCAAAAGTATGTAGGCATAGTACACACCTCCTAAAACACCTTCTTAAGCCCAGGTTCACACTGGGCTGCGGGAGTGAAGCCGTGCGAGTTCAGCTGAACTCGCACGATTTCACTCCTGCCTGTCAGTCCCGATTTCAGCTCGATTACAGAGACATCTGACACAGATGTCAATGTAAATCGCGGCTGAAATCGCAAAAAGTAGTACAGAAACTACTTTTTGAAATCGGTGCAGCGCCGCAGATGCGGCGTCGCACCGATTAGGACGGTGCCATTGCCCGCAATTTGCGGAAAATTTCGCCGGTTTGACATGCGATTTGACATGTCAAATCGCATGTCAAATCGCACCAGTGTGAACCAGGGCTAAAGGAGAATTATTAAAAAAAAAAAAAAAAACATTAGTTAAACCCCCAAGTGCTTTTTTTTTAACAATAATATCCCTTTAGATTGGCTTTGGGAATTTACAAACAAAGCCATTTAGAAATTAGATGAAAGGTTTAGCGCTGGGAAACACTTTTTGAAAGATAAAAATTGCATTTAATATCAAACTATACAGATCCGAACAAAATGAGGGACAAATGAGGAGGAAAGAGGGACAGAGGGACTATGTTCCAAATCAGGGACAGTTGAGACCTATGTGATTTGACTAAACATCTGTGCAGGAAAGTGCACTGATGTCTCTGAAATCGCTCACAAAGTCGGGCTGAGGCCCCTTTCACACTTGAGTGACTTTTCCTGCGACTTTGGTCATCAGAGTTGCATGACAAGTCATACCCCATGATTTTCAATGTGTACCATTTATATCTGTGAAACTTCAAGTCACACCGACTTCAAAGTAGTCCCTGTACTACTTTGGTCCGACTTTGATACGAGTTGAGGTTCATAGACCTTAAGGTTACACAGGCATTCCCTGGGATCGCAGAAAAAATGCAGACAGAAGTTTGCGCGCCTTTCCCTGCAATTCCTGCAATCATAGACCTCAAGATTACACAGGCATTGCTTAGTCGCATCAAAATCACACAACTTTCAGGTCGCACAATTGTGAAAGGGGCATAAGTCACTGTGCTGAGTACTATTATACCTAGAATATAAAGTAGTCCCACCATCAAACACTCAGCAGCATATGCTGAAAAGAGGAGAATGCCTATTAGCCAATGCCACATCAGCATGAGCATGGTTGTTACAATAATATTAAAGTGGTTGTAAACCCACTTAGACAACTTGCATCTACAGGTAAGCCTAGATTAAGGCTTACCTGTAGGTGCAAGAAATATCTCCTTAACCTACACACACTAGTAGATGTTTGTGCTACGCTCAATAGGCTAGTGGTCAGCACTTCTACCTTGAAAAACTCAGGCTTCGAAGCACTCATGGGTTCAAATCCCACAGAGAGATACTAAAAGATTGTATTGGTGAAAAAAGGCAAAAGCCAATTAGCCAAAGCAGCATATGCTGAAAATAGGTGAATGCCAATTAGCCAATGCACTTTTATTCAATAATATTTTGGTGTGGACTTCCAAACATCAGACACTTGCTAACGGGCAGTTTACATTTCTTTGTTTGTTTATTTTAATTTGCTTGTGCAAATAATAAACATAGCTGTTGGATGGTAGGTTGGCTGGTATTTGAACTTGTAACATGAGAGCTATATAGACATGGGAGCAGACCACTAAGCCATTGTGCTAAGTACAAGACCTGGGGGCTGATTTACCAAACGTTTGCGCCATGAGTATTGGCGCATCTGCGTGCGCAATGGCTGTTCTGGTATTTACAAAACATTAGCGCCTGTAGCGCAGCCCTATTTCCCATTTACTATAGTGTTCTCTGCGCCCGGGAGGAGGCGCTCAGTGCGCTACTATGGACCTGGCGCAGGGCATGTTAAAATCTAAATATAAAGAAGTTGGAAGTGAGAATATAATGGGGGTGACATGGGGTGATGTGAGGAAGTGTAGTGACAACTGCCCAAATAACTAATATGCCCAAAATAGAGTGGGAAAGTAACTTTTTCAAAACCAGCCCGCTGCGCCGGCAATTCCGATTCGAGCTGCGGGAGGTTTTTTTGAGCTCAGCGCGGGAATTTCAATGGTTTAAATGCGCCGGTTCACTGCGCCGGCAAAATCTTAGTAAATGTCAAGTCACGTAAACTAATTTGCATAAGTTGAACCGGCGCAGCTCTGAAATTGCCAGTGTGCCTGCAAAATGTAATTTCTAAAGGGAAAAAAAAAGGCATTTAAAAGCAGCCGCGGCTGTAATGAATTGTCGGCTCCCGGCAATATAGAGAAAAGTCATTGAAAGTCTTTGCTAACCACAAAAAAAAAGCGTGGGGGTTCCCCCAAATTCCATAACCAGGCCCTTCAGGTCTGGAATGGATATTAAGGGGAACCCCGCTGCAAATTTAAAAAAAAAATGACGTGCGGGTTCCCCCCAAATATCCAAACCAGGCCCTTCAGATCTGGCATGGATTTTAAGGGGAAATCCACCCCAAATTTTATAAAAAAATGGCATGGAGTCCCCCCAAAAATCCACACCAGACCCTTATCCGAGCAACCTGGCCGGCCGCAGGGGAAGAGGGGGGGACGAGAGCGGCCCCCCCTCCCTCCTGAACCGTACCAGGCCACATGCCCTCAACATGGGGAGGATGTCCCCATGTTGATGGGGACAAGGGCCTCATCCTCACAACCCTTGCCCGGTGGTTGTGGGGGTCTGCGGGCGGGGGGCTTATCAAAATCTGGAAGACCCCTTTAACAAAGGGGACCCCCAGATCCCGGCACCCCCCCGTGTGAAATGGTAATGGGGTACAATTGTACCCCTACCATTTCACAAGGAAAGTGTAAAAAATGACAAGAGTCGGTTTTAGACAATTCCTTTATTAATGTCTTTTCTTTTCTTCCATATTCTTCTTCCTTCTTCTTCTTCCATCTTCTTCTTCCATCTTCTTCTTTTCTCCATTCGGGTTTCTTCCTCCATCTTCATCTTCCTCTTTATCTTCATCTTCATCTTCCTTCATTCCTTCGGTGTTCTCGTCCAGCATCTTGCCCCGGCGTCTTCCCTTCTTCTTTCTTCTCCGGCCGCTCCGTTGGAATTGGAGGTTCCCGAGGTGCGACGCTTCTGTTCTCCACTTGGTCCGCTTACACCTGGTGGCTCCGCCCCCCTCTGTCACCACGGGGAAAGTCCCCGTGAAATCCATGTGCGTCAGAGGGGGGCGGGGTCACCGGGTGTAAGCGGACCCAGAGGCGAACTGAAGCGTCGCACAGCGGGAACCTCCAATTCAAACGGAGCGGCCAGAGAAGAAAGAAGAAGGGAAGACGCCGGAGCAAGATGCTGGACGAGAACACCGAAGGAAGAAGGAAGATGAAGATGAAGAGGAAGATGAAGATGGAGGAAGAAACCCGAATGGAGAAAAGAAGAAGATGGAAGAAGAAGATGGAATAAGATGGAAGAAGATGGAAGAAAGGAGAAGACATTAATAAAGGAATTGTCAAAAACCGGCTCTTGTCATTTTTTACACTTTCCTTGTGAAATGGTAGGGGTACATTTGTACCCCATTACCATTTCACACAGGGGGGCCGGGATCTGGGGGTCCCCTTTGTTAAAGGGGTCTTCCAGATTCCGATAAGCCCCCCGCCCGCAGACCCCCACAACCACCGGGCAAGGGTTGTGGGGATGAGGTCCTTGTCCCCATCAACATGGGGACATCCTCCCCATGTTGAGGGCATGTGGCCTGGTACGGTTCAAGAGGGAGGGGGGGCCGCTCTCTCGTCCCCCCCTCTTCCCCTGCGGCCGGCCAGGTTATGTGCTCGGATAAAGGGTCTGGTGTGGATTTTTAGGGGGACTCCACGTCATTTTTTTTTTAAATTTGGGGTGGAGTTCCCCTTAAAATCCATGCCAGATCTGAAGGGCCTGGTTTGGATATTTGGGGGGAACCCCACGTAATTTTTTTTTGGTTAGCAAAGACTTTCAATGACTTTTATCTGTATTGATGGGAACCAGCAATTCATTACAGCCGCAAGGACTTTTAAATGACTATTATTTTACTTTAGAAATGTCATTTTGCTCTCCAACTGTTATAAACATGGAAAACATGTGCTACTTTACAGGCATACTATAGACACCCCTGGGGATGATATTTAGGGCCAGTTCACACCGGATGCAGTGCAGTGCGTTTTTTTGACGCCTGAAAAACACAAAGAAAGTTGATCACATTAATGCCAATGGCATAGTTCACACCACTGCAGTCCGTTCCAGTGCATTTCAGAAAGCCAAAAAATAATTGGTCATGCTGCATTTTTTAGGTACAAAACTGTACTGGACCCCAGTAAAACACATCAAAAACGCAACGGAACATACCAAAAATGCACTGGAATGCACCGCAACGCACCTAAATGCACCAAAGACGCACTGCAACACACTTGTCCTAAGTGAAAAGAGGGGGAAAAAAACACTGGACTGCATTAAAAACGCCTCAAAAATGCACTGGAATGTGTCAAAAACGCGCATGCAGAAAAGCACCTGGAACGCACCCAGACTGTGTTTCTATAGTGTGAACTAGGGCCAGTTCACACCATAGAAACACAATCCGGATGTGTTCCAGGTGCTTTTCTGCATGCACGTTTTTCATGCGTTACAGTGCATTTTTGGTAAGTTTTTGATGCAGTCCAGTGCTTTTTTTTCACCCCTCTTTTTTATTAACCATAGATAAGGACAAATGTGTTCCAGTGCGTTTTTGGTGCATTTAGGTGTGTTCCTGTTGGTTCCAGTGCGTTTATGGTGCGTTTTGATGCGTTCCAGTACAGTCCAGTGCAGGTAAAATGCAGCATGTTCTACTTTTTTGGGGGAACTGGAACGCACTAGAACAAACACTGCCATTTAGAACCATATAACCAACTTTCCATGCATTTTGGATGCATAAAAAACGCAATGCACTGCATGTGGTGTGAAATGGCCCTTTGGCATATTTAAAGGCACTTCTCCTTGTTTTGTTTTTGGTGTTTTCCAAATTGGTGACATTGATATATGTCCCTTAGGGTGGGACCTGGGCCCCCATTTTAAGGCCAATAACTACTAGAAGATAAGCCAGCCAAGTGGGGACTAGCAAAATTAACAAGTCAGTTCCCATAGACTGCAATAGTACTTGTTGGTGGGGGGGGGGGGGGGCGGGGTGATTTTCCCATCTCTAATTTTGTAGCATGCTGGATGATGTGCTTAATTTTGGACGGGGGGAGGGGGGGTTATTTTTTGCTAGCTGCATTGGTGGTGTTCTGCACATGCCCAGCCAGTTATTTTTTTTTGGCATGCTTTTTGTGTGTGAACAGCGCCTGGATATTTCTGGGCATGCTCACTCAAAGAGTGTTTTTATGGGTTAGAAATTAAAGGACATCTTAACAGGTGTGCCCACTTTGAATTTCAGTCTCTACATTGGGAGAACTTGCATTCTGGGTGTTTCATGGACTGTGCATGTGTTTTCAATTGCCTCATTAGCACACAAACATATGTTATATAAAGCTCACAGAGCATTCGGTCGCTTGCCCTGAGAAGAGGCAAGTGTGTGTGTGGGCAAAATGTACATGTTGGTGTCCTTATCGAGTTTGTAACACATGTATTTTATTTGTTATGTCTTTGCAAAACAAGTGATTGGTTAACTTATGTGGATTGTATATTTTTGGTGTGGGGGAGATATGTTCCCCTGAAATAATTCTGATGTTGTTAATGTGTGTTGTTTGTTCACTTTGATTTAATTGTCTGCTGCATTTTTTTGGCCAAAAATTTCTCAAGATGTTGAGTCTGTAACTGTTTCAAATTGACCATGTTTTTTATTTTGCCTTCCCTTTTGATTTGTTGAACAATAAAATTAGATGCAAAGCTTTGATGTTTGTTTTGTGTTTTCTTTGCAACAAATGATACAGCTGATTGGCATGTCAAAACAAAACAGGTGTGATTTGTCTACCCTGGTGCCTTCATGGTAGTATATGCATGGATTGTATTGTGTGCTGCCATGGAGCGTCACCAGGAAATGAAATACAGAGCGGTAAGTATTCAATTTTCCTTTTTTACTGCAGTGGTTCTCAGCCTCAGTCCTAAAGTACCCCCCAACAGGACATGTTTTGTGAATTTATCTTATCGAGAATTGCTGTCCCAAAAATCAAAACCATTGACTGTGATTTAAAGCACATGTGCAAGATGAAGGAAAACCTGCAAACATGGCCTGTTGGGGGTTCTTGAGAAGCACTGATTTAGAGCACTGCACTTAAAAATAGCTCAAGGCCATACAATTCTAATTGTGGCCATTTTGAGGGAAACAAAGTGTTAGAACCCCTGTGTGTGTGTGTGTGTGTGTGTGTGTGTGTGTTTTTTTTTGTTTTTTTTTGTAGTTTTGCCTTTGTCTCCTTTTCTTAACATTGGCTTCACTTCCTGTCACACAGCTAAACAGGAAGTGAAGGTAAAACCCTACCAATGGCTTTTCTTGGGGACACACAGATCAATCTAACTAGTGTCCTCATTAAGCAAATTGCACTCTAGCACTTTGTTGTGTACACCCCAAATCATTGGGTAGTTTGGGGTTTAGTAAAGACAAATCCAATCTGCAGTAAAAGTGTAGCTGCTGAAAATCTAAGGGAAAGTACTGGTGATTGGATGTTACAATAATGTAAAAGCAAAGATGTTTTTTTTTTTGGCTTGCATGTCCCCCTCAGATAATACAGCAAGTGCACTTGTAGTGCAAAGTAGATTTGCCTTTAGTAAATATTAAACCCCACAGTCCAAACTACCTAATAAATTGTGGTGTACCCCGCAATATGCTGGAGTGCAATGTGCATAATGGGGAAAGTATTAAGACTGACCTGTGTCCCCAAGGAAATACATTGTTAGGGATTTTCCCTCACTTCCTGTGTGGCTATGTGACAGGAAGTGAATTATTTGGAAGGATAAAGTGGCCAAATTATTTAGTTTAACTTTTCAATAGGGATGAGCTTCGAGTTCGAGTCGAACTCATGTTCGACTCGAACATTGCCTGTTCGCCCGTTCGCCGAACAGCGAACAAATTGGGGTGTTCGCGGCATATTTGAAAAATCTATGGGAGAAATCTAAAGTGCTAATTATAAAGGCTTATATGCAAGTTATTGTCCTAAAAAGTGTTTGGGGACAAGGGTCCTGCCTCAGGGGACATGTATCAATGCAAAAAGAAGTTTTAAAAACGGCTGTTTTTTCGGGAGCAGTGATTTTAATAATGCTTAAAATGAAAAAATAAAAGTGAAATATTCCTTTAAATTTCGTACCTGGGGGGTGTGTATGATATGCATGTAAAGTGGCGCATGTTTCCCGTGCTTAGAACTGTCCCTGCAAAAAATGTCATTTTTGAAAGAAAAAAAGTCATTTAAAACTGACTCGCGGCTATTAATGAATTGTCGGCTACCGGCAATACATACAAAAGTCATTGATAAAAAAAAAAAAAAAGCGTGGGGGTTCCCCAGAATTCAATTACCGGGCCCTTCAGGTCTGGAATGGATATTAAGGGGAACCCCGCCGCAAATTTAAAAAAAAATTGACGTGGGGTTCCCCCAAATATCCATTCCAGGCCCTTCAGATCTGGCATGGATTTTAAGGGGAACTCCACCCCAAATAAAAAAAAAATGGCGTGGAGTCCCCCTAAAAATCCATACCAGACCCCTTATCCGAGCACGCAACCTGGCCGGCCGCAGGGGAAGGGGGGGGGACGAGAGAGCGCCCCCCCCTCCCTCCTGAACCGTACCAGGCCACATGCCCTCAACATGGGGAGGATGTCCCCATGTTGATGGGGACAAGGGCCTCATCCCCACAACCCTTGCCCGGTGGTTGTGGGGGTCTGCGGGCGGGGGGCTTATCGGAATCTGGAAGACCCCTTTAACAAAGGGGACCCCCAGATCCCGGCCCCCCCCTATGTGAATTGGTAAGGGGTACATTGTACCCCTACCATTTCACGAAGAAAGCATAAAAAAATGTTTAAAAAAACACACAAACACCTTGAAAAAGTCCTTTATTTAAAAACAAAACAAAAACATTCCAGCGGTGAAATCCAGTGTCCCGCGGCGATCCCGATGTCCAGCGCTGTCCTTCATTGGTTGTGCCTGAGCGGACCTGATGGGGAACTCCCTCTCAGTATTTTAAATGTATAGACCCGCCCCATCTAAAGTTCCCCATCAGGTCCGCTCAGCGGACCAGATGCGGAACATGAGAAGGGGCGGGTCTATACATGTATTACCAAAGTGAGAGCAGTTCCCCATCAGGTCCGCCCCCTCGGTATGTCAGACCCGCCTACGTCATTGGCCTGAGCGGGGAACTTCCTTCACTGTGTAATTTAAATTTACATAGTGAAGGAAGTTCCCCGCTCAAGCCAATGACGTAGGCGGGTCTGACATACCGAGGGGGCGGACCTGATGGGGAACTGCTCTCACTTTGGTAATACATGTATAGACCCGCCCCTTCTCATGTTCCGCATCTGGTCCGCTGAGCGGACCTGATGGGGAACTTTAGAAGGGGCGGGTCTATACATTTAAAACACTGAGAGGGAGTTCCCCATCAGGTCCGCTCAGGCACAACCAATGAAGGACAGCGCTGGACATCGGGATCGCCGCGGGACACTGGATTTCACCGCTGGAATGTTTTTTTTTTTTTTTTAAATAAAGGACTTTTTCAAGGTGTTTGTGTGTTTTTTTTTTTAAACATTTTTTTACGCTTTCTTCGTGAAATGGTAGGGGTACAATGTACCCCTTACCAATTCACATAGGGGGGACGGGATCTGGCGGCCCCCTTTGTTAAAGGGGTCTTCCATATTCCGATAAGCCCCCCGCCCGCAGACCCCCACAACCACCGGGCAAGGGTTGTGGGGATGAGGCATCCTCCCCATGTTGAGGGCATGTGGCCTGGTAGGGTTCAGGAGGGAGGGGGGGCCGCTCTCTCGTCCCCCCTTTTCCCCTGCGGCCGGCCAGGTTGCGTGCTCGGATAAGGGGTCTGGTATGGATTTTTAGGGGGACTCCACGCCATTTTTTTTTAAATTTGGGGTGGAGTTCCCCTTAAAATCCATGCCAGATCTGAAGGGCCTGGAATGGATATTTGGGGGAACCCCACGTCAATTTTTTTTTAAATTTGCGGCGGGGTTCCTCTTAATATCCATTCCAGACCTGAAGGGCCTGGTAATTGAATTCTGGGGAACCCCCACGCTTTTTTTTTTTTTTATCAATGACTTTTGTATGTATTGCCGGGAGCCGACAATTCATTAATAGCCGCGAGTCAGTTTTAAATGACTTTTTTTCTTTCAAAAATGAAATTTTTTGCAGGGACAGTTCTAAGCATGGGAAACATGCGCCACTTCACATGCATATCATACACACACCCCAGGTACGAAATTTAAAGGAATATTTCACTTTTATTTTTTCATTTTAAGCATTATTAAAATCACTGCTCCCGAAAAAACGGCCGTTTTTAAAACTTTTTTTTGCATTGATACATGTCCCCTGGGGCAGGACCCAGGTCCCCAAACACTTTTTAGGACAATAACTTGCATATTAGCCTTTATAATTAACACTTTAGATTTCGAACGTTCGAGTCCATTGTATTTAATAGGGTTCTAAAGTTCACACGAACATTTTGTCTGTTCGCAGGTTCTGGTGCGAACCGAACAGGGAGGTGTTCGGCTCATCCCTGCTTTTCAAAGACTCATTCCTAAGTAGAATTGTGATGCATGTCAATGGCCCATTTTGACCCTCTTTAATCTCTTGAGATCAGCGCTATAACTGATCGACGGCCACAGCATGGTCCTCAATTGCCGGGAGTCCGTCAATAAACGTCCTCCCTTTTGCGCGCGCTGTGGTCACAGAGTCACTGTGACTCGGGTGATGACAGATCCGAGTAAGGGGCCGATCCCTGCCCTTTACCATGTGATCAGCTGTCAGCAAATGACAGCTGATCACGTGATGTAAACAAAAGCTGGGTAATGGTTTTTGTTTTCTCCTTGTGCTGACAGCGTGAGCATAAAAAAAGGCAATCACCGGCTTATGTGCAAGGGACATGGGGCCCAAAGAGGAAGAGGCAATTCTGCATCATCTGTGACAATTAGCAGCCCCTGCCAGTGCCACCTATCAATGCCCACCACTGGTGCCAATCAGTGGCACCTAGCAGTGCTGCCAGTGCCTATCAGTGCCCATCACTGCCAACTATCATTGCCACCTAGCAGTGCCATTTCTCACTGCCCACCAGTGCTAAATAGCAATGCCACCTCTCAGTGCCCACCCTTGCCACCTTATCAGTGCCCATCAGTGCAGTCTCATCAGTGTACATCAATGAAGAAGAAAAATTACCTTTTTTTAAAATATTAACCAGTTTCCTACCGCCCACCGTCAAATGACATCCTTGGCTTTGGGCGGTGACATCTGAATGATGCCTGCAGTTGCAGGCATCATTCAGATATCATTCTTTTCAGCCGGCGATTCTGTGCACAATAAAAAATGATCATAGTGGCAGTTCCGCCGCTTGATCGTTCTTATAGGCGGGGGGAGGGGATGTCCCCCCCCCCTCTCTTGCCGCCATCCGGTGCTTCTCCAGGCTCTCCCGTGCCATCTGGGGCTCGGAGAACGATTTGGAGATGACTGGTGACCAGATGGTCATCAGTCATCTCTATGACCATCGGAGGCGCGGGCACGACGTTATGACATCATGCTGTGTTCCCGTATGTTAACCAAGCCGTGATCTTGGCTGTCAGCATGAGATTGGTGATTTTTTTGGAACAATATCATGCTTTTCAGCCTGGAGGAGAGATGCGGGGTCTTATTGACCCTGCATCTCTCCATAAAGAGGACCTGTCACACACATTCCTATTACAAGGGATGTTTACATTCCTTGTAATAGGAATAAAAGAGATCCCAAAATATAAAAAAAATTTAAAAAGAGTAATAAATACAAAAAAGTAAAAAAACAAAAACAAAAAAATAATAATAAAAAACGCCCATGTCCCCGGTAGCTCGCGCTCAGAAGCGAACACACATGTAAGTCCCGCCCACATATGTAAACGCCGTTCAAACCACACATGTGAGTTATTGCTGCGTGCGTTAGAACGAGTGCAACAATTCTAGCACTAGACCTCCTCTGTAATGCCAAAATGGTAACGTGTAAAAAAAATTTAAGCATCGCCTAGGGAGATTTTTAATTACTGAAGTTTGGTGTCATGCCATGTGTGTGTGCAATTTTAAAGCGTGACGTGTTAGGTATCTATTTACTCAGCATAACAACATCTTTCACAATATACCAAAAAATTGGCCGTAACTTTACTGTTTTGTAATATTTTTAGCAAACAAAAGGTGTTTAAAAATTTATTGCGCAAATACCGAGCGAGATAAAAATTTGCAATGACCGCCATCTTATTCCCTAGGGTGTCTGCTCCAAAAAAATATATAATGTTTGGTGTTTTGAAGTAATTTTATAGCCATAAATTTATGATTCTTACATGAAGGAGAGAAGTGCCAGAATAGGCCCAGTGCTGAAGTGGGTAAAATATCCATACATTTTTTATTTAAACTCGGTCTTTTGTATTTATCGAAAAAAAAACAAAAAAAAAAAAAACACAAAGGTGATCAAATAGCACCAAAAGCAAGCTCTATTTGTGTGCCAACAAATAAAACATTTTCATTGGGTTACAGTGTTGTATAAGCGCGCAATTGTCATTAAAAGTGCATCAGCGCTGAAATGTGAAACTTGGTCTGGGCAGTGCGCAAGTGGTTAATATAAGGCTACATGCACACGGACGTTTTACCAACCGCTTGTTTGAGCGTTTTTTGCAGCTTAAAAACATCTCTCCATGTTAGCCTATGGCCTCATGGCCACCATGGCGTTTTGGAACTGTAAATGGCATAGGCGTTTTTAGGCCCCATGTAGACGGGACGCTGGTGCAAAGTGTTCTGAACTAAGGTTGAAAGTGGCGTTTAGAAAGGCGCGCTCTGTGGTGTTTGCATGCCGTGTTTTACCAGATTTGCATGTATATGATAAGGAGCCGCCCTAAGCTCCAAAAACAGTATTATTTACGATTTTAGCTATTTAGTGAGACCAGAGTGATATGAGCAGCTGAGAGCAGCAGTGTAGTTGTATTTAGGCTGGGTTCACACTAGTGCGACATGACATCTGTCCTACTTTGGCTCCGACTTTGCCCTGCGACATGAAGCCGACATATGTCCGACTTTCAATGAAGGGGGATCCGACTTGGATCCCCGCCAATAGCAGGCACTGTGTTTGGTATGAATCTTGAGGGGGAACTCCAGGCCAAATTTTAAATAAAAAACCGGCATGGGTTCCCCCTCCAGGAGCATACCAGGCCCTTGGGTCTGGTCTGGATTTGAAGAGGAACCCCTACGCCGAAAAAACGGCAGGTGGGTCCCCCCAAAATCCAAACCAGACCCTTAGGTCTGGTCTGGATTTTAAGGTGAACCCCTCAAGCCGAAAAACGGCGTGGGGGTCCCCTCAAAATCCAAACCAGACCCTTATCCGAGCACGCAACCTGGCAGGCCGCAGGGGAAAAGGGGGGGACGAGAGCCGCCCCCCTCCCTCCTGAACCGTACCAGGCCGCATGCCCTCAACATGGGGGGTTTGGTGCTCTGGGACAGGGGGTGACCTGCGGCCCCCCACCCCAGAGCACCCTGCCCCCATGTTGATGAGGACAAGGGCCTCTTCCCAACAACCCTGGCCGTTGGTTGTCGGGGTCTGTGGTCGGGGGGCTTATCGGAATCCGGGAGCCCCCTTTAATAAAGGGGCCCCCGGATCCCGGCCCCCCACCCTATGTGAATGAGTATGGGGTACATCGTACCCCTACCCATTCTCCTGGTGGAAAAAAATTGCAATAAAAAAACCACACAGCTTTTTAAAGTATTTTATTGCACAGCTCGGGGGTCTTCTTCCGACTTCGGGGGTCTCCGGTGTCGTCGCCGCGCTCTCCGGTTTTCTTCTGCCGGGCCACCGCTAACTTCTTTAGCTCTTTTGCTAGCGGTGGCCTGGTCTTCTCTGTCGTCTTCTCCCCTCTTCTTCTCTCCGGTTCTTCCTTTCTTCTGCCGGGCCTCCGCTAACTTCTTTTAGCTCTTTTGCTAGCGGAGGCCCAGTCTTCTCCGTCACCTTCTTCTTCTCCCGCTATCCGGTTCTTCTCCCGCTTCTTTTTTCTGCTGGCCCCTCCACTAACTTCTTTAGCTCTTTTGCTAGTGGAGGGGCCGGTCTTCTCCGTCACCTTCTTCTTCTCCCGCTCTCCGGTTCTTCTCCCGGTTCTTCTCCTGCTTCTTTCTTCTGCCGGCCCCTCCACTAACTTCTTTAGCTCTTTTGCTAGTGGAGGGGCCGGTCTTCTCCGTCGTCGCTGTCGGCGTCTTCTGCTCTCTTCTCCTCCTCGATGTTGACTCGTCGCTTCCTCTCGCAGTAATGTTAAATTTTCGGTCCGCAGAGATTAATATAGGCTTCTCATGACGTCACAGTCACATGTGCCCGGGCACATGGCTCCGGAGCATGTGAGTGTGACGTCATGGGAACATGTGACTGTGACGTCATGAGAAGCCTATATTAATCTCTGCGGACCGAAAATTTAACATTACTGCGAGAGGAAGCGACGAGTCAACATCGAGGAGGAGAAGAGAGAAGAAGACGGCGACGACGGAGAAGACCGGCCCCTCCACTAGCAAAAGAGCTAAAGAAGTTAGTGGAGGGGCCGGCAGAAGAAAGAAGCAGGAGAAGAACCGGGAGAAGAACCGGAGAGCGGGAGAAGAAGAAGGCGACGGAGAAGACCGGCCCCTCCACTAGCAAAAGAGCTAAAGAAGTTAGTGGAGGGGCCGGCAGAAGAAAGAAGAGGAAGAAGAACCGGATAGCGGGAGAAGAAGAGGGCGACGGAGAAGACCGGCCCCTCCACTAGCAAAAGAGCTAAAGAAGTTAGTGGAGGGGCCGGCAGAAGAAAGGAAGAACCAGAGAGAAGAAGAGGGGAGAAGACGACGGAGAAGACCGGGCCTCCGCTAGCAAAAGAGCTAAAGAAGTTAGCGGTGGCCCGGCAGAAGAAAACCAGAGAGCGGCGGCGACGACACCGGAGACCCCCGAAGTCGGAAGAAGACCCCCGGAGCTGTGCAATAAAATACTTTAAAAAGCTGTGTGGTTTTTTTATTGCAATTTTTTTCCACCAGGTGAATGGGTAGGGGTACGATGTACCCCATACTCATTCACATAGGGTGGGGGGCCGGGGGCCCCTTTATTAAAGGGGGCTCCCAGATTCCGATAAGCCCCACGCCCGCAGACCCCGACAACCAATGGCCAGGGTTGTCGGGAAGAGGCCCTTGTCCCTATCAACACGGGGGCAGGGTGCTTTGGGGTGGGGGGGCCGCAGGTCGCCCCCCTGCCCCGAAGCACCAAACCCCCCATGTTGAGGGCATGCGGCCTGGTATGGTTCAGGAGGGAGGGGGGGCGCTCTCGTCCCCCCCTTTTCCCCTGCGGCCTGCCAGGTTGCGTGCTCGGATAAGGGTCTGGTTTGGATCTTGGGGGGGCCCCCACACCGTTTTTCGGCTTAGGGGGGTTCAACTTAGAATCCAGACCAGACCTAAGGGCCTGGTATGCTCCTGAAGGGGAACCCATGCCGTTTTTTTCATTAAAATTTGGCCTGGAGTTCCCCTTCATGATTCATACCAAACATGGGACAGCGAGGCTGCCGAGGACCAGCGCGATCATATCGCGCTGGACACATTCTCGGCCGGCTAGTCGCCTCTAGGACACGACGTGAGCGGCTGCTGCACACTCAGGTCGTGTCCAGATCGCCTCGCAAAGTCGCGCTGTCCCTGTGTCAGCCGGCACACGAGTCGCCCGCAAGTCGGATCCGACTTCCCGGGCGACCTCTATTCAAATCAATGGGCTCCCATAGGGAACCATTCATTTTCAATAGAGCGCCGCTGACATTTCTATTTACTATAACAGTGCACCGCTGCTTCCTGCGCCCAGTGAAGGAGTTATCCGGCGCACCAATTAAGGTTAGAACCAGCGCAGCGCACTGTTATTAGTAAATCAGCCCCATGGTGTAATAGTGTAGTATGATTAAAGAATGGACATAAATAATTACCGCTTTATAGCCACTTAAATGAAAAAATAAAAACATGAAAAAAACAACATACAACAAATAGGTAACCTAAATGTTTAATACATGTAATTTTACATAATAGCAGACATTACTATGTAATAATCCTTCATAACTGCATTTGTTAGCAAAAGAAGGAAAAAAACTAGGAATACTAATTGCAATATGCATCAATAGATAGAGCACATCTCATATAAAAATGTTTCTTTCACATACATGGATCATGGTTACAGTGCAGCGCTATATAAAAACTTAGTGGAAATTGGCATTTGCGCGTACGCGGATTCGCTAATTAGTGCTGATTTCACATTTACTAACACTTGTTTGCTGCTAATAGCGCTCTTTTTCATTCGCAAATTCGCGCATGATATTTTTAATTGTCAAAAATTGGAGCTATTTTTTGCGATGTGCTCAGTACTTCCTGGAGTTATAGTAAATCAGCCCCTATGTGTTAGTATATATCCTAATAATTACCAGTTGAATTGCATGCAATTCTTACTGCTGAATAAAAAAACAAAAATTACTCCCAGATGTCTTACTTATAGTGTTACTAAACCCAGGACCCTGCATTCACTATATCTCATCTCCCACAGTACACAGAACATGGAAATGCAATAGTTTTAGTAAAGATAAACTAATAAATACCTTTTCTCATCAGCGGTTACAGAAGTCTTGTAACTTTAATTTTCCCCTGACCCTCACATTCTGGACAGTGATGATTGGCCCTGTGCTTATCACATGCACTCTCCCAAGAAAAACTCTCTAGAAAGTCTCACCAAACTGAGCATGTGCAGCCTGTCCCCTAATGCTCTGTTCTATCAGGAAATGGTCTGGAGTCAGTGGAAAAGAAGGCGGATAAAGAGAGAGGATTACACAGCCTTTTTACACAATACAGATTATTAACCCCTGAGGTTTCACAGTGAGTATTAAAAGCATGCTTTACTGCAGGGGTCTCAAACTGGCAGCCCTCCAGCTGTTGCCACGGTACAAGGCCCATGAGGCATTGCAAGGCTGACAGTTACAAGCATAACTCCCACAGGCAGAGGCATGATGGGACTTAACAGCTTAAGGGCTGCCAGTTTGAGACCCCTGCTTAACTGCATATACATTTTACTGTTGTGGGTTTAGTAACCCTTTAATCACTTCAATACCGGCACTCCCCCCCCCCCCTTCCTGTCCAGGCCTATTTTCAGCTTTCAGTGCTGTCGCACTTTGAATGACAATTGCGTGGTCATGCATTGCTGTACCCAAATTTAATTTTTAGCTTTTTTTTTTTTACAGAATTAACTTTCTTTTGATGGTATTTAATCACCACTGTTTTTTTTTTGTAAAACAAAAAATAAAACGGAAAGTTTGAAATGTTTTTTTTTTCTTAGTTTCTGTTAGAAAAGTTTGCAAATAAGTATTTTTTTTCTTCTTCACTGATGGGCACTGATGAGGCTGCACTGATGGGTACTGATGAGGCGGCACTGATGATGCTACACTGATGGGCAGTGGTGTATTTAGGTTTTGTGCTGCCCTAGGCCTGACTAAACTCGTGCACCCCCTAATTTAAATATGATCCACCCCTTCCTGTCAAGGTCACACCCCTTCCTGTTTAAGACCTGCCCTGAAATGTTGCAGTGAGGTCACTAGTTCTGAGGGCCTTTGAGAGGGGAGGGGCTCACTTAATCTGCAGAGAATTCCTCTCACTTCCTGTTTGGTTATGGGGCAGGAAATTGAGGGAAATTAACGGATGAAAAAAAAAAAAAAATAACTGGGGCTATAACCATCCCTTACTCTATCCAAAATGGAAAAAATTTATGGAGGACTAAGAGGATATAACCATGCCAGTGGTGCAGCAAAAAACATATAGCACAGTGATGAAGGTATGTGGTCCAGGCAATGAGCAAAGGAAGGATTGGGGGCAGGAACAAATAAATCCAACTGTTTATTTTTCTCATCAGCAATCAACAGAAATAAAATTAAGATTCCTTAATATGTACAACTGACACCAGCAAAAGATTGCAGGAGAGTCCTACTACCTACCTGCCAGGTATAGGTGACCATGTCAGTGTCCCTTTTGTCTGCACCATCCCTATCATATCGGCACCAGTGCGGCCACTTTATGGGGGCGCCAGACCAATTTGTCTTGCGGCCCAGATCACCTCATAAGACTGGCACTGCACTAAAAGTGTAGCACAAGCCGGTGGGGACTCTTTTCATGCTGCCCCCCTGCAAAGTGCTGCCCTAGGCCTGGGCCTTGTTGGCCTAGGCCAAGATACAGCGTTGCTGATGGGTACTGATGAGGAGGCACTGACAAGGTGGCACTGATGGGCACTGATAAGCAACACTGATAGGGCTGAACTGATAATCAGTGCATAAGCGATGTACTCACTGTGCCCTGTCAGACCTGCTGGTTATCTGCCCTTCTTTCCTCACACAGAGACAGTGTGTGAGGAAAGGAATGCCAATAACCGAGTCTATTTACATGTGACCAGTTGTGATTGGACACAGCTGATCACACGGTAAAAGGCTGCTGAGATTGTCCCTTTACTGCAATCTGTGATCAGTTGGGCACAAAGCACGCCCCAGGGGGCACGAAGGAGGTGCGCACGTGGGAAGACATCCATGGACGTCCTCCAAAACTGGAGGCCCGTACTGTAACTTTCTTTTGGCTAGGCTGGGTGGTATTGATTCATACTGAGTGGCACTGATTAAATTAAATTAGAGTAGTTCTCTGAGGATTGGATACTTTCAAATATTCTTTGCTACCTCATCCCCTTCCATACAAAGTTTTATGCACCAGTAAATGTTGGCTACCCTTATTGTTTATCTAAACATGGTAAGTCTAAGAATCTGGTATTTGGGATAAAAATAGAGTTTGCTTCCACTGTTTAAATAAACTAAATCTAGCACCCACCTGGCTGCAGGAATTCTCACTGACTGTTTTCTTTTATTTAGCACATCATTAGGAACAAACAGAATATACCCTGGCATTTTTCACGTTTAGTTAATTTATATTTATTATTTCCCAGAAGCAATCACAGAGACAGATAGCTAACCAGATAGTTAGATCAAACACACCAATTGCTCATAACCCAAAATAAATAATCTAAGATAAAACTAAGATAAATGTATATACATAACTGTGTACATGTGGCAATTAAGATTTTATATAAACCTCATATTGTAACATGATTAGGGTTCAAACGACGTCTTTGCTATATTAATACATCCATCTTCAGAAATGCCAGTATTTTGTTTATGAAACATGTAATTCAATTTACCAGCATTCACAGTCATTATATAACAAATAAAGTTATTCTGGCCTTTTACTGGAAATTAATACTGTAATTTCACCTGTACAATATACTCAAAATAGTGAAGCATTCCTTTGTAAACGTGCCTATAAATCTAAGGTAGGAAATTAAGAAAAGGAGAACTGAGAAATCATTAAGTGCTGTATATTTTAGCTGCTCATAGACATAATCAGTGGCATAGCTAGCACATCTGGGACACAGGGCTGGTAATATTTTTGCACCCCCCCCCCCCAAGAGAAATGGCATGTGGCAATATAGCGGTGCCATGCCAAAACTGTGGGTGTGGTCAGTCTGCATCAGCAGTGGGTGGGGCTTAAATGGCCATATGCTTTAATGACTGTGCCACAAGCGAGTATGTAACAGACAGTACAAACCTCAGTATACTAATTTTGATAAAACAAAACTGTTCTATTGCATATCCTTTACTACACAGAGCTAACCTTAAAGTGATATCAAAGTCTTGTTTTTGTTTAAATAACAAACATGTTAGGCCCCTTTCACACGGTCGGACCGTTCAGGTCCGTCTGTCAGTTTTGTCGGCAGACCTGAACGGCCGCTCCATACATCTCTATGGAGCGTCGGATGTTAGCAGAGACATGTCCGCTGACATCCGACCCGATCCGCTAAAATCAGACGGATGGCGATACGTCCCCATCCGTCCATGGCAGATCGGATTGGGCGAGATCTGATGAAAACGAACATGCTGTCCGTTTTCGTCCTATCTCTCCATAGGAGACAGCGGCGCTCGACAAGCCCCTCCCCACTCAGTGAGCAGAGAGGGACCTGTCATCCGCCAGCTCAGCGGAGATCAACAGACTGATCTCCCGCTGAGATGGCGGGAGCTGGCGGACTCCGTAGCGACGGAGTCCGCCTCGTGTGGAAGGGGCCTTATACTTATCTGCTCTGTGTAATGGTTTTGCACAGAGCAGCCTGGATCCTCCTCTCCTCAGGTCCCTCGCTGGTGCCCCTGGCCCCTCCCTCCTTCTAGGTGCCCCCACAGCAAGCAACTTGCTATGGGGGCATCCAAGCAGGCCCACTCCCGCCCACTCCGTCTCCTGATTGTCTCACTGGCTGTGATTGACAGCAGCGGGAGCCAGTTGCACCCCATCAGCCCAAAGCCCCCACTTCACCCCCCAGTCCAGGGCCTCCTCTGAACCCCCCAGTCCTGGGCCTTATCCACACCCCCCTCAGCCCAGGGCTTCCACTGCACCCCCCAGTCCAGGGCCTCCTCTGCACCCCCCAGTCCAGGGCCTCCTCTCCCCCCAGGTCCCCCAATCCTTTGCCATACCAACCCCAACTTCCTAGTCCAGGGCCTTCTGCACACAAACCCCTCTCCTTGTCTTAATAAATGCCTTCCAGTTCTACAAAGGCTCTTCCATGCTGAAGCGTTGCACTGGAATGCCTCCTGCTGGTGAGGAGGGAGAAGCAGAGTGATTCAGCGCTAGTGCGCCTGTACAGTCTCCCTCCTATTTGGTTCTCTGGTGTTTGGCAAACTATGCAGCGGGTGACAGTGACACCCTTAAAGCAGGTGGGGGTGACATAACCGCAGACAGCGCCTCCCTAGATGCATCACCTGGGCCGTGTGCCCCCCTGCCCCCCCTGGACATAATGAATATAGTAAATAAATAAATAATAAATAATTGCTGTTAGATTCTCTCCAAATTTTCACGATCCAACAGTGATGTATTACTGCACTTGAGTTATCAAAACCAGCATCAGAAGTTTACTGGAAGAGTCCTATAGACTGCCGTAACTGCGATCAGTAATTGGCCTCTTCCATTAAGAGCACGTATGCCCATCTGTGGCAGTACCAGACCTTATTCATGACACTTTAATGAAGATGTGGCATGACAGCAGGTATGCAAGATTTGATTTATTCAGTGCCATTCATTTTAGTAACTGTGCAGTGAGCATAAATATGGCAACTGATATAGCAGGAACACAGGGAGGAGGTGCAAGATAAGGAAATACTGTACTTATTGGCGTATAACACTCACTTTTTTACCCTGAAAATAGAGGGTAAACTGTACCTGCGTGTTATACGCAGGGGGCTGTGGAAAGTTTTTTTACTGAAACTTCCCTCTTAAAGTTAGGGTGCGTATTATATGCCTGTGCGTGTTATACGCCGATAAATACGGTAATCACTGGCTACTACATACAGTATTTAAGCACATACCTACCCTTGAGAGAGTTTTTTTGGGGGGGGGGAAATCTCTTTCTATGTGCATAAATGTCTCTGCAGTGAAAGCAAACATGTACAATTTTAAGATACAAACGTTCATCAGTTCCCTCTACCAGGAGAGGGAGCTGACAAACAGTGCCATCTGTGTGAGGTTGTGTCTCTCGGAAATAGTATGTAGTTAAAGTATATGTAAAGTATATGTAAACCCTCACCTTGTAAAACAAGTAATTCAGTTTAACCACTTGCCGACCGCTGCATGTATATAAACTGCAGCAAGTCGGCTTCTCTGTGCCAGATCATGTACATGTACGTGATCCGGCTCTTCCGGGTATGGGGTTTTCGTCCTCTGCCCAGGCTATGCTGCCGATTAGCAGGTCCCAGACAATGATTTATGGCTGGGACTCACTAATCGGTGGAGTAAAAGACAGGAGAGAGCCCTGTGTTGGTAAACACAGGAATTGGGTGGAACTGGTGAGACAGCGTATGTAGCTGTCTCGGGATACACTTTTTAATAGATGTTCAAATATAAATCTCACAGTTTACAGATATCAGGGTTTTTTCTAATGGTTAAATTTAGGGGTGTGTGTGTTGTTTACATTTGTTAGTTGGAGATTTGGGGGGGGGGTACTTTTTCGATAGGTGAGCTTCTCAGTGGTAGGGCTCCCTAGGTCCCCCTTCTTACAAAATAAATGTACAGGTATATGTGCAAAAGGCTTATGCTCCTGTCTTTTGCCAGTTAGGCCCCTTTCACACTGAGGAGTTTTTCAGGCGTTTTGGGCTAAAAATAGCGCACAAATAACGCCTGAAAAAATCCTGCCCCAGTATGCTCAATGTGAAAGCCTGAGGGCTTTCACACTGAGGCAATGCGCTGGCAGGAGGAGAAAAAAATCTCCTGCAAGCCGCATCTTTGGAGCGGTGTGTATACCGCTCCTTTACCGCTCCTTCCCATTGAAATCAATGGGACACCGCGGTAATACCGCCCGCAAACCGCGGCTGTAGCCGCGGTTTGCAGGCGGTATTAACCCCTTTTCTGCCGCTAGCGGGGGACAATATTCGTATTTACCGAATATTGCGGTAAATACGACGGTATAGCGGCGCTAAAAATCGCGCCGCTATACCGCCACCGCACCTGCCCGCCCCAGTGTGAAAGGGGCCTTAGCAGCATTTGGTATTTAAAAGGACAGTCTCTGAGAGTCCATATAAAGTTGATTTATGGTGTGGAAGGGATAGGAGCAAAAAGTCCAAGGGCCCTAGAGGCTGCCGTCATAGAGGAACAGAAACCTGATTCCAGACTGCAAACAAACACAAGAAGAGAGGCGCCTCTAAAGCCTCCAAAAACGACAAGAAAACTGCCGAGAGAGCTTTCTTGTCGAGAAAACCGTTCGTGTGTATGGTTTTTCGTCGAGAAAACTGCCGTGAATCTCGACGAGAAAAATAGAGAACCTGCTCTTTTTTTTCTCGTCCGGATTCTCGATTTTCTCGTCATGTTTCTCGTCGGCCTGTTTTGCAACGAGAAAAACGTTCGTGTGTATGCTTTTCCGAGTCTTCAAAAAGCGCGCATGCTCAGAATCAAGTATGAGACGGGAGCGCTTCTTCTGGTAAAACAAGCCTTCGTAATGGAGATAGCACATTCGTCCCGCTGTAAATTATTGCATCGTTTAAATGTTGCGCATTTAAATCTTCTTTAGAATGTTACAATAATGAAAACTAAAGAACTTGTTTTTCTGCTGATATTCACACAGAGTTCTGACTAACTATTTTAAACCTTTTTCATGCTGATCTCATGAATATTTAGCTGTATTATATCGAGCAAGATCTCCTTAATAATTATATTATTTTAATTTTGAATACAGATCTTCATTTTAAATGCTTCTTTATTTTATAGTGATCTCCATGATTTTATTTATTATTTTTGTTGTGTCAAGTTTACCCCTTATTTTTTTATTTATTTTTTTTTTAGACCTTCAAGGAGATTTGTTTGTGTTATCTGTCCCTTTTATTTTATTTGTTAAAATGTATCTGCCTACTCCAAAGCTAAATTTATAATTATTATAAAAACACATAGTCAAGTATTAACTGGAAAAAAAATAAAAAATTATTCATGTATCTAACAAAATAAATAGAAGGCAGCGCTGGAGAACCTGCTGCTATTTGTGCATCCATGGGACCCCAGAGCACACATCAACCCTGTGTGGCCAATAAAATTGGGAGCTTGAGAAGCACAACAGTTTTGAGCACAATCTGATGCTGGACTCCCAGAGTTCAGGAACAGCAGCAGGTGATATACATGTCCCAAGTCTGCGGTACTACAACAGGCTGCCTTCTGTCAGACCACAATGAAGCAAGGCCATCATTCATTTCCTGGTCTTCTTGGCAGCCTTCCCTGAAGCCTTCCCTGCAGCCTTCCTTCTGCGTGTGGCTGGAGGCTGTGCCACTGGAGGTGTACTTGTGTCAGGAGGAGGAGAAGGAGGTGGAGGAGGAGGAGGAGGAGGAGGAGGAGGAGGGTGAGGTTGGGAAAGCTGGGCGACCTCACCTATGGCCGTATTGGGGGTAATTCTCTCCATCACCCCCTTGTTCAGCAAGGTGATGAGCAGGGGCTCGCATAGGAGGCGTTGCTCCATGCTCATCACCTTGAACTTGGCCCCAACTAGGCCGACAATGGCCTCTTCAGGGGATGTGGGCTCCTGGAGGGTGGCATGTGCCTCTCTAATAAGGGCCATTGCTGCCTCGCTTGTGCTCCTGTCCCTCCTGGATCTTTTAGGAAGGCGGATGGGAGGCACCTGCGATCTGGTCCTGCTACTTGGCCCAGCCACCTCCTGTGTGCCACTGGGCCCTGTCACCTCCTGTGTGCCACTGGGCCCTGCCACCTCCTGGCTCACACTGGGCCCTGCCTCCTCCTGGCTCACAGTGGGCCCTGCCTCCTCCTGCCTGACACTTTCCAGACCCTCCTCCTGGCTGATGTCATCCTGTGTATGAAAAAGGAACATAGTTTTAGTTTTTGGTTCATCATTTACACACAAATTATAGCTCATGACTGTTGCAAATTGAATGTAACCATCAGATTTCATTCTTCTCCCCCAATTTTGGGTCCACTACTGTCTATTGATATTGAGATCACTTTTTGCTCCCAATTGTTGGGGGGATTTACATATTATCTTATTTTTCATGCATTAATTTGCTCACAATACATTTAGAGAAAATACTATACCTGGCTCCAGATGTCCAAATCAGGTTCTTCCAGGATGGCTGCCTCCTCTTGCTCCAGAGAAGGCTCAGGTTGGCTGCAGGGAAGACTGGGGGGAAGACTGGACAGTGATGGCCTTGCCTCAAGGTGGTCGTTCAGAAAGGACATCCTGCTGTAGTACCACAAATTCGGGACATATACATCAGCTGCTGCTGCTCCTGACCTCTAAGAAGCCAGGACCCTAAAGCGCTCAGTCCTGTATGTGCCTCTCAAACTCCCAATTTTACTGTCCACCTGTTTTGTGGTTGCTGTGGGTACCTTGGTCTGCACAAATGGGAGCAGGGTCTCCAGCGCTGCTTTCCTTACACCTTTCTTCCTGTGAATGAGGTTTTTGGTCTCCCACAGAGCGGGCAGCTCCCTTCCCTGGTCTATAAATTCAGCCAGGAATTCCCTATCGCTGATGAAAGCATTCATTTTGGTTCTGCAAGCCAAAAAACAAGACACAAAAAGTAATGTCAGTCACACAGTCTAACCTCCTGTAAATCTGATTCCCCATATATATCCTCCAACAATCTCTAGGCAGTATAGGCCACCGATTTCACAAAGTATAAAAATCACATACCTTCATTCTCACGTCCGTCACTTTTCCTCCTCTCTCCGCACACCGAACGTAGTATCGTCACATGTGTGTTTGCTTTATATACACCACGCATGCGTGAAACTCCGCACACGTCGCCCGCCCATGACGTTCACAGTATCAACTTTTCCCCGCCCCTTCTCTTTCGGCGCGCAGACAGATATGGCGGAGTCACAGCAGGTGTCTGCTAATTCATCAAATAACGAGGAGAAGACCAGCCCAGACCGTGAAATGTCACGATCAAGGAGGAGATTCAAGGCATCTAATATGTCTTACGCGGAGATGGTGGAGATGGTGGACATATTGCTAAAGTCGGATTATGACGCAAAGCATGGGCCGTATACCCACCCTAATCTAAGGAAGTCCAAAATAATGAAGAAAGTAGTGAAAAGTCTGAAGAAGAATTTCGGGGTGAAACGATCAAAGGAGCAGCTCAGAAAGAGGTGGTCTGACCTCAAACTGAGGGAGCCGGAGCAGTTAAGGAGCATTAAGAGAATGCTAGAAAAAAGTAAGTACTTTTCCTGTGTTCCTATTATTGTCTTTCAGAACTTGCATGTTGCTCCATGTTGTTGCATTTTACAATTGTACCTTACAAAATGTCATCGCTAAAACTTGGTTTGGCCCAGTAATCGTTCGTTACAGACACATCGTTCGCCCACTATATACGATGTTTTGCGATTTTACAGGGTTCCAATTATTTAGAGAGATGCCTGTTTTTATTCCATAAATGTTAGTACATTGTTGGCTAGATGATGTGTTTGGGAAGAGAATGAAATGCAAACTTTAATCAGTGTAAAGGAGAGGACACTCAGCAGCTGTTTCCACATCTGGACTCTTGAGCACTATAGTGTGGGCCACCAGAACCACCTTTTTAGGGTGCCCCACACAGGTGCATCAGTGCATTTTTGGGGTGGCTCCATGTGTAAAAATTGTCAGCCAAAGGTGAATAGTCAAGAATCTTTTTTTTTTCTAATAATGTCTTCAGCTTGAAATTCCTCCCAAACGGACACTTGTACCCCACTTTCAAGCAATGTATCATGTTCATTTATTTTTACAAAAATATCTGTGTACTAAGTATACCTTTTGTTTGATTCTCATAGGGGAGAGAAGACTGGGAGGACACCACTCCAGGGAGCACAGGAACCCCACACCTTCTAAACAACCCCAACCTCACCAAGAACCCCAACCTGAGGATGTTGAGGAAGTTGAAGAGGTGGAGGAAGGAGAAGTGGAGGAAGGAGAAGTGGATGACGTGGGGGAACTGGTCACCACAACAGGTCAGTATCTGTCACCACAGCTTCAGGTAAGAGATGCAGAGTTATAATACCTTTTGTATTTTTTTATAGGGGATGAAAATGTTGGGGTGAAAGTACGTGTTTCTCTGCTGAGAGTGCCCTACGAATCATCCAGCAAGTGATGGAATGTAGTACAGAACTGGACAGAATTAAGCAAAGAATTAATGTGAAGCAAAGAATTAATGTGATGGATCAGACGAATTGAATAAGGCACCAAACACCCCATTTTTGTTTTCTGATTGTTCTTCCCCCTTTTTTTTGCTTTTTGACAATCAATCAAGCCAAAATTTGAAGATGCACACAATGTGTCAACATGTGCCATCTGCCATCAGGGGATATCCATGTACGGGTTTTGGGGGTGCAACCCCTTCCTCGCATCTCAAGTAGGTGAAATGAAGAAGGGGTTGCACCCCCAAAACACGTCCATTGATCATCCCTGATGGCAGATAGCACATGTTGACAATAGGGATCAGGAGTCAAAAATCCCAATTTAAAATTACTCTAAATTGTGTGCATCTTCAAATTTTGGCTTGGTCAGGGGTGCCAATACCCCATATTATGACAGGCAGATAGAGACATTTTTTGTGAAATTGAATGTCTCATATTGCTTAGAGGTATACAATGTTGTAGTTTGTTGGATGCTACTGATGGTTTTGTATTTTCTTACAACAAAAAAAGGCCTGTTTCTGGGCAGCAAAAAAAAAATAACATAGGGGCTGATTTACCAAACGTTTGCGCCATGAGTATTGGCGCATCTGCATGCGCAATGGCTGTTTTGGTATAGCAATATAGAGAAAAGTCATAGAAAGTCATTGCTAACCAAAAAAAAAAGCGTGGGGGTCCCCCCAAATTCCATAACTAGGCCCTTCAGGTCTGGAATGGATATTAAGGGGAACCCCGCTGCAAATTTTAAAAAAAATGACGTGCGGGTTCCCCCCAAATATACAAACCAGGCCCTTCAGATCTGGCATGGATTTTAAGGGGAACTCCACCCCAAATTTTCTAAAAAAATGGCGTGGAGTTCCCCCAAAAATCCACACCAGACCCTTATCCGAGCACATAACCTGGCCGGCCGCAGGGGAAAAGGGGGGGACGAGAGCGGCCCCCCTCCCTCCTTAACCGTACCAGGCCACATGCCCTCAACATGGGGAGGATGTCCCCATGTTGATGGGGACAAGGGCCTCATCCCCACAACCCTTGCCCGGTGGTTGTGGGGGTCTGCGGGCGGGGAGCTTATCGGAATCTGGAAGACCCCTTTAACAAAGGGTACCCCAGATCCCGGCCCCCCCTGTGTGAAATGGTAATGGGGTACAAATGTACCCCTACTATTTCACAAGGAAAGTGTAAAAAATGTAAAAAATGACAAGAGCAGGTTTTTGACAATTCCTTTATTAATGTGTTTTCCTTTCTTCCATCTTCTTCTTCCATCTTCTTCTTTTCTCCATTCGGGTTTCTTCCTCCATCTTCATCTTCCTCTTCATCTTTATCTTCATCTTCATCTTCCTTCTTCCTTCGGTGTTCTCGTCCGCATCTTGCCCCGGTGTCTTCCCTTCTTCTTTCTTCTCCGGCCGCTCCGTTTGAATTGGAGGTTCCCGCTGTGCGACGCTTCAGTTCTCCACTTGGTCCGCTACCACCCAGTGGCTCCGCCCCCCTCTGACACCACGGGGAAAGTCCCCGTGAAATCCATGTGCGTCAGAGGGGGGCGGGGTCACCGGGTGTAAGCGGGCCCAGAGGCGAACTGAAGCGTCGCACAGCGGGAACCTCCAATTCAAACGGAGCGGCGGAGAAGAAAGAAGAAGGGAAGACGCCGGGGCAAGATTCGGACGAGAACACTGAAGGAAGAAGGAAGATGAAGATGAAGATAAAGATAAAGATGGAGGACGAAACCCAAATGGATAAAATAAGAAGATGGAAGAAGATGGAAGAAAAGAGAAGACATTAATAAAGGAATTGTCAAAAACCGGCTCTTGTCATTTTTTCAATTTTTGACACTTTCCTTGTGAAATAGTAGGGGTACATTTGTACCCCATTACCATTTCACACAGGGGGGGCTGGGATCTGGGCGTCCCCTTTGTTAAAGGGGTCTTCCAGATTCCGATAAGCCCCCCGCCCGCAGACCCCCACAACCACCGGGCAAGGGTTGTGGGGATGAGGCCCTTGTCCCCATCAACATGGGGACATCCTCCCCATGTTGAGGGCATGTGGCCTGGTACGGTTCAGGAGGGAGGGGGGCCGCTCTCGTCCCCCCCTCTTTTCCTGCGGCCGGCCAGGTTATGTGCTCGGATAAAGGGTCTGGTGTGGATTTTTAGGGGGACTCCACGCCATTTTAAAAAAAAAATTGGGGTGGAGTTCCCCTTAAAATTCATGCCAGATCTGAAGGGCCTGGTGTGGATATTTGGGGGGAACCCCACGTCATTTTTTTTTTAATTTGCAGCGGGGTTCCCCTTAATATCCATTCCAGACCTGAAGGGCCTGGTTATGGAATTTGGGGGACCCCCACGCATTTTTTTTTTGGGTTAGCAAAGACTTTCAATGACTTTTATCTGTATTGACAGGAACCAGCAATTCATTACAGCCGCAAGGACTTTTAAATGACTATTATTTTACTTTAGAAATGTCATTTTGCTCTCCAACTGTTATAAACATGGAAAGCATGTGCTACTTTACAGGCATACTATAGACACCCCCCGGGGATGATATTTAGGGCCAGTTCACACCAGATGCAGTGCAGTGCGTTTTTTTGATGCCTGAAAAACGCAAAGAAAGTTGATCACATTAATGCCAATGGCATAGTTCACACCACTGCAGTCCGTTCCAGTGCATTTCAGAAAGCCAAAAAATAATTGGTCATGCTGCATTTTTTAGGTACAAAACTGTACTGGACCCCAGTAAAACACATGAAAAACGCGACGGAACGTACCAAAAATGCACTGGAATGCAACGCACCTAAATGCACCAAAGACGCACTGCAACACACTTGTCCGAAGACCCCTTTCACACTGGGGCGGGCAGGAGCGGTGGCGGTATAGCAGCGCGATTTTCAGCGCTGCTATACTGTCGTTCTTACCGCGGTATGCGGTCGCTAGGGGGGTTAATTTAACCCCCGCTAGCGGCCGAAAAAGGGTTAATACCGCCCGCAAACCGCGGCTATTGCCGCGGTTTGCGGGCGGTATTACCGCGCTGTCCCATTGATTTCAATGGGAGACCGCGGTAAAGGAGCGGTGAACACACCGCTCCTTTACCGCTGTAAAGAAGCGGCTAGCAGGACTTTTGGAGCGGTCCTGCTAGCGCACCGCTTCAGTGTAAAAGCCTTCGGGCTTTCACATTGAAGACACAGGGCAGGATTTTTTCATGCGGTATAACAGCGCTATTATTAGCGCTAAACCGCATGAAAAACGCCCCAGTGTGAAAGGGGCCTAAGTGAAAAGAGGGGGAACAAAACACTGGACTGCATCAAAAACACCTAAAAAATGCACTGGAATGTGTCAAAAATGCACATGCAGAAAAGCACCTGGAACGCACTAGGGCCAGTTCACACCATAGAAACACCATAGAAACACAATCCGGATGCGTTCCAGGTGCTTTTCTGCATGCACGTTTTTCATGCGTTCCAGTGCATTTTTGGGAAGTTTTTGATGCAGTCCAGTGCTTTTTTTTCACCCCTCTTTTTTATTAACCATAGATAAGGACAAGTGTGTTCCAGTGCGTTTTTGGTGCATTTAGGTGTGTTCCTGTGCGTTCCAGTGCGTTTATGATGCGTTTTGATGCGTTCCAGTACAGTCCAGTGCAGGTAAAATGCAGCATGTTCTACTTTTTTGGTGGAACTGGAACGCACTGGAACAAACACTGCCATTTAGAACCATATAACCAACTTTCCATGCATTTTTGATGCATAAAAACGCAATGCACTGCATGTGGTGTGAAATGGCCCTTAAGCAATTTGGCATATTTAAAGGCACTTCTCCTTGTTTTGTTTTTGGTGTTTTCCAAATTGGTGACATTGATATATGTCCCTTAGGGTGGGACCTGGGCCCTCATTTTAAGGCCAATAACTAGAAGATAAGCCAGCCAAGTGGGGAGTAGCAAAATTAACAAGTCAGTTCCCATAGACTGCAATGGGATTTGTTGGTGGGGGGCGAGGGGTGATTGTCCCATCTCTAATTTTGTAGCATGCTGGATGATGTGCTTAATTTTGGATGGGGGGAGGGGGGGGGGTTATTTTTTGCTAGCTGCATTGGTGTTGTTCTGCACATGCCCAGCCAGTTATTTTTTTTTGCCGTGCTTTTTGTGTGTGAACAGCGCTTGGATATTTCTGGGCATGCTCACTCAGAGAGTGTTTTTATGGGTTAGAAATTGAAGGACATCCTTAACAGGTGTACCCACTTTGAATTTCAGTCTCTACATTGAGTGAACTTGCATTTTGGGTGTTTCATGGACTGTGCATGTGTTTTCAATTGCCTCATTAGCACACAAACATATGTTATATAAAGCTCACAGAGCATTCGGTCGCTTGCCTTGAGAAGAGGCAAGTGTGTGTGTGTGGGGGGCAAAATGTACATGTTGGTGGCCTTATCGAGTTTGTAACACATGTATTTTATTTGTTATGTCTTTGCAAAACAGGTGATTGGTTAACTTATGTGGATTGTATATTTTTGGTGTGGGGGAGATATGTTCCCCTGAAATAATTCTGATGTTCTTAATGTGTGTTGTTTGTTCACTTTGATTTAATTGTCTGCTGCATTTTTTTGGCCAAAAATTGCTCAAGATGTTGAGTCTGTAACGGTTTCAAATTGACCATGTTTTTTATTTTGCCTTCCCTTTTGTTTTGTTGAACAATAAAATTAGATGCCAAGTTTTGATGTTTGTTTTGTGTTTTCTTTGCAACAAATGTGACTGATTGGCATGTCAAAACAAAACTGGTGTGATTTGTCTAATCTGGTGCCTTCATGCTAGCATATGCATGGATTGTGTGCTGCCATGGAGCGTCACCAGGAAATGAAAAATACAGAGCGGTAAGTATTCAATTTTCCCTTTTTACTGCAGTGGTTCTCAGCCTCAGTCCTCAAGTACCCCCAACAGGACATGTTTTGTGAATTTATCTTATCGAGAATTGCTGTCCAAAAATCAAAACCATTGACTGTGATTTAAAGCACATGTGCAAGATGAAGGAAAACCTGCAAACATGGCCTGTTGGGGGTACTTGAGAAGCACTGATTTAGAGCACTGCACTTAAAAATAGCTCAAGGACATACAATTCTAATTGTGGCCATTTTGAGGGAAACAAAGTAAGTGTTGGAACCCCTGCGTGTGTGTGGTTTTTTTTTTTTTTTTTTAGATTTTTTTTGAGTTTGGCCTTTGTATCCTTTTCTTAACATTGGCTTCACTTCCTGTCACACAGCTAAACAGGAAGTGAAGTTAAAACCCTACCAATGGCTTTTCTTGGGGACACACAGATCAATCTAACTAGTGTCCCCATTAAGCAAATTGCACTCTAGCAATAAACGTCCTCCCCTTCGCGCGCTGTGGTCACCGAGTCACTGACACTCGAGTGATGACAGATCAAAGTAAGGGGCCGATACCTGCCCTTTACTATGTGATCAGCTGTCAGCCAATAACAGCTGATCACGTGATGTAAACAAAAGCTGGGTAATGGTTTTTGTTTTCTCCTTGTGCTGACAGCGTGAGCATAAAAAAAGGCAATCACCGGCTTATGTGAAAGGGACATGGGGCCCGAAGAGGAAGAGGCAATTCTGCATCATCTGTGACAATTAGTAGCCCCTGCCAGTGCCACCTATCAATGCCCACCACTGGTGCCAATCAGTGGCACCTAGCAGTGCTGCCTATCAGTGCCCATCACTGCCAACTACCATTGCCACCTAGCAGTGCCACTTCTCACTGCCCACCAGTGCCAAATAGCAATGCCACCTCTCAGTGCCCACCCTTGCCACCTTATCGGTGCCCATCAGTGCAGCCTTATCAGTGTACATCAATGAAGAAGAAAAATTACCTTTTTTAAAAATATTAACCAGTTTCCTACCGCCCACGGTCAAATGACATCCTTGGCTTTGGGCGGTGACATCTGAATGATGCCTGCAGTTGCAGGCATCATTCAGATATCATTCTTTTCAGCCGGCGATTCTGTGCACAATAAAAACGATCATAGTGGCAGTTCCGCCGCTTGATCGGTCTTATAGGCGGGGGAGGGGATGTCCCCCCCTCTTGCCGCCATCCGGTGCTTCTCCGGGCTCTCCCGTGCCATCTGGGGCTCGGAGAACAATTTGGAGATGACTGGTGACCAGATGGTCATCAGTCATCTCTATGACCGTCGGAGGCACGGGCACGACGTTATGACATCACGCCGTGTTCCTGTATGTTAACCAAGCCGTGATCTCGGCTGTCAGCATAAGATTGGTGATTTTTTTGGAACAATATCATGCTTTCCAGCCTGGAGGAGAGATGCGGGGTCTTATTGACCCTGCATCTCTCCATAAAGAGGACCTGTCACACACATTCCTATTACAAGGGATGTTTACATTCCTTGTAATAGGAATAAAAGTGATCCCAAAAAATTTAAAAAAAGAAAAAAAGAGTAAGAAATACAAAAACGTAAAAAAAAAAAAAAGAATAAACGCCCATGTCCCCGGTAGCTCACGCTCAGAAGCGAACACACACGTAAGTCCCGCCCACATATGTAAACGCTGTTCAAACCACACATGTGAGTTATGGCTGCGTGCGTTAGAACAAGTGCAACAATTCTAGCACTAGACCTCCTCTGTAATGCCAAAATGGTAACGTGTAAAAAAAATGTAAGCATCGCCTAGGGAGATTTTTAATTACTGAAGTTTGGTGTCATGCCATGTGTGTGCGCAATTTTAAAGCGTGACGTGTTAGGTATCTATTTACTCAGCATAAGATCATCTTTCACATTATACCAAAAAATTGGCCGCAACTTTACTGTTTTGTAATATTTTTAGCAAACAAAAGGCGTTTGAAAATTTATTGCGCAAATACCAAACGAGATAAAAATTTGCAATGACCGCCATCTTATTCCCTAGGGTGTCTGCTCCAAAAAAATATATAATGTTTGGTGTTTTGAAGTAATTTTATAGCCATAAATTTATGATTTTTACATGAAGGAGAGAAGTGCCAGAATAGGCCCAGTGCTGAAGTGGGTAAAATATCCTTTTTTTTTTTAAACTCGGTCTTTTGTAGTTATCGAAAAAAACTAAAACTAAAACACAAAGGTGATCAAATAGCACCAAAAGCAAGCTCTATTTGTGTGCCAACAAATAAAACATTTTCATTGGGTTACAGTGTTGTATGAGCGCGCAATTGTCATTAAAAGTGCATCAGCGCTGAAATGTGAAACTTGGTCTGGGCAGTGCGCAAGTGGTTAATATAAGGCTACATGCACACGGACGTTTTTCAAGCCGCTTGTTTGAGCGTTTTTTGCAGCTTAAAAACATCTCTCCGTGTTAGCCTATGGCCTCATGGCCACCATGGCGTTTTTGAGCTGTAAATGGCATAGGCGTTTTTAGGCCCCATGTAGACGGGACGCTGGTGCAAAGTGTTCAGAAGTAAGGTTGAAAGTGCCGTTTAGAAAGTCGCGCTTTGTGGCGTTTGCTTGCCGTGTTTTACCACATTTGCGTGTATATGATAAGGAGCCGCCCTAAGCTCCAAAAACAGTATTATTTACGATTTTAGCTATTTAGTGAGACCACAGTGATATGAGCAGCTGAGAGCAGCAGTGTAGTTGTATTTAGCGTCTCACTTGCCACATCACCTGCCACAAGTTGTGGATTGTCCACTTGCCACGTCAGCTGCCCCAAGTTGTGGATTGTCCACAATGCAATGGAAGCAATTTCTTTTATATATATATATATATATATTGTGAGGGGGTTAGCTCGGTAGCGGGTGTGTGTGACCCCCTGGATGGGCTCCCCACACAAAAACAGGCCCAGCAGACGGAGGTTGTGGTTTTCAAGATCAAAAGGTGCGGTTTATTTCTCTATTTACAGTGACAAAAACACAGCAAAGCAAAAAGAAACATAAACAAAATAAATCCTGGTCAGCTTGACCTCTGACTAAACATGCAGGTTTCCCTAACTAACAACTGGGATCAGCCTGGTGCTGTCCTAGTCCCTAAGTCCCTGGTTTAGTAAATGTCCAAACAAATAGCCACACAGGCTTTGTCTCACCGCACAGGGGTTCACTCTCCCTAGACAGTCCACACAGGTCTGGGTCCAGGCATGAGCAAACACCTAATGAAGCTGGGAGTTTTTATAGAGGCCTTAAACGAGCTGACAAGCTTCAGCTGGTCTCATCAACTCCCTGCCTGCACGACGCCCAGCACTCTCCCTAGAGGTATGAATCATCCATGAGCCCACTAGCCTCAGCTGGGCTTCATCAACTCTCTCCCTAGTTGTATAAGTCGGCATAAAGCCTGAATCTGGGAGAAATATACCTACCCCCCTGGATGCAACCAGGTGACTTTACCTTCCTGCTGTCACATACCCCCCCTCTTGTTTTAACCTTGGGGTTGGAACACCAGCAATCAGGCATTCATGTACTCGAGACAAAGCATCCACATTCCCCATTTGAACGCCAGGGCGATGCTTTACTGTGAAGTTGAATTCCTGTAGGGCCAGGAACCACCTATTTACTCTTCTATTTGTCTCCTTGTTTTGAGCCATCCACTTTAACGGAGCGTGATCCGTAACCATGTCAAAGTGCCTACCTAGCAGATAGTACCGAAGGGAATCTAGAGCCCACTTCACCGCTAAACACTCCTTTTCAACGGTGGCGTAATTTACCTCATGGGACTTCAACTTCCTGCTGAGGTAAATGACTGGGTGCTCTTCCCCGTTCCAGACCTGGGACAATACTGCTCCTAACCCCACATCTGACGCATCACTTTGTACGACAAAGTCTTTAGAGAAGTCGGGTGAGTACAACACTGGCTGGCTACATAAGGCTTGTTTCAAGAATTGGAATGCTGCCTCAGCCTTGGGGGTCCATTTAATCATGACCGACCCTTTCCCTTTCGTCAGGTTGGTTAGGGGCACAGCCTTAGAAGCAAAGTGGGGAATGAAGCGCCGATAATAACCCGCGATTCCCAGAAAGGCTCGTACCTGCTTCTTGCTGTTGGGACGTGGCCAACTCTGGATGGCCTCGACTTTGTTGAGTTGGGGTTTTATTACTCCCCTGCCAATGGTGTACCCAAGATATTTGGCCTCCTCCTGCCCAATGGTACACTTCTTGGGGTTAGCCGTAAACCCCGCTTCCCGGATAGAGTCTAGGACTGCTTGCACTTTTGGCAGATGTGAGGCCCAATCTGTGCTATGGACAATTACGTCATCCAGGTAAGCCGCAGCATACTTCCGATGGGGCCTCAGTATCTGGTCCATTTTCCGCTGGAATGTGGCCGGCGCATTCTGTAACCCGAACGGCATTCTCTTATATTGGAACGCCCCGTCTGGGGTTACAAATGCGGTTTTCTCTTTGGCCGACTTGGCCAGGGGAATTTGCCAATACCCTTTTGTGAGGTCAAGAGTCGTCATGTATCGGGCTGTTCCCAGCCGGTCGATCAACTCATCTATACGTGGCATGGGGTAGGTGTCAAATTTTGTAACTTTGTTCAACTGACGAAAATCGTTACAAAATCGCCAGCTCCCATCCGGTTTAGGCACCAACACAATGGGACTAGACCAATCACTTTGGGACTCCTCTATCACCCCTAAGTTCAGCATTTTCTGTACTTCCTCCCGTATTGCCTCCCGTCGGGCCTCTGGGATCCGATAGGGTTTTAACTTCACCCTTTCACCGGGCGGGGTAATAATATCATGCTCTACCCCAGATGTTTGTCCCGGCAGCTCAGAGAACACCTCCTTGTTGCGAAGCACAAACTCCTTAACCTCCTGTTGTTGGGGTTGTGACAAGGTGGCTGCTATTCCAACCTCCGGAATCACGCAACCAGTTTGAGCTGGTGACCAAGTTTCTGCGACTAGGGACTCTCTATCCCTCCAGGCTTTCAACAGATTAACGTGATAGATCTGTTCGGGCTTTCGCCTTCCTGGTTGTCTGACCTTGTAATTCACTTCGCTCACTTTTTCCATTATCTCGTAGGGGCCTTGCCATTTGGCAAGGAATTTACTTTCAACCGTAGGGACAAGTACCAATATCCTATCCCCCGGGGAAAAGGTACGGGTCTTGGCTCCACGGTTGTACACTCTCTGCTGTGCCAACTGCGCTTGGGCCAAATGTTCCTTCACGATGGGCATTACCTGTGCAATTCGATCTTGCATCAGGGCGACATGCTCAATCACACTCCTGTGGGGAGAACTCTCACTTTCCCAAGTTTCCTTGGCAATATCCAACAGCCCTCTTGGGTGTCTCCCATACAGTAACTCAAAGGGGGAGAATCCCGTAGAGGATTGGGGCACCTCCCTAATAGCAAACATCAAATAAGGAAGTAGACAGTCCCAATCCTTTCCATCTCTATCCACCACTTTCTTCAACATTTGTTTTAGGGTTTTGTTGAATCTTTCAACCAGCCCATCGGTTTGGGGGTGATACACAGACGTACGCAATTGCGTCACTTTGAACAATTTACACAGCTCTTTCATAACCCGGGACATAAAGGGTGTACCTTGGTCCGTAAGCAGTTCTTTACAAATACCCACCCGGCTAAAAACAAGAGATAGCTCTTTGGCTATGGTTTTGGCCGAGGTATTTCGGAGAGGGATCGCTTCTGGATAACGGGTGGCATAGTCCATTATAACTAATATGTACTGGTGCCCCCTAGCGGACTTGATTATAGGACCTACCAAATCCATTGCGATCCTCTCAAACGGGACCTCAATGATGGGTAGAGGGACCAGCGGGCTACGGAAATGTGGCATTGGGGCCGACCTCTGACACACAGGGCAGGAGGAACAATAATTTTCTATGTCCTTCATCACCCCAGGCCAATAGAATCTCTGTAATACCCTCTCTCGGGTTTTCTCTGTCCCCAGATGACCTCCAAGAATGTGCCCATGGGCCAACTCCAACACCAACTTCCTGTAAGGTTTGGGCACCACAAGCTGCTCAACGGTTTCTTCTGCCCTTTTTGCCACCCGATACAGTAGGTCCTTCTCTACGCTGAAGTATGGGTAAGTGCAGGTATTATCTGGGTTCACTAACTCGCCATCTATTTCCACTAAGTTTTCCCGTGCCTTTATTAGGGCGGGGTCTTTTAACTGTTCTGTGGCAAAATTTTCCCTGTGAACCTCAAGATCAGAAAACTCCACAGACGGTAGGTTTTCGTCTGAGGAGGTGGGCTCCTCTCCAGTTTCTTGAGTCTCGCCTGCCAATACTGACAAGGGAAATTCTGGAGAGTCCTCACCACTCTCAGAGGAGTTCTGGCTATCACCTTCCTGGTACATAGGGGCACCAGTGGGGGGCTCAGGATCATCCCACAGTTCCCAGAACTTCGGAAAATCCCTTCCCACAATGGCATCATGCGGTAGTTGAGATACTAACCCCACTGGATGAGAGAGGGTACCTTTGGGGGTCTTGAAACACACTGTAGTCACTGGATACTCTCGGGTGTCCCCATGCACACAAATAACAGCTACCTTGCTATTCCCAGAGACCTCTGTTTTAACTAATTCAGCCTTTATCAGGGTCACAAGGCTACCTGAATCCAGTAATACCACAACATTTCTACCATTAATACACATTTTGCATAAATGTTTCTCAGTTCACCGAATGGCAGTGCATGCGACTGTCGCACACAGCGACTGACGTCTGTCCGTCAGAAAGTTACATTGCATGGGTTCCTCCACAACCGGGCAATTTGCTGCAATATGTCCCGCTTGCCGGCAGCGGTAGCAAACAATCCTTTTGGCTGCCTCTTGAGCCCCCTACTTCCCAGGCTGTTCTCGCCAAACCCTGGGCAGAGCTCCCACCCTCTCACTCTCTCCACCCTCACCCCTTGGAATCATCTTATCCGCCCCTGGGGATGGTCTGGTCTTAGGGTGGAAAGTCCGAGAGTCTCTGGAAGAGGCCGTCCGGTTCTCTGCAGCCAAGTATCTCTCTACACGATCCACAAGTTTACCGGCCGTTTCTGGGTCTCCATGGCTTACCCACTTTTGAATGGCGGTAGGAAGAGCTCTCAAGAAACGATCCATCACAACACGTTCCACAATCTCCGGTGCGGACAAAGTCTCTGGCTGTAGCCACTTCCTGCTCAGGTGAATGAGATCATACATTTGAGACCTGGGGGGTTTTCCAAGCTGGAAAGTCCAGTTATGCACACGCTGAGCCCGGACAGCCAGGGTGACACCCAGCCTTGCCAATATTTCAGCTTTTAGCATCACATAGTCTTTTGCTTGGTCAGGCTCTAGGTCATAGTAAGCTTTCTGCGATTCACCAGTTAACAGAGGAGCCACCAGTCCAGCCCACTGCTCCTCAGGCCACTTTTCTCTTTCAGCAGTCCTTTCAAATGTGGTCAAAAATACCTCTGGATCATCCTCTCCAGTCATTTTTGTCAATAAACGACTCACCCCAAAGGACGCGGTATTAGTGGGACGGCTTTCCTCACTGGTCTGCGGACGTTGCTGCATTACTGCTTCCATCTGTTGTTGTAGTCTCTGCTCTTGCTTCTGCAACAGGTCTATGAAGCGGGCCTCAGATTGCTGCTGGGCTTGTTGCTGAGCTGCGAAGCTCTGTTGTTGAGCTGCAAGGCTCTTTTGCAAACCTGCATTTGTCTGCTGTTGATTGGCATTTGCTAGAGCCAGCTGTTTCAGTATCTCCTCCATGCTGGCTTAAAAAAAAACTGCCACTGGTTCTCCACCAACTGTGAGGGGGTTAGCTCGGTAGCGGGTGTGTGTGACCCCCTGGATGGGCTCCCCACACAAAAACAGGCCCAGCAGACGGAGGTTGTGGTTTTCAAGATCAAAAGGTGCGGTTTATTTCTCTATTTACAGTGACAAAAACACAGCAAAGCAAAAAGAAACATAAACAAAATAAATCCTGGTCAGCTTGACCTCTGACTAAACATGCAGGTTTCCCTAACTAACAACTGGGATCAGCCTGGTGCTGTCCTAGTCCCTAAGTCCCTGGTTTAGTAAATGTCCAAACAAATAGCCACACAGGCTTTGTCTCACCGCACAGGGGTTCACTCTCCCTAGACAGTCCACACAGGTCTGGGTCCAGGCATGAGCAAACACCTAATGAAGCTGGGAGTTTTTATAGAGGCCTTAAACGAGCTGACAAGCTTCAGCTGGTCTCATCAACTCCCTGCCTGCACGACGCCCAGCACTCTCCCTAGAGGTATGAATCATCCATGAGCCCACTAGCCTCAGCTGGGCTTCATCAACTCTCTCCCTAGTTGTATAAGTCGGCATAAAGCCTGAATCTGGGAGAAATATACCTACCCCCCTGGATGCAACCAGGTGACTTTACCTTCCTGCTGTCACAATATATATATATATATATATATATATATATATATATATATATATAGTGTATATATTTTATGGTTTTTCCTCATTTGCCATAAATTTGGAGTTTATCAATGTAAAAAAATAGGTCACCTTTAAAAACGCTTCTAAACTAAAATGCGGGTAAACGCTGGTACCGCGTCTGAAACGTGGAAATCTTTGGCGTCTAAAGGCATTTTGAGGGTTTGTGAAAAACGATTTTAAACGCAACTGCAGATTTTTTTTGCCAGGACAAAAACAGTGTTTTGGAGGTAAAAGAATTCAATGGACCCGCATCCAAAACGCAAGCTATGAGTAAGCATCAATTGATGTGAAACATGTCAGCTAATTTTTGATCAGTGTGTCGTGATGTGCAGTGTATGCTTTGGATTCCTGGACTTTTGAAATAAAGGCTTTTTATCTTGGAGTGCTGCTATCCAGAAAAATCCTTTTCCTGTTTTGTCCAAAACACAAGTACCGCAATTTTGCGGCGATTTTTTGTTTGACCTGTTTATAGCTGGTTGTTAAAGGAAATGTAAAAAAAAAAAAAAAAAATGGTTCAAAAAACAAAACCAAAAAAAAAAAAACAGCGTGGGGTCCCCCCCCCAGGTCCATACCAGGCCCTTGGGTCTAGTATGGATTCAAAGGGGACCCCCCCCAAAAAAAATGAAAAAAAGTGGCGTGGGGGTCCCCAGGCCCTTCAGGTCTGGCATGTATTTTAAGGGGAACCCCGCGCCAAAAACAAAAAAAATTGCGTGGGGTCCCCTTAGAATACACACCAGACCCTTTATCCGAGCACTCAACCTGGCAGGCCGTAGGGGAAAAGGGAGGGACGAGAAGATCGGCCCCCCTCCCTCCTGAACCGTACCAGGCCGCGTGCCCTCAACATGGGGGGTTTGGTGCTTCGGGGCAAGGGGGGCGACCTGCGGCCCTCCCCACCCCAAAGCACCCTGCCCCCATGTTGATGGGGACAAGGGCCTCTTCCCGACAACCCTGGCCGTTGGTTGTCGGGGTCTGCGGGCGGGGGGCTTATCGGAATCCGGGAGCCCCCTTTAATAAGGGGGACCCCAGATACCTGCCCCCCACCCTATGTGAATGAGTATGGGGTACATCGTACCCCTACCTATTCACCTGGTGGCAAAATAAGTCAATAAAAAAAGACAACACAGGTTTGAAAAGTAATTTATTGGGCAGCTCCGGGGGTCTTTCTGCCGGGTCTTTCTGTCGCTGTCCACCGCCGCAATGATCTGGCCGAGCAGCGGTGCCACTTTTATTGGCATGGGCGTGGTCACCGGCTTATGCCACCGCTGACCCCGCCCCCGTATGATATCAGAGTCCCGGGGAATGATGGGACTGTGACGTGAAACGGGGCGGGGTCAGCGGTGGCATCATCCGGTAACCACGCCCCATGCCAATAAAAGTGGCACCGCTGCTCGGACAGATCATTGCGGCGGTGGACAGCGACGAGGCAACATCGGGCGAAAAGAAGAAGGAAGAAGGCGACATAGAAGACCGGCCCCCGCTAGCAAAAGAGCTGCGAGAAGATAGCGGGGGCTCGGCAGAAAGAACCGGAGATCGTGGAGAAGGCGTCGGAGAGCGGGAGAAGAACCGGAGAACAGAACGAGAGACCCCCGAAGTCGGAAGAAGATGGCGAGAGCCCGGGACCACCGCTAGCAAAAGAGCTAGCAGAAGATAGCGGGGGCCCGGCAGAAAGACCCCCGAATTTGGAAGAAGACGGCGAGGAAGCCCGGGACCCCCGCTAGCAAAAGAGCCAGCAGAAGATAGCGGGGGCCCGGCAGAAAGACCCCCGGAGCTGCCCAATAAATTACTTTTCAAACCTGTGTTGTCTTTTTTTTATTGACTTATTTTGCCACCAGGTGAATGGGTAGGGGTACGATGTACCCCATACTCATTCACATAGGGTGGGGGGCCGGCATCTGGGGGCCCCCTTTTTAAAGGGGGCGCCCTGATTCCGAAAAGCCCCCCGCCCGCATACCCCGACAACCAACGGCCAGGGTTGTCGGGAAGAGGCCCTTGTCCCCATCAACATGGGAACAGGGTGCTTTGGGGTGGGGGGGCCGCAGGTCGCCCCCCTGCCCCGTAGCACCAAACCCCCCATGTTGAGGGCATGCGGCCTGGTACGGTTCAGGAGGGAGGGGGGGCCGCTCTCGTCCCCCCTTTTCCCCTGCGGCCTGCCAGGTTGCGTGCTCGGATAAGGGTCTGGTTTGGATTTTGGGGGGACCCCCACGCCGTTTTTCGGCTTAAGGGGGTTCACCTTAAAATCCAGACCAGACCTAAGGGTCTGGTTTGGATTTTGGGGGGACCCCCACGCAGTTTTTCGGCTTAGGGGGTTCACCTTAGAATCCAGACCAGACCTAAGGGCCTGGTATGCTCCTGAAGGGGAACCCATGCTGGTTTTTTCATAAAAATTTGGCCTGGAGTTCCCCTTCATGATTCATACCAAACATGGGACAGCGAGGCTGCCGAGGACCAGCGCGATGACATCGCGCTGGAGACATTCTCGGCCGGCTAGTCGCCTCTAGGACACGACTTGAGCGGCTGCTTCACGCTCAGGTCGTGTCCAGGTCGCCTCGCAGAGTCACGCTGTCCCTGTGTCAGCCGGCACACGAGTCGCCCCGCAAGTTGGATCCGACTTCCCGGGCGACCTCTATTCAAATCAATGGGCTCCCATAGGGAACCATTCATTTTCAATAGAGCGCCGCTGACATTTCTATTTACTATAACAGTGCGCCGCTGCTTCCTGCGCCCAGTGAAGGACTTATCCGGCGCACCAATTAAGGTTAGAACCAGCGCAGCGCACTGTTATTAGTAAATCAGCCCCATAGTGTTATATTTACCATGTGTGTGAATGTGCACATAGTAAAATGTTTGAACAACAACAAAGTGTAGCTTCTTTATCAAATCCGCTCTAACCTTATTTGTGTATATTTTTGGTGTTACTAGTGAAATGGTTGGTATTTACTAAAGGAAAATACACTTGGCACTACAAATGCACTAAGACAAACTAGGAGACAGCAAAAAAAACAACAAAATACAGATTAAACCAGATTTTTATTTTGTTCTTTCTCAAAAAATATTCAGACATGGCCTGGCATGGGAATTGCCCCCCTACCCGTGAAATATTCAAGATATTTCTGGCGAACCTCACGGGCATTTTGGGGGGCAAGCCAGGACGGACAGATTCTAGGCCCGGCATGGTATTGCCAGTTGGAAGTCCTGCCTCAGGCACAATTGAGGCAATATAATTTGTGGATTTCCTTATAAGAAAATTATGTAGCACACAGCAACAGAAAACAACATAGTTAATTTTGTACTCCGCCAAGTGAATTGGTGTCATGAAAAGGCGTAACCGGCTGGCCATTATCCCAAAGGCATTCTCTACGACTCTACGGGCCCTGTTGAACACCCTCTTCTCCAGGGTCAGGGTCCTTAGGGGAAATGGCCTCATGAGATGCGGTCCCAGTCCGAAGGCTTCATCAGCCAAAAACACAAAGGGGAGTCCTTCAACATTTTCTGCATCCGGTGGCAATGCAAGGTCATCACTCTGGAGACGGAGGGCAAACTCCGTCTGGCTAAAGGATCCCCCATCGGACATCCGGCCATTCTTCCCCACATCCACATAGAGGAATTCATACCATGCTGACACCACCGCCATCAGCATAATGCTATGAAACCCCTTGTAATTGTAGAAGTAGGACCCAGAACGGGGTGGCGGCACGATGCGGATGTGCTTCCCGTCAATGGCTCCACCGCAGTTGGGGAAGTCCCACCGCGTGGCAAACTCCGATGCTACAGTCTGCCATTCCTGCGGCGTGGAAGGAAGCTGTGGAGTCAAACAAGATTAAAAAAATATTAGTACTTTTGCACATAACATTGCAAGCAGATTATACTCAAATACATTCTAGCCCAACATCATTCTAAGTTTCCGTTTAATGTGTTTTAAAAAACTCAAATCGAAGGCTTAAGTATCATAGTATCATATTTATCACCCCCTCTGATGGTCCATTCTAAAAATATTTGGGGGGGGGCTAAATGAGTTTGGGAATGCTCAAAAATAAGGAGAAATAACATTTAGAGAAATTTTAGGGTGTGATTGGGGGGGGGGAGGGTAAAGCACTACAATGGAGCTGCAGAAATACATTGGGAAGTGACTCGGCTAGGTGTGTTTGGGCCCAGGATAGCATTGCAGTGGCGGTGCGTCCAGAGTGGGCGCAGGAACGCTGCCCCCTCTCTCCTGCGCCCGTCACTCAGAACAAAACATAGGTTCATGCCTTGCATGAACCTATGTATTGTCGATGCCGCCCACTATTCAGGTGGATGGCCCCCTGTTGAGTGGCGGCCATCTGAATAACAGCGGCTATTTATTTTTTTGGAAGTGCCTATCAGAGCCAGTGGCTATGATAGGCTTGCCGATTACAGCCTGGGGGCTGTAATTGGCTTCCAAAAAGTTAACCAGGGGATGCAGGGGGGGTGCGTTCCTTGGTTAAACACTGACAGGCTCCTCTGCCAATCATGTTCACCGAGTCTGTTTACCGGTAACCTGATTGGCTGATGCAACATCGAGGGCGGGAGAAGACATCGAGGAGAGTAGAAGGATGGCGCTGACCAGAGGAAGGTAAGTGCAGGGCTGGGGGGGGGGGGACTGGCTGCATTTGAGGGGACAAACTGGCTGCATTTGAGGGGACAAACTGGCTACATTTGAGGGGACAACTGGTGGCGTTTAATAGGCACAGTCGCGGAAATGGATGTTTTTTCCTTTTAAATTTTTTGAGCACCAGCTGCCACTGCTGGAGAGGTTAGTGAAGAGAAATATACATGGAGGAGAAAAAAGGGGCATTTAAAAGCTTCCAGCATGCATGAGGACAAAGGGGACATTCTCAGCATATTACGATCATGGTAATTAGGGAAGGATGAAAGAAATACAATACATTAGCATACATGAAATACATAGAATGTGATGTTAAAGGAGAAAACTTACCCTAATATAGTCCTCCTGCAGGACTTGGATGATGGCAGAACAGGTGTCTGGGATTATGAGGCCCAGAGCCTGGGGAGAGATGCCTGTCGTGAACTTCAAGTCCTGCAGACTTCTCCCTGTCGCCAGGTAGCGTAACGTGGCGATGAGCCTCTGCTCAGAACTGATGGCTTCCCGCATAACGGTGTCCTGCCTGGTAATATAGGGGGACACCAAAGCCAACAGATGCTGAAAAACGGGGTCAGACATCCGCAGAAAATTCCTGTAGTCCTCAGGATTATTCTCCACGATCTCCCACAGCAGAGGCATGTGACAGAATTGGTCCCGCTGGAGCAACCAATTCTTGGTCCATAAACTCCTCCTCACCCCGTTCATGGACTCGTCTTGGTCCAAGACAAGCAGACCAACACCAAGCGCCCGCGCAGCACGAACTCGACGACGAGAACGTACCCGCGACATGGCTAGGAGACGGTCATCTGATCAGAACGTACTAAACAGAACGCACTTAAGAACAGCAAGGCCTATGAAGAACGAACTGAAATTCAGAAACGAATGGGCAAGAACGCACTGTAAAACAGATACGACCTGCCTAGACGCCCTGAAAGACAAGATACGAACCCACAAGCACAAACTGAACTGCAGAAAACGAACTGAAAGCACGAAGACTGAAAAGCGCGAATCGTCTCTTCCCAAACTTTTACTTCACACGCAGTAACACGAGATCAGCAAAAGCAGCCCAAGGGGTGGCGCCATTGAAATCGAGCTTCCCCTTTATACTGCTGTCGTACGTGCTGGACGTGACCGCGCAGAACAACGACGAGATTTGGAATGGACAGTGTGTATGCAAGGAAAGCTTGACAAGAATCTCGTCAAGCTTGACAAGAATCTCGTCGAGAAAAACGATGGGTTTTTAACGACGAAAAACTCGGTCGTGTGTACGAGGCTTAAGAGTAGACGTCTGATAACACTTTAATTAGCATATAAAATACGCACTCACATTTAGATGTATAAAAGCGAGCATGTAACGTTTCAAATGTAGTCAGGGTGACCACTTCTACGACCTGCTTCCTGAACCCACTGCGCTGTGCTGGTATCACTCTGTCAGATGAAAGCCGGCGTCTGTGTGGAACTTCGGCGTCAGACCTTAGTGCGTCATTCGGAGGGAGGATCAGTCTGCGTCTGATCATCTCTAGAGGAGGAGGGATTCGGCTGTCCTCCATCACGCCCACCTCAATCTCTTCCTGCAGAATCACAGCTCAATACCATCCCTGCTTGCTTCTTAAGCCTCAGTCTGACGCCGAAGTTCCTCACAGACGCCGGCTTTCATCTGACAGAGTGATACCAGCACAGCGCAGTGGATTCAGGAAGCAGGTCATAGAAGTGGTCACCCTGACTACATTTGGAATCTTACATGCTCACTTTTATACATCTAAATGTGAGTGCATATTTTATATGCTAATTTAAGTGTTATCAAACATCTACTCTTAGAGGCACCTCTCTTCTTGTGTTTGTTTACAAAATAAATGTAATTTTTATCACTCTTTTCTTCCTTTTACATTTTTCTTTTTTGATAAGAGTGATGCAATTAGGACAATATTAAGGAAAGGAACACGGGAATTAGGTGAAATCGGTGAGATAGCGGTTCGCAGGTATTTCGGGTTTAACCCCTTAACCACTTCCCTACCCAGCCATAGTCAAATGACGTCCACAGATGGGATCTCCCATCCTGGGTGGACGTCATATGACGTCCTGGGTTTGAAGGGGAATATCTGAATGATGCCTGCATCTAGAGGCATCATTCAGATATCCTTTTGACCTGCCAGCGATTCTGTGCACCATAAGAATGATCATAGCGGCGTTCCGCCGCTTGATCGTTCTTAAAGGCGGCGGGAGGGGACATCCCCCCCTCCCGCCACCATCCGGTGTTCTCCGGGCTCTCCCATGTGATCAGGGACCCGGAGAGAATCTTTCGGCGCCGGTGGTGGATCACGTGACGAGCATAGAGATGACTGGGGACCAGATGGTCCCCAGTCATCTCTATGATCGTCGGAGGCCCGGACGCGATGTGATGACGTCACGCCCGGGTCCTCAAATGTAAACAAAACCGCCATTGCGGCTAGTAAGTATGAGATCAGTGAAAAAAAATTCACGATCTCATGCTTTCCAGCCTGGAGGAGAGATGTGGGGTCTTATTGACCCTGCATCTCTCAATAAAGAGGACCTGTCACACACATTCCTATTACAAGGGATGTTTACATTCCTTGTATTAGGAATAAAAGTAATCAAAAAAAAAAAAGTTAAATAAGTGTAGAAAATAAAATAAATAAGTAAAAAAAATAATTAAAACGCCCCTGTCCCCAGTAGCTCGCGATCAGAAGCGAATGCACATGTTAGTCGACCACATATGTAAACGCCGTTCAAACCACATATGTGAGGTATCGCCGCGTGCGTTAGAGCGCATGCAACAATTCTAGCACTAGACCTCCTCTGTAATTCTAACCTGTAAAAATTTTTAAAGCGTCGCCTATGGAGATTTTTAAGTAACGAAGTTTGGCGCCATTCCATGAGTGTGCGCAATTTTAAAGCGTGACATGTTAGGTATCTATTTACTCGGCGTAACATCATCTTTCAGATTTTCCCAAAAATTGGGCTAACTTTACAGTTTTGTTATTTTTTAATTCATGAAACCATTTTTTTTTTTTTTTTAAAAAGGCGTTTGAAAAATTATTGCGCAAATACCGTGCAAAAAAAGTTGCAATGACCGTCATTTTATTCCCTAGGGTGTCTGCTAAAAAAACATTTATAATGTTTCGGGGTTCTGAGTAATTTTATAGCAAAAGAGTGATGATTTGTACATGTAGGAGAGAAGTGCTAGAATAGGCCCGGTATGGAAGTGGTACAAAAAGCCCAGTATTGAAGTGGTTAAAATAAAAAATTGTCACAATATTGGATATTTGGGGTTTTGAAAATAATAAAGAGGAGGGTGGGGCTCCCTATTTTTTATTTTTTTTGGACCTTGAGGGAGTTTCGGAACGCCCACTGTATATATACGTTGGCACTTTAAACATGGATATCTCGGTTATGGCAGCAGCTGCTGCCATAACCCAGGTATCCATGTCTTCAGTGGGCGGTGCGGTTTACGATAATGGTGGGCTCTGCGGCGGATTCACCGCAAGATCACTGTTATCAGCAGGCCCCACCTCCTGCATGTCTCCCGCGCCCTCCGCCGCTTACTGGAGCCGTCGGTAGCGGCGGTGGCGATCAGGACGTGTCCGTGTCTGGGTATAGAGACGAGTGAGGGGAAGATGGCCCCCACCCGTCTCCAAACCATGGTAGGGTAGAAGGGACGTCAAAACGTCACATCCGCCAATAGCTCTTAAAGGGACATTTTTTTTTTTATTGCATTTTAGTCCAAATATGAGATCTGAGGACTTTTTGACCCCAGATCTCATATTTAAGAGGACCTGTCATGATTTTTCTATTACAAAGGATGTTTACATTCCTTGTAATAGGAATAAAAGTGGTCCAATTAAAAAAAAAAAAAAAAAAACAGTGTCAAAATAAATAAAATAAAGTAAAATAAATAAGATTTTTTTTTTTTTTTTTTTTAAAGCGCCCCGTCCCCGACGAGCTTGCACGCAGAAAGAACACATACATGAGCAGCGCTCGCATATACAAACGGTGTTCAAACCACACATGTGAGGTATCGTCACGATCGTTAGAGCGAGAGCAATAATTTTAGCCCTAGACCTCCTCTTTAACTCAAAACATGCAACCTGTAGAGTTTTTTAAAAGTCGCCTATGGAAATTTTTAAGGGTAAAAGTTTGTCGCCATTCCACGAACGGGCGCAATTTTGAAGCGTGACATGTTGGGTATCAATTTACTTGGCGTAACATTATCTTTCACAATATAAAAAAAATTGGGCTAACTTTAGTGTTGTCTTATTTTTTAATTAAAAAAAGTTTATTTGTTCCAAAAAAAAGTGCGCTTGTAAGACCGCTGCGCAAATAAGGTGCGACATAAAGTATTGCAATGACCGCCATTTTATTCTCTAGGGTGTTAGAAAAAAAAAAGTATAATGTTTGGGGGTTCTAAGTAATTTTCTAGCAAAAAAAAACAATTTTTAACTCTTGAAAAAGAGGCTCGGTCCTTAAGTGGTTAAGGGCTGCCTGAAATGTTCTGTGGTATGCATAATCCAGGAATACTATATATTTACTGTATATGTTGAATTTGATAATATGTCTTGTATTGTTTTTCTCAAATTTGCTCTGTAATGTTTTTCTTAAGTAAAATTAATAAAAATAATTTGAAAACCCACATAGAGCTCTCTACTGACAGCAGCATTGTGTAATTTTTATCTCCCTGCAAAGCAGGAAGTAAAAACTGGCACATCACTTAGTAAAAACACCACACAGTAAACACATTACACATTGTTAGGCACTGACTTAACCTTTTGATTGCCCCTAGATGTAAACCCATTCACAGCCAGTGCTATTAGTACAGTGACAGTGTATATTATTAGCACGGATCACTATAGTAGTGTCACTGGAGATGTCAGTTCCCCCCAGCATCAGTTAGTGTCAGATTGCTTGCTACACTATCACAATTCCACTATAATCACTAATCGCTGCCATTGCTAGTATAAAAAAAATAATTCCAGTATATATCCCATAGTTTATAGACAATATAACTTTCACGCAAACCAATTATTATTCACTTATTGGGATTTTGTTTACCAAGGACATGTAGCAATATACATTTTGGCCTAAATGTATGAAGAAATTTGATATTTTTTTTTTTTTATTTGGATATGTTTTATAGCAGAAAGTAAAACATATTACATTTGTTTTTTTTGTTTATATAAAAAAAAAACCCAGTGGTGATAAAATACCACCAAAATAAATATCTATTTGTGTAAAACAAATTGTATACATTTTGTTTGGGTACAGCATAGCATGACCGTGCAATTTCCAGGTAAAGTAGTGCTGTGCTGAATAGCAAAATGTGGCCTGGTCGGGAAATGGGTAAAATCTTCTGTAGCTCAAGTGGTTAAAATAGAAATGAAAAGCAAAACATTTGTGTATACATAATAAATACTTTTTCCCCATTTTATAAATAATCACATAACCTGCTGCATAAGGAGCTCAGGGAGGAGAAACAGCAGTACATTAGCCTCAGTTGTAAAACTGACCATGCCCTGCTCTACTGCCTAGTGTGGACAGTCTTTAATAGCAAAGCAAAGGGTATGACAGGTATTTTACACACAGGAAGCAATAAAAAGAGAACAGGATACATTTTTATACAAATACATAGTATAGCAGTCACATGTCAGCAATATGAAATGTTGGGTTTACATATTCTTTAAGTTCAAGTGGTAAAGATTTGTTAAATGTAAACAATCTCATGAACAAACTGTATAACAAAGTTTATGTATTTTCTTGATGCTCATCACATATTCTATGATCCCTCTCCTGGCAGAGGGAACTGATGAACCAAACTGTGAGGGTGTTTCTCTTGGAAACAGCCTTTCTACATATAGTTTAAGTTCAAGAGGTACAGAATATATAAACATAAATAATCATATGAACAAACTGTATAACAAAGTTAACGTATGTATTTTCTTGATGCTCATCACATATTCTCTGACCTGTTATAGACTTCACCTCCATTGATCCCCTGATGAAGCAGAAATGAAAAACAAGGAAATCCATCAAGCCTGACCCCTTTTCAATTGGAAAAAAAGCTGTGCTTCATGAGTGAGCATTTCATTTTTAAATGGATAATTGAAATAAACATATATTTTTAATGAAAACATGATTTGTATGCATCGGGCCTTAAAAGCCCCTTTTAAAAAAAAAATGTAGTGGTTAATAAAAATTTGAGACTGATGACATATTTGTATTTAATTATTATTTAATTTAATATTTGATTTAGAGAACAGTTTTTATTCATTTTGATTGGGCCATTATTTCAAGGGAGGAGAAGGCCTATTTTACCTGTAAATAAGAATGAGTGTCTTTTTTCTGAGACAGAAGACAGAAAAATTGGAAAGATCTGTAGCACAGCTTTTTATCCTTTTTGATAGGCCACTATTTTAGAGGGAATGAGCAAGTAGCTTTAATTTTTTCTGAGACAAGAAAAGTTGTACAGATTTGCTGCACAGTATCTACAAATTTTTTGCCAGGATGCAATTTCAGAGGAGGAGATCAAGCAGATTTCTTCCTGAAATGTTACATTGCAGTGCCTTTTCTTCTGAGACTGATTTTAGAAACATTGTTCAGATTTGTAGAAAAGCTTACAATCCTTTTTATTAAACTGCTATTTTAGAGGGAGAGAGCAAACAGATTTTTTCTGGAGTTAAAAACTTGCAGTGTCTTTTTTTGAACCTGAAGACAGAAACATTGAACAGATTAGCTGGACAGCATGCGCCCCTTTTTTGCTAGGATACACTTTAAAAATGAGAGAGCAAGCAGTTGTCCATCTGCAAATACTTCATTGCTACATTTCTTTTTTTTGTTTACAAACGGTTTATTGAAAAATAAGTCTCAATACAATTTTATCTGTACATTGGTTTGAGGTCCATACACAAAGAAGGGTGCAAAAAATATCAGCATAATTTATAAGTAGCAGTGACATAAGAGGGAGGGATACAAATAATGGGAAGTCTGAATCATTGGTAAAGTCTTTTATATCTCTATAATGTCTTATGGATTTGTTTAATGAGAAAAAATAAAATAAAATAAAAATTAAAAAAAGATTCGGTAGTATCATCCTGTAGTTCCATGAATTACCATAGATAGATCCCAAGGTTTCCATTTATTATCATATGTGTCCATAGTATCGAATAAAGTGTGATGAATATGTTCTGAAAGTTTGATGGCTAGCATGCGATCCATAATTTGAGACCATGGCACAGTAGAGGAACGCCAGTTAAGAGCTAAGACACATTTTAGATGTCAGTTCAATTCTGCTACCTATTATTTGTTCTATTTTGTTTTTAGCTTGTTGCCATGTAGTTTTGGGGTGTGTGCAATCCCAGAATGTGTGTATAAGGGAACTCTGTGTTGGGCATCCTCTAAAGCATAGGGGAGATGTTGTTGGATAGAATGAGTTGATTCTGTCTGGGGTGAGATACCACCTATACTGAAGTTTGATGGTGGATTCTCTGATGGATGCCGTCTTGGTGCATTTTCGTAAATTGTTAATCATAATGTCCCATTGTTCTACAGAGAATGACTCATTCAAGTCTGCTTCTCACTGGGACATCTGATGTGTTTTATCTGGTGTGTCGTGTTCATTTAGGTTTTTATAAATTCTGGAAATGAAACCCCTATCGCGAGGTGAAGTAAGACATATTTGTTCAAATATCGTGAAAGGGGTTTTGAGGGTGAGTGAGAAGTATTTTTGGTAGAAAAGCTTGATGTTGTTGTAGTCGGCGAGTTCAGTTTCTGTAAGTTTATATTCTGCTTGAAAATCTGAGAATGTACGGAATGAATTATTTTTTGTGAGCGATTTTAGGTTGGATAGTTTGAGGAGTTGCCAAATAGAATATTGATTTGAGTTTAGGTCATGGGGGGTAAAGAGGGGGTCCCCTATGAAAGAGGTTAGTGGGGGAATTTCTGACGAGATGTTGAATTTATGCTTTTGTCTGTGCCATAATAGTAAGTTTTGGTGTACTACTTTGTTGAGGTGGCCAATTCTTTGGGTTTTGATGGATTTGGACCAAGGAAGGCCTTGGAGGTGGTACGGTAGGACAGATTGTTCCTCAAATGATAACCACGGTATATGGCTGGATGGTGCATACCATTGTGCGAGCTGTGTATATCTAGCTGAAAGATACATTGCTACATTTCTAAGACAGAAGAAAAAATCAAAACAAATTTGATGCACCGTATGTACATCTTTCCAATAGAATGTATTTTCAGAGTGACAGAGCAGGCAGAATTGAGACAAAATGTTAAATTACACAGTTTTTTCTGAGACAAAAAATATTTACAAATTTGCTACACTGACTGCTATCTTTTTCAATTGGATGCAATTTCAGAGGGGGAAAGATGAGTCAAACTGTGCCTGGAATTAAAAAGTGTTGTATTTTTCTTGTGACAAAGGACAAAAAAGTACAGATTTTTTGCACAGTTTTTAAGCCTTTATAATAGGTTGTAATTTCAGACGGCAAGCCTGGGCATTGTAGAATCAATGAATCACTGTTTGACCATACAATTTTAAAGAGACAATGCCCTCAAATATTTTTGATTGAGGCTGTGCAGTGAAACATCCAAAAAAAGAACAAAACAAACAGCATGATTTAGCCTACATCAAACAAAAAAACCCAATGAGCAGCAGCATGCAGAAATATTAGGTATTGTCATTTTTGAGCGTTATGGTGTCATTCCGAAGCACTAGAAGAAGCTGTTATTGCTGGCAGGATGTGGCCATAGTAACAGGAGATGGTAATGTTAGAAGAAGGGGACATTTTGTTATAGACTTACAGTAGTGGAAGCAGGTGCAGCAATTGTTCCTTTTCTTGATGGCCCAAATCCTGGGGTTCTTTTGCAGACACAGGAGCATGAATGAGCCCATCTATCACAAATTCCTAGAGGCAGAGTATCCCAATCCTGGGATCATTGAACACAGGCTATGCTCAGCTATCTTTTCTACATACAGTTCCAGAGCTTGGGGGAATTTATATGTACTCCTGGAAACCTTCCCAATGTATTCCTCCTCTTCAGTGTTAGCACTGTAACCCTCCTTCTTCTTCTCATGCTTGTTCTGTCAGTAGTGCATCCTCAAGTGCCCAATGTATTATACTACAGTGTGTGCTTCTGCAGAAATAGTAGAGGAATTATGTAATTGATGTTGAATCATCACAGCTTACCATTCGGGTTGCCTTCTCAATGGTGACCATATAGTACATGCACTGATGTGGCAAAAAACAAATCTCCAGATCCCCTGAGACTGCCCTTGTGCCAAACTCACACAAACACTCCTTGACAGCCCGTTAATGCAAGTGTAGCCACTGCAGCATGGCCAAGGTTGTGTTCCAACTTGTTGGCGTATTTGATATCAGGCAGTTTGCAAGTAGGTTGAGTTGCAGCTCAATGTCTTTCAAATAGAAAACTGGCTAGGTATAACTGCCTGAAGTGTCTGCACTCTCTTCTAGTCTGCCTCAGAAGATCATGTATACCAGGGTTCCTAACTAGAAAACATTGCACCACCAGGTTGAGAACATGTTCTAGGCAAGTAAAATGTGTGAACTTTCTCTGATGATGATCAGACAGCAGGTGGATGCTCGTATTACACACAACCTAAATTATTACTGTATTGTAATTAGGGATGAGCTTCGTGTTCACGTCGAACACACGTTCGACTCGAACATTGGTCGTTCGATCATTCGACGAAGAACGAACGTTATGGTCCATTCGCGCTAAATTTGCGTTGCACGACACGGCCCATAATTCACTGCAGAATCGCAGTGCATTGCTGGATGATGATTGGCCAAGTATGCACTATGACCCGCATGCTTGGCCAATCACAGCGCGGAAAAAACGGAGAGCCGTAATTGGCCAAAGCCAGGGTGGCTTTGGCCAATTATGGCTCAGGGGGTTTAGTACACGCCCCACACTATATAAGGCCACCTGGAAGTCGGCCTTGTGTAGTGTGTTGGCATTTGTGAAAGAGGCAGTTTCAGAGAGATAGACAGTGTAATTAATATTGAGTTAGATAGAGCAGGCAGGCGAGTCAGTTAGCTGCTGTTACAGTGTGTAGAGGATATATATGCATCCTAGGTGTTGTATATATATTTATACACTGTATTGAGTTTAGCTAGATCCGTTCCTGTTAGTCTCTATACTGTGACAGGCAGGCAGGTGATTGTGCTAGCTGCAGACAGTCAGTGTTTCACTTAGTGTACTACTGTGTGCTTTGCATAGCGATCACCTAAAGCTCACCTGGATACAGTTATTCTCTATACTGTGACAGGCAGGCCGGTAATTGTGCTAGCTGCAGACAGTCAGTGTTTCACTTAGGGCTCTTTCACGGCCTTTTTGCGGTCCCACTACAGTTCTCAGATCAGCAGATGACCTTGATCAAGAGCATCTAAGTTGGCTGATCAGAACTCCAACCAGCATTGCCACTCATCCCATTCCCCCCACCAGCATTGCCACTCATCCCACCCCCCCCCCCCCCCCTACCAAGGAGTAAGAGAAGGAATAAAAATAGAGAATACATGGAAGGGAGAGGAAAAGAGGGGAAGGAAGAAAGAATAAGAGAAAGAACAAGAAAGATGGCTAGAGAGAGGGATGGGGGGGAAAAACAAGAAATTAGGATAGAGAGAGATAAAAGGGAAAGAAAAAAGTGAAAGAAAAGAGAACAAAGAGAAAGAGTGGTACATCCTAAAATGTACCATATGAGGTTTTAATACTGTACGAGTGGAAGGGACTCGGGGAGCGCTAAATGTCCGTGGGTTAGGGGCGCAAATTACTTGCCTTGTCTTGGGTGCTGACAACCGACGCTACAAAAATTGTACAGTTAGGGGTCCCCACATCTTGGGAAATTTTATCAAGGGGTCCCGGCACTAGAAGGTTGAGAACCACTGACTTAAAGCCTACATTTTTGATGCAATACTTTGCAACAGGGCTCATTGCTGCGCTCTAAGTACAATGTCTGTGAGGGGTTGCAGTGTTGTGGCACCATCACCAGTGCCTAAGGCCCAATTTTTCAGCCCCTGTTCAACAGGGGCATGCAATTACAATTCTTGATCTAATAATTCACAGCAGGGCCCATTCCTGCGCCCACCAAGAGTAACTGTGAGGGCTTACAGTGTTGTGACACCAGCACCACCACCAAAGGCCCAATTTTTCCTACCACTGTTCAACAGTGGCATGTAAATACAATTCCTGATATAATAGTTGACAGCAGGGCGTTCCAGCGCCCACCAAGAGTAACTGTGAGGGCTTACAGTGTTGTGGCAACACCAACACCTAAGGGGCAAATTTAAGTATATATGGCAGGCCCCTACTTTCAAACATCCAACTTACAAATGACTCCTACTTGCAAACGGAAGGAGACAACAGGAAGTGAGAGGAAATCTACCCCTAGGAAGGGAAATTCTCTCCTGTAAGAGTTAATATGTGAAAAAAGGGTCTCCTCTCCACTGATGCTTTATCACCAATCCTTGTTTCAATAAAAAACCCAAATTTTCCAAAAACATTTTTCATTGGGATGGAAAGTGAGGTGAAATGTTCTGAACAGGTGCACAGAAAGCAAAACAAATGTTACAGGGGTGATAACCATTCCCTATGTTCTCCAAAAAGCTTAAAAATAGATTTTTTGGCTAGAGCTACACTTAAAAAATGTATCTGTTCTAAATTACAAACAGATTCTACTTAAGAACAAACCTACAGTCCGTGTCTTTTTTGCACCACCTGTATACTGCTGTTCAGAGTATATAGGGCCTTTTTTATTTTGGGTGCGGGGTTCCCCTTAATATCCATACAAGACCCAAAGGTAGCCATGCCATTTTTCTCAATGATTTTCATCCATATTGCCGGGACCAGACATTAAATTAAAGCCGCAAGCAGTTTTAAATGGCTTTTTTTCCTTTAGAAATGTCATTTTGTGCAGGGACAGTTCTAAACATGGGAAACACGTGCCACTTCACAGGCATACTTTAGACACCCCCCAGGTACGATATCTAAAGGAATATTTCCCTTTTTTTCACTTTATGCATCGTTAAAGTCACTGCTCCCAAAAAAACTACCGTTTTAAAAGATTATTTTTACATTGATACATGTCCCCTCGGGCAGGACCTGGGTCCCCAAACCCTTTTTAGGACAATGACATGCATATTAGGCGTTATAATTAGCACTTTAGATTTCGAACGTTCGCGTCCATTGTATTTAATAGGGTTCTAAAGTTTGTGCGAACGTTCGGTCCGTTCGAAGGTTCTGGTGCGAACCGAACGGGGGGGCGTTCGGCTCATCCCTAATTGTAATCAGCCATACCATCCTATTAAAATACTACATAGAATAAAAGACACTGATTCAAAACATAACAGAAAAATAAACTACCAAAATGCAAATATTACACCACTTTCTCTGACATTGCCCCAAAATCATTCCACATAGGTTGGCCTAATAACAACATTTATATAAAAACTTCATAAAATCTGGATCATAAACCAGTTTAAATCCTCACATCCAGCACTCACAGAGAAGAATTATATAATTTGATGGCAAGAGGCAAAAATTATTTCCTGTGGTGCATCGTGGTTGTAACAATTTATCACTAAAGGTACTCCTCAGACTGACCAGTGCATTGTGGAGTGGGTGGAAGGAGTTGTCCAAGCATGGACATCCCTTGGACAACATTATTCTCTCTAACATTGTTGTTAAAGACTCCAACTCCAATCAAACGACATCACTGGCCTTGTGAATTCATTTATTGAATCTGTTTGTGTTGGCCATCCTAAGTCTGCTTCCCCAGCATGCAACTGCATACAGGCAAGCGCTGGCCACAACAGAGTAATAAAACATCTTCAGCATCATCCAGGCAGATGTTATAAGTCTTAAATCTCCTCAAAAAATAGAGGCAGCAAGGCGCATGCGCGGCGCGATTCTGGACGGAAGCAGGGGATAAGAGCTCCGCAGAGATCGGAGACTAACGCCGATTCCCCAGGGCTATTAAGCGGCTACACAATCATATAAAGACCCCGCACCCCTGGCAGAACACACAGCGCATGCCGGGCTCCAAGAACCGCCGCGGTAAACCGGCCCAAAGATCCCTAACCAACTGCTTACTCCACGTGAGGGAGCAGAGCAAGATGCCTCAAGATGGCGCCCAGCCAGACACAGCTCCAGCATGCTCACAGACAACAGCCTCTTGTCCAGAGCACTCCATAGGGGACAGTGAGAACAATACACAGCTCATGAAGGCAGACTTGGAGGACAGCCTTACATGCATGTATGACAAGATAGCAAGAAAATTTCAATCCGAGCTGCACAAGTCCACAAACACCCTGTCCCTGGAGATAGCAGCCCTGGACACTAGAACAGATCTGCTGGAAACCAAGCATGATGAGCTTAGCCTCTCTCATTCTGATCTCAGAAAAGATCATGAGACCCTCAATGAGACTGTGCAGCTCTTACAAACCCACCTTGAAGACCTGGACAATAGGAACAGGAGGTGTAATCTGAGAGTGTGGGAGGTCCCAGAAACAGTGACTGACCTCCCCCAAGCCATGGAGAAATTGTTTCAGTCCCTTCTCCCTGACACCCCTGCAGCATCTTTTACATGTGATAGAATCCACAGGGCTCTGCGTCCAAAACCACCCCCGGACAGGCCTCCCAGGGATATAGTGATGTGCCTGAAGGATTACTTAATTAAAGAGGAGATTCTCAGAGCCTCACGTAATACACCTAATATCCAGCTGGAGGGTATCGCAATACAGATATATCCTGATATTTCACCCACCACCCTTGACAAGCGCAGGAGAATGAAGGAGATAACAACGGTACTACAGGCTGCCAGGATTAGATACCGTTGGGGCTTCCCCTTCAAGCTACAAGTCCCACATAACGGCACCATCTACACGGTCACCACGATCCAGGAAGGGAAGGACCTTATGGTGAAGCTTGGTCTCCTAGATGCTGCGGATCACCCGAGAATGCCATCCACCCCACGCCCGTCGGCCATCTGGGCTACTCCATCTCCCAGGAGGGAACGCCGCAACCAGCATTAGGCCCCGTGGGGCCCACACATGCTGCTACGATCACTATATTGCCCGAATGTACAGTAACCCAAATTCAGTCTCTGTCCCAGGCGGAAGTTCTTTCACGCCCGTTTGATTGTTCCCCCACTCCAATCAAGTTGGTTCAAGCATCTACAAACATACCACAGGACTGTACCCCTTACAGTCAACATATTGCTAAGACAATTTTTACCACTTGATTGGAGTTCAGGACCAATTGGTCCGATTTAGGAAGTTTTTCCTTATTGGTCAGGGTGATTGTTCCTCCCTTGACCCCCGTAGTTGAAAAGCTGCTTTTTGCAGTCCTGACTTGCACTTACAAGAAGTTGCAGCCGTTGCTGCTCAGGTTTGTCGTACTTTTATTTTTATTTTTACTTCTGTTTTATTCACTGCTGCACACCTTATTTTTTACATGCCAGCTGCTTGATAATATAATTGCCTTGACATATCTGAAATTGTCTATGGTCAATGTTTCACATGAAGTTTGTTGCATCACACATGAAACACCACTGTGTCACATATTATCACTTATAAATAAAGATAAAAATAAAAATAAAGATGAAAATCCAATAATGAATGGTAATCTAAATAGTGCAGAATAATAATACGTGCTAATACTTCAACCCACCAAAAACATAAATAAAGTGCAAGTTCGTATATGGACTATCCAAAATGTGCCAAAAAAGTTCAATATTGCAATGAATGCTGTTCAATAAATGTCCAAAAGGTTTTAAATCAATGGGATAATATTCCGAAATTCTTGATGGAGTCAAATTGCATGAATGATGAACAGGTTTGGAGTATTGAACCTGTAGTGAATCCTACACCTGTCTCCCAATGCTCTCACCTCATTAATATAGGTCACTGGCATAGAGTATGTTCACTGACATAGACTGTGGTCTTATCTCTCCTTTAAATCTTCTCCACTCCTTTGTAATCATATGGTTGTATCATCCACCAGTCACGTTCTCTATAGATAGATATAGTAAAGGAAGGAGGAGGGGGGAACCAAGCTCCGACCAATACCATAGGAGAGGGATAGGGAAAGAAGCCTCTGATAGTGTAGTATTTTTAAAAGTATATACGGCCTTATTAAATTAAAAAATGGACTCTTACATCACAAATAAAACAATCAGCATATATGGAGTAACCGGCGTGTGAAACGCCGTCTTACTGTTCCTCTGCTGTATTCCGATCTGTCTGTATGATGCCGCAATCCTCCCTACGGCGTTACGTCACGCACCTCGTGACTTCTTCAGCTCCCCTGAACCTGTTCATCATTCATGCAATTTGACTCCATCCAGAATTTCAGAATATTATCCCATTGATTTAAAACCTTTTGGACATTTATTGAACAGCATTCATTGCAATATTGAACTTTTTTGGCACATTTTGGATAGTTCATATACGCACTTGCACTTTATTTATGTTTTTGGTGGGTTGAAGTATTAGCACGTATTATTATTCTGCACTATTTACATCACCATTCACTATTGGATTTTCATCTTTATTTTCATCTTTATTTTTATTTTTATCTTTATTTATAAGTGATAATATGTGACACAGTGGTGTTTCATGTGTGATATATATTGTCTTTAGCACAAAATCCCCTTCCTTTTTTCTTTTTCTTTATCACCATGTTTATGTGTTAAGTGAACACATAAACATGGTGATTTTGCAGCAATTGATAGTCACCTCAGTCACTATTCTGATACTCTTGAGTAGCGCGAAACAAAACCCTATTCACAAGTTTGTTGCATCGTCTTATTAATGCATGGGGTTGCCATAGAGAGGTATAATGGCATTAAGCCATGGCTAGCTATGTGTCCTGGACTCATTTACAACCGTACGCTTTCCAGTCCTCTTAAATTATGGGTCTTAAGGTAATTTCCCACAACCTGAAAGGCTTTAACTCCCCAAATAAACGGAGAAAGGCCTTTCGAGATTATAAGAGATTGGGAGCTGATGCCCTCCTTCTCCAGGAGATGCACTTCTCAACCCAAAACCACCCACACTATTTCGATAGAGCCTTACAACAAGGTTTTTATACCACTTTTGAGTCCAGGATACGTGGAACTGCTATTTTTATAAGGAATACAGTAATGTTTGATGTACACCACACTTATAGGGACCCGGATAGTCGCTTTGTAATAGTAAAGGGGTATATTCAGGGAAAAAGTATCACCATTGCTTCAGTGTATGCACCAAATGACTCTCAGGCTTCCTTCTTTAAAAACTTTTTCCAAACATTAGATAAATACCACTCTCCCCATATGCTAATAGGTGGGGACTTCAACCTAGTGTCACATTCAGACCTAGACAGGAGTAGCAGTGGACAGTCCACCAATGCATTCCCAAAATCGCTACAATAACAACTGAAAACCCACCAGCTATTGGACACTTGGAGAGCGCATAATGTGGGAAGCAGGGAGTACAATTTTTACTCCCACCCCCACAACAGCTACTCCAGGCTGGACTACATATTCTCCATGGCTGTTTTGATAACAAACTCTACCTCAGCCAAGATCCATGCATGCCCATGGTCTGACCACCAGATGGTTTCCTGTGTCTTTTCTCACGTTGGTCTTTCCAGGAATATGGGAGCCTGGCGGCTTAATGACTCCATGCTCACAGACCCAATAACACTAGCCCAGATAACCGAGTATATTTTGGAATACTTTTCCCACAACAAGGTTGGGGAGATCTCCCCTGCGTCCTTGTAGGCTGCACATAAGGCAGTGCTGAGAGGACGTATTATGCAGCTTGCCTCGAAGCTTAAACGGCAGAAGCTCCTTGATGTTTCCTCCCTCACAGCTGACCTAGAAAAACTGTATCACAGGCATGTTCAAACCCCTACACAAGAATTGCTCGACCAGATTACCCAGAAGAAGAGAGCTCTGGATATACTCTTGTCCGGGCAAACTGAAAAATCCCTTAGGTGGTCCAGGGCTCGTTTCCTGCTACACAGCAGTTCGGCTTCGACCATGTTCGCGAGAAAATTGAAGCAGTCTTTATAACCCATGCATACATATAAGCTGCGCGACACGACAGGTAACCTCACCTCCCACCCAAAGGAGGTGCTACAACTGTTTAACTCTTATTATCAAACACTGTTGGCTGACTCTCAGGCCCCCATTCCTCCCTCATCCCAATCCTGGTTGGATGCCATTTCTTTACCTAAAATTACTGAAGAACAACTACAGGCCCTAAATGCCCCCTGCACAGAGGAAGAGGTAGTTAAAATAATCTCCACACTGAAACCCTCTAAGGCCCCAGGCCCTGATGGCTTTACAGCCCTATATTATAAAAAGTTTTCTGGACTATTAACCCCAAAATTGACAAAACTTTTTAATAGGGTACTTGCAGGAGACTCATTCCCTACGGATATGCTTATGGCCAACATGTCCCTGATCCCAAAGCCAGGAAAAGATCACTCCCTTCCCCAGAACTATAGACCTATATCAGTCATTAATAATGACTTAAAAATATTTAGTCGCCTGCTGGCGGATCGTCTAGCATCCATCATCTCAACATTAATCTCCCCTGATCAAACAGGTTTTATCCCCTCAAGACAAAAAACAGATAACATACGCCTTGCATCAAATATTATACAAGATGCAGATTTACACTCGCGCAGGGTTTTGATGCTGAGTTTGGACAATAACAAGGCCTTTGATAGTGTCCTCTGGCCATATTTAGATACTATCTTATCAAAACTCGGGATCCAGGGAGAATTTGTTAGCGGCATTAAAGCTCTGTATCGCCAACCTCTAACCAGAATTAAACTTCCCGGATGTTCATCCGAATACTTTTCCCTGGGAAAGCATACTAGACAGGGCTGCCCTCTTTCCCCACTATTATTCGCCCTCGCGATTGAACCCCTGGCTCGTCATGTTAATAACGACCCCAACATTAAAGGATACTGCAGTAACAATCAGGAATATAAATTAAGTCTTTATGCAGACGACGTCCTTTTATTCCTGACCGACCCTTTAATCTCGTTGCCTAATCTTTTTGCAACATTAAACTCCTTTAACAGTGTTTCGGGTCTGGGAGTTAACCCCTCTAAGTGCGTAGCCATGCCTATAAACTTAGCACAGCCCTTGTTGATATCCCTGAAGGACAGGTTTGACTTCTCCTGGAACATGAAATCTTTACAATACCTGGGTATACGACTGGCACCAAGTCTTAAACAAATTTATGCTCTAAATTATCCTCAGGCCTTCTCTAGTATTAGGAGGTTACTCTCTCAGTGGTCCCTATACCATATCTCCTTTTTAGGCCAAATACAGGTGGTTAAAATGTCGATCCTCCCAAAATTATTGTTCTACTTTAGGGCTCTACCACTGTATGTACCCCGGTCCACCATACATGCCATACAATCTGATCTGCTAAAATTTATCTGGCAGGGTAAATATGCGCGCATGGGCAGGGCACTGATGTATAGGTGCCGGGATAGGGGGGCCTAGGTTGCCCTGACTTATGGAAGTATTACTTGGCGGCTAGATTACTACAACTTGCCCAATGGCACACATCCCCAACTCACATACCATGGCTGCAGTTTGAGAGGGCTTCCATTACACCTTACTTCCTTTCAGGCCTTCTATGGACCACCGCTGTGAACCACAGAGTTGTTTCCCAGCTCAACAGTATAGTTGGACAGTCCCTGTGTCTGTGGACCCTTTATAAAGACAGGTTTGAGCTCCAGTTCAGCTTATTATATACTTTTACGTGCACCCCCAGATAATTGTAATTCTCTACTACATCCACTCCTTGGATGAAGACAGGGTCACTGGTGCCTCCACAACCAACTCCTTTGTCTTAGTAACATTTAAATACGGGTAATAATCCTCAGACAAAGTTCTCCTCCACAGTCTCCACGACATTCTCTTCCCTATCCCTGATACATACCACTATCGCAGTCCTCAGAAAACTTCTGAAGATGGCAAGACTCTGTCTGGTAGCTGAAATCAGTGGTATAGACAGTAAAGAGGTAGGGAGAGAAAACTGTACCCTGTGGAACCCCAATATTACTTACCACCTTATCCGAAACACAGTCTTGCAAATGCACATGCTATGGCCATCCAGTCAGATAGCCTAAAATCGATGACACAATGGAGACATCAACTTGTATCACTGCTAGCTTCTCACCTAGGAGAGCCAGCCTGATAGTATTAGCAGTGGAAAAGTAAAAAACTTGACCCTCACAGTGCTCTCTGGCTTATCGTGGTGTGCATACATACGATTTAGCATGAAGATGATAGTGTCCTCAACTCTTAGCTGGTAGGCAAACTGTCTAAATATTTACTAACAATGACCCGTAACTGATGTAAAACAAGTTTCTCCAAGGTCTTCATGATGTGGGAGGTCAAACCCACAAAGAGGAAGGAGGGGTGGAGGTGACTGATCTGTCAGGAAGTTTTTAAATTTTCAGGAAGTGGAGTTGCACCACCAGTTATAGCAATGTGCCCTGTCCTGCGTCATTCCCATCTCTCAGCAAAGTTGCAAAATAAGGCAAGCTCCATGAGCTGTAATGGGAGCAGCTGTAAAATCAGCAATTTTGCCAAGCTGGCATTTGTTATGTTCCAGCAATTGGGAAAGAGACACCTGCCTGCTAAGTGATTCAACTTGAGATAGCAGGGTAGGGTGTGGAGACTCAAAGTGAAGTTGCAGCCTACATTTGCCCTTACTCTGTGCAGTTCCATGCTGACCCTCTATCTCGCTGAAAGTGCCGTGAGGTAAGCCTCTTACACTCCTCAAATCCCTATTCCTTGCAGATGTGGAATCTTCTGTAGTGGGGGTAGAGGTGGAAAGGTAGGAGTGAGAAGGAGGATGTCAAAGCCCAGTACATTTTATGTGCTGCTCCCACAGAGCATTGCGGTGAACAAGAATGTTTCCCTTCATGCACGTGGTACCCAAATGACCAATAAATTTACCATGTTTGATACACTGCTAACAGAGGCTGCAAAACCATTACAGTTCTGCCTTCAGCACATGTGTGAAAAAAATGGTAAATTCAGCTGAGCCCTGAAGAGCATATCTGATATTACCAGTTATCTGCAGATGTGGAGCAATACCATCCAGTGGAATAGGGCAGCTTCTTTCTTCACTCCCCTGATAGTTGCCCCTGCATGTCATTTTTCCTTGCTGATGTTGTGCCTCTACCTCACGTCCCCCCTCTACTATCTCTGGTATACAGGTCTGTCAGTGACCTTATCATCATCCCTGCCCTTCTTGTTGCTGGGGCCAACCTGGCAGTAATCTGCAGCTACAGGAACATAAGTAGCAATTGGTTCTGGATTGGAGGATTGCTGCAGCAATATACATACAGGTGTCTGGGACAGCTTTGGTTGACCTTACCATTGTGTAGGTAGGTCATGGAGGTAAGAGGCAGCTGAGACTGGTGCTGGACACACAGAGGTGCAGCACTCCTGCATATATGTTGTTTTTTTGCACAATGGATTTGAAACATGTTCTTTATTTGGGATTGTTTGCTTTTGGAGCACGCATGCAGTCTTAACACGGGGCATTCATTTCCAATCAGTGTGGACTTCATCCTATTTATTTTTTTCATTTCTTTTTATTTATACACTTTGTTTATTTTTTGCAGATTAATATATTACAAACATAGCTTTTTGTGCTGTTATTTATTTATGATGGTTTGTGTGTCTATGTTATGGGTTATGATCATGTTTTTATGAAGTACTGTATTTATTGGCGTATAACACCCACTTTTTTACCATGAAAATAGAGGGTAAACTGTGCAGGGGGCTGTGGAAAGTTTTTTTCCTGAAACGTCCCTCTTAAAGTTAGGTTGCGTGTTATACGCCTTGGCGTGTTATACGCCGATAAATACGGAATTTTTGTGGGGTTTGATATTACATGATTGACATTTTTTTTTTGTGTGGCGCTGCACTTTTTGCTTTTTATGCTTATGTTTGGTGTGCAAATGCATGTCAGTGAGTAGTGGCAACCATGCACTGTTTTGTTCATGTTCATGCTCTGATAATTCATCACAACGTTTAGATTTCTCAAGCAAAGCTCCCCCAATGGTAACTGTATGCAATTTTAAATTTACTGTCTCAGTGTCTGATTGGTTTTGTAACCTCTGACAAACCTTATGACTATTATCAACTGCACTCTGTAGATGGGTAATTTCCTCAACCTTATCATTCAAAGAACTTTCCATTGTTAAACCGAGAGATAACAAGCCCTGCACAATACAACCTTTTCTTTTACTTTCTGAAATTTTGCTATCAAAAACACTTTTCTCTAAAAATTCCTTCATCATAGTCCATGTCTGCTTAAATTTTTCTGGAATTTCATAAGGACCGCCATGACGCTTAATACATTTTAATACCCATCTGTTAACTTTATCTGAACTGACACTACCTTCACACTAAAGCCCCGTACACACGATCGGATAACCTATGGTTTTCGTCCAATGGATTTGTCCATCGGAAATCCGATGAAACTGTTTTTTATCAGTCTTGGCCACACACCATCAGTCAAAAAACCGACCGTTCCAAACGCGGTGACGTAAAACACTCCGATGAGCTGAGAAAAATGAAGTTTAATGCTTCTGAGCATGCGTCGACTTGATTCTAAGCATGCGTGGGTTTTTTAACCGATGGACTTGCCCATAGACGATCGGAAATTCCCATCGGTTTTTTATCCATCGGAAAATTTTAAAACAAGTTCTATTTTTTACAACCGATGGAAAAAAGACTGATGGGTACCATACACGATCGGTTGGTCTGATGAAAACCATCCATCGGACGGTTTTCATCAGTCAAACCGATCGTGTGTACGGGGCTTGAGTAAGCATTTTGACTATATTACTAATAATTTTAAAAAAAGGAAATATTTTACTCACCGCATTAGCTACTCCTTCAGCTCCTAGTTCAGGTCTTTTGGTACATGACAGTCCTTTTTTTTGTTGTTTCTAGTCTCCAGAGAATAACTCTGGGGTTCCAAACTTGTTTAATCTTGTATATCAGACTCTTATATCACAACCAGACATTAGAGTCACAGCACATCTCTTGGGTCTCCATCTGACTTCTGTCCACCTCACAGAATTGTTGTCATCACCGACTTCTGTTACTAAGTCCTGAAAATGCGCTTCTGGTCGCTTGAACGGTACCAATGTAGTGATATAATATATAGTCCAGTAGATAATTGATATTTAGTTATTATAATGATGATATAAGTTATGTTTCCGCAGCAACACCCAAGTTCTCCAGAGAGTGCAATTTATTTGACTTCCAACACAGAACAAAGTTCAATACTTGCACAGATGAAAACAATTCCAACAGAGTATATATATATGACCCAGAATAGTAGTTTTCAGAGTCCCATGTTCTCTAGATCAATTCTAGACCTGTGCCTTCCTTCCTATCCATACAGAGTAACAAGACTGACTGAATGCCAGCTTGAATGTCTCAAATACTGGTCTGACACTGGGGGGTGGGGGGTTCTGCCAGCCAGGTCAACCAAATTTTTCCCATGAATGAATACCCCCTCAAGTCTAATTAAATACTTCTTCTTTGGTCCTAAACAATGTACCCTTTGAAATGTTCAATTAAGTTAACAGGCCACCTCACACACCTAGGTAGGCTTCCATAAGATTAGCACATCAGTCATTATCTGTCCCCTTTGATATGTGTAGTAATTCTTGTTTGGCCACTAACCCCTTTGAGCAACAAACACACTTTGATATGTGTAATTAGATTACAGATGCCAATGTCAACTGAAATCTGGCCTGGTCAATCTTGTACTTATACATATATATAATAAAATAATGTCCCACATAAATTGGCCAACATATTACAACAACAGAATAGAAAATACCGCTTGGTCAGGTGATGTCATCTAAATAATAAAAATATAATGCTTAAATAATAAATTGCATTGGAAAGTGCATTGCAGAGTAATAGACCTTAAAAGCAGCAAACATTTGAATGAACAAATAAAAAAATAAAATAAAAAAAGGCACGATGTGTATAAACAATTAACAAAAACACACCCCATGGGCATTAATATTTCTTTCTCCAACGTCATCCCCAGAAAAAACACAAAACAAGGTGGCGTGGAGAAGGCCTTATTCCTAAATCTATCAAAAATAGGTAACTATAATTTACTTGTCCCATATACTATCACTATTACTGCAGGAGTGACCCTGGTGGTGAGAAAAGGAGCCCGCAGCCTCAAAACCACAATACAAAAATGAGGAAATTCGTAGAGACTCTGAGGCATTCATGTATCATATAGTTTACATTATTTACTTATATGTGACTATCTTAGCAAAGGGAGCACTTCTATATGTCTTATATCTCCTTATAGGAAATAACCCTAGGTATGGTATCTATGCTGGCATCTGTCCCTCACTACAATGTGCTGCATTTTATCCAGTTTTTATTATGAGTATGGATGTGTATGGGATTGTTTAGCTGATTATTTTCTTGTGCGTACCATCTGCATCTATTGTATGAGTAGTAGCTAGATCCCACCTTCCAGTTATCTGGAGGGTGGGGACATTGTAGCCGGTTGTATATATATATATATATATATATATATATATATATATATGAACATTGGAAATGTCAGTGGGTCATTCACTACTCTAGCTCTTTGGACGCCTCCTGGTCTTCCAGTAGTACTGATAGACTCAATTATACCTCCAGGCAGTTGAATTCACTTTCTATAATATGTGTTTACACTATTTATGTTTGTAAGTATATTCATTGCTGTTTTTATCCTAAAATACATTTTATTGAGGTAAAGCGCTAGGTCGGTGCGCCCTTCTCTTTTTTTTTAACAATCAGGAGTGCTTTATTGATGATGCGCCCTTCTCTTTTTACTTCGAGGTAAACATCACTCTGAACCCAAACCTTTTGCCTCTTTGGCAGCAATGACTGTGGTCAAGCTAGTTTGTTTTCATTCAACTAACTCTAACTGTCTCTCTAACTGAGTTGATTTAGTGGGGTACACTTAAGGCCATACATGGATTGGAATTTGGTTCAGCAGGCACCGGCTGAGTTTTCATCCACGAATGGGCAAGCTGGTTGTACACAAGTCAATCTAGATAGTATAGTATACAACCAACCTGTTGGAAAATGTTCTGTCGATCAGCGCCGCTGACTATAGGCAGCAGTGACGATAAATGTATTCTGACGTTACGGAATATCCCTGCTGTCAAAATAGAAGGGCTCAGTGGGAGGGATTCTCCTATTCACATCAGGTGTGTGTATGGTGGAATAAAGTATTTTTCTGTCATTCAGCCAGTGGGTTGAACAAAAGAATATGACTCGTGTATGGCCAACCTTATCTTTGTACCAAGGGTCAGTAGGGGATGGATAAATTAATATAAATAAAAAAGTTTTATTTGTTATGCCAAGTGCACATCTAATGTTTCATTTTGAATAAATACCTGAAAGCATTTGATATTTCTGATAAAAGAATAAATTTGGCAGGGGATGTTTATTTTTTTAACAATGTATGTTTCTTTTTTTTAATACTTTATTTCTACCTCCAAGGGCGAGTCCAGATTCTCGTAACAATCATATATAAACAATAACATAACAGATATAATCACTAATCAATAATCGATCATCACAAAATAATAATCACATCCTTTATAGCACCCTCCATATACCCCTGAGGAGGATACCATGCCGATATTACAGCGAGCAGGGGGACCACCCCCATTCGCTGTATCTGAAATCGCCCAATCTATTTTCCCTTTTCTGGGTTATACACAAAAATTCAAAAAAAGAAAGGAAGAAAAAAAAAAAAATAAAGAAGAGAAAAAAAAAGGGTGGGGGGACGACACAAACACATTTTTTCCTTCCTTTTTTCTTTTCCTTTTTTTTTCTTCTTTAAAGGGGAAAGAAGGGAAGGGAAGACTGAGGGATGGGGGTACCCTGGATAATGAATGGATAGCTAGTTATTAGCTATTTTGGTTGTAATACCTATATCTGACCATCATGAGTTAAGCAAGATCAGACCTTCTTCAGAAGAAATAAACATATTCAGCTGTCTCCATACCAGAGTACTTTTCTGGTTGGTTTTGTGCTGAGAGTGTAAGATCTTCCATCTTATTTATGTAGCACTGGCATTTTTGCTCTCTAATGTAATGTTAATCTATGACTAATGTTCTAAATTGATATTTGGCACCATCTAGTGGCTAAAATATTTTCAGTTTTTCAAGAACATGGAGAAATATTATACAAATTACTGTTTTTTATATTATACAAGTGACCTACCCACAAGGCCGAGTGACCTACCCAGAAACACTCAGTACTGAATTGCATGCTGGGTAGGATATAAAAAGGCCCTGCACGACCATCTTAGGTCTCTTCTGGACGCATGGCCTGCCTGTAAGGACCTGTGAGGAGGTCTCCAGAGAGCGCGGCCTACTGCCACTGGGAACGGAACATTTAAAGACCCTGCCATTCATCTGATCGCTGGAGAAACTGAGTGACCGGATCGGGAAGGATCCAGAGACATCTGTTGGAGCTATCAGAGGGTCCGGTTCATCTTGCGGAGCGGAGCGGTGTGACGAAAGCCAGCCGTTGAGAAGCAAGACTGTGACCAGCAGAGCGGAACTGTTTCATCCCTTCAGGCCCAGTTTGGTGAGAGGGCTGTTGCCCACAGTTTCTTACGCACTTGCATACATTTAGACTTTAACACAGTGTTGCTGGGACCTGTAGTCCCACGGAGGAGAATATAATAAAGACTGAGTTTAAGCAGGCCTCAAGCCTATCCTTCACTTCACTTTAACACTGTGTTATTCCTGAGCAATTACACCAGAGGTAATTACAAGTGGATCACACTACAGGAACCATTCCAATATTCATCTCAAGTTAACCCTTGTTATTCATCTGTTGGATTACAAATTGTTACAAACTCAAATAGCTAGCAGAAGAAAGAAGATCAAAGACTGCATCTTGTATTGCAAGGCCTTGCACCTTTATTAAAGTAGGGGGAGCTCCCTTGTAGTTGTGTTGTACCATATTTATCATTTGTATTTCTGTATTCACCAGAGTGTGCTGGAATTGGGAAGGTGCCCAGAGTAAGGAGTAATCACTCTGAGCACTAGTCCCAATTGGAGCCACATTCTCAGAGGTCACCTAGGATAACTGTACAGATACAATCTGTTGTGTGTACCTACTGTACTGTTGCGTTATGTTTATGTGACAGTGCAACTGCTGAAATTATTACTTTACACTAACCTTAGTAAAAATATGTTCTTGGTTAAGTACTTTGGTGTGGAGTGTTGTTCCCTTTTCAGCAGCAGGTGGAGCCATTGGATACACAGGTAATAGCAAAAGTATACTGTTATTATATTGTACATTGTGGGGTTATCCTTCACCATTAGCTCCACACCAACATTGCACCACAGCTGTGTCAAGGGGATTGAGCCAAGTCAGTGGGGGTTCACTAGCAGAGTACAGGCCCAAACAAATTCAGCAGCTCCTTTGGGGTCAGTGCTACATTTATCTCTTCTACTTTATGGAGCCAGCCTCCGACCATAGGAGGTAGAGTATTTTTCCACCTAAGTTGAATACATGCTTTGGCCGCATTTACAAAATTTCGTAAGATAGATTCCTTATATTTTTTGATGGGAATATTCATAACATGTAGTAAGAAAAATGCTGGGTCCTCCGGTATCCTATAGTCAGTAAATTTTTGTGTAATGTTCCGTACTTTCTTTCAGTAGAATATTATTTTTGGACATGACCAAAAGATATGTAACATTGTACCGCCCTCCTCCATGCATCTCCAGCACCGGTCTGTGTTTCAGGATAAAATTTATGTAGCCTCTGTGGGGTATAGTACCATCTTGTTAATATTTTATAGTTCATCTCCTGAATCTTAGTACAAATCGATGATTTCAGCAAGAGTTCAATCATATTTTGTCTTTGGCTGGTTGTAAACTTATGGTTCATCTCTCTCTCCCATTTCTCTATCCAGGATAAATTTGGTTGTTCCGGGGGGGGGGGGGGGATGAGTAAGGTGTACATTTTTGAGAGTGTTTGTGGCTGAGTCCCCTCCTTTGAGCAATATTCTTCAAAAATGGTTAATTCTCGTCTAAACCTCTCTGGTGACTTAAATGTATGCAGAAAGTGGTGAAGCTGTATGGCATTCCAGAAGGGTAATCAGAAAGGGCCTGCGGTTTCCATTAGAGCCGTTATGGATGGCCAGCCGTTCGATACTAAAAAGTGCGATGCTCGGAAATGATTAATTTGTCTCAAAGTGGTAAAGTGCTGATCTCTCAAGCCCGGCAAGAATTCCGGGTTCCCAAGGATAGGCATTAAAGGTGAGTCCACTGTCGAGATGTGGGTTTTAATAATCACTTGTGTACAGATTCGTATTGTAGGGCCTATCAGAGGGTGTCTCTTTAGGTCAAGCAAGAGTTTATCATAACACCATGGTGCCCCTTTCAATGAAACCTCAGTTTGCTCTTGTTCAATCCGGACCCAAAGTTTGTTTATTGAGTGACGATTCCAATCTATAAGTCTCCCCATGTGTACAGCCTGGTAGTATTTGAGTACATCTGGGAATGCAATCCCTCCACTATGTTTAGGTCGAGATAATTGGACTCTGGGAGTGCGTGGTTTCCTATGTGCCCATATAAACTTAATAAACAGGGAATGAACCTGTTTAAAGTATGGAGATGGTATCTTTATCGGCAGAGTTTTAAGTAAATATAGATACTTGGGTAAGATACTCATTTTTAAGAGATTGCATCTAGAAAACCACGAATGCAGTCCCTGGTTCCATGTCTCTAAAGAAATGCGTGTTCTAGTCAGTAGGGGAGGAAAGTTAAGTTCAAAGACCCGTATTAGATTAGAGGGAATATACGTTCCCAGATATTTCAGGGCTGTATCTGTACACTTAAACCAAAAATTTGTCTGTAGGATTTGTAGCCTCTTGATAGGGACACCTACCCCCATTGCTTCAGATTTGTTGAAATTGATTGGTAGATTAGACAATCTACCATAAATCTCAAATTCGCAGATTAGGTTCTGCAGCAAAACCAAAGGATTGGTGAGAGAGAAGAGCAAATCGTTAGCAAAAGCTGAGATTTTATGTTTCTCCTCTCTCACTCCAACTCCAGTGATGTCTGGGTTCAGACGTATCCTACAAAGAAAAGGCTCCAGGTAGAGAACATAAAGTAAGGGGCACAGTGGACACTGTCTCATCCCATTTGAAATAGGAAAAGAGTCTGATAGAACTCCATTCACTTTGACCTCGGCCGTCGGATGTGAATAGATCTTAGAGATCCACTGCATCATATGTTCCCCCAGACCTATATAGCGTAGGACCCCCATCAGAAATTCCCAGTTGACTCGATTGAATGCCTTTTCTGCATCTGTATTTATCATTACGCTTGGGGTACGCGTTTCTTGTGCGATATGTATAAGATTTAACACTTTAATCGTATTGTCATGCGCTTCTCTGTTTGGAATGAATCCCACTTGGTCCAGATGTATCACAGACTGTAAATGTTGCGCAATTCGAGTGGCAATGATCTTCGTAAATAATTTAAGGTCACAGTTCAAAAGTGATATGGGCCTATAGCTACTGCAGCAAGTGGGATCCTTTCCCTCCTTGAGAATTACAGTGACATGTGCTTTTAAAGTATCTCTAGGGAAGGATGTTCCCAAACTTACTTTATTGAACAGTTCCACCATATGAGGGCCTAAGGTTGGAAGAATTTTTTTATAATACTTCTAACAGCAGGCAGGTAAAATCACCAGGTTGCATCCAGGATGGAAGGTATATATGTCCTAGATTCAGGCTTTATGCCGATTTATACCACTAGGGAGAGTGCTGGGAGTCTTGCAGGGGAAGAGTTAATGAGCCCAGCTGAAGTAAGTGGGCTCATTAGGGCCTCTACAAGAACTCCCAGCATGCTAAGGGAGATGCTCCAACCTGGAACCAGATCTGTGTGGATAGTCTGGGGAGTGTGATCTCTGTGGGGTGAGCCAAAGCCTGTGTGGTAATTGCTAAGAACTTTTAAAAGCAGGGAGCTAGGGACTGGGACAGCACAAGGCTGTACCCAGTTGTTAGTTAGGGACACCAACGTGTGTAGTGAGCGGTCAAGTTGACCAGGATTTATTTTTCTGTTTCTTTTGTTTTTGCTGTATTTTTTTGTCTGTATATAGTTCAAATAAAACCACACCCTTTTGTTTTCTCCTACCACTGTCTGCTGTGCCTGTTTTTGTGTGGTGAACCCATCCAGGGGGTCACACACACCTGCTGCTGAGTTAACCCCCTCACAGTTGGTGGAGAACCAGTGGCAGTTTTTTTTAAGGCCAGCATGGAGGAGATACTGAAACAGCTGGCTCTAGCAAATGCCAATCAGCAGCAGACAAATGCAGGTTTGCAAAAGAGCCTGGCAGCCCAGCAGCGAGCTCATCAACAGAGTCTGGAAGCTCAGCAACAAGCCCAGCAGCAATCTGAGGCCCGCTTCATAGACCTGTTGCAGAAGAAAGAACAGAGACTACAGCAACAAATGAAGACATTAATGCAGCAACGTCCGCAGACCAGTGAGGCAAGTAGTTCCACTAATACTGCGTCCTTTGGGGTGAGTCGTTTACTGACAAAAATGACTGGAGAGGATGATCCAGAGGTGTTTTTGACCACATTTGAAGGGACTGCTGAAAGGGAAAAGTGGCCTAAGGAGCAGTGGGCTGGACTGGTGGCCCCTCTGTTAACTGGTGAATCGCAGAAAGCTTACTATGACCTAGAGCCTGACCAAGCAAAAGACTATGTGATGCTAAAAAATTAAATATTGGCACGGCTGGGTGTCACCCTGGCCGTCCGGGCTCAGCGTGTGCATAACTGGACTTTCCGGCTTGGAAAACCCCCCAGGTCTCAAATGTATGATCTCATTCACCTAAGCAGGAAGTGGCTACAGCCAGAGACTTTGTCCGCACCAAAGATTGTGGAACGTGTTGTGATGGATCGTTTCTTGAGAGCTCTTCCTACTGCCATCCAAAAGTGGGTAAGCCATGGAGACTCAGAAACGGCCGATAATCTTGTGGATCGTGTAGAGAAGTACTTGGTAACAGAGAACCTGACTGCCTCTTCCAGAGACTCACGGACTTTCCACCCTAAGACCAACCAGACCATTCCCAGTGGCGGGTAAGATGATTCCAAGGGGTGAGGGTGGAGAGAATGAGAGGGTGAGAGTTCTACCTAATGTCTGGCGAGAACAGCCTGGGAAGTCAGGGGCTAAAGAGGCAGCAAAAAGGATTGTTTGCTACCGCTGCCGACAGGAGGGACATATTGCAGCAAATTGCCCAGTTGTGGATGAACCCATGCAATGTGACTTTCTAAGGGACAGACGTCAGTCGCTGTTTGCGACAGTCGCATGCACTGCCATTCGGGGAACCGAGAAACATTTATGCAAAATGTGTATTAATGGTAAAAATGTTGTTGTGTTGCTGGATTCAGGTAGCCTGGTGACACTGAAAAAAGCTGAATTAGTCACTACAGAGGTCTTAGGGAATAACAAGGTAGCTGTTATTTGTGTGCATGGGGACACCCGAGAGTATCCTGTGACTACAGTGTGTTTTGAGACCTCCAAAGGTAACCTATCTCATCAGGTTGGGTTAGTGTCTCAGTTACCACATGATGCCATTGTGGGAAGGGATTTTCCAAAGTTTTGGGAACTCTGGGATTGTCCTGAGCCCCTCACTGGTGCCCCTATATACCAGGAATGTGATAGCCAGAATTCCTCTGAGAGTGGTGAGGACACTCCAGAATTCCCCTTGTCGGTATTGGCAGGGCAGACGTGCCGTCTGTGGAGTTTTCTGATCTCGAGGTTCACAAGGAAAATTTTGCCAAAGAACAGTTAAAAGACCCCACCCTAATAAAGGCACGGGAAAACGTAGTGAAAATAGATGGCCAGTTAGTGAACCCAGATGAGACCTGCACTTACCCATACTTCATCGTGGAAAAGGACCTACTGTATCGGGTGGTTAAAAGGGCGGAAGAAACCATTGAGCAGCTTGTGGTCCCCAAATCTTACAGGAAGTTGGTGTTAGAGTTGGCCCATGGGCACATTCTTGGAGGTCATCTGGGGACAGATAAAACCAGAGAGAGAGTATTGCAAAGATTCTATTGGCCTGGGGTCATGAAGGAAACAGAAAATTATAGTTCCTCCTGCCCCGTGTGTCAGAGGTCGGCACCGATGCCACATTTCCGTAACCCGCTGGTATCTCTTCCCATCATTGAGGTCCCCTTTGAGAGGATCGCAATGGATTTGGTAGGTCCGATAATGAAGTCCGCTAGGGGGCATCAGTACATTTTGGTTATATTGGACTATGCCACCCGGTATCCGGAAGCGATTCCTCTGCGAAATACCTCGGCCAAAACCATAGCCAAAGAGCTATCTCTTGTTTTTAGCCGTGTGGGTATTTGTAAGGAACGGCTTACAGACCAAGGTACACCCTTTATGTCCCGGGTTATGAAAGAGCTGTGCAAGTTGTTCAAAGTGACACAATTGTGTACATCCGTGTATCACCCCCAAACAGATGGGTTGGTTGAAAGATTCAACAAAACCCTAAAACAAATGTTAAAGAAGGTGGTGGATAGAGATGGAAAGGATTGGGACTGTCTTATCCCCTATTTAATGTTTGCCATTCGGGAGGTACCCCAATCCTCTACGGGTTTCTCACCCTTTGAGTTACTCTATGGGAGACACCCAAGAGGGCTGTTGGATATCGCCAAGGAAACTTGGGAACGTGAGAGTTCTCCCCACAGGAGTGTGATTGAGCATGTCGCCCTGATGCAAGATAGAATTGCACAGGTAATGCCCATCGTAAAGTAACATTTGGCCCAAGCGCAGTTGGCACAGAAGAGAGTGTACAACCGTGGGGCCAAGACCCGTACCTTTTCCCTGGGGGATAAGATATTGGTACTTGTCCCTACGGCTGAAAGCAAATTCCTTGCTAAATGGCAAGGCCCCTACGAGACAATGAAAAAAGTGAGCGAAGTGAATTACAAGGTCAGACAACCAGGAAGGCGAAAGCCCGAACAGATCTATCACATTAATCTGTTGAAAGCCTGGAGGGATAGGGAATCCCTAGTCGCAGAAACTTTGTCACCAGCTCAGTCTGATTGCGTGATTCCGGAGGTTGGAATAGCAGTCACCTTGTCAAACCCCCAACAACACGAGGTTAAAGAGTTTGTGCTTCGCAACAAGGAAGTTTTCTCTGAGCTGCGGGGACAAACGTCTGGGGTAGAGCATGATATTATTACCCCGCCCGGTGAAAGGGTGAAGCTAAAACCCTATCGGATCCCAGAGGCCCGACGGGAGGCAATACGGGAGGAAGTACAGAAAATGCTTGAATTGGGGGTGATAGAGGAATCCCAAAGTGATTGGTCCAGTCACATAGTGTTAGTGCCTAACCTGGATGGGAGCTGGCGATTTTGTAACGATTTTCGACAACTGAACAATGTTACAAAATTTGACACCTACCCCATGCCACGTATAGATGAGTTGATCGACCGGCTCGGAACAGCCCGATACATGACAACTCTCGATCTCACAAAAGGGTATTGGCAAATTCCCCTGGCCAAATCGGCCAAGGAGAAAACCCGGTTTGTAACCCCAGACGGGGCGTTCCAATATAAAAGAATGCCGTTTGGATTACAGAATGCACCGGCAACATTCCAGCGGAAAATGGACCAGATACTGAGGCCCCATCAGAAGTATGCTGCGGCTTACCTGGATGATGTAATTGTCCACAGCACAGATTGGGCCTCACATCTGCCAAAAGTGCAAGCAGTCCTAGACTCTATCCGGGAAGCTGGGTTTACGGCCAACCCCAAGAAGTGTACCATTGGACAGGAGGAGGCCAAATATCTTGGGTACACCATTGGAAGGGGAGTGATAAAACCCCAAGTCAATAAAGTCGAGGCCATACAGAATTGGCCACGTCACAACAACAAGAAGCAGGTACGAGCCTTTCTGGGAATCGCTGGTTATTATCGGCGATTCATTCCCCACTTTGCCTCTCAGGCTGTGCCCCTAACCAACCTGACAAAAGGGAAAGAGTCTGTCATGGTTAAATGAACCCCAGAGGCTGAGGCAGCATTCCAATTCTTAAAAAAAGCCTTATGTAGCCAGCCAGTGTTGTACTCACCAGACTTCTCTAAGGACTTTGTCGTACAAAGTGATGCATCAGACGTTGGCTTAGGAGCAGTATTGTCCCAGGTCTGGAATGGGGAAGAGCACCCAGTCATTTACCTCAGCAGGAAATTGAAGTCCCATGAGGTAAATTACGCCACGATTTAGAAGGAGTGTTTAGCGGTGAAGTGGGCTCTAGATTCCCTTCGGTACTATCTGCTAGGGAGGCACTTTGACCTAATTACTGATCACGCTCCTTTAAAGTGGATGGCTCAAAACAAAGAGACAAATAGGAGAGTAAATAGGTGGTTCCTGGCCCTACAAGAATTCAACTTTACGGTAAAGCATCGCCCTGGCGTTCAAATGGGGAATGTGGATGCGTTGTCTCGAGTACATGCATGCCTGATTGCTTGTGTTCCAACCCCAAGGTTAAAACAAGAGGGGGGGGGGGTATGTGACAGCAGACAGGTAAAATCACCACGTTGCATCCAGGATGGAAGGTATATATGTCCTAGATTCAGGCTTTATGCCGATTTATACCACTAGGGAGAGTGCTGGGAGTCTTGCAGGGGAAGAGTTAATGAGCCCAGCTGAAGTAAGTGGGCTCATTAGGGCCTCTACAAGAACTCCCAGCATGCTAAGGGAGATGCTCCAACCTGGAACCAGATCTGTGTGGATAGTCTGGGGAGTGTGATCTCTGTGTGGTGAGCCAAAGCCTGTGTGGTTATTGCTAAGAACTTTTAAAAGCAGGGAGCTAGGGACTGAGACAGCACAAGGCTGTACCCAGTTGTTAGTTACGGACTAGGGATGAGCCGAACACCCCCGGGTTCGGTTCGCACCAGAACCCGCGAACGGACCGAAAGTTCTCACGAACGTTAGAACCCTATTAAATACAATGGATGCGAACGTTCGAAATCTAAAGTGCTAATTATAACGACTAATATGCATGTTATTGTCCTAAAAAGGGTTTGGGAACCCGGGTTCTGCACCAGGGGACATGTATCAATGCAAAAATAAGTTTTAAAAACGGCCGTTCTTCGGAAGCAGTCATTTTAATGATGCATAAAGTGAAAAAAAAAAGTCAAATATTCCTTTAAATATCGTACCTGGGGGGTGTCTAATGTATGCCTGTGAAGTGCCACGTGTTTCCCGTGTTTAGAACTGTCCCTGCACAAAATGACATTTCAAAAGGAAAAAAAAGCCATTTAAAACTGCTTGCGGCTTTAATGTAATGTCTGGTCCAGGTAATATGGATGAAAATCTTTGAGAAAAATGGCATAGCTACCCCATCACCCCCCCCCCCCACCCCAGCCCATTACCAGCCCATTACCAGCCCCTTTGGGTCTTGTATGGATATTAAGGGGAAACCTGCACACAAAATAAAAAAGGCCCTATATACTCTTAACAGCCGTATACAGGCGGTGCATACAAGACAGGGACTGTAGGTTTGTTCTTATGTAGAATCTGTTTGTAATTTTGAACAGGTACATTGTTTAAGTGTAGCTCCAGCCCAAAAATCTATTTTTAAACTTTTTGGAAAACATAGGTAAGGGTTATCACCCCTGTAACATTTGTTTTGCTGTCTGTGCCCCTGTTTAGAACATTTCACCTCACTTTCCGTCCCAATGACAAATGTTTTTGAAAAGTGGGGTTTTTATTGAAACAAGGATTGTTGATAAAGCATCAGTAGAGAGGGGACACCTTTTTCCCATATTAACTCTTATGCCCCATACACACGATCGTTTTTCTTGCCATTTTTTTTCTTGCCGTTTTTCACATCGTTTTTTTTCATGTTTCCTCTCAAGCCTGTCTTGCGTACACACGATCATTTTAAAAAACGATTAAGCAAAGCGCAGTGACGTATACCACGTACGACGGCACTATAAAGGGGAAGTTCCGCTCGAATGGCGCCACCCTTCATGTTAGTAAAGTTTGTTGAGCAACGATTCGCGCTTTTCAGCCTCGTGCTTTTCAGTCCGTTACTGCGTGATGAATGTGCTATCTCCATTACGAACGCTAGTTTTACCAGAACGAGCGCTCCCGTCTCATACTTGATTCTGAGCATGCGTGGTTTTTTTCACGTCGTTAAAGCATACACACTATCGTTTTTCACGTCGTTAAAAAAAAACGACATGAAAAACGACGTGAAAAAAGAGAGTATGTTCGAAATTTTTAATGGCCGTTTTTCACGTCGTTAAAAATGCTCTGGAGTATACACACGATCATTTTTAATGGCCATTTTTAAAAATGGCATTTTAACGGCATGAAAAACGATCGTGTGTATGGGGCATTACAGGAGAGAATTTCCCTTCCTAGGGGTAGATTTCCTCTCACTTCCTGTTGTCTCCTTTCGTTTGCAAGTAGGATGTTTGAAAGTAGGGGCCTGCCGTATATACTCTGCTGAAATTTGCCCCTTACATGTTGGTGTTGCCACAACACTGTAAGCCCTCACAGTTACTCTTGGTGGGCGCATGAATGGGCCCTGCTGTGAATTATTAGATCAAGAATTGTAATTGCATGCCCCTGTTGAACAGGGGCTGAAAAATTGGGCCTTTGGTGGTGGTGGTGGTGGTGTTGACACAACACAGTAAGGCCTCACAGTTACTCTTGGTGGGCGCAGGAATGGGCCCTGCTGTGAATTATTAGATCAAGAATTGTAATTACATGCCCCTGTTAAACAGGGGCAGAAAAATTGGGCCTTAGGCACTGGTGCCACAACACTGCAACCCCTCACAGATAATGTACTTGGAGCACAGCAATGAGCCCTGTTGCAAAGTATTGCATCAAAAATTGTAATTACACGCCCCTGTTAAACAGGGGCTGAAAAATTGGGCCTTAGGCACTGGTGCTGGTGCCACGACACTGCAACCTCTCCCAGATACTCTAGTTGGAGTGCATGAATGAGCCCTGCTGCAAAGCATTGCATAAAAAATTGTAATTACATGCCCCTGTTAAACAGGGGCTGAAAAATTGGGCCTTAGCCACTGGTGGCGGCACCCAGAAACAAAAATGTTCTTCCAAGCTATCATCATCAATCGGATTATTGAGGAGGAGGAGGATAGTCAGTCAACATAACAGGACAGTCACTCAGCATCAGCATAAGTCTTGAAAGGATGTGACATTTGAAAATAAATTAGTCTGTTATATCAGCTTCAGGTGTTTGGTAGCTGGTGGTGATCCAAGACTGGTTCATCTTTATGAAGGTCAGTCGATCAACCAAGTCGGTGGACAGGCGCACCCTGTGATCCGTGACAAATCCTCCAGCAGCACTGAATGTGCATTCTGAAAGAACGCTGGATGCAGGACAGGCCAGTAGCTCAATTGCATACTGTGCAAGCTCTGGCCAGTGATCCATCCTCAAGACCCAGTAAGCCAGAGGATTTTCAGTGGGGAAGGTGTCCAAGTCTGACCTTGCCCCTAGGTATTCCTGCACCATGTATATCAGACGGTGGCGATGGTTGCTGGAACCGATCATACCTTGGGGCTGCGGACTAAAGAATTGTCTGAACGCATCGGTCAGCCGGCCACCTTCCCCACCGCTCCTTCTTTGACTGACCGAAGCCTCAGCAACTCGTTGTCCAGGACCAGGAGTTTGTAACCTCCCAGTCTCTGGGAACGCGTTGCACAGACCTTTCTGCAAGGCCTCCCGGAGTTGTCTCATCCTCTGCTCCCTCTGCGACGGTAAGATAAGGTCCGCAACCTTACCCTTGTACCGTGGATCAAGGAGAGTGGACAGCCAGTAATGGTCCCTCTTCCGCAGACTTTGCAGGATCAGGGAGGCCATGCAGCGTAGGTTAGCTGAGGCATTCGGTCCGGAGTCCTCTGGGTCACTAAGGATGACATGATCCGCAGCCACCTCCTCCCAGCCACGTACAAGTCCACGGGTTTCTTGGGACTGTAAATCATCCCTAAAAGACTGCTGCTGATGATGCTGAGTGCTAGGCTCTACCTCCATGCTGACACAATCCTCCTCCTCCTCCTCCTCTTCCTGTGCGATGGGTGGGACAGAAGGAACACTGTCTGGGTAAAGGGGGCCTTGAGAGGCAAGGAAGTCCTCCTCTTCCTGCCTCTGTTCTGCCTCAAGTGCCCTGTCCATTATTCCACGCAGCGTATGTTCCAACAGGTGGACAAGAGGTACAGTGTCACTGATGCATGAACTGTCACTGCTCACCATCCTCGTGGCCTCCTCAAATGGTGCCAGGACAGTGCATGCATCCCTGATCATGCCCCACTGGCGTGGTGAAAAAAACCCAAGCTCCCCTGACCCTGTCCTGGTGCCGTAGTCGCACAGGTACTCATTGATGGCCCTCTGCTGCGTGTGCAGCCGCTGCAGCATGGCCAACGTTGAGTTCCACCTGGTGGGCATGTCACATATAAGGTGGTTCTTGGGCAGGTTCAACTCCTTTTGCAGATCAGCCAGGCGAGCACTGGCATTATAAGATCTGTGGAAATGCACACAGACTTTCCTGGCCTGCCTCAGGGCATCCTGTAAGCCCGGGTACCTGCCCAAGAACCGCTGCACCACCAGGTTAAGGACGTGAGCCACACAGGGCACATGGGTCAGTTGTCCCTGTCGGAGGGCGGAGAGGAGGTTGGTGTCATTGTCGCAAACCACCATTCCTGGCTTAAGCTGGCGTGGCGTCAACCACCTCTCGGCCTTCCCCTGCAGAGCAGACAGAACCTCTGCCCCAGTGTGGCTCCTGTCCCCCAAACACACCAGCGCAAGCACGGCATGGCATCTTTTTGCCTGCATACTTGCGTAGCCCCTTGAACGCCTACGGAGCACCGCTGGTTCCGAGGAAAAAGCACAGGAAGAGGCCATGGAGGAAGAAGAAGAGGAGGGGGTGGAGGAGAGAGGTGTGTCACAACCAGTAGTAGCATTTTGGAGGCGTGGCGGCGGAACAACCTCCAACACTACTGCACCTTGTCCTGCATCCTTCCCAGCTGCCAAAAGAGTGACCCAATGGGCCGTGAAAGAAAGGTAACGTCCCTGTCCATGCCTGCTGGACCATGAGTCAGCGGTAATATGCACCTTACCGCTGACCGCCCTGTCCAGCGAGGCCAAGACATTGCCTTCCACATGCCGGTAGAGACCCGGAATCGCCTTCCGTGAGAAAAGTGGCGTTTGGGAACCTGCCACTTAGGAACCGCACATTGCACAAACTCACAGAAGGGGGCCGAGTCTACCAACTGAAAAGGCAGCAGTTGAAGCGCTAGCAATTTAGCCAAGCTAGCATTCAACCGCTGGGCATGTGGATGGCTGTGAGTGAACTTCTTTCGACAGGCCAGCAGCTGGGGCAGGGAAATTTGCCTGCTAGAATCGGACGTTGGTGTACTGCTAGCAGAGTGCCCGCAAGTACTTGGCTGTGACACACCTAATTCTACACCTTCATTCCTCTCAGTGCAGGTTTCAGAGAGGACTGAAGGTATAGTGGGGTTGGAGATCCCAGCTGATGCGGTGCAAGGAGAGGTCCGCTTTGTTCTTTGGTGTGGGTCTTTAAGGTAGGCTTGCCAACGAGCTGCATGGCAGGTCAACATATGTCTGGTCAAGCATGTGGTGCCCAAGCGGGTGATGTTTTGGCAACGCGATATACGCTTGAGACATATGTTGCAAACAGCAGCTGTGCGATCTGATGCACTCGACTCAAAAAAGGCCCACACCAAAGAACTTTTGAATAACGGGCAGAGGCAGCGCCCTGCACAGGCGGAGCTCTACGGTGTGATTCAGTCGGTGTGCTACCCTTACGCTGGCCCCCCGAGAGAATCCTGCCTCGTTGGAGATGTGCCTCCTCCTCATCCTCCTCCTCCTCCTCTCTCCTTAAGGGCACCCACGTGGAGTCAGTGACCTCATCATCCCCTTCCTCCTCATCACTGGAGCCAATCTGGCAGTATGCTGCAGCTGCTGGAACATGACTGCCAGATTGATGTTCTTCTTGAGCATCCCCTCTCTCTGCTCTCACTCTACTGCCTTCCTCTAGCTGGGTATCATCATCAGACCCTTCGAAACGCTGGGCATCCTCCTGGAGCATGTACCCAACACTGTGCTCAAACAGTTCGGGGGACTCCTCAGGAGGACATGGTGGGTCTAGGGGAGGAGTGACTGATGATGACATTGATACCAGGGAAGAGGACGCTTTTGCAGCTGCTTTGCTAGTACCCTGAGCCTGGGTGAGAGAGGATGAGGAGGATGAGGAGGGCTTGGTCATCCACTCTACCAAGTCTTCGGCATGATGCGGCTCAACACGTCCAGCTGCCGAAAATAAGGACAAGCGTGTCCCATGGCCACGTTCTGATGACGATGCACCGCGTCCACGACCAGCACTGTTGTCTCTAGACACAGAGCCTGCTTGCCCTCTTTTATTGGCTCCTGACTGTCTGCCTCTCCTTTTTTGCCTTTTAGACATTCTAATGGCCTGCAGGGACATGGGAAAACCAGCAATAAGGGGTAGCTTCAGGTGTATATTTTGCAGGAAGCACACTACGCCCGCTGTAAGTGCTGCAGATGACTGCCTGTGTTACACAACAGGAAAAAACAGCAATAAGGGCTAGCTTCAGGTGTTTATTTTGCAGGAAGCACACTCCGCCCGCTGTAAGTGCTGCAAATACCTGTTAGTGTAACACAAAAGAAAAAAAGCTCCAGCAATAAGGGCTAGCTTCAGGTGTATAATTTGCAGGAGGCACACTCCGCCCGCTGTAAGTGCTGCAAATGCCTGTTAGTGTAACACACCAGGAAAACACAGCAATACGGGCTAGCTTCAGGTGTATAATGTGCAGGAGGCACACTTCGCTCTCTGTAAGTGCTGCAAATGCCTGTTAGTGTAACACACCAGTAGTGATGAGCCGAACACCCCCGGGTTCGGTTCGCACCAGAACCCGCGAACGGACCGAAAGTTCGTACGAACATTAGAACCCTATTAAATACAATGGATGCGAACGTTCGAATTCTAAAGTGCTAATTATAACGACTATTATACATGTTATTGTCCTAAAAACGGTTTGGGAACCCGGGTTCTGCACCAGGGGACATGTATCAATGCAAAAAGAAGTTTTAAAAACAGTCGTTTTTCGGGAGCAGTCATTTTAATGATGCATAAAGTGAAAAAAAAAAAGTCAAATATTCCTTTAAATATCGTACCTGGGGGGTGTCTAAAGTATGCCTGTGAAGTGCCACGTGTTTCCCGTGTTTAGAACTGTCCCTGCACAAAATGACACTTCTAAAGGAAAAAAAAGCCATTTAAAACTGCTTGCGGCTTTAATGTAATGTCTGGTTCCGGTAATATGGATGAAAATCTTTAAGAAAAATGGCATAGCTACCCCATGACCCCCCCTCCCCCCTACCCCAGCCCATTACCAGCCCCTTTGGGTCTTGTATGGATATCAAGGGGAACCCCGCACATAAAATAAAAAAGGCCCTCTATACTCTGAACAGCCGTATACAGGCGGTGCATACAAGACATGGACTGTAGGTTTGTTCTTATGTAGAATCTGTTTGTAATTTTGAACAGGTACATTGTTTAAGTGTAGCTCCAGCCCAAAAATCTATTTTTAAACTTTTTGGAAAACATAGGTAAGGGTTATCACCCCTGTAACATTTGTTTTGCTGTCTGTGCCCCTGTTCAGAACATTTCACCTCACTTTCCGTCCCAATGACAACTGTTTTTGAAATGTGGTGTTTTTCTTGAAACAAGGATTGGTGATAAAGCATCAGTACAGAGGAGACACCTTTCTCCCATATTAATTCTTACAGGAGAGAATTTTCCTTCCTAGGGGTAGATTTCCTCTCACTTCCTGTTGTCTTCTTGCGTTTGCAAGTAGGAGTCGTTTGTAAGTTGGATGTTTGAAAGTAGGGACCTGCCGTATATACTCTGCAGAAATAGGCCCCTTAGTTGTTGGTGTTGGCACAACACTGTAAGCACTCACAGTTACTCTTGGTTGGTGCTGAAACGCCCTGCTGTCAACTATTATATCAGGAATTGTAATTACATATAATTGTTGAACAGTGGTAGTAAAAATTGGGCCTTTGATGGTGGTGCTGGTGCCACAACACTGTAAGCCCTGACAGTTACTCTTGGTGGGTGCAGCAATGGGCCCTGCTGTGAATTATTAGATCAAGAATTGTAATTGCATGCCCCTGTTGAACAGGGGCTGAAAAATTGGGCCTTTCGTGGTGGTGGTGGTGGTGGTGGTGTTGCCACAACACTGTAAGCCCTCAGAGTTACTCTTGGTGGGTGCAGGAATGGGCCCTGCTGTGAATTATTAAATCAAGAATTGTAATTACATGCCCCTTTTGAACAGGGGCTGAAAAATTGGGCCTTTCGTGGTAGTGGTGGTGGTGGCGTTGCCACAACACTGTAAGCCCTCAGAGTTACTCTTGGTGGGTGCAGCAATGGGCCCTGCTGTGAATTATTAGATCAAGAATTGTAATTACATGCCCCTGTTGAACAGGGGCTGAAAAATTGGGCCTTAGGCACTGGTGGCACAACACTGCAACCCCTCACAGATACTGTACTTGGAGCACAGCAATGAGCCCTGTTGCAAAGTATTGCTTCAAAAATTGTAATTACACGCCCCTGTTAAACAGGGGCTGAAAAATTGGGCCTTAGGCACTGGTGGCACAACACTGCAACCCCTCACAGATACTGTACTTGGAGCACAGCAATGAGCCCTGTTGCAAAGTATTGCTTCAAAAATTGTAATTACACGCCCCTGTTAAACAGGGGCTGAAAAATTGGGCGTTAGGCACTGGTGGCGGCACCCATAAACAAAAATGATCTTCCAAGCTATCATCATCAATCGTATCATTGAGGACTCGGAGGAGGAGGATAGCCAGTCAACATAACAGCACAGGCACTCAGCATCAGCATCAGTCTTGAAGGGATGTGACATGTTAAAATCAATTAGTCTGTTATATCAGCATCAGGTGTGTGGTAGCTGGTGGTGATCCAAGACTGGTTCATCTTGATGAAAGTCAGTCGATCAACCGAGTCGGTGGACAGGCGCACCCTGTGATCCGTGACAAATCCTCCAGCAGCACTGAATGTGCGTTCCGAAAGAACGCTGGATGCAGGACAGGCCAGTAGCTCAATTGCATACTGTGCAAGCTCTAGCCAGTGATCCATCCTCAAGACCCAGTAAGCCAGAGGATTTTCGGTGGGGAAGGTGTCCAAGTCTGACCTTGCCCCTAGATATTCCTGCACCATGTTTATCAGACGCTGGCGATGGTTGCTGGAACCGATCATACTTTGGGGCTGCGGACTAAAGAATTGTCTGAACGCATCGGTCAGACGGCCACCTTCCCCACCGCTCCTTCTTTGACTGGCCGAAGCCTCAGCAACTCGTTGTCCAGGACCAGGAGTTTGTAACCTCCCAGTCTCTGGGAACGCGTTGCACAGACCTTTCTGCAAGGCCTCCCGGAGTTGTCTCATCCTCTGCTCCCTCTGCGACGGTAACATAAGGTCTGCAACCTTACCCTTGTACCGTGGATCAAGGAGAGTGGCCAGCCAGTAATGGTCCCTCTCCTTGATCCGAAGAATACGAGGATCCTTCCGCAGACTTTGCAGGATCAGGGAGGCCATGCAGCGTAGGTTAGCTGAGGCATTCGGTCCGGAGTCCTCTGGGTCACTAAGGACGACATGATCCGCAGCCACCTCCTCCCAGCCACGTACAAGTCCACGGGTTTCTTGGGACTGTAAATCATCCCTAAAAGACTGCTGCTGTTGATGCTGCTGAGTGCCAGGCTCCACCTTCATGCTGACACAATCCTCCTCCTCCTCCTCCTCCTCCTCCTCGTCCTCTTCCTGTGCGATGGGTGGGACAGAAGGAACACTGTCTGGGTAAAGGGGGCCTTGAGAGGCAAGGAAGTCCTCCTCTTCCTGCCTCTGTTCTGCCTCAAGTGCCCTGTCCATTATTCCACGCAGCGTGTGCTCCAACAGGTGGACAAGAGGTACAGTGTCACTGATGCATGCACTGTCACTGCTCACCATCCTCGTGGCCTCCTCAAATGGTGCCAGGACAGTGCATGCATCCCTGATCATGCCCCACTGGCGTGGAGAAAAAAAACCAAGCTCCCCTGACCCTGTCCTGGTGCCGTAGTCGCACAGGTACTCATTGATGGCCCTCTGCTGCGTGTGCAGCCGCTGCAGCATGGCCAACGTTGAGTTCCACCTGGTGGGCATGTCACATATAAGGCGGTTCTTGGGCAGGTTCAACTCCTTTTGCAGCTCAGCCAGGCGAGCACTGGCATTATAAGATCTGCGGAAATGCACACAGACTTTCCTGGCCTGCCTCAGGACATCCTGTAAGCCCGGGTACCTGCCCAAGAACCGCTGCACCACCAGGTTAAGGACGTGAGCCACACAGGGCACATGGGTCAGTTGTCCCTGTCGGAGGGCGGAGAGGAGGTTGGTGCCATTGTCGCAAACCACCATTCCTGGCTTAAGCTGGCGTGGCGTCAACCACCTCTCGGCCTGGCCCTGCAGAGCAGACAGGACCTCTGCCCCAGTGTGGCTTCTGTCCCCCAAACACACCAGCGCTAGCACGGCATGGCATCTTTTTGCCTGCGTACTTGCGTAGCCCCTTGAACGCCTACGGAGAACCGCTGGTTCAGAGGACAAAGCACAGGAAGAGGCCATGGAGGAAGAAGAAGAGGAGGGGGTGGAGGAGAGAGGTGTGTCACAACCAGTAGTAGCATTTTGGAGGCGTGGCGGTGGAACAACCTCCAACACTACTGCACCTTGTCCTGCATCCTTCCCAGCTGCCAAAAGAGTGACCCAATGGGCCGTGAAAGAAAGGTAACGTCCCTGTCCATGCCTGCTGGACCATGAGTCAGCGGTAATATGCACCTTACCGCTGACCGCCCTGTCCAGCGAGGCCAAGACATTGCCTTCCACATGCCGGTAGAGAGCCGGAATAGCCTTCCGTGAGAAAAAGTGGCGTTTGGGAACCTGCCACTGAGGAACCGCACATTGCACAAACTCACGGAAGGGGGCCGAGTCTACCAACTGAAAAGGCAGCAGTTGAAGCGCTAGCAATTTAGCCAAGCTAGCATTCAACCGCTGGGCATGTGGATGGCTGTGAGTGAACTTCTTTCGACGGTCCAGCAGCTGGGGCAGGGAAATTTGCCTGCTAGAATCGGACGTCGGTGTACTGCTAGCAGAGTGGCCGTATCAGGCTACGTACTTACCGAGGCCGAGATGCCGAGAGTGGTTCACCCTTGCACCCAAGCGCACTCCGCCCCCTGAAGGTGAGACAGGGAGAGGACAGCACGAGGGAGCACTGGCCACCAGCAGGTAGAGGTGTCTTGCTGAAGAATCTAGCAGGGATGAGTCTGAAGAACAGGCCAGGAGTCAAACACCAAGGGTAGACTGGGTCAAACAGCAACCAGTAGCAAGGCACAAGTCCGTTTAGGAGTTTAGCAGGAAGCACCAGTATAGTCGGGTTAGGCAAGAAGTCCAGGGTACAGGCAGAAGGTAGAGGGCTGGAGACAGGCAGCAGATCCGGGTCACAGGCCGAGGGTCAAGCACAAGGAGAGAGGTAGAAGTCCGTTTAGCAAGCCAAGGGGTCAGGTTCAGGAGAAGCAGAAGCGTAGTCAAATCCGGTCCGGGTCACAGCAGGAGAACTTTAACTTCTTTCAGGCACAAGAAACACAGTAAAGCTGACAAACCAGCAACCAGATAGTGTTACTGCGTCTGTTTAAATAGGCCCGCCTGTAGTCCCATTGGCGAGCTATTGCGCACGCGCATTCGTCGTTGCGCCGGTGCGCGCACCCGAGCACGCCGAAGCGCCGTCCCGCCACGCACGCGCATGCGCCGACGCGCCGTTTTGCCGCGCATGCGCACTGAGCGCAGATTGGTGACAACAGACGGGGAATTTCCCTGACAGGCCGCAAGTACTTGGCTGTGACACACCTAATTCTACACCTTCATTCCTCTCAGTGCATGTTTCAGAGAGGACTGAAGTTATAGTGGGGTTGGAGATCCCAGCTGATGCGGTGCAAGGAGAGGTCCGCTTTGTTCTTTGGTGTGGGTCTTTGAGGTAGGCTTGCCAACGAGCTGCATGGCAGGTCAACATATGTCTGGTCAGGCATGTGGTACCCAAGCGGCTGATGTTTTGGCCACGCGATATACGCTTGAGACATATGTTGCAAACAGCAGCTGTGCGATCTGATGCACTAGCCTCAAAAAAGGCCCACACCAAAGAACTTTTTGAATGACGGGCAGAGGCAGCGCCCTGCACAGGCGGAGCTCTGCGGTGTGATTCCGTCGGTGTACTGCCCTTACGCTGGCCACCAAAGGGCATCCTGCCTCGTTGGAGATGTGCCTCCTCCTCATCCTCCTCCTCCTCCTCTCTCCTATTAGGCACCCAGTGAGTCAGTGACCTCATCATCCCCTCCCTCCTCATCACTGGAGCCAATCTGGCAGTATGCTGCAGCTGCTGGAACATGACTGCCAGATTGGTGTCCTTCTTGAGCATCCCCTCTGTCTGCTCTCACGCTACTGCCTTCCTCTAGCTGGGTTTCATCATCAGACCCTTCGAAACGCTGGGCATCCTCCTGGAGCATGTACCCAACACTGTGCTCAAACAGTTCGGGGGACTCCTCAGGAGGAGGACATGGTGGGTCTAGGGAAGGAGTGACTGATGATGAGTCTGACATTGATACCAGGGAAGAGGACGCTTTGGCAGCTGCTTTGCCAGTACCCTGAGCCTGGGTGAGAGAGGATGAGGAGGAGGAGGAGGGCTTGGTCATCCACTCTACCAAGTCTTCGGCATGATGTGGCTCAACATGTCCAGCTGCCGAAAAGAAGGACAAGCGTGTCCCATGGCCATGTGCTGATGACAATGCACCGCGTCCACGACCAGCACTGTTGCCCCCAGACACAGAGCCTGCTTGCCCTCTTTTATTGCCTCCTGACTGTCTGCCTCTCCTTGTTTGCCTTCCAGACATTCTAATGGATGGCCTGCAGGGAGATGGGAAAAAAAACAATAAGGGCTACCTTCAGGTGTCCTTCTCTGTCCCTTTAATTAAGGATTTCTAAATATGGTTGAGGATGATTGCTTTCGCACAGAATAGCACAATGACAATTTCCCTGACTGTCCAAAAAACAAGGATTTCAAAGATGGTTGATGAGGAATGCTTTAGCACAGTATAGCACAATGAGAATTTCCCTCACTGTCCTTCCCTGTCCCTACAAACAAGGTTTAGCACAGTAAAACACACTGACACTCTCCCTACCTATAGTTTTCTGTCCCTATAAAAAATGTTTTTTTAAAGATGGTTGATGAGGAATGCTTTAGCACAGTATAGCACAATGAGAATTTCCCTCACTGTCCTTCCCTGTCCCTACAAACAAGGTTTAGCACAGTAAAACACACTGACACTCTCCCTACCTATAGTTTTCTGTCCCTATAAAAAATGTTTTTTTAAAGATGGTTGATGAGGAATGCTTTAGCACAGTATAGCACAATGAGAATTTCCCTCACTGTCCTTCCCTGTCCCTACAAACAAGGTTTAGCACAGTAAAACACACTGACACTCTCCCTACCTATAGTTTTCTGTCCCTATAATTTTTTTTTTTTAAAGATGGTTGATGATGAATGCTTTAGCACAGTATAGCACAATGAGAATTTCCCTCACTGTCCTTCCCTGTCCCTACAAACAAGATTTAGCACAGTAAAACACACTGACACTCTCCCTACTGTGAGGGGGTTAGCTCGGTAGCGGGTGTGTGTGACCCCCTGGATGGGCTCCCCACACAAAAACAGGCCCAGCAGACGGAGGTTGTGGTTTTCAAGATCAAAAGGTGCGGTTTATTTCTCTATTTACAGTGACAAAAACACAGCAAGGCAAAAAGAAACATAAACAAAATAAATCCTGGTCAGCTTGACCTCTGACTAAACATGCAGGTTTCCCTAACTAACAACTGGGATCAGCCTGGTGCTGTCCTAGTCCCTAAGTCCCTGGTTTAGTAAATGTCCAAACAAATAGCCACACAGGCTTTGTCTCACCGCACAGGGGTTCACTCTCCCTAGACAGTCCACACAGGTCTGGTTCCAGGCATGAGCAAACACCTAATGAAGCTGGGAGTTTTTATAGAGGCCTTAAACGAGCTGACAAGCTTCAGCTGGTCTCATCAACTCCCTGCCTGCACGACGCCCAGCACTCTCCCTAGAGGTATGAATCATCCATGAGCCCACTAGCCTCAGCTGGGCTTCATCAACTCTCTCCCTAGTTGTATAAGTCGGCATAAAGCCTGAATCTGGGAGAAATATACCTACCCCCCTGGATGCAACCAGGTGACTTTACCTTCCTGCTGTCACATACCCCCCCTCTTGTTTTAACCTTGGGGTTGGAACACCAGCAATCAGGCATTCATGTACTCGAGACAAAGCATCCACATTCCCCATTTGAACGCCAGGGCGATGCTTTACTGTGAAGTTGAATTCCTGTAGGGCCAGGAACCACCTATTTACTCTTCTATTTGTCTCCTTGTTTTGAGCCATCCACTTTAACGGAGCGTGATCCGTAACCATGTCAAAGTGCCTACCTAGCAGATAGTACCGAAGGGAATCTAGAGCCCACTTCACCGCTAAACACTCCTTTTCAACCGTGGCGTAATTTACCTCATGGGACTTCAACTTCCTGCTGAGGTAAATGACTGGGTGCTCTTCCCCGTTCCAGACCTGGGACAATACTGCTCCTAACCCCACATCTGACGCATCACTTTGTACGACAAAGTCTTTAGAGAAGTCGGGTGAGTACAACACTGGCTGGCTACATAAGGCTTGTTTCAAGAATTGGAATGCTGCCTCAGCCTCGGGGGTCCATTTAATCATGACCGACCCTTTCCCTTTCGTCAGGTTGGTTAGCGGCACAGCCTTAGAAGCAAAGTGGGGAATGAAGCGCCGATAATAACCCGCGATTCCCAGAAAGGCTCGTACCTGCTTCTTGCTGTTGGGACGTGGCCAACTCTGGATGGCCTCGACTTTGTTGAGTTGGGGTTTTATTACTCCCCTGCCAATGGTGTACCCAAGATATTTGGCCTCCTCCTGCCCAATTTTACACTTCTTGGGGTTAGCCGTAAACCCCGCTTCCCGGATAGAGTCTAGGACTGCTTGCACTTTTGGTAGATGTGAGGCCCAATCTGTGCTATGGACAATTACGTCATCCAGGTAAGCCGCAGCATACTTCCGATGGGGCCTCAGTATCTGGTCTATTTTCCGCTGGAATGTGGCCGGCGCATTCTGTAACCCGAACGGCATTCTCTTATATTGGAACGCCCCGTCTGGGGTTACGAATTTGCCAATACCCTTTTGTGAGGTCAAGAGTCGTCATGTATCGGGCTGTTCCCAGCCGGTCGATCAACTCATCTATACGTGGCATGGGGTAGGTGTCAAATTTTGTAACTTTGTTCAACTGACGAAAATCGTTACAAAATCGCCAGCTCCCATCCGGTTTAGGCACCAACACAATGGGACTAGACCAATCACTTTGGGACTCCTCTATCACCCCTAAGTTCAGCATTTTCTGTACTTCCTCCCGTATTGCCTCCCGTCGGGCCTCTGGGATCCGATAGGGTTTTAACTTCACCCTTTCACCGGGCGGGGTAATAATATCATGCTCTACCCCAGATGTTTGTCCCGGCAGCTCAGAGAACACCTCCTTGTTGCGAAGCACAAACTCCTTAACCTCCTGTTGTTGGGGTTGTGACAAGGTGGCTGCTATTCCAACCTCCGGAATCACGCAACCAGTTTGAGCTGGTGACCAAGTTTCTGCGACTAGGGACTCTCTATCCCTCCAGGCTTTCAACAGATTAATGTGATAGATCTGTTCGGGCTTTCGCCTTCCTGGTTGTCTGACCTTGTAATTCACTTCGCTCACTTTTTCCATTATCTCGTAGGGGCCTTGCCATTTGGCAAGGAATTTACTTTCAACCGTAGGGACAAGTACCAATATCCTATCCCACGGTTGTACACTCTCTGCTGTGCCAACTGCGCTTGGGCCAAATGTTCCTTCACGATGGGCATTACCTGTGCAATTCGATCTTGCATCAGGGCGACATGCTCAATCACACTCCTGTGGGGAGAACTCTCACTTTCCCAAGTTTCCTTGGCAATATCCAACAGCCCTCTTGGGTGTCTCCCATACAGTAACTCAAAGGGGGAGAATCCCGTAGAGGATTGGGGCACCTCCCTAATAGCAAACATCAAATAAGGAAGTAGACAGTCCCAATCCTTTCCATCTCTATCCACCACTTTCTTCAACATTTGTTTTAGGGTTTTGTTGAATCTTTCAACCAGCCCATCGGTTTGGGGGTGATACACAGACGTACGCAATTGCGTCACTTTGAACAATTTACACAGCTCTTTCATAACCCGGGACATAAAGGGTGTACCTTGGTCCGTAAGCAGTTCTTTACAAATACCCACCCGGCTAAAAACAAGAGATAGCTCTTTGGCTATGGTTTTGGCCGAGGTATTTCGGAGAGGGATCGCTTCTGGATAACGGGTGGCATAGTCCATTATAACTAATATGTACTGGTGCCCCCTAGCGGACTTGATTATAGGACCTACCAAATCCATTGCGATCCTCTCAAACGGGACCTCAATGATGGGTAGAGGGACCAGCGGGCTACGGAAATGTGGCATCGGGGCCGACCTCTGACACACAGGGCAGGAGGAACAATAATTTTCTATGTCCTTCATCACCCCAGGCCAATAGAATCTCTGTAATACCCTCTCTCGGGTTTTCTCTGTCCCCAGATGACCTCTAAGAATGTGCCCATGGGCCAACTCCAACACCAACTTCCTGTAAGGTTTGGGCACTACAAGCTGCTCAATGGTTTCTTCTGCCCTTTTTGCCACCCGATACAGTAGGTCCTTCTCTACGCTGAAGTATGGGTAAGTGCAGGTATTATCTGGGTTCACTAACTCGCCATCTATTTCCACTACGTTTTCCCGTGCCTTTATTAGGGCGGGGTCTTTTAACTGTTCTGTGGCAAAATTTTCCCTGTGAACCTCAAGATCAGAAAACTCCACAGACGGTAGGTTTTCGTCTGAGGAGGTGGGCTCCTCTCCAGTTTCTTGAGTCTCGCCTGCCAATACTGACAAGGGAAATTCTGGAGAGTCCTCACCACTCTCAGAGGAGTTCTGGCTATCACCTTCCTGGTACATAGGGGCACCAGTGGGGGGCTCAGGATCATCCCACAGTTCCCAGAACTTCGGAAAATCCCTTCCCACAATGGCATCATGCGGCAGTTGAGATACTAACCCCACTGGATGAGAGAGGGTACCTTTGGGGGTCTTGAAACACACTGTAGTCACTGGATACTCTCGGGTGTCCCCATGCACACAAATAACAGCTACCTTGCTATTCCCAGAGACCTCTGTTTTAACTAATTCAGCCTTTATCAGGGTCACAAGGCTACCTGAATCCAGTAATACCACAACATTTCTACCATTAATACACATTTTGCATAAATGTTTCTCAGTTCCCCGAATGGCAGTGCATGCGACTGTCGCACACAGCGACTGACGTCTGTCCGTCAGAAAGTCATATTGCATGGGTTCCTCCACAACCGGGCAATTTGCTGCAATATGTCCCGCTTGCCGGCAGCGGTAGCAAACAATCCATTTGGCTGCCTCTTGAGCCCCTGACTTCCCAGGCTGTTCTCGCCAAACTTTGGGTAGAGCTCCCACCCTCTCACTCTCTCCACCCTCACCCCTTGGAATCCTCTTATCCGCCCCTGGGGATGGTCTGGTCTTAGGGTGGAAAGTCCGAGAGTCTCTGGAAGAGGCCGTCAGGTTCTCTGCAGCCAAGTATCTCTCTACACGATCCACAAGTTTACCGGCCGTTTCTGGGTCTCCATGGCTTACCCACTTTTGAATGGCGGTAGGAAGAGCTCTCAAGAAACGATCCATCACAACACGTTCCACAATCTCCGGTGCGGACAAAGTCTCTGGCTGTAGCCACTTCCTGCTCAGGTGAATGAGATCATACATTTGAGACCTGGGGGGTTTTCCAAGCTGGAAAGTCCAGTTATGCACACGCTGAGCCCGGACAGCCAGGGTGACACCCAGCCTTGCCAATATTTCAGCTTTTAGCATCACATAGTCTTTTGCTTGGTCAGGCTCTAGGTCATAGTAAGCTTTCTGCGATTCCCCAGTTAACAGAGGAGCCAGCAGTCCAGCCCACTGCTCCTCAGGCCACTTTTCTCTTTCAGCAGTCCTTTCAAATGTGGTCAAAAATACCTCTGGATCATCCTCTCCAGTCATTTTTGTCAATAAACGACTCACCCCAAAGGACGCGGTATTAGTGGGACGGCTTTCCTCACTGGTCTGCGGACGTTGCTGCATTACTGCTTCCATCTGTTGTTGTAGTCTCTGCTCTTGCTTCTGCAACAGGTCTATGAAGCGGGCCTCAGATTGCTGCTGGGCTTGTTGCTGGGCTGCGAAGCTCTGTTGTTGAGCTGCAAGGCTCTTTTGCAAACCTGCATTTGTCTGCTGTTGATTGGCATTTGCTAGAGCCAGCTGTTTCAGTATCTCCTCCATGCTGGCTTAAAAAAAAACTGCCCGCATTCTCCACCAACTGTGAGGGGGTTAGCTCGGTAGCGGGTGTGTGTGACCCCCTGGATGGGCTCCCCACACAAAAACAGGCCCAGCAGACGGAGGTTGTGGTTTTCAAGATCAAAAGGTGCGGTTTATTTCTCTATTTACAGTGACAAAAACACAGCAAGGCAAAAAGAAACATAAACAAAATAAATCCTGGTCAGCTTGACCTCTGACTAAACATGCAGGTTTCCCTAACTAACAACTGGGATCAGCCTGGTGCTGTCCTAGTCCCTAAGTCCCTGGTTTAGTAAATGTCCAAACAAATAGCCACACAGGCTTTGTCTCACCGCACAGGGGTTCACTCTCCCTAGACAGTCCACACAGGTCTGGTTCCAGGCATGAGCAAACACCTAATGAAGCTGGGAGTTTTTATAGAGGCCTTAAACGAGCTGACAAGCTTCAGCTGGTCTCATCAACTCCCTGCCTGCACGACACCCAGCACTCTCCCTAGAGGTATGAATCATCCATGAGCCCACTAGCCTCAGCTGGGCTTCATCAACTCTCTCCCTAGTTGTATAAGTCGGCATAAAGCCTGAATCTGGGAGAAATATACCTACCCCCCTGGATGCAACCAGGTGACTTTACCTTCCTGCTGTCACACTACCTATAGTTTTCTGTCCCTATAATTTTTTTTTTTTAAAAGATGGTTGATGAGGAATGCTTTAGCACAGTATAGCACAATGAGAATTTCCCTCACTGTCCTTCCCTGTCCCTACAAACAAGGTTTAGCACAGTAAAACACACTGACACTCTCCCTACCTATAGTTTTCTGTCCCTATAAAAATTTTTTTTTTAAAGATGGTTGATGAGGAATGCTTTAGCACAGTATAGCACAATGAGAATTTCCCTCACTGTCCTTCCCTGTCCCTACAAACAAGGTTTAGCACAGTAAAACACACTGACACTCTCCCTACCTATAGTTTTCTGTCCCTATAAAAATTTTTTTTTTAAAGATGGTTGATGAGGAATGCTTTAGCACAGTATAGCACAATGAGAATTTCCCTCACTGTCCTTCCCTGTCCCTACAAACAAGGTTTAGCACAGTAAAACACACTGACACTCTCCCTACCTATAGTTTTCTGTCCCTATAAAATTTTTTTTTTAAAGATGGTTGATGAGGAATGCTTTAGCACAGTATAGCACAATGAGAATTTCCCTCACTGTCCTTCCCTGTCCCTACAAACAAGGTTTAGCACAGTAAAACACACTGACACTCTCCCTACCTATAGTTTTCTGTCCCTATAAAATTTTTTTTTTAAAGATGGTTGATGAGGAATGCTTTAGCACAGTATAGCACAATGAGAATTTCCCTCACTGTCCTTCCCTGTCCCTACAAACAAGGTTTAGCACAGTAAAACAGACTGACACTCTCCCTACCTATCCTTCTCTTTCCCTAAACTAAAGGAATCCAGGTTAAGCAAGAAAAAAAAATGTCACTGTCCCTGCCTATGCTTCTCTTTCCCTGCTCCGGAACACACTACACTAGGCCGCCGTGCTGGCGGCCTTTTATAGTGTGGGGCGTGTACTAAACACCCTCAGCAATAATTGGCCACAGGCATCCTGTGTGTGGCCAATCATTGCTCTCCTCGCTGCCGGCGCTGTGATTGGCCAAGCATGCGGGGTCACAGTGCATGCTTGGCCAATCACAGCGCCTGGATGACACTGCGATGGCGTAGTGCATTGTGGGCCGCGAATTAGGCGCGAACGGCCCAAATCGTTCGTTGTTCGGCGAACGATCGAACAGCCGATGTTCGAGTCGAACGTATGTTCGACTCGAACACCGAGCTCATCCCTACACACCAGGAAAACACAGCAATACGGGCTAGCTTCAGGTGTATATTTAGCAGGAAGCACACTCCGCCCGCTGTAAGTGCTGCAAATGCCTGTTCGTATAACACACCAGGAAAACACAGCAATACGGGCTAGCTTCGGGTGTATATTTAGCAGGAAGCACACTCCGCCCGCTGTAAGTGCTGCAAATGCCTGTTCGTGTAACACACCAGGAAAACACAGCAATACGGGCTAGCTTCGGGTGTATATTTAGCAGGAAGCACACTCCGCCCGCTGTAAGTGCTGCAAATGCCTGTTAGTGTAACACACCAGGAAAACACAGCAATACGGGCTAGCTTCAGGTGTATAATGTGCAGGAGGCACACTCCGCCTGCTGTAAGTGCTGCAAATGCCTGTTAGTGTAACACACCAGGAAAACACAGCAATACGGGCTAGCTTCAGGTGTATATTTAGCAGGAAGCACACTCCGCCCGCTGTAAGTGCTGCAAATGCCTGTTAGTGTAACACAGCAGGAAAACACAGCAATACAGACTAGCTTCAGGTGTATATTTAGCAGGAAGCACACTCCGCCCGCTGTAAGTGCTGCAAATGCCTGTTAGTGTAACACACCAGGAAAACACAGCAATACGGGCTAGCTTCAGGTGTATACTGTGCAGGAGGCTTAGCAACAATGACACTGACACTGTCCCCTGCCTATCCTTCTCTCTCCCTGCACACAAGGTTTATCAAAGAATATGACACTGACACTCTCCCTGCCTATCCTTCTCTCTCCCTGCACACAAGGTTTAGCAAAGAATATGACACTGACACTGTCCCCTGCCTATCCTTCTCTCTCCCTGCACACAAGGTTTAGCAAAGAATATGACACTGACACTCTCCCTGCCTATCCTTCTCTCTCCCTACACACAAGAATAGCACAAAGAATAGCACAATGACACTGTCCCTGCCTATCCTTCTCTTTCCCTGCGCCGGAACACACTACACAAGGCGCCGCGCTGGCTGCCTTTTATAGTGTGGGGCGTGTGCTAAACCCCCTGAGCTATAATTAGCCACAGGCAACCTGCCTGTGGCCAATTATGGCTCTCCTAGCTGCCGGCGCTGTGATTGGCCAAGCATGCGGGGTCACAGTGCATGCTTGGCCAATCACAGCGCCGGGATTGCACTGCGATGGCACAGTGTATTGTGGGCTGTTCGCGTCACTCGATTTTGGTGCGAACGGCCCAAATAGTTCGATCTTCGTCGAACGATCAAACAGCCGATTTTCGAGTCGAACACCGAGCTCATCCCTATTAGGGACACCAACGTGTGTAGTGAGCGGTCAAGTTGACCAGGATTTATTTTTCTGTTTCTTTTGTTTTTGCTGTATTTTTTTGTCTGTATATAGTTCAAATAAAACCACACCCTTTTGTTTTCTCCTACCACTGTCTGCTGTGCCTGTTTTTGTGTGGTGAACCCATCCAGGGGGTCACACACACCCGCTGCTGAGTTAACCCCCTCACATACTGTATCGAGAACCCATCTGGGCCTGGCGCTTTACCTAATTTAGAGGTCCTGATTGCATTCTGGAGTTCGTCTAAAGTTATTGGCGCCTCTAGATTTTCTCTAACCTCTGGGGTCAATTGGGGGAGTTGAGAGGAAGCAATGTACTGTAGTTTTCTATTTGTATCTGAGTAGGGGATTGATCTGGAGATTGTATAATGAGAAATAAAAATCTCTAAAACCCTGTGTAATTTGCTTGGGTAATCTCACTTTTTGACCTTGAGGTGTAATGATTTGGGGGATGTATGAAGCTAATTTTTGTTCTTTGACTGAACATGCTAGCATTCTCCCACATTTATCTCCCGACTCATATACAAATCTACGGCATCGTTGTAGAGCAGCTTTGGCTTGATATCTCAATAGATTTGTTACCTGCTTACGGAGAGAGAGAAACGTTTATGTTCGAGCATAGGATTCGTTATATGTTTATGTTGGACTTCCACTTTATGAATATTCTGAAGGAGTGCTGTAAGTTTTTCCATCCGCTCGCGTTTAAGCCGTGCTTCGTGTTTAATAAGAACGTCTCTTATATTTGTCTTATGTACTTCCCAAAGGATCCCTGCATAGCAATCGCCTTGTTTATTGATTTGAAAGTACTGATCTATCTCACGCTGTACATCCTCCACTATCTCCGGGGTCTGCAGAAGGCTTTCATTTAATCTCCAAACTCTAGTCCTGGGGCTTGAGAACTTTGAAAGTTGATACGTCAGCTCGATCGGTGCATGGTCTGACCATGTAATAACGCAGATTGTTGTACTTTGAACTGCCTTTAAGTGTTTATGTGGAATCAAGAAAAAGTCTATCCGTGAATAGAGTTAATGGGGAGAGGAGTAAAACGTATAGTCTCTCCCGTCTGGATGTTGTAAGTGTCAAACGTCAATCAGTTGGGCCTTGTAGATAGTCTGTATCGCTCGTTTGCGGGTGCTAGAGGTGACGGAGGATGAGCCTGATGAAGTGTCTACGTTGGGAAGTAGAGGGACATTAAAGTCGCCCCCAAAAATTAACTGACTTTCAAGAAATTCTGTGAGGCGATTCATTGTTCGACTCAGGAAACGATCTTGATGGTCATTTTGGAGCATATATGGAAGTGAAAGTGATTTTTACTTCTCCTATAAGGCCTTTAATAAACAAAAAGCGCCCTTCAGGATCTATCAGAGTGTCCCGATTCAGCCAGGGAAGTCGACTGGATAGTAATATGGACACACCCTTGGTTTTGGCTAAATTATTCATAGAGTGGTACGCAACTGGATTGTATCTGTTCTTTAAAATAGGAGGTTTATTGCTTCTGAAGTGTGTCCCTTGGATAAACGCTACGTCTATATATGAGTGCCTCAGGTCGTTCAAAAGCATGCGTCTCTTTTCCGGGATGTTTAACCCTTTAGCGATTAACGAAAGTATCTTAATAGAATCCATCTCAGGGTAGAGATCAAGGTTGGGGGAAGGGGAAGAGGGGAGGTATAGCCCAAAAAAGAAAGTAGGGAGAGAAAAAAAATGAGAAAAAAAAGAAGAGAAAAAAGGGGGGGGGGGGAGACCCCAAAATCTATACAACTTTTCTGGGGCCTATTCACTATGGTCGTCGAGGGTTGGGCGTCTTCCGGCGTCCACCCTGAAGACCACTCAGCAATTTGCTTTGTGCACTCGGCTCCTTTGAGCTATTTGAGCGCTACCCTATTGGGGGGAAGTAGTTGAACACCACCGCAGCGGGTGGGCCTCCGACATTCTCCTGCTGACCTCGCTAAAGAAAAAAACAAAAAGAAAAAGGAAGAAGCTATGCTTTAGTTATGTCCTTTATCTAATTGTCCTAGTTTGTTCTGCCTCATCTTCTCTGGGGGTCATTAATTGATTGCAGACCTAATATAATTGGTAGCCCCTGAAGGGAGAAAAGTAAAAGATAAAGAAAAAAAAAGGGGGGGGAGGTGGGGGTCCCCCCACAGGAGGGGTCCTTCCCCTTACCCTTACTATTCCAACTCTCTCCATCTCCAACTCAACCCCCTTTCAACCCTTACCATCACACCACTCTCTCGCTCTTAAATTACTTCCTTGCAGGGGCAGACTGGGCCAGGAGGCAGCGTGGAGATTTCCCCCCAGGCCGCCTACCTTATCATTAAAACGGTCGCTGTGCTGCCTCATCCTGTGTTACTTTTTTTTTCAGTGTGTGACTGGTCACTGGCCGGTGCCCGGGTTACAATATAAGGCGGCCGCCGACTGTCTGGCTGCTGCTGCGCTGCACTCTGGGAGTTGTAGTCCAGCCACGCTCAAGTTCCTGTCAGTGGGAGGAACTTAGCAGCGCAGCAAACTACAACTCCCACCTCCCAGGAGTCTCAGAGGCAGGGCGAGTGGCACGCCAGGGGAGGGGACGCGTCAAGAGCGTCACGTGTAATTACATAGGACGTGGGCTGGGGCTGTTGTTCTGTCAAGAATACCGTGCCGGTGCTGGCTTGAGGAGTGGGCATGGCTGCAGAGAGAAGAGAAGACGGGCCTAGAGATTCACCTGAAGGCCGTGCACGTGCAAGGACCTGGCTGCGAGAGAGACCCAGACCACCTTGACATCCCCAGCTGACCCCCCAGATTCCATGGGCACTGATGATGGGCACTGCACTAGTGAGGTGAGACTGCATTTATGGGCACTGATGATGGGCACTGGCACTGCACTAGTGAGACTGCATGTATGGGCACTGATGATGGGTACTGACACTGCACTGGTGAGACTGCATTTATGGGCACTGATGATGGGCACTGGACTGGTGAGACTGTATGGGCACTCATGATGGGCACTGGTGAGACTGCATTTATGGGCACTGATGATGGGCACTCGCACTGCACTGGTGAGACTGCATGTATGGGCACTGATGATGGGCACTGGCACTGCACTGGTGAGACTGCATTTACGGCCATTGATGATGGGCACTGGCACTACACTGATGAGACTGCATGTATGGGCACTGGCACTGCACTGGTGAGACTGCATGTATGGGCACTGATGATGGGCACTGGCACTGCACTGGTGAGACTGCATGTATGGGCACTGATGATGGGCACTGCACTGGTGAGACTGCATTTATGTGCACTGATGATGGGCACTGGTGAGACTGCATTTATGGGCACTGATGATGGGCACTGGCACTACACTGGTGATACTGCATTTATGGGCACTGATGATGGGCACTGCACTGGTGAGACTGCATTTACGGGCACTGATGATGGGCACTGCACTGGTGAGACTGCATGTATGGGCACTGATGATGGGCACTGGCACTGCACTGGTGAGACTGCATGTATGGGCACTGATGATGGGCACTGACACTGCACTGGTGAGACTGCATTTATGGGCACTGATGATGGGCACTGGTGAGACTGCATTTATGGGCACTGATGATGGGCACTGGCACTACACTGGTGAGACTGCATTTATGAGCACTGATGATGGGCATTGGCACTGCACTGGTGAGACTGCATGTATGGGCACTGATGATGGGCACTGGCACTGCACTGGTGAGACTGCATTTACGGGCACTGATGATGGGCACTGGCACTACACTGGTGAGACTGCATGTATGGGCACTGGCACTGCACTGGTGAGAATGCATGTATGGGCACTGATGATGGGCACTGCACTGGTGAGACTGCATGTATGGGCACTGGTGAGTAGGGATGAGCTTCGTGTTCGAGTCGAACATACGTTCGACTCGAACATTGGCTGTTCGATCGTTCGACGAAGATCGAACGATTTGGGCCGTTCGCGCCAAATTCGAGTGACGCGAACGGCCCACAATGCACTACGCCATCGCAGTGTCATCCAGGCGCTGTGATTGGCCAAGCATGCACTGTGACCCCGCATGCTTGGCCAATCACAGCGCCGGCAGCGAGGAGAGCAATGATTGGCCACAGGCAGGATGCCTGTGGCCAATTATTGCTGAGGGTGTTTAGTACACGCCCCACACTATAAAAGGCCGCCAGCACGGCGGCCTAGTGTAGTGTGTTCCGGAGCAGGGATAGAGTAGCATAGGCAGGGACAGTGACTGTTATTTCTTTCTTGCTTAACCTGGATTCCTTTAGTTTAGGGAAAGAGAAGGATAGGTAGGGAGAGTGTCAGTGTGTTTTGTGCTTCTGCTATAGTGTGCTTAAAAAAAACATTTATTCTAGGGACAGAAAACTCTAGGTAGGGACAGTGTCAGTTTCTTTCACTCTGCAAGTCCTTGTTTCCAGGGACCTGTAAGGACAGTGAGTTAATTGTCCTTGTGCTATATTGTGCTTAAAAAAAACATTTATTCTAGGGACAGAAAACTCTAGGTAGGGACAGTGTCAGTTTCTTTCACTCTGCAAGTCCTTGTTTCCAGGGACCTGTAAGGACAGTGAGTTAATTGTCCTTGTGCTATATTGTGATTAAAAAAAACATTTATTCTAGGGACAGAAAACTCTAGGTAGGGACAGTGTCAGTTTCTTTCACTCTGCAAGTCCTTGTTTCCAGGGACCTGTAAGGACAGTGAGTTAATTTTCCTTGTGCTATATTGTGCTTAAAAAAAACATTTTTTCTAGGGACAGAAAACTGTAGGTAGGGAGAGTGTTTTTTTTCTTTCACTCTGCAAGTCCTTGTTTCCAGGGACCTGTAAGGACAGTGAGTTAATTGTCCTTGTGCTATATTGTGCTTAAAAAAACCATTTATTCTAGGGACAGAAAACTCTAGGTAGGGACAGTGTCAGTTTCTTTCACTCTGCAAGTCCTTGTTTCCAGGGACCTGTAAGGACAGTGAGTTAATTGTCCTTGTGCTATATTGTGCTTAAAAAAAACATTTATTCTAGGGACAGAAAACTCTAGGTAGGGACAGTGTCAGTTTCTTTCACTCTGCAAGTCCTTGTTTCCAGGGACCTGTAAGGACAGTGAGTTAATTTTCCTTGTGCTATATTGTGATTAAAAAAAACATTTTTTCTAGGGACAGAAAACTGTAGGTAGGGAGAGTGTTTTTTTTCTTTCACTCTGCAAGTCCTTGTTTCCAGGGACCTGTAAGGACAGTGAGTTAATTTTCCTTGTGCTATATTGTGATTAAAAAAAACATTTTTTCTAGGGACAGAAAACTGTAGGTAGGGAGAGTGTTTTTTTTCTTTCACTCTGCAAGTCCTTGTTTCCAGGGACCTGTAAGGACAGTGAGTTAATTGTCCTTGTGCTATATTGTGCTTAAAAAAAACTTTTTTTCTAGGGACAGAAAACTCTAGGTAGGGAGAGTGTTTTTTTTTTTTCACTCTGCAAGTCCTTGTTTCCAGGGACCTGTAAGGACAGTGAGTTAATTGTCCTTGTGCTATATTGTGCTTAAAAAAAACATTTTTTCTAGGGACAGAAAACTGTAGGTAGGGAGAGTGTTTTTTTTCTTTCACTCTGCAAGTCCTTGTTTCCAGGGACCTGTAAGGACAGTGAGTTAATTTTCCTTGTGCTATATTGTGATTAAAAAAAACATTTTTTCTAGGGACAGAAAACTGTAGGTAGGGAGAGTGTTTTTTTTCTTTCACTCTGCAAGTCCTTGTTTCCAGGGACCTGTAAGGACAGTGAGTTAATTGTCCTTGTGCTATATTGTGCTTAAAAAAAACATTTTTTCTAGGGACAGAAAACTGTAGGTAGGGAGAGTGTTTTTTTTCTTTCACTCTGCAAGTCCTTGTTTCCAGGGACCTGTAAGGACAGTGAGTTAATTGTCCTTGTGCTATATTGTGCTTAAAAAAAACATTTTTTCTAGGGACAGAAAACTGTAGGTAGGGAGAGTGTTTTTTTTTTTTTCACTCTGCAAGTCCTTGTTTCCAGGGACCTGTAAGGACAGTGAGTTAATTTTCCTTGTGCTATATTGTGCTTAAAAAAAACATTTATTCTAGGGACAGAAAACTCTAGGTAGGGACAGTGTCAGTTTCTTTCACTCTGCAAGTCCTTGTTTCCAGGGACCTGGAGAGACATTGAGTGAATTGTCCTTGTGCTATATTGTGATTAAAAAAAACATTTATTCTAGGGACAGAAAACTCTAGGTAGGGACAGTGTCAGTTTCTTTCACTGTGAAAGTCCTTGTTTCAAGGGACAGAGAAGGACACCTGAAGGTAGCCCTTATTGCTTTTTTCCCATCTCCCTGCAGGCCATCTATTAGAATGTCTGGAAGGCAAACAAGGAGAGGCAGACAGTCAGGAGGCAATAAAAGAGGGCAAGCAGGCTCTGTGTCTGGGGGCAACAGTGCTGGTCGTGGACGCGGTGCATTGTCATCAGCACATGGCCATGGGACACGCTTGTCCTTCTTTTCGGCAGCTGGACATGTTGAGCCACATCATGCCGAAGACTTGGTAGAGTGGATGACCAAGCCCTCCTCCTCCTCCTCATCCTCTCTCACCCAGGCTCAGGGTACTGGAAAAGCAGCTGCCAAAGCGTCGTCTTCCCTGGTATCAATGTCAGACAAATCATCAGTCACTCCTTCCCTAGACCCACCATGTCCTCCTCCTGAGGAGTCCCCCGAACTGTTTCAGCACAGTGTTGGGTACATGCTCCAGGAGGATGCCCAGCGTTTCGAAGGGTCTGATGATGAAACCCAGCTAGAGGAAGGCAGTAGCGTGAGAGCAGACAGAGGGGATGCTCAAGAAGGACACCAATCTGGCAGTCATGTTCCAGCAGCTGCAGCATACTGCCAGATTGGCTCCAGTGATGAGGAGGGAGGGGATGATGAGGTCAATGACTCCACGTGGGTGCCTAATAGGAGAGAGGAGGAGGAGGAGGATGAGGAGGAGGCACATCTCCAACGAGGCAGGATGCCCTTTGGTGGCCAGCGTAAGGGCAGTACACCGACGGAATCACACCGCAGAGCTCCGCCTGTGCAGGGCGCTGCCTCTGCCCGTCATTCAAAAAGTTCTTTGGTGTGGGCCTTTTTTGAGGCTAGTGCATCAGATCGCACAGCTGCTGTTTGCAACATATGTCTCAAGCGTATATCGCGTGGCCAAAACATCAGCCGCTTGGGTACCACATGCCTGACCAGACATATGTTGACCTGCCATGCAGCTCGTTGGCAAGCCTACCTCAAAGACCCACACCAAAGAACAAAGCGGACCTCTCCTTGCACCGCATCAGCTGGGATCTCCAACCCCACTATAACTTCAGTCCTCTCTGAAACATGCACTGAGAGGAATGAAGGTGTAGAATTAGGTGTGTCACAGCCAAGTACTTGCGCCCACTCTGCTAGCAGTACACCGACGTCCGATTCTAGCAGGCAAATTTCCCTGCCCCAGCTGCTGGACCGTCGAAAGAAGTTCACTCCCAGCCATCCACATGCCCAGCGGTTGAATGCTAGCTTGGCTAAATTGCTAGCGCTTCAACTGCTGCCTTTTCAGTTGGTAGACTCGGCCCCCTTCCGTGAGTTTGTGCAATGTGCGGTTCCTCAGTGGCAGGTTCCCAAACGCCACTTTTTCTCACGGAAGGCTATTCCGGCTCTCTACCGGCATGTGGAAGGCAATGTCTTGGCCTCGCTGGACAGGGCGGTCAGCGGTAAGGTGCATATTACCGCTGACTCATGGTCCAGCAGGCATGGACAGGGACGTTACCTTTCTTTCACGGCCCATTGGGTCACTCTTTTGGCAGCTGGGAAGGATTCAGGACAAGGTGCAGTAGTGTTGGAGGTTGTCCCACCGCCACGCCTCCAAAATGCTACTACTGGTTGTGACACACCTCTCTCCTCCACCCCCTCCTCTTCTTCTTCCTCCATGGCCTCTTCCTGTGGTTTGTCCTATGAACCAGCGGTGCTCCGTAGCCGTTCACGGGGCTACGCAAGTACGCAGGCAAAAAGATGCCATGCCGTGCTTGCGCTGGTGTGTTTGGGGGACAGAAGCCACACTGGGGCAGAGGTCCTGTCTGCTCTGCAGGGCCAGGCCGAGAGGTGGTTGACGCCACGCCAGCTTAAGCCAGGAATGGTGGTTTGCGACAATGGCACCAACCTCCTCTCCGCCCTCCGACAGGGACAACTGACCCATGTGCCCTGTGTGGCTCACGTCCTTAACCTGGTGGTGCAGCGCTTCTTGGGCAGGTACCCGGGCTTACAGGATGTCCTGAGGCAGGCCAGGAAAGTCTGTGTGCATTTCCGCAGATCTTATAATGCCAGTGCTCGCCTGGCTGAGCTGCAAAAGGAGTTGAACCTGCCCAAGAACCGCCTTATATGTGACATGCCCACCAGGTGGAACTCAACGTTGGCCATGCTGCAGCGGCTGCACACGCAGCAGAGGGCCATCAATGAGTACCTGTGCGACTACGGCACCAGGACAGGGTCAGGGGAGCTTGGTTTTTTTTCTCCACGCCAGTGGGGCATGATCAGGGATGCATGCACTGTCCTGGCACCATTTGAGGAGGCCACGAGGATGGTGAGCAGTGACAGTGCATGCATCAGTGACACTGTACCTCTTGTCCACCTGTTGGAGCACACGCTGCGTGGAATAATGGACAGGGCACTTGAGGCAGAACAGAGGCAGGAAGAGGAGGACTTCCTTGCCTCTCAAGGCCCCCTTTACCCAGACAGTGTTCCTTCTGTCCCACCCATCGCACAGGAAGAGGAGGAGGAGGAGGAGGAGGAGGAGGAGGAGGAGGATTGTGTCAGCATGGAGGTGGAGGCTGGCACTCAGCATCATCAGCAGCAGTCTTTTAGGGATGATTTACAGTCCCAAGAAACCAGTGGACTTGTACGTGGCTGGGAGGAGGTGGCTGCGGATCATGTCGTCCTTAGTGACCCAGAGGACTCCGGAGCGAATGCCTCAGCAAACCTACGCTGCATGGCCTCCCTGATCCTGCAAAGTCTGCGGAAGGATCCTCGTATTCTTCGGATCAAGGAGAGGGACCATTACTGGCTGGCCACTCTCCTTGATCCACGGTACAAGGGTAAGGTTGCGGACCTTATGTTACCGTCGCAGAGGGAGCAGAGGATGAGACAACTCCGGGAGGCCTTGCAGAAAGGTCTGTGCAACGCGTTCCCAGAGACTGGGAGGTTGCAAACTCCTGGTCCTGGACAACGAGTTGCTGAGGCTTCGGCCAGTCAAAGAAGGAGCGGTGGGGAAGGTGGCCGTCTGACCGATGCGTTCAGACAATTCTTTAGTCCGCAGCCCCAAAGTATGATCGGTTCCAGCAACCATCGCCAGCGTCTGATAAACATGGTGCAGGAATATCTAGGGGCAAGGTCAGACTTGGACACCTTCCCCACCGAAAATCCTCTGGCTTACTGGGTCTTGAGGATGGATCACTGGCCAGAGCTTGCACAGTATGCAATTGAGCTACTGGCCTGTCCTGCATCCAGCGTTCTTTCGGAACGCACATTCAGTGCTGCTGGAGGATTTGTCACGGATCACAGGGTGCGCCTGTCCACCGACTCGGTTGATCGACTGACTTTCATCAAGATGAACCAGTCTTGGATCACCACCAGCTACCACACACCTGATGCTGATATAACAGACTAATTGATTTTAAAATGTCACATCCCTTCAAGACTGATGCTGATGCTGAGTGCCTGTGCTGTTATGTTGACTGGCTATCCTCCTCCTCCGAGTCCTCAATGATACGATTGATGATGATAGCTTGGAAGATCATTTTTGTTTATGGGTGCCGCCACCAGTGCCTAACGCCCAATTTTTCAGCCCCTGTTTAACAGGGGCGTGTAATTACAATTTTTGAAGCAATACTTTGCAACAGGGCTCATTGCTGTGCTCCAAGTACAGTATCTGTGAGGAGTTGCAGTGTTGTGCCACCAGTGCCTAAGGCCCAATTTTTCAGCCCCTGTTTAACAGGGGCGTGTCATTACAATTTTTGAAGCAATACTTTGCAACAGGGCTCATTGCTGTGCTCCAAGTACAGTATCTGTGAAGGGTTGCAGTGTTGTGCCACCAGTGCCTAAGGCCCAATTTTTCAGCCCCTGTTCAACAGGGGCATGTAATTACAATTCTTGATCTAATAATTCACAGCAGGGCCCATTGCTGCACCCACCAAGAGTAACTGTCAGGGCTTACAGTGTTGTGGCACCAGCACCACCATCAAAGGCCCAATTTTTACTACCACTGTTCAACAATTATATGTAATTAAAATTCCTGATATAATAGTTGACAGCAGGGCGTTCCAGCACCAACCAAGAGTAACTGTGAGTGCTTACAGTGTTGTGCCAACACCAACAACTAAGGGGCCTATTTCTGCAGAGTATATACGGCAGGTCCCTACTTTCAAACATCCAACTTACAAACGACTCCTACTTGCAAACGCAAGAAGACAACAGGAAGTGAGAGGAAATCTACCACTAGGAAGGAAAATTCTCTCCTGTAAGAATAAATATGGGAGAAAGGTGTCTCCTCTGTACTGATGCTTTATCAGCAATCCTTGTTTCAAGAAAAACACCACATTTCAAAAACAGTTGTCATTAGGACGGAAAGTGAGGTGAAATGTTCTGAACAGGGGCACAGACAGCAAAACAAATGTTACAGGGGTGATAACCCTTACCTATGTTTTCCAAAAAGTATAAAAATAGATTTTTGGTCTGGAGCTACACTTCAACAATGTACCTGTTCAAAATTACAAACAGATTCTACATAAGAACAAACCTACAGTCCCTGTCTTGTATGCACCGCCTGTATACGGCTGTTCAGAGTATATAGGGCCTTTTTTATTTTATGTGCGGGGTTCCCCTTAATATCCATACAAGACCCAAAGGGGCTGGTAATGGGCTGGGGTAGGGGGGGGGTCATGGGGTAGCTATGCCATTTTTCTTAAAGATTTTCATCCATATTACCGGGACCAGACATTACATTAAAGCCGCAAGCAGTTTTAAATGGCTTTTTTTTCCTTTAGAAGTGTCATTTTGTGCAGGGACAGTTCTAAACACGGGAAACACGTGGCACTTCACAGGCATACTTTAGACACCCCCCAGGTACGATATTTAAAGGAATATTTGACTTTTTTTTTTTCACTTTATGCATCATTAAAATGACTGCTCCCGGAAAACGACCGTTTTTAAAACTTATTTTTGCATTGATACATGTCCCCTGGTGCAGAACCCGGGTTCCCAAACCCTTTTTAGGACAATAACATGCATAATAGTTGTTATAATTAGCACTTTAGAATTCGAACGTTCGCATCCATTGTATTTAATAGGGTTCTAATGTTCGTTCGAACTTTCGGTCCGTTCGCGGGTTCTGGTGCGAACCGAACCCGGGGGTGTTCGGCTCATCACTACTGGTGAGACTGAATTTATGTGCACTGATGATGGGCACTGACACTGCACTGGTGAGACTGCATTTATGGGCACTGATGATGGGCACTGGACTGGTGAGACTGTATGGGCACTGATAATGGGCACTGGCACTGCACTGGTGAGACTGCATTTATGGGCACTAATGATGGGCACTGGCACTGCACTGGTGAGACTGCATTTATGGGCACTGGTGAGACTGCATTTATGGGCACTGATGATGGGCACTGGACTGGTGAGACTGCATGTATGGGCACTGATCAGGCTGCTTGCAACTTATGTGCACTGGCTGCACTGATCAGGCTGCACTGATGGACACTGTTATGCACTTAGAATGTTGGAAAAAATAAAATCCCTAAGGCCAACACTGTGCTAATATGTGAAGATAATAGAAAACAATGGTAATAAAGTGTATAAAAAAGCAGCTAGCACTTAAGTTCAGTACAAAAAACGTAGGATAAACATACTGGTAGGTTAATTTGATCTTGTCCAAATTGGCCTAGTATATATGTATATATGTGTGTACGACTGTGTGTCCCAAGCGCGTCGAGATCCTACGGGGTAAAATGACCGCACCACCCAAGCAGGCATGTGAGCGCTATACAAGTCATTCATTCATTCATTCATAAATGGCACAAAATGGAAAGAGTGCAGCGCTATGTGGTTAATAACATATGTGAAATAAATGATAAACCTTAGAATATAAACAAATAATATATGAAAAATTTGTTAAAAAGAAAACTAATGCAGAGTCCAAAAAAGACACAACACAGTCCGTGGAGGGTTAAATCCAAGAACAAATCCATGAAGGGTTAACTCCCAAAAAGAGACAAATTGCTTGCCAAGAAAGTGAAGATAAAGTTTGGTGAGTAGTAAAATCCCAAAATAAACCAGGGTATTGCCAAGAAAGTAGTGAACGATACAAATCTTCCCAAGAACAGCGTAAGGCTTCACTGCCTGTTTCCCTTAGTCAGGATGGAGGCGCCGGGACCTGCCAGGACCGAGCGATCGCCGTGGGGGGCCCGATATCGTGGGCGAGTAGGACAGGTAAGTGTCCTTATTAAAAGTCAGCAGCTACAGTGTTAGTAGCTGCTGACTTTTAAAAAAAAAAATTGCGGGTGGAATCCCGCTTTAAGTATTCAGCGGTAAAATAATGAGAGCCGCGGCGTCTCAGTATGCCTCTCCGCGGCTCTCATTATTTTACCGCTGAATACTTAATACGATTCTTTTAATCCTTTATTAAATGAAATGATCATACATACTACACTATGGAAGCTTTCATCTTTTATCTTTGAGTAACACTGGATCAGCAACCATCGATACGGAGATCTATAGGTTCTGGGGAAACCTCATTCCCTGGGCTAGGTGAGACTGTGCATCACAGTCACAGCTATCTGGTAAGCAGGATATCAATCACTTGGGAGTCACACCTGAAAAATCACGCTGTTCTTGGGAAGATTTGTATTGTTCACTACTTTCTTGGCAATACCCTGGTTTATTTTGGGATTTTACTACTCACCAAACTTTATCTTCACTTTCTTGCCAAGCAATTTGTCTCTTTTTGGGAGGTAACCTTTCATGGATTTGTTCTTGGATTTAACCCTCCACGGACTGTGTTGTGTCTTTTTTGGACTCTGCATTAGTTTTCTTTTTAACAAATTTTTCATATATTATTTGTTTATATTCTAAGGTTTATCATTTATTTCACATATGTTATCAACCACATAGCGCTGCACTCTTTCCATTTTTTACTGTTATGCACTGGCGAGGCTGCACTGGTGGGCACTGATCAGGCTGCACAAATGGGCACTGTCTGCACTGGTGAGGCTGCGTTGATGGGCACTGATCAGGCTGCGTTGATGGGCATTGATGGTTCTAGGGGGCACTTGACTGGACTTGCCACCCCAGGCCTAAGGCTGCCAGCCCTCCCCTGCTTCCTTGTGTGTCTAAAAAAACACACAGAAGATAAAAAAAAAAAAAAAAAATACTCCAACCTAAGAGGAGGGGGGAGATCTAATCTCTCCTGCCCCCTCTCTACAGTGTAGTTCCATCTCAGGTGTCTCCCCTCTACTCTTCCTCCCCTAGTGGTTAAATATTAAGTGTACCTTGTGTGTAGCTTGTGTGGTATATAAGGCAGTTGCATATATCTTCCCTATATTCATGAATTTAATTATTCGCCTTCTATCTTCTCTCTCTTTTCTAAAAAAAAAAAAAATGTTTCCCCGTGTCTATATTTGTTTGCATTATGTCTTGTGTCTGTGTTTCTTCTTCACCCACATCTCATTATTAACTCTTTAATTATCCTGTAAAAAAATCTTCTCGGTGAGTGTACTCATCATGTGTATAATCTAATGTCACCCCCCTTCCCCGTGTGGAGATAAACTTCTCCATCTCTTCTCCTATATTTAATCATCCTCTAATGATACTATTACCCTTCACCCCGGAAAAAAAAAAGAGAAAGAAGGAACAGGGGAAAAGGGTTCCCCCTCCACCCCGCATATGGTAGTGATCCCACACCTCCACCACGCCCCCGCCCCCGCAACTTATCTCTTAAACCCTTATTTATTCAACACTTTGAATAATATTTCTCTTTGCAAAGAAAAGGGGAAATATATAAAACCATCGAAAAAAAAAAAGAAAAAAGAAAAGGGCACAAGGAGGGAAAAAACTCTCCTCCCTTCAGTAGTTCCCTTCAGTGGTTCCTGGGACAATGAAGATTTTTGTAGTGTCCAGTCGAGTCCTCAAAGTTAAAATCTAATCTTTTCATTATCTGGGCTCTATCTCTTAGTTCTCAGGGTGAGCCCAAAGAAAGAAAAAGGCATAACATTACCATAACAGTTATACATTTTTAATTTTCACTTATATCATTTAAAGATAAGAATATCTCCCAAGGTTTAATGCCTTCAAGCATAGTTTGTTCTTTAAAGTCTTTGTCACAAAAAAGGAAAAAAAAAGGAGGGAGCACAGGAGGCAGAGGGGAGGAGCCAAAAAAAGGAAGAAAGAAGAGAGAGAGAGAGAGTGGGGAGAAGGGAGAATAATAGTACTCCCCTCTCTCTCCCCTCCCTCCCCTCTCTCCCTCCGCCTCCAGAACCCCCCCCCCTCTCATCCCCCCTCATATAGCATCTCAGGCCATAATTAGAGTTATCTTAGTTTTTCTTGTCTGGAGGATATTCTCTGTCGGGTTTCAATTCTATTTAGTTCTATTTAATCTCGTTTGGGCGCCACTTCCCTGCGGTCACTCATTTGCGGAAGTATCTGTTGCCAAGCCGGCACTGGGAAGGGTTCTATCTCCAAAAAGTTGAAGAGTCCTGGTAGATCTGCCTGTGACCTTAGCGTAAAGAAGGATACGTTTTTATGTATTGTAACCGCGAAAGGAAACCTCCAACGATATGTACAGCCAGCTTGTCTTATCCAATCTAAGACTGGGCGTAGTATGGCTCTGCGCTGTAATGTGGCTTTCGATAAGTATTTTAATCCGTGCGCCATCTAGTTCTACTGTGCCAGTTTCCCATGCTTTTCTTAGTATGGATTCCTTCTGTGAATAATAGTGGAGACGGCAGATCACATCCCGTGAACGGTTGGGATCTGTGGGTTTGGGGCCTAATGTTCTATGGACTCTATCAAGTTCCATATTGGTTTGAGCAGCATCTTCTAATATTAGGAGAAAGATACCCCTCACTTTATTGTCAAGATTCCCAACACTTTCTGGTATACCGCGGAGCCTCACATTGTTCCTGCGACTCCGATCGTCTAATTATTCCAGTTGTAATTTAAAGGCTTTTGCTGTTTCTGTCTGGGAAATCTTGTCCTTCTCTAGCGCAGTTACACGTTGCTCTAAGGAGTGGGTTTTATCTTCATCTACTGTGAGACGCTCTGATATTGTCTGTATTTCTCCATGTATACCTTGTATCTCCTTACGGTGGGCTTCTTCCACTTTACAGATAAGGGCCTCTATATCTGGACGTGTAGGAAGTGCTTCTATATCTGCCTGTAATGGGTGGGCCCGTGGAACCCAGAAGTTCTTAGAAAGTATGAGCCAGAAAATAATGGACATTGAGAATATGTCTTGGATTGCTTTAAAATGGGTCTGTAATAGTAATCCACAAGATTCCCCAGGATATCTGTAAAGGACTATTTACTGGTTGTTTGATTCTGAACTCAACAGGTTAATTGAGAGATGCTGATGTGTTCAACTTCAACCACATGTCTGCCTGTGTAATGTAGATTAAATCCAGACTAGCTTCCAAAGACCTTTTCATTGTTGTTTGTGTTGATGTGGATTGGAGCTTGGTCTGGCTGCCTATTATGGGATGTTTAAGTGTCTTGCTGTTAGGAAAGGGGGGGGGGGAATCACTCCAGCAACCCCTCCTGCTAAGACTGTTTACTGAAGGAGAAGTTTGAACACACCTGACCTGTATCACCACTGTCATTGGACAGTTTAACCCGCCCTGTTCCCCAAGGATGGGAGGGAAGTCACATTTTTTTTCTGCATTTATCCAGCAGCAGAAATAAAAATAGGGAACATCCAAATAAAAGCAGGGTGCGCTCTAATTATTATTATATAGAGTGAAGTTTTAGCAGTGCAGCTCAGTGGAATCACAGTCTTTTCCACAGATATCCCCGGATATCCAGCAACAGCAGAGGCAGGGGGCAGAAAAGCAAAGCAAGAGCAGAACGTGTCCTGGCTTATATTAGCTCTTATATATTGGTTCTTATTCTCCCTTATTCTCACCTTGACTTTAGCTATGGAAAATAAAGTTTTACTATTACAGTCCCATGAGGTAGCAGCCTTTTCCACCATTATCCAGCAGCAGCCAGAGACAGGGAACAGTAGAGTAGAAGCAAAGTAAAAGCAAAGTGTATTCTAATTTATAGCTTTAGCAGAGTTTTAACAGTGCTGCTCAGTAAATTGATAGCCTTTTACATAGATATCCAGCAAAATCAGGAGGCAGCAAGGCACAGGCACTTTAGCGATTAATATATAAGATAAAGTTTTACCCGTATAGTCCCTAAGAGCCACGATCTTCTCCGCAGATGTCCAGCAGTAGAGCAGGGTGGAGAGCAGCAAAGAGTAGCAATCAATGGCTTCGCTGCCTAGAGCCCTCAGAGGTATATATCAGCTGGGCTATTGCAGGTCCCTCGCCTATCCCATCACGGCTAACTAGTGATGTCGCAAACATAAAATTTTCTGTTCGCGAACGGCGAACGCGAATTTCAGCAAATGTTCGCGAACGGGCGAACCGCCATAGACTTCAATAGGCAGGCAAATTTTAAAACCCACAGGGACTTTTTCTGGCCACAATAGTGATGGAAAAGTTGTTTCAAGGGGACTAACACCTGGACTGTGGCATGCCGGAGGGGGATCCATGGCAAAACTCCCATGGAAAATTACGTAGTTGACGCAGAGTCGGGTTTTAATCCATAAAGGGCATAAATCACCTAACATTCCTAAATTGTTTGGAATAACGTGCTTTAAAATATCAGGTATGATGTTGTATCGATCAGGTAGTGTAAGGGTTACGCCCGCTTCACAGTGACAGACCAAACTCTGACAGACCAAACTCCCCGTTTAACACACCGCAAACAACCGCAAACAGTCCATTTGCACAACCTCAAGGCTTTAATGATCACCTTAGATGATCACAAAGAAAATTAATGTTTTTTCTATGCAAAATTATCCAGCCGATCGCTTTTTGTCTGTTCACAACGAAGCAACGACCTTATCATCTGGGGTGTGCCAACATTGCCATTGCCAACACACTCATAGAGGTGGTCGCTTCATTGTGATGCGCAAGCCCCTTCACCACAACAAGGTAACAATCACGAAGGGGAATTGACACATGTATGTGCTTTTTTTTGTTTTTGCAGCCACAGTGCAGCACCAGAAGCCAGAAAAATTAGGCATGTACACATGCCTGAAAAATTAGGTATTGTTGCAGCCGCTGCTGTAGCAGCGATCCAAAAAATTTATGTTTTCCAGGCAGAAAGTGCCCTAAAACATTGCGGCTTGAACCCTAGTTGGTGGCGGATAAGTCACGCAAGTCATCCGGCATGCAGAGATAAAATACAGCAGCGTGTGGACCATTTTTAGCCCAAGGCAGCTCATCTCATCAGGCCTTTTTTAGTCAAATGTATCGCCCACTGTCAGTCCCTTCGGGATTCATGCCTCATTCATCTTAATAAAGGTGAGGTAATCTAGACTTTTTTGACCTAGGCGACTTCTCTTCTCAGTGACAATACCTCCTGCTGCACTGAAGGTCCTTTCTGAAAGGACACTTGAAGCGGGGCAGGCCAGAAGTTCTATCGCAAATTGGGATAGCTCAGGCCACAGGGCAAGCCTGCACACCCAGTAGTTAAGGGGTTCATCGCTCCTCAGAGTGTCGATATCTGCAGTTAAGGCAAGGTAGTCTGCTACCTGACGGTCGAGTCATTCTCTGAGGGTGTACCCCGAAGGGCTGTGGCGATGCGTAGGACTTAAAAAGCTCTGCATGTCCTCCATCAACAACACGTCTGTAAAGCGTCCTGTCCTTGCCGGCGTGGTCGTGGTGGGAGGAGGATTACTTTCACCTCTTCCCCTGTTAGATTCCCGTTGTGCTGTGACATCACCCTTATATGCTGTGTAAAGCATACTTTTTAATTTATTTTGAAACTGCTGCATCCTTTCTGACTTACGGTAATTCAGTAACATTTCAGGCACTTTCTGCTTATACCGGGGGTCTAGTAACGTGGCCACCCAGTACAGGTCGTTCTCCTTCAGCCTTTTTATACAAGGGTTCCTCAATAGGCACGACAGCATGAAAGACCCCATTTGCACAAGGTTGGATGCCGAGCTACTCATGTCCCGTTCCTCGTCCTCACTGATCTCACTGAAGGTCTGTTCTTCCCCCCAGCCACGTACAACACCATGGGTACCAGATAGGTGACAACGAGCACCCTGGGATGCCTGCTGTGGTTGGTCTTCCTCCTCCTCCTCAAAGCCACATTCCTCCTCTGACTCCTCTTCCTCAGACTCCTCTTCCAGCGTTGCCACAGGTCCAGCAAGCGACACTGATAAGGCTGTTTCTGGTGGTGATGGTGACCACAACTCTTCCTCTTCCTCTTCACGCTCATCTACGGCCTGATCCAGCACTCTTCGCAGGGCACGCTCCAGGAAGAAAACAAATGGGATGATGGCGCTGATGGTGCCTTCAGTGCGACTGACTAGGTTTGTCACCTCCTCAAAAGGATGCATGAGCCTACAGGCATTGCGCATGAGCGTCCAGTAACGTGGCAAAAAAATTCCCAGCTGCGCAGAGGCTGTCCTAGCACCCCGGTCATACAAATACTCGTTGACGGCTTTTTCTTGTTGGAGCAGGCGATCGAACATTAGGAGTGTTAAATTCCAACGTGTCAGGCTGTCACAAATCAAGCGTCTCACTGGCATGTTGTTTCGCCGCTGGATATCTGAAAAGTGCGCCATGGCCGTGTAGGAGCGCCTGAAATGGCCACACACCTTCCTGGCCTGCTTGAGGACGTCCTGTAAGTCTGGGTACTTATGCACAAAGCGTTGTACAATCAGATTCAACACATGTGCCATGCACGGCACATGTGTCAACTTGCCCAAATTCAATGCCGCCAACAAATTGCTTCCGTTGTCACACACCACTTTGCTGATCTCCAGTTGGTGCGGAGTCAGCCACTGATCCACCTGTGCATTCAGGGCGGACAGGAGTGCTGGTCCGGTGTGACTCTCTGCTTTCAGGCAAGTCAACCCCAAGACGGCGTGACACTGTCGTATCCGGGATGTGGAATAGCCCCTGGGGAGCTGGGGGGGTGCAGTTGATGTGGAGCAAGACGCAGCAGCAGAAGAGGACTCAGCCGAGGAGGTTATCGAAGAGGATGGAGTAGGAGGAGTAGAGGAGGTGGCAGCAGGCCTGCCTGCAAGTCGTGGCGGTGTCACCACCAACTCCTCTGCAGAGCCTTGCATTACATGCTTGGCAGCCGTCAGCAGGTTTACCCAATGCGCAGTGTAGGTGATTTACCTGCCCTGACCGTGCTTTGCAGACCAGGTATCAGTGGTCAGATGGACCCTTGCCCCAACACTGTGTGCCAGACATGCCATGACTTCCTTTTGCACAATAGAGTACGGGTTGGGGATTGCCTTTTGTGAAAAGAAATTTCGGCCGGGTACCTTCCACTGCGGTGTCCCAATAGCTACAAATTTTTTGAAGGCCTCAGACTCCACCAGCTTGTATGGTAAAAGCTGGCGGGCTAAGAGTTCCGACAAGCCAGCTGTCAGATGCCGGGCAAGATGGTGACTCTGTGACCTTGGCTTCTTACGCTCAAACATGTCCTTGACAGACACCTGACTGTGGGCAGATGAGCAGGAACTGCTCAAGGCGAGAGACGGAGTGGCGGATGGTTGAGAGGGGGCAAGTAGTGATGAGCCGAACACCCCCGGGTTCGGTTCGCACCAGAACCCGCGAACGGACCGAAAGTTCGTACGAACATTAGAACCCTATTAAATACAATGGATGCGAACGTTCGAATTCTAAAGTGCTAATTATAACGACTATTATGCATGTTATTGTCCTAAAAAGGGTTTGGGAACCCGGGTTCTGCACCAGGGGACATGTATCAATGCAAAAAGAAGTTTTAAAAACGGTCGTTTTTCGGGAGCAGTCATTTTAATGATGCATAAAGTGAAAAAAAAAAAGTCAAATATTCCTTTAAATATCGTACCTGGGGGGTGTCTAAAGTATGCCTGTGAAGTGCCACGTGTTTCCCGTGTTTAGAACTGTCCCTGCACAAAATGACACTTCTAAAGGAAAAAAAAGCCATTTAAAACTGCTTGCGGCTTTAATGTAATGTCTGGTCCCGGTAATATGGATGAAAATCTTTAAGAAAAATGGCATAGCTACCCCATGACCCCCCCCCTACCCCAGCCCATTACCAGCCCCTTTGGGTCTTGTATGGATATTAAGGAGAACCCCGCACATAAAATAAAAAAGGCCCTATATACTCTGAACAGCCGTATACAGGCGGTGCATACAAGACAGGGACTGTAGGTTTGTTCTTATGTAGAATCTGTTTGTAATTTTGAACAGGTACATTGTTTAAGTGTAGCTCCAGCCCAAAAATCTATTTTTAAACTTTTTGGAAAACATAGGTAAGGGTTATCACCCCTGTAACATTTGTTTTGCTGTCTGTGCCCCTGTTCAGAACATTTCACCTCACTTTCCGTCCCAATGACAACTGTTTTTGAAATGTGGTGTTTTTCTTGAAACAAGGATTGGTGATAAAGCATCAGTACAGAGGAGACACCTTTCTCCCATATTAATACTTACAGGAGAGAATTTTCCTTCCAAGGGGTAGATTTCCTCTCACTTCCTGTTGTCTTCTTGCGTTTGCAAGTAGGAGTCGTTTGTAAGTTGGATGTTTGAAAGTAGGGACCTGCCGTATATACTCTGCAGAAATAGGCCCCTTAGTTGTTGGTGTTGGCACAACACTGTAAGCACTCACAGTTACTCTTGGTTGGTGCTGGAACGCCCTGCTGTCAACTATTATATCAGGAATTGTAATTACATATAATTGTTGAACAGTGGTAGTAAAAATTGGGCCTTTGATGGTGGTGCTGGTGCCACAACACTGTAAGCCCTGACAGTTACTCTTGGTGGGTGCAGCAATGGGCCCTGCTGTGAATTATTAGATCAAGAATTGTAATTGCATGCCCCTGTTGAACAGGGGCTGAAAAATTGGGCCTTTCGTGGTGGTGGTGGTGGTGGTGGTGTTGCCACAACACTGTAAGCCCTCAGAGTTACTCTTGGTGGGTGCAGGAATGGGTCCTGCTGTGAATTATTAGATCAAGAATTGTAATTACATGCCCCTTTTGAACAGGGGCTGAAAAATTGGGCCTTTCGTGGTGGTGGTGGCGTTGCCACAACACTGTAAGCCCTCAGAGTTACTCTTGGTGGGTGCAGCAATGGGCCCTGCTGTGAATTATTAGATCAAGAATTGTAATTACATGCCCCTGTTGAACAGGGGCTGAAAAATTGGGCCTTAGGCACTGGTGGCACAACACTGCAACCCCTCACAGATACTGTACTTGGAGCACAGCAATGAGCCCTGTTGCAAAGTATTGCTTCAAAAATTGTAATTACACGCCCCTGTTAAACAGGGGCTGAAAAATTGGGCCTTAGGCACTGGTGGCACAACACTGCAACCCCTCACAGATACTGTACTTGGAGCACAGCAATGAGCCCTGTTGCAAAGTATTGCTTCAAAAATTGTAATTACACGCCCCTGTTAAACAGGGGCTGAAAAATTGGGCGTTAGGCACTGGTGGCGGCACCCATAAACAAAAATGATCTTCCAAGCTATCATCATCAATCGTATCATTGCGGACTCGGAGGAGGAGGATAGCCAGTCAACATAACAGCACAGGCACTCAGCATCAGCATCAGTCTTGAAGGGATGTGACATGTTAAAATCAATTAGTCTTTTATATCAGCATCAGGTGTGTGGTAGCTGGTGGTGATCCAAGACTGGTTCATCTTGATGAAAGTCAGTCGATCAACCGAGTCGGTGGACAGGCGCACCCTGTGATCCGTGACAAATCCTCCAGCAGCACTGAATGTGCGTTCCGAAAGAACGCTGGATGCAGGACAGGCCAGTAGCTCAATTGCATACTGTGCAAGCTCTGGCCAGTGATCCATCCTCAAGACCCAGTAAGCCAGAGGATTTTCGGTGGGGAAGGTGTCCAAGTCTGACCTTGCCCCTAGATATTCCTGCACCATGTTTATCAGACGCTGGCGATGGTTGCTGGAACCGATCATACTTTGGGGCTGCGGATCTAAAGAATTGTCTGAACGCATCGGTCAGACGGCCACCTTCCCCACCGCTCCTTCTTTGACTGGCCGAAGCCTCAGCAACTCGTTGTCCAGGACCAGGAGTTTGTAACCTCCCAGTCTCTGGGAACGCGTTGCACAGACCTTTCTGCAAGGCCTCCCGGAGTTGTCTCATCCTCTGCTCCCTCTGCGACGGTAACATAAGGTCCGCAACCTTACCCTTGTACCGTGGATCAAGGAGAGTGGCCAGCCAGTAATGGTCCCTCTCCTTGATCCGAAGAATACGAGGATCCTTCCGCAGACTTTGCAGGATCAGGGAGGCCATGCAGCGTAGGTTAGCTGAGGCATTCGGTCCGGAGTCCTCTGGGTCACTAAGGACGACATGATCCGCAGCCACCTCCTCCCAGCCACGTACAAGTCCACTGGTTTCTTGGGACTGTAAATCATCCCTAAAAGACTGCTGCTGATGATGCTGAGTGCCAGCCTCCACCTCCATGCTGACACAATCCTCCTCCTCCTCCTCCTCCTCCTCCTCCTCTTCCTGTGCGATGGGTGGGACAGAAGGAACACTGTCTGGGTAAAGGGGCCTTGAGAGGCAAGGAAGTCCTCCTCTTCCTGCCTCTGTTCTGCCTCAAGTGCCCTGTCCATTATTCCACGCAGCGTGTGCTCCAACAGGTGGACAAGAGGTACAGTGTCACTGATGCATGCACTGTCACTGCTCACCATCCTCGTGGCCTCCTCAAATGGTGCCAGGACAGTGCATGCATCCCTGATCATGCCCCACTGGCGTGGAGAAAAAAAAACAAGCTCCCCTGACCCTGTCCTGGTGCCGTAGTCGCACAGGTACTCATTGATGGCCCTCTGCTGCGTGTGCAGCCGCTGCAGCATGGCCAACGTTGAGTTCCACCTGGTGGGCATGTCACATATAAGGCGGTTCTTGGGCAGGTTCAACTCCTTTTGCAGCTCAGCCAGGCGAGCACTGGCATTATAAGATCTGCGGAAATGCACACAGACTTTCCTGGCCTACCTCAGGACATCCTGTAAGCCCGGGTACCTGCCCAAGAACCGCTGCACCACCAGGTTAAGGACGTGAGCCACACAGGGCACATGGGTCAGTTGTCCCTGTCGGAGGGCGGAGAGGAGGTTGGTGCCATTGTCGCAAACCACCATTCCTGGCTTAAGCTGGCGTGGCGTCAACCACCTCTCGGCCTGGCCCTGCAAAGCAGACAGGACCTCTGCCCCAGTGTGGCTTCTGTCCCCCAAACACACCAGCGCAAGCACGGCATGGCATCTTTTTGCCTGCGTACTTGCGTAGCCCTTTGAACGGCTACGGAGCACCGCTGGTTCAGAGGACAAAGCACAGGAAGAGGCCATGGAGGAAGAAGAAGAGGAGGGGGTGGAGGAGAGAGGTGTGTCACAACCAGTAGTAGCATTTTGGAGGCGTGGCGGTGGAACAACCTCCAACACTACTGCACCTTGTCCTGCATCCTTCCCAGCTGCCAAAAGAGTGACCGAATGGGCCGTGAAAGAAAGGTAACGTCCCTGTCCATGCCTGCTGGACCATGAGTCAGCGGTAATATGCACCTTACCGCTGACCGCCCTGTCCAGCGAGGCCAAGACATTGCCTTCCACATGCCGGTAGAGAGCCGGAATAGCCTTCCGTGAGAAAAAGTGGCGTTTGGGAACCTGCCACTGAGGAACCGCACATTGCACAAACTCACGGAAGGGGGCCGAGTCTACCAACTGAAAAGGCAGCAGTTGAAGCGCTAGCAATTTAGCCAAGCTAGCATTCAACCGCTGGGCATGTGGATGGCTGGGAGTGAACTTCTTTCGACGGTCCAGCAGCTGGGGCAGGGAAATTTGCCTGCTAGAATCGGACGTCGGTGTACTGCTAGCAGAGTGGCCGCAAGTACTTGGCTGTGACACACCTAATTCTACACCTTCATTCCTCTCAGTGCATGTTTCAGAGAGGACTGAAGTTATAGTGGGGTTGGAGATCCCAGCTGATGCGGTGCAAGGAGAGGTCCGCTTTGTTCTTTGGTGTGGGTCTTTGAGGTAGGCTTGCCAACGAGCTGCATGGCAGGTCAACATATGTCTGGTCAGGCATGTGGTACCCAAGCGGCTGATGTTTTGGCCACGCGATATACGCTTGAGACATATGTTGCAAACAGCAGCTGTGCGATCTGATGCACTAGCCTCAAAAAAGGCCCACACCAAAGAACTTTTTGAATGACGGGCAGAGGCAGCGCCCTGCACAGGCGGAGCTCTGCGGTGTGATTCCGTCGGTGTACTGCCCTTACGCTGGCCACCAAAGGGCATCCTGCCTCGTTGGAGATGTGCCTCCTCCTCATCCTCCTCCTCCTCCTCTCTCCTATTAGGCACCCACGTGGAGTCAGTGACCTCATCATCCCCTCCCTCCTCATCACTGGAGCCAATCTGGCAGTATGCTGCAGCTGCTGGAACATGACTGCCAGATTGGTGTCCTTCTTGAGCATCCCCTCTGTCTGCTCTCACGCTACTGCCTTCCTCTAGCTGGGTTTCATCATCAGACCCTTCGAAACGCTGGGCATCCTCCTGGAACATGTACCCAACACTGTGCTCAAACAGTTCGGGGGACTCCTCAGGAGGAGGACATGGTGGGTCTAGGGAAGGAGTGACTGATGATGAGTCTGACATTGATACCAGGGAAGAGGACGCTTTGGCAGCTGCTTTGCCAGTACCCTGAGCCTGGGTGAGAGAGGATGAGGAGGAGGAGGAGGGCTTGGTCATCCACTCTACCAAGTCTTCGGCATTATGTGGCTCAACATGTCCAGCTGCCGAAAAGAAGGACAAGCGTGTCCCATGGCCATGTGCTGATGACAATGCACCGCGTCCACGACCAGCACTGTTGCCCCCAGACACAGAGCCTGCTTGCCCTCTTTTATTGCCTCCTGACTGTCTGCCTCTCCTTGTTTGCCTTCCAGACATTCTAATGGATGGCCTGCAGGGAGATGGGAAAAAAGCAATAAGGGCTACCTTCAGGTGTCCTTCTCTGTCCCTTTACTTAAGGATTTCTAAATATGGTTGAGGATGATTGCTTTCGCAAAGAATAGCACAATGACAATTTCCCTGACTGTCCAAAAAACAAGGATTTCAAAGATGGTTGATGAGGAATGCTTTAGCACAGTATAGCACAATGAGAATTTCCCTCACTGGCCTTCCCTGTCCCTACAAACAAGGTTTAGCACAGTAAAACACACTGACACTCTCCCTACCTATAGTTTTCTGTCCCTATAAAAAATGTTTTTTTTAAAGATGGTTGATGATGAATGCTTTAGCACAGTATAGCACAATGAGAATTTCCCTCACTGTCCTTCCCTGTCCCTACAAACAAGGTTTAGCACAGTAAAACACACTGACACTCTCCCTACCTATAGTTTTCTGTCCCTATAAAAAATGTTTTTTTAAAGATGGTTGATGATGAATGCTTTAGCACAGTATAGCACAATGAGAATTTCCCTCACTGTCCTTCCCTGTCCCTACAAACAAGGTTTAGCACAGTAAAACACACTGACACTCTCCCTACCTATAGTTTTCTGTCCTTATAAAAAATGTTTTTTTAAAGATGGTTGATGAGGAATGCTTTAGCACAGTATAGCACAATGAAAATTTCCCTCACTGTCCATCCCTGTCCCTACAAACAAGGTTTAGCACAGTAAAACACACTGACACTCTCCCTACCTATAGTTTTCTGTCCCTATAAAAAATGTTTTTTTAAAGATGGTTGATGATGAATGCTTTAGCACAGTATAGCACAATGAGAATTTCCCTCACTGTCCTTCCCTGTCCCTACAAACAAGGTTTAGCACAGTAAAACACACTGACACTCTCCCTACCTATAGTTTTCTGTCCTTATAAAAAAATTTTTTTTAAAGATGGTTGATGATGAATGCTTTAGCACAGTATAGCACAATGAGAATTTCCCTCACTGTCCTTCCCTATCCCTACAAACAAGGTTTAGCACAGTAAAACACACTGACACTCTCCCTACCTATAGTTTTCTGTCCCTATAAATTTTTTTTTTTAAAGATGGTTGATGATGAATGCTTTAGCACAGTATAGCACAATGAGAATTTCCCTCACTGTCCTTCCCTGTCCCTACAAACAAGGTTTAGCACAGTAAAACACACTGACACTCTCCCTACCTATAGTTTTCTGTCCCTATAAAAAATGTTTTTTTAAAGATGGTTGATGATGAATGCTTTAGCACAGTATAGCACAATGAGAATTTCCCTCACTGTCCTTCCCTGTCCCTACAAACAAGGTTTAGCACAGTAAAACACACTGACACTCTCCCTACCTATCCTTCTCTTTCCCTAAACTAAAGGAATCCAGGTTAAGCAAGAAAAAAAAATGTCACTGTCCCTGCCTATGCTTCTCTTTCCCTGCTCCGGAACACAGTACACTAGGCCGCCGTGCTGGCGGCCTTTTATAGTGTGGGGCATGTACTAAACACCCTCAGCAATAATTGGCCACAGGCATCCTGCCTGTGGCCAATCATTGCTCTCCTCGCTGCCGGCGCTGTGATTGGCCAAGCATGCGGGGTCACAGTGCATGCTTGGCCAATCACAGCGCCTGGATGACACTGCGATGGCGTAGTGCATTGTGGGCCGCGAATTAGGCGCGAACGGCCCAAATCGTTCGTTGTTCGGCGAACGATCGAACAGCCGATGTTCGAGTCGAACGTATGTTCGACTCGAACACCGAGCTCATCCCTAGGGGCAAGGAGGACAGCAGTGGTTGACGTGGCTGAAGATGCTGGACCAGGAGGAGGATGTGTTGATCCCATAGGCGTTTGTGATGTGCGATCATGTGCCTTCGCAAAGCAGTTGTACCTAGGTGGGTGTTGGATTTCCCACGACTCAGTTTCTTTTGGCACAGGTTGCAAATGGCATCGCTGTTATCAGAGGCAGACACACAAAAAAAATGCCACACTGCCGAGCTTTGCAATGACGGCATTCTGGTGGTGGCAACAGCATGCGTTGATTGGTGTGCTGTCTGGCTGACCCCGGGTGCCGATACATGCTGTCTGACTGTGCCACTAGCTCCTTGCGACGACCTCCCCCTGCTTCCATCTCGTCTCCTCCTCCTCTCTGTCTCCCCATCTGAACTTTCCCCCTGTTCTTCTTCTCTTCGAGCGGGCACCCACGTGACATCCACAGACACATCATCATCATCAACCGCTTCACTTCTATCTGACAACTCAGCAAAGGAAGCAGCAGCGGGTACAACATCATCATCATCACACCATACGTCCATGTGTGTAATGCTGCCTGACTGAGACATATCCCTTTTATCTACATCCTCTGGCAATAATGGTTGCACATCACTCATTTCTTCCAACTCATGTGTAAATAACTCCTCTGACAGATCAAGTGAAGCAGCTGTGGTGCTAGTGTTGGTGGTGGCGGCAGGCGGGCGAGTGGTAACTTGAGAGGTGCCCGAAGCTGAGCTGGAGGAGGATGGTGGGTCTAGGTTCCGAGCGGAAGCTGTAGAAGATTGGGTGTCCTGTGTTAGCCAGTCAACTATGTCCTCAGATCTTTTCGAGTTCAGGGTACGTTGCCTCTGAACACTGGGAATTATTCTAGGGCCAAAGGGAATCACAGCACCACGACCACGACGGCCCCTGCGGGGTGGCCTGCCTCTGCCTGTCATTTTTTTTAGATTAGTTTAGTTGTACTATGCGTGCAAGCAACTGTGACACCGGATATGAGTGGCACTGTGCACTGGCAGAAGTTGGCAGAGTAGACGCTGTAGGCCTGACACACACGCTGGCAGGGAACTGACTGCTATTCTATTGCAGTCAAAACTGTTTTTTTTTTTTTTATGTAATCTATTCTACTGTGACACCAGATATGAGTGGCACTGTGCACTGGCAGAAGTTGGCAGAGTAGACGCTGTAGGCCTGACACACACGCTGGCAGGGAACTGACTGCTATTCTATTGCAGTCAAAACTGTTGTTTTTTTTTTAAATGTAATCTACTGTGCCACCAGATATATGAGTGGTGGTGGACCTGGGCAAGTGGGCACAGTATACGCTGTGAGCCTGACACACACACGCTGGCAGGCAAGTGCAATTAGATTACAGAGGTAAAAAAAAAAAAGCAGACTTATGTACTAGCCCTAAAAAGGGCTTTTTGGGGTGCTGTCAGGACGCTTTCCTTACAGCAGAGATCAGATGAGTCTTTCAGGACTGGAGTGGACACTGAATACACTGGCCTAGCTATAGATTTCCCTATTAAATCAGCAGCAGCTACACTGTCCCTCCTCTCACTAAGATTGCAGCTTCCGAATGAATCTAAAATGGATGCTGTCCAGGAGGTGGGAGGGTCTGGGAGGGAGGGTATGCTGCTGATTGGCTGGAATGTGTCTGCTGACTGTGAGGTACAGGGTCAAAGTTTGCTCAATGATGACGAATAGAGGGCGGACCGAACATCGCATATGTTCCCCCGCTGCAGCGAACGCGAACAAGCTATGTTCGCCGGGAACTATTCGCCGGCGAATAGTTCGAGACATCTCTACGGCTAACCTCTCTGTGGGAACGTCCGCCGCTTATAGAAGATAGTTTGTATGCGGCCGCATAGAGCAAGTCCAACCGACAGAGGTAGCTCGGCGAGCAGCAGGTACCCCCGTGTGACAGGGCTCAGGTCTCTCTTTCCCTCTTCAATGCTGTCTCCAATAGTATCAAAAAGTTTGTCTCAAGGAGCGCAGTAGCAGGTAGCAGCGCTCTCTCACAAAGCTGCTCCCCCTCTATGGATCTGGTTCCAGGCTAATCATGCCACTCAGGTGTAAAGTAGATCGAGGCAGCGGAGGAACAGAGCTCCTACCCCGGATGTCTTCACACGGCCATATCCAACCACGCACCTTCCTAACAATGTATGTTTCATATGTTTATAAGAATAAACTCAGCTTGCATATACTTTCTTACAGGTTGGAAACTTTTACTATTTTATAACTTTCCATTATAGGCAGTGTTAGATATACAGTATCTCACAAAAGTGAGTACAACCCCCACATTTTTGTAAATATTTTATTATATCTTTTCATGTGACAACACTGAAGAAATGATCCTTTGCTACAATGTAAAGTAGTGAGTATACAGCTTGTATAACAGTGTCAATTTGCTGTCCCTTCAAAATAACTCAACACACAGCCATTAATGTCTAAACCGCTGGCAACAACAGTGAGTACACCCCTAAGTGAAAATGTCCAAATTGGGCCCAAAGTGTCAATATTTTGTGTGGCCACTATTATTTTCCAGCACTGCCTTAACCCTCTTGGACATGGAGTTCACCAGAGCTTCACAGGGTATCACTGGAGTCCTCTTCCATCCCTCCATAATGACATCACAGAGCTGGTGGATGTTAGAGACCTTGTGCTCCTCCAACTTCTGTTTGAGCATGCCCCACAGATGCTCAATAGGGTATCTGGAGACATGCTTGGCCAGTCCATCACCTTTACCCTCAGCTTCTTTAGCAAGGCATCTTGGAGGTGTGTTTGGGGTCGTTATCATGTTACAAAACTAGATAAACAAAAAAGTACTAATGCGCTACCAAAGTGTTCAACCAAGAAATATAACTAATATTAAAGTGCTAAAGTGAAGGTGTAAAAAGCAGCTAAACTTCTGTAGTGTTGCCAGCACCCGTAGAAACGTGTATAAATATTGAAGTAGCGCTAATTACTCTAGTGGTTAAAGTGCTAATAATAATAAAATAAATGGTTAGGAAAATAAAAATGCAATATAAAATGCAGCACAGCAAATAATACAGCAAGTGATCAAAGTCCATGTGAATAAAATGTATAATTAATAAAATATATAAACAAGTCTAAACAGATAAAAACAGCATCAAATGCGGGGACTTCTGGTCACGGCCGTAACCGGAAGTGATGTCACCAAGCTCCTCCCTAGCTTGGGAAGTCCCCGCATTTGATGCTGTTTTTAACTGTTTGGCATTTTTTTGTGCCATTTTATTGTTATTCCTTATTTTTAAATAAATGGAACTACCAAGCTTTTAATCTACTACTGTTACGTACCTCAGAGGACGAGTCTGACTTGTAGGAGAAGACCTCTCATACAGCTCTGGTTCAGGAGCCACCAGAGTGGGAACAGTGGTCTCGGGAACACAGCGGGGTAGGAGTGCCTGTGGAGACTGTGGTGGTTGACACTGTAGCTGGTTGATGATCCTCCAAGTAGGCTGGAACTGTGGATGACAGCAGGATCAGTAGCAGGCTGAAGCAGGGAGAGATAAGCCAGGTCAATACTGGAACACACAGAGCAAGTAGCAGTCAGGTGCAGGGTCAGGCGAGCCGGTTCAGATCAGGTGGTCAGGCAGAGCAGTGCGGTGGACTGGAGCAGGATCAGATAAGCAGGCAGAGGTCTGGCAACAGAACAACAGGTAATAGTAGCAGGGTCAAGGCAGGCCGAGGTCAGGGTTGGAGATAACAGGTAAGTCAGCAGAGCCGGGTCGTCCAGGTAATCAGATAGCAGATGTAGGTAAAGATACACAGAAGCTGCAGATCAGACAGCAGTGCACTATTGCAACTGCTGGCTTTTTAAAGGCCTAATGGCGCCATGTCATTTAGCATGCACGCGCGCGCGCAATTGGCGCATGCGCGTGCGCAATTGGCGCGCGCCGACGCACAGGTACAGAGGGAAGCAGGGATCGTCCTCTATTTCTGGCAAGTCCCTGACAACTACACTATGGAGATCCTTCTTCTTTCTTGCTTCTAAAATATGTGGAGCTAGAGGCTGCATTTTCTAGGAAACCGTCGGTGAGATTGGAGGTATAGCTGCAGTTGCCCGCTGTCCAGGATTCACCAAGGAACAGAGAGCAACCATTGTCTGCTGTACACCACTGTTTGATGCACTACTAGACCCACTGGGGTCCATCTATGAGGTGAGAGGCTGGTACTACCCGGGGAGGATACGAGGATTATTTCTATGATACCTTTATTAGATTGGCAGATCTGGACTTCCTTACCCTTCCCTCTCCCCCTCTCCCCATCTTGTCTACATCTTCAACCTTCCCGCTGTGTTAAAGACTGATTATATATACTTTTTTTTCCGGATTATCAGATTCTTTTGTGGATGCACTTTTTTATGCATTACACATGGACTTGTTTATATATTTTATTAATTATACATTTTATTCACATGGACTTTGATCACTTGCTGGATTATTTGCTGTGCTGCATTTTATATTGCATTTTTATATTCCTATCAATTTATTTTATTATTATTAGCACTTTAACCACTAGAGTAATTAGCGCTACTTCAATATTTATACACATGTTACAAAATTGCCCTGAGACCCAGTCTCCGAAGGGAGGGGATCATGCTCAGCTTTAGTATGTCACAGTACATGTTGGCATTCATGGTTCCCTCAATGAACTGTAGCTCCCTAGGTCCGGCAGCACTCATGCAGCCCCAGACCATGACACTCCCACCACCATGCTTGACTGTAGGCAAGATACACTTGTCTTTGTACTCCTCACCTAGTTGCCACCAGACACGTTTGATACCATCTGAACCAAATAAATTTATCTTGGTCTCATCAGATCACAGGACATGGTTCCAGTAATCCATGTTCTTGGCCTGCTTGTCTTCAACAAACTGTTTGCCGGATTTCTTGTGCATCATCTTTAGAAGAGGCTTACTTCTGAGACGACAGCCATGTAGAACAATTTGATGCAGTGTATAGTCTGAGCACTGACAGACTGACCCCCCAACCCTTCAAACTCTGCAGCAATGCTGGCAGCACTTATACTTCTATTTCCCAAGGACAACCTCTGGATATGATGCTGAGCACGTGCACTCAACTTCCTTGGTCGACCATGGCGAGGCCTGTTCTGAGGGGAACCTGTCCTGTTAAACTGCTGTATGGTCTTGGCCACTGTGCTGTAGCTCAGTTTCAGGGTCTTGTCAATCTTCTTCTAGCCTAGGCCACCTTTATGTACAGCAGGGATATGCAATTAGCGGACCTCCAGCTCTTGCAGAACTACAAGTCCCATGAGGCATAGCATGACACCCAGAGGCATAGGCATGATGGGACTTTAGTTTTGCAACAGCTGGAGGTTCACTAATTGCATATCCCTGATGTAGAGCAACAATTCTTTTTTTCAGATCCTCAGAGAGTTCTTTGACATGAGGTGCCAAGTTGAACTTCCAGTGACCAGAGTGAGAGTGATAACATCAAATTTAACACACCTGCTCCCCATTCACACTTGAGACCTTGTAACACTAACAAATCACATGAAATCGGGGAGGGAAAATGGCTAATTGGGCCCATTTTGGACATTTTCACTTAGGGGTGTACTCACTTTTGTTGCCAGCGGTTTAGACATTAATGGCTATGTGTTGAGTTATTTTGAGGGGACAGCAAATACACTCACTACTTTACATTGTCATTTCTTCAGTGTTGTCACATGAAAAGATATAATAAATTATTTACAAAAATGTAAGGGGTGTACTCACTTTTGCGAGATACTGTATACTGTATGTAAATAACATTTTAAAACCACAGAGCTACGTTTTATGAGAAGTCACTACCATTTGACTGGGGGCCACTATGTGTTAAACAGTATAACTCTACTAATTCTGAGAGACAAAAGTAGAGTTCAGTATAGCTGTAACCAATCAGAAGTCAACGTTTTAAAGCAGCAGTTCTTTTTTATGGCAATCTCTTCCTCCCCTCTATTTCTGCTGCAGGCATTGTGCTTTTATAGGCCTTGCTTTTTCTGCATGAATGAATTAAATGCCTTAGTGTACTTTAAAAGCTTTTACCAGCATTTAGCACAAAACTTTTCTTTCTCAGTGACAATAAACTAAGTTCAGTAACAGTTAAAGTAGAAGAAATCCATTTTATGTTTTACCACTTTGCTTAATGGACATGCAAAGCAGTCTCTTTCCCTAGATAAAAGAGTGCTGACCGAATTGTACCTGAAAAGCAAGGTAAATCTGTCTTTAGGTTTATTTTTTACTCAGATTTACCAAATTATTAATGGGCATCTGTTTTTATGTTGCAAAATGGGATTTTTATGGAAATTCTAACATTTTATTTTAAAACTTTTTAGTAAAGTGTCTCTAAAATAAATCATGTGCAGGTAATCAGTATTTATATTTTTTGCTCCTCTTACTGCTCATTTTAACCACTTTACATCTTCATCCTATATACCTCCTATGAACCAAAGCAATTTTTATATTTCTGCTACGGCCAGTTTATTTGGAAATAACTTTGTCATTGCATAACACAAAATAATACACATTGTATAGTAGTGTTACTGAAAATAAAAAGTATACATTTTATTCTATAATTTGTTCCATTAATAATGACAGTAAATGATACAGAACAATGGTATTTATTTTTTATTTTTTTTGTTCCAGAATATTTTATTGATGAAGAAAAAAGAAAGGTTTACAATGCATTAAAACACGATGCCTGGGGAGGCGTGGCTTGGCGCACAACGGGTATGGACGCTTACTGAGTGAGCTCTGAGACACACACGGCCTGGACCTGCCTAAACATCCGACTCAGCGATCTCAGATGCCGGGCAAACGGCTATATAACACCCCACACCCGCGTACGAGGAGAGGATCCATTGCTGCCTCCTCGAGGAATATAGCTGACCTCTTTAACCCTAAATCCGGAAGCCGCGGCAGCGGGGAGAAATCCAAGATGGCGCCGATACACCACGAGGAGGAATACAGTGAGGACTGCCAATCTGCCCCGGAGGACTCAGGTAAGGGGAAAGACCGAGCTGACCATCCCCTTACATTTGCGGACATGTCGGTGATAGCGGCGGACATTAAATCCACGTTTTCCACCGCCATTACGGACCTAAAATCTAATCTGCTGGCCCTTAATGAAAAGATGGCGGCGACAGAGGCAGCGGGCAGGAATATGGATAAAGCCACCCGCAGACTAGAGACTGCAAGTGTGTCGCATAGCCGCCACTTTATTGAAGTGAATCGACGTCTGGAAGATTTGGATAACAGGGGGAGGAGGAATAATATACGTGTGAGGGGTATCCCTGAGTCGGTCGAGCCCGTCCAGATCATCCCGGCCCTGAGGAGGCTGTTTAACACCCTACTTGAGAGACAGGAGGATATGGAGATAGAATTCGTCAGGGCTCACACAGCACTCAGACCGAAGGGACCCGACAATGCACCCCCACGGGACATTATATGCTGCCTTCAGAGCTTCCCACTCAAGGAAGACATTATGCGCAGAGCAAGGGGAAACGATCAGATTGTTTTCAATGGAGCTATCATTATGCTCTTTCAGGATCTTTCCCAAATCACATTGAAGAATCGCAGGGCCTTGCGCCCCCTGCTGGACAAACTAAGGGAAAGGGAGCTGCGATACACCTGGAGATTTCCCTTTGCGCTGACAGTGACACACAACGGACGCCAGCACGTACTGCGTGAACCTGATGATCTTCCAGACTTCTGTGATGCCCTAGACCTTGAGCGTGTTCTTGTTCCGGATTGGTACGCAGAATTCCAAGACCCACCGAGAGATGGATCGCCTCCGGATTCCCCTTTCTCCACTCCTGATAAAAGACTCTCCAAGAAGCAAAAGCCATACCGCGCAGGAGGTTCAAAAGTGGGAACACCACGATCCGCCAGAGATGACCGCAGAGGACCAGCTGCAGATTGACCTGGATCTAAAAAGACCGGCTAAGTTGCTGACTTAACTGTTGCATTTTTTTTTTTTTTAAATGACCTGTTAGGCCCGATCAGTTTTGGTTTGGGTATGTGATAGGTATGACAGGATCTTTGGGGCCATATCGCTCCAACTCTGCTGTGAACCGGGGTCACCCATGTTCGCCGTTACACAACCCCCCCCTTCCCCCCCTCCCCCACCCCTCCCCCCTACTCCCCCAATCCCCTACCTTTCCTTTCCCCCCTATTTCCCCCCTACTTACCCGTACTCCCCTCCACCTTTCCCATTCCACCTCCCTATCCCGTCTCATCCCCCCCCACCTTCCTGTCTTGCCTCCCCCCCTCCCTTCCCACTCCCCCCTTCCTTTCCCCCCTCTCCTTTCCCCCCCGCCCTAATGATCTAAAGGAGGTTTCTATGACCCTAGATGAGAGATCCACTCTCCTCAGCTCTCCTCCCCATCCTTCCACTTTTTTTTTTTGACGCACTCAGGGCACACCATGCGACTGAATATCCTCCCCAAGACTTTATGGCGGTTGATTAGCTTTTCAAAATGTGCCTCTTAGCTCTCAACAGCATTGGACAGTGGAAGCATTGGGGGGCGTAGACGAAAGTGTGATACAAATCCCACCAAGAGAATGGACTCTGAATGAGAGACATGCTATTATGAGATGTTATTATGAGAGGTTGGGAACATGCGCTGGTTGGAGGATTTTCCTCCCGTACCTCCTAAACAGGGATCTGGAGGGGAAGGGGGAAACCCTTCCTGTAGAAGAAAAGGTCATGTCTATCATAGTAATTGTACATCAGGGGCCTACTTACGAGTTAATATAAGTTAGGATGTCTATCTGTTCAGATTACATAAGCTTCCGAGTGCAGGCTGTGTGTGTGCTGTGTTGCACTTCACTACTAATTACATTTGGAAGAGGCTAGTGACTATCTGTTTACCGGTTGTTAGTCGCCTCCCTCTACCCCCACCGATTAGTGCATCTGTCCCTATTCATTGGGGGTGGATGCACGGACTACTCCTTAACCAGGATAAATAGTTGTACCTGGTAAGGGATTTCTATTGTTATCTCCGTTATCATTTACCCTTTATCTTTAACTATCTTTTTCTCTTTATAATCTCGAGTGCCCTCCTGTGGTTGTAGTCAATTTGATTCTCACGTCCTTTGAACAGTTTTGTTTTATAGGTGCCCTCTGGATCATCTCGCTCTGGGTCCTTACCATTAGGGATGAGCTTCGTGTTCGAATCGAACATACGTTCGACTCGAACATCGGCTGTTCGATCGTTCGACGAAGATCGAAAGATTTGGGCCGTTTGCGCCAAATTCGAGTGACGCGAACGGCCCACAATGCACTACGCCATCGCAGTGTCATCCAGGCGCTGTGATTGGCCAAGCATGCACTGTGACCCCGCATGCTTGGCCAATCACAGCGCCGGCAGCGAGGAGAGCAATGATTGGCCACAGGCAGGATGCCTGTGGCCAATTATTGCTGAGGGTGTTTAGTACACGCCCCACACTATAAAAGGCCGCCAGCACGGCGGTCTAGTGTAGTGTGTTCCGGAGCAGGGATAGAGCAGCATAGGCAGGGACAGTGACTTTTATTTCTTTCTTGCTTAACCTGGATTCCTTTAGTTTAGGGAAAGAGAAGGATAGGTAGGGAGAGTGTCAGTGTGTTTTGTGCTTGTGCTATAGTGTGCTTAAAAAAAACATTTTTTCTAGGGACAGAAAACTGTAGGTAGGGAGAGTGTCAGTTTCTTTCACTGTGTAAGTCCTTGTTTCTAGGGACCTGGAAGGACAGTGAGTGAATTCTCCTTGTGCTATATTGTGCTTAAAAAAAACATTTTTTCTAGGGACAGAAAACTGTAGGTAGGGAGAGTGTCAGTTTCTTTCACTGTGCAAGTCCTTGTTTCCAGGGACCTGGAAGGACAGTGAGTGAATTCTCCTTGTGCTATATTGTGCTTAAAAAAAACATTTTTTCTAGGGACAGAAAACTGTAGGTAGGGAGAGTGTCAGTTTCTTTCACTGTGCAAGTCCTTGTTTCTAGGGAGCTGGAAGGACAGTGAGTGAATTCTCCTTGTGCTATATTGTGCTTAAAAAAAACATTTTTTCTAGGGACAGAAAACTGTAGGTAGGGAGAGTGTCAGTTTCTTTCACTGTGCAAGTCCTTGTTTCTAGGGACTGGGAAGGACAGCGAGTGAATTCTCCTTGTGCTATAGTGTGCTTAAAAAAAACATTTTTTCTAGGGACAGAAAACTGTAGGTAGGGAGAGTGTCAGTTTCTTTCACTGTGCAAGTCCTTGTTTCTAGGGACCTGGAAGGACAGTGAGTGAATTCTCCTTGTGCTATATTGTGCTTAAAAAAAACATTTTTTCTAGGGACAGAAAACTGTAGGTAGGGAGAGTGTCAGTTTCTTTCACTGTGCAAGTCCTTGTTTCTAGGGACCTGGAAGGACAGTGAGTGAATTCTCCTTGTGCTATATTGTGCTTAAAAAAAAATTTTTTCTAGGGACAGAAAACTGTAGGTAGGGAGAGTGTCAGTTTCTTTCACTGTGTAAGTCCTTGTTTCTAGGGACCTGGAAGGACAGTGAGTGAATTCTCCTTGTGCTATATTGTGCTTAAAAAAAAACATTTTTTCTAGGGACAGAAAACTGTAGGTAGGGAGAGTGTCAGTTTCTTTCACTGTGCAAGTCCTTGTTTCCGGGGACCTGGAAGGACAGTGAGTGAATTCTCCTTGTGCTATATTGTGCTTAAAAAAAACCTTTTTTCTAGGGACAGAAAACTGTAGGTAGGGAGAGTGTCAGTTTCTTTCACTGTGTAAGTCCTTGTTTCTAGGGACCTGGAAGGACAGTGAGTGAATTCTCCTTGTGCTATATTGTGCTTAAAAAAAAACATTTTTTCTAGGGACAGAAAACTGTAGGTAGGGAGAGTGTCAGTTTCTTTCACTGTGCAAGTCCTTGTTTCCAGGGACCTGGAAGGACAGTGAGTGAATTCTCCTTGTGCTATATTGTGCTTAAAAAAAACATTTTTTCTAGGGACAAAAAACTGTAGGTAGGGAGAGTGTCAGTTTCTTTCACTGTGCAAGTCCTTGTTTCTAGGGACCTGGAAGGACAGTGAGTGAATTCTCCTTGTGCTATATTGTGCTTAAAAAAAACATTTTTTCTAGGGACAGAAAACTGTAGGTAGGGAGAGTGTCAGTTTCTTTCACTGTGTAAGTCCTTGTTTCTAGGGACCTGGAAGGACAGTGAGTGAATTCTCCTTGTGCTATATTGTGCTTAAAACAAACATTTTTTCTAGGGACAGAAAACTGTAGGTAGGGAGAGTGTCAGTTTCTTTCACTGTGCAAGTCCTTGTTTCTAGGGACCTGGAAGGACAGTGAGTGAATTCTCCTTGTGCTATATTGTGCTTAAAAAAAACATTTTTTCTAGGGACAGAAAACTGTAGGTAGGGAGAGTGTCAGTTTCTTTCACTGTGCAAGTCCTTGTTTCTAGGGACCTGGAAGGAGAGTGAGTGCATTCTCCTTGTGCTATATTGTGCTTAAAAAAAACATTTTTTCTAGGGACAGAAAACTGTAGGTAGGGAGAGTGTCAGTTTCTTTCACTGTGCAAGTCCTTGTTTCTAGGGACCTGGAAGGACAGTGAGTGAATTCTCCTTGTGCTATATTGTGCTTAAAAAAAACATTTTTTCTAGGGACAGAAAACTGTAGGTAGGGAGAGTGTCAGTTTCTTTCACTGTGCAAGTCCTTGTTTCTAGGGACCTGGAAGGACAGTGAGTGAATTCTCCTTGTGCTATATTGTGCTTAAAAAAAACATTTTTTCTAGGGACAGAAAACTGTAGGTAGGGAGAGTGTCAGTTTCTTTCACTGTGCAAGTCCTTGTTTCAAGGGACAGAGAAGGACACCTGAAGGTAGCCCTTATTGCTTTTTTCCCATCTCCCTGCAGGCCATCTATTAGAATGTCTGGAAGGCAAACAAGGAGAGGCAGACAGTCAGGAGGCAATAAAAGAGGGCAAGCAGGCTCTGTGTCTGGGGGCAACAGTGCTGGTCGTGGACGCGGTGCATTGTCATCAGCACATGGCCATGGGACACGCTTGTCCTTCTTTTCCGCAGCTGGACATGTTGAGCCACATCATGCCGAAGACTTGGTAGAGTGGATGACCAAGCCCTCCTCCTCCTCCTCATCCTCTCTCACCCAGGCTCAGGGTACTGGCAAAGCAGCTGCCAAAGCGTCCTCTTCCCTGGTATCAATGTCAGACTCATCATCAGTCACTCCTTCCCTAGACCCACCATGTCCTCCTCCTGAGGAGTCCCCCGAACTGTTTGAGCACAGTGTTGGGTACATGCTCCAGGAGGATGCCCAGCGTTTCGAAGGGTCTGATGATGAAACCCAGCTACAGGAAGGCAGTAGGTTGAGAGCAGACAGAGGGGATGCTCAAGAAGGACACCAATCTGGCAGTCATGTTCCAGCAGCTGCAGCATACTGCCAGATTGGCTCCAGTGATGAGGAGGGAGGGGATGATGAGGTCACTGACTCCACGTGGGTGCCTAATAGGAGAGAGGAGGAGGAGGATGAGGAGGAGGCACATCTCCAACGAGACAGGATGCCCTTTGGTGGCCAGCGTAAGGGCAGTACACCGACGGAATCACACCGCAGAGCTCCGCCTGTGCAGGGCGCTGCCTCTGCCCGTCATTCAAAAAGTTCCTTGGTGTGGGCCTTTTTTGAGGCTAGTGCATCAGATCGCACAGCTGCTGTTTGCAACATATGTCTCAAGCGTATATCGCGTGGCCAAAACATCAGCCGCTTGGGTACCACATGCCTGACCAGACATATGTTGACCTGCCATGCAGCTCGTTGGCAAGCCTACCTCAAAGACCCACACCAAAGAACAAAGCGGACCTCTCCTTGCACCGCATCAGCTGGGATTTCCAACCCCACTATAACTTCAGTCCTCTCTGAAACATGCACTGAGAGGAATGAAGGTGTAGAATTAGGTGTGTCACAGCCAAGTACTTGCGGCCACTCTGCTAGCAGTACACCGACGTCCGATTCTAGCAGGCAAATTTCCCTGCCCCAGCTGCTGGACCGTCGAAAGAAGTTCACTCCCAGCCATCCACATGCCCAGCGGTTGAATGCTAGCTTGGCTAAATTGCTAGCGCTTCAACTGCTGCCTTTTCAGTTGGTAGACTCGGCCCCCTTCCGTGAGTTTGTGCAATGTGCGGTTCCTCAGTGGCAGGTTCCCAAACGCCACTTTTTCTCACGGAAGGCTATTCCGGCTCTCTACCGGCATGTGGAAGGCAATGTCTTGGCCTCGCTGGACAGGGCGGTCAGCGGTAAGGTGCATATTACCGCTGACTCATGGTCCAGCAGGCATGGACAGGGACGTTACCTTTCTTTCACGGCCCATTGGGTCACTCTTTTGGCAGCTGGGAAGGATGCAGGACAAGGTGCAGTAGTGTTGGAGGTTGTCCCACCGCCACGCCTCCAAAATGCTACTACTGGTTGTGACACACCTCTCTCCTCCACCCCCTCCTCTTCTTCTTCCTCCATGGCCTCTTCCTGTGGTTTGTCCTATGAACCAGCGGTGCTCCGTAGCCGTTCACGGGGCTACGCAAGTACGCAGGCAAAAAGATGCCATGCCGTGCTTGCGCTGGTGTGTTTGGGGGACAGAAGCCACACTGGGGCAGAGGTCCTGTCTGCTCTGCAGGGCCAGGCCGAGAGGTGGTTGACGCCACGCCAGCTTAAGCCAGGAATGGTGGTTTGCGACAATGGCACCAACCTCCTCTCCGCCCTCCGACAGGGACAACTGACCCATGTGCCCTGTGTGGCTCACGTCCTTAACCTGGTGGTGCAGCGGTTCTTGGGCAGGTACCCGGGCTTACAGGATGTCCTGAGGCAGGCCAGGAAAGTCTGTGTGCATTTCCGCAGATCTTATAATGCCAGTGCTCGCCTGGCTGAGCTGCAAAAGGAGTTGAACCTGCCCAAGAACCGCCTTATATGTGACATGCCCACCAGGTGGAACTCAACGTTGGCCATGCTGCAGCGGCTGCACACGCAGCAGAGGGCCATCAATGAGTACCTGTGCGACTACGGCACCAGGACAGGGTCAGGGGAGCTTGGTTTTTTTTCTCCACGCCAGTGGGGCATGATCAGGGATGCATGCACTGTCCTGGCACCATTTGAGGAGGCCACGAGGATGGTGAGCAGTGACAGTGCATGCATCAGTGACACTGTACCTCTTGTCCACCTGTTGGAGCACACGCTGCGTGGAATAATGGACAGGGCACTTGAGGCAGAACAGAGGCAGGAAGAGGAGGACTTCCTTGCCTCTCAAGGCCCCCTTTACCCAGACAGTGTTCCTTCTGTCCCACCCATCGCACAGGAAGAGGAAGAGGAGGCGGAGGAGGAGGAGGAGGAGGAGGATTGTGTCAGCATGGAGGTGGAGGCTGGCACTCAGCATCATCAGCAGCAGTCTTTTAGGGATGATTTACAGTCCCAAGAAACCAGTGGACTTGTACGTGGCTGGGAGGAGGTGACTGCGGATCATGTCGTCCTTAGTGACCCAGAGGACTCCGGAGCGAATGCCTCAGCAAACCTACGCTGCATGGCCTCCCTGATCCTGCAAAGTCTGCGGAAGGATCCTCGTATTCTTCGGATCAAGGAGAGGGACCATTACTGGCTGGCCACTCTCCTTGATCCACGGTACAAGGGTAAGGTTGCGGACCTTATGTTACCGTCGCAGAGGGAGCAGAGGATGAGACAACTCCGGGAGGCCTTGCAGAAAGGTCTGTGCAACGCGTTCCCAGAGACTGGGAGGTTACAAACTCCTGGTCCAGGACAACGAGTTGCTGAGGCTTCGGCCAGTCAAAGAAGGAGCGGTGGGGAAGGTGGCCGTCTGACCGATGCGTTCAGACAATTCTTTAGTCCGCAGCCCCAAAGTATGATTGGTTCCAGCAACCATCGCCAGCGTCTGATAAACATGGTGCAGGAATATCTAGGGGCAAGGTCAGACTTGGACACCTTCCCCACCGAAAATCCTCTGGCTTACTGGGTCTTGAGGATGGATCACTGGCCAGAGCTTGCACAGTATGCAATTGAGCTACTGGCCTGTCCTGCATCCAGCGTTCTTTCGGAACGCACATTCAGTGCTGCTGGAGGATTTGTCATGGATCACAGGGTGCGCCTGTCCACCGACTCGGTTGATCGACTGACTTTCATCAAGATGAACCAGTCTTGGATCACCACCAGCTACCACACACCTGATGCTGATATAACAGACTAATTGATTTTAACATGTCACATCCCTTCAAGACTGATGCTGATGCTGAGTGTCTGTGCTGTTATGTTGACTGGCTATCCTCCTCCTCCGAGTCCTCAATGATACGATTGATGATGATAGCTTGGAAGATCATTTTTGTTTATGGGTGCCGCCACCAGTGGCTAAGGCCCAATTTTTCAGCCCCTGTTTTACAGGGGCGTGTAATTACAATTTTTTTAGCAATAATTTGCCATAGGGCTCATTGCTGTGCTCCAAGTACAGTATCTGTGAGGGGTTGGAGTGTTGTGGCACCAGTGCCTAAGGCCCAATTTTTCAGCCCCTGTTTAACAGGGGCGTGTCATTACAATTTTTGAAGCAATACTTTGCAACAGGGCTCATTGCTGTGCTCCAAGTACAGTATCTGTGAGGGGTTGTAGTGTTGTGCCACCAGTGCCAAAGGCCCAATTTTTCAGCCCCTGTTCAACAGGGGCATGTAATTACAATTCTTGATCTAATAATTCACAGCAGGGCCCATTCCTGCACCCACCAAGAGTAACTCTGAGGGCTTACAGTGTTGTGTCAACACCACCACCACCACGAAAGGCCCAATTTTTCAGCCCCTGTTCAACAGGGGCATGCAATTCCAATTCTTGATCTAATAATTCACAGCAGGGCCCATTGCTGCACCCACCAAGAGTAACTGTTAGGGCTTACAGTGTTGTGGCACCAGCACCACCATCAAAGGCCCAATTTTTACTACCACTGTTCAACAATTATATGTAATTACAATTCCTGATATAATAGTTGACAGCAGGGCGTTCCAGCACCAACCAAGAGTAACTGTGAGTGCTTACAGTGTTGTGCCAACACCAACAACTAAGGGGCCTATTTCTGCAGAGTATCTACGGCAGGTCCCTACTTTCAAACATCCAACTTACAAACGACTCCTACTTGCAAACGCAAGAAGACAACAGGAAGTGAGAGGAAATCTACCCCTAGGAAGGAAAATTCTCTCCTGTAAGAATTAATATGGGAGAAAGGTGTCTCCTCTGTACTGATGCTTTATCAGCAATCCTTGTTTCAAGAAAAACACCACATTTCAAAAACAGTTGTCATTGGGACGGAAAGTGAGGTGAAATGTTCTGAACAGGGGCACAGACAGCAAAACAAATGTTACAGGGGTGATAACCCTTACCTATGTTTCCCAAAAAGTTTAAAAATAGATTTTTGGGCTGGAGCTACAGTTCAACAATGTACCTGTTCAAAATTACAAACACATTCTACATAAGAACAAACCTACAGTCCCTGTCTTGTATGCACCGCCTGTATACGGCTGTTCAGAGTATATAGGGCCTTTTTTATTTTATGTGCGGGGTTCCCCTTAATATCCATACAAGACCCAAAGGGGCTGGTAATGGGCTGGGGTAGGGGGGGGGGTCATGGGGTAGCTATGCCATTTTTCTTAAAGATTTTCATCCATATTACCGGGACCAGACATTACATTAAAGCCGCAAGAAGTTTTAAATGGCTTTTTTTTCCTTTAGAAGTGTCATTTTGTGCAGGGACAGTTCTAAACACGGGAAACACGTGGCACTTCACAGGCATACTTTAGACACCCCCCAGGTACGATATTTAAAGGAATATTTGACTTTTTTTTTTCACTTTATGCATCATTAAAATGACTGCTCCCGAAAAACGACCGTTTTTAAAACTTCTTTTTGCATTGATACATGTCCCCTGGTGCAGAACCCGGGTTCCCAAACCCTTTTTAGGACAATAACATGCATAATAGTTGTTATAATTAGCACTTTAGAATTCGAACGTTCGCATCCATTGTATTTAATAGGGTTCTAATGTTCGTACAAACTTTCGGTCCGTTCGCGGGTTCTGGTGCGAACCGAACCCGGGGGTGTTCGGCTCATCACTACTTACCATGGCTTATTCAGACCTCGGCCGAGGTCCCTCCGTGATCTCCCATAATGTCAGGGGTCTGAACGTACCTGAAAGACGCTCAACGCTGTTGAGAGAATTAAAAAAAGGTAGGCCGCACTTTGTGTTCCTACAGGAAACCCACTTTAAGACACACCATGTACCTAAGTTGACAGACGCCTTCTTTACAGAGGCCCATCATGCAACCTGTGATGATTCCAGAGCTAGGGGGGTGTCCACTTTAATCAGCAAAGAAGCTCCTTTTGTTCTGCAGGAGAAACTTTTAGATCCTAAAGGCAGATTTGTTTTTCTGAAAGGCATGTACCATGATACCCCACTGACATTGGCCAACGTCTACTTTCCCAATAGAGCCCACATATCCTTCTGCCAACGTATGACTCAGGAATTAATGGGTTTCGCGTCAGGATGCCTGATCCTTGGGGGGGACTTCAACGTACCCCTAAACCCCATAACTGATACTTCTAATGGGAAGACTTGCCTGTCGTATAGGATACTGAAAAAACTTAAATCCATGCTCCACTCCCTGCAAGTGATAGATACATGGCGGTTCAAACATCCTGAGGGCCGAGACTATACTTTCTTCTCACCTCCACATAACGGGCACTCCCGCATTGACTACCTATTTATCTCGCAACGAGACCTGACGTTTGTTACTGAGACTCACATAGGCATACAATCCTTCTCGGACCACGCCCCGATCTCCCTATCCCTGAAAGTCACCCCTCCTAGATCTTACACTGGATCCTGGAGACTGAATGTGTCACTCCTGGAGACTGAATGCGTACTGATCCCGTACTGCTGCCCACCTTGACCTCCTCCCTGACCGATTTCTTCCAACGCAACACGGCCCCAGATGTAGACCCTATGGCAACTTGGGAGGCACATAAATGTACATTGAGGGGAGAACTTATCAGAATGGGTGCCCGTCGCAAGAGGGAAAGGGACAAAAATATTAAAAACCTTTCGGAATGAATAAGATACCTAGAAAACCTACATAAACAATCCCTCAGCGTTCAAACAGCAACTGAACTTATAGAAAAAAGGAAGGCCCTTCAACAGCTCTTTGAGGATAAATCAAGGAGGCTTTTGTTTTTTAAGAAAAGGATTTATTATGAATCCGGCAATAAGACTGGTAAACTACTAGCCTGGGCCCTGAAGGAACAGTCGGCAAAATTTTTTATTCATGGCATCAGGGGGGCAGATGGCAAGATGGAGGTCTCGGTAGAAGCAATTTCTAAACATTTCCATGAATTTTACACGAAACTCTATAACCTTCCACCCCGTCACAAGTTGGCGGATATGGGAGGTTAGAGGTCACAGATCATACGGGACTACCTAACAGAAGCGGTTTGCCTGCCCTGTCAGACTCAGACGCTTCGCTTCTGGAGGAACCGTTGACTAGTGCAGAAATTAAATTGGCCATTAAACAACTCAAATCTGGGAAGAGCCCAGGCCCCGATGGTTATACCTCCATCTATTATAAGACATTTGCCCACATTCTGGCAGACCCCCTCAGAGCTGCATTGGATTCCATGTCAGTACCCAGGAAGGTCACCCCAGACTTTCTGTCTGCTCATATTACGGTAATACACAAAGCGGGAAAAGATCCCGCTGATTGCGCCAGTTATCGCCCCATCTCCCTATTGAACCTGGATGCCAAGATCTATGCTAAGATACTGGCGTCCAGATTGAGTCCCTTGTTGTCGGACCTGATCGGACCGGACCAGGTAGGTTTTATGCCGGGTCGTGAAGCTAAGGATAATGTCATAAAGGCCTTGTTGCTGACTCAGGCGGCTAGCATGGGGAACTTGGAAGGCCTTCTCCTCTCCACGGATGCGGAGAAGGCCTTCGACAGGGTGGCATGGGACTACATGATGGCTGTCTGCGCTAAGGTGGGATTGGGTCCGCACATGTTAGCCAGGATATCCGCACTATACCAGTCACCCACAGCGAACCTAAAGATTAATGGTACACTATCGGAAAAGGTCCTGATAGCCAATGGCATGAGACAGGGATGTCCACTGTCCCCCCTCCTGTTCATCCTGTCCCTAGAACCCTTCATTAGGATTGTCAAGGCGAACACGGACATTCGGGGCTTCATGGTATCAAACAAGGAATACAAAGTTGCTGCTTATGCAGATGACTTACTTTTTTTCCTGACTAACCCAATTATCTCATTACCCAACCTGATGAGGGAATTTGACCTTTATGGTTATACGTCTAACCTAAAGATAAACTACACCAAGTCGGAAGCCCTGAATGTCTCTTTGCCGGAGACACTTCTTGACCAGGTTAAAGTGACCACTTCATTTAGATGGGAGCCTAAGGCCTTAACGTACCTGGGAGTTTGGCTCACACCGAGACTTTCAGATATATTCGCTTGCAACTTTCCCAGATTCCTCACGACTGTCAGGGAGGACCTGGTCAGGTGGCGTTCAGGCTATTTTTCCTGGTTCGGCCGTGCAGCCATAATCAAAATGACACTTCTACCTAGATTGCTTTACCTACTACATGCTCTTTCCATTAAAATCCCTGCATCCTTTTTCACTACGCTTAAATCAATCCTACTTAAGTTCCTTTGGAACGAACAAAAACCCAGGATTAGATATTCCCTCTTGATGAAGCCCAAGGAACTAGGAGGTATGGGGATACCAGACTTTAAAGCCTATTATCAAGCTACCCACCTGACCAGAATAGTGGACTGGCACTGCCATGGCACAGCGAAATACTGGGTCTTTCTAGAGGAAGCTATGAGCCCAATCCCCCTGAGGTTTGCCCCCTGGATTCCTTGGGGGAGTCACCCATCCAGTCTTAGACGGCAACACATAACTGGGTGTACGCTAGAAATCTTCCACAAACTCTCAAGGTCCACAAATATCTCTTCCCAACCAGGCCCTCTGACGCCACTGAGGGACAACCCGGACTTTACACCCGGTATGCGTAATCGTAGCCTTTAATCTGGGAACCACCCGGGCCCGCTTCTGGTGAGAGACTGTTTCTCTGACGGGAAGGTAATGGACTGGTCTACTCTCAGGAACCAAATTAACGATTTACACTTACCCTTTTGGACCTACTTCCAAATACGCAGTTACCTGGGGAGACAGACTGATAGGGACACCCTTCACAGACCCCTCACGGCTCTGGAATCTATTTGTTTGGAGGGCACGCGTTGTCTTAAAACCACCTCCATGGCTTATGGGTGGCTGCAGGACTCCGGGGGTCGGGAATCGGATGGACTCAGAGTGAGGTGGTCGGAGGAGCTACAGATGGAGATCACTACTAAACAATGGAGACAGGCATGTACCCTGGCACATAAATGCTCTATATACACTAAAACACAGGAAACGGCCTACAAACTCATGACACATTGGTACAATACCCCAGCCAAGATACACGGATGCAACCCCTCGATACCTGACACTTGCTGGCGATGCCAGGGAGATGGGGGCACTCTATTCCACATTTGGTGGCAGTGCCCACTAATTACTGGATTTTGGGACAAAGTGGTCTCTCTGATTAAGCACATCACTGACACCAGAATCACCCTGAATGCTGCTGCCTGCCTGCTCCACATCACTGATGTCTCAATGGGGACCTATAAGGGATCCTTGACGAGACATCTACTGAACGCGGCCAAGTCCCTTATCCCGCTACACTGGAGGTCCCAGAGGGTCCCGTCCGTTGCGGATTGGCTGAACAGGGTCTCAGAAATGCATAAAATGGAAGAGACCCTGACTCAAACGAATGACATCGTGGACAAATTCCACAAAACATGGCAACCTTGGATACTTTTTAAGTACTCAGCTACCTACACAGACATAGTACCTTAGAGATCATCCCTCGATATAATGGGAGGCTAGGGCGCGAGCAGCCACGGATTGGGCACCTTCTATTACTGCTTTCTCTTCTCTTTTCTCTTTTCTTTAGAACTTAACTCTAATTTTCCAGGTATCTAGACTGTTCTTTTTCTTTGTCATTATCTATATTCTAATTATTCTCCACAGTTTTGTTTACAGTTGCAAGTCGCCGCTATGTATTTAGTAATTTCACGTTACGGGTCACCCCTAGGGGGATGACAGTAAAGAATTGATGTAATCAATGTGTACTACCACAGGGCAGAGAAGAACTTCCAGCGGAATAGACCGCATATTTTTTTTTTTTTTGTGGTTGGAAGCTGATGGCCCGATTTAAACGTTCTAGTCTGCTAAAATACCTGTTATGTGATACTTTGTATGAGTTCCTATGTTACTTACTGTACATCTGCAGTTGCACCTGCATATGATGGCTCACACTTGTCAACTTTATGCTGTGCTTCAATAAACGTGAAATGTTAAAAAAAAAACACGATGCCTGAGGCATTGTTGTTCATAACAAAAGGTTTTACAGCAATGTTGTTCAGAACTAGCAGGCAATATTAGTAGCAGAAAAAGAAATTCCATCTTAGGTCGACTAAGTAAATTACAATGCATATCACAGTAATGCCCTGTACACACGACCGGATTGTCCGTCGGAATATAGTCCGACGGTTTGTCCGACGGAGTTCCGACGGAATTCCGCTCAAGCTTTCTTGCATACACACGGTCACACTAAAATCCGACCGTCAAAAACGCGGTGATGTACAAAACGTATGACGAGCCGAGATCAATGAAGTTCAATAGGCAGTTCGGCTCTTCTGCTTGATTCTGAGCATACATGGTTTTTAGTCCGTCGGAATTGCATACAGATGAATGGATTTTCCGATATAAATTTTTGTCCGTCGGAAAAAAAGAGAACACGTTCTTTATCTAAGTCCATCGGAATTTCCGGAAGGAAAAAGTCCAATGGGGCATACACACGGTCGGAATATCCGATGAAAAGAGCCCGTCTGACTTTTTCCATCGGAAAATCCGGTCGTGTGTACAGGGCATAACAGTCTTTCTGTCTGGTGCTAGTATAGGCTTGGGTGTGATTTGTGGATAGATTTGGAGATTTGCTAGTTCGTGGGATGGTAACTAACTTTGAGTATTAGTTTCCTCCTATTAATCGTGAAACCAAAGTTGTTTAAATATCAATGTTTGGTGAAATAGGGCCCTGTAGACTATAGGAAATAATTTAGGGTGTAGAAAAAGGGATAAAGGGGAGAGGGGAGGGGGTGGGACAAAAAGACGAAAGAGAAAAAAGAAAAAAAAAGTGGGGGGGAAGGGTGGGGGAGCATGGGTCGGGTTGGGTAGGGGGGGGTGTGTTGACTCACCTCCCAGTCTCCACCACCCTTCCCAAAGGATTGGTGTAAGGTGTATATAGTTCATAGAAAGGGGGGGGATTCCGGTGCTCCTAGCGATTTTGATACCTTTAAAATAAATGTAATAGTGGCTCTGACTTCTAAGTCAGTCTGTATATTTAAAAAGAAGAGGAGGCAGCCATCCTCAGAGGGTGTCCATGACCTCTGTCAGCAAGAAGTTTAAGAAAAGAGAGGGGTGGAGGCGCCAACTGAAATCATCCTACTGTAATAAATAATGTAAGTATAGTGTATATACTTACAGTTTCACTTGGTGATGATGTCCATCGAGGATGGGGGTGTCCTGAGGTCTGTTGGTGCCGCTCTGCTGGCTCTGGTAATGTTCCCCTTGGCCATGAGGTGTAGGAGATGTCGATTTTCACAGGCTTCCCAGCGATGTCACATGACAGAAAGCTCCACGCTGTCCAGTCTGGAACGCGGAAGCGGAAGTGATGTCACACAGCAGGGAGGTCCTCCAGACATAGAGTGGGGACTTTCACATTACCAGAGCCAGCAGAGCGGCATCAACAGACATCAGGACACCCCCATCCTCGATGGACATCATCACCTAGTGAACCTGTAAGTATATACACTATACTTACATTATTTATTACAGTAGGATGATTTCAGTTGGCGCCTCCACCCCCCACTTTTCTTAAAGTGTATATAGAAACCTGATCTGAGGAATTTTGGGTGTTTGTTTAGATGACTCGAGAAGCGTCCTCCCTCAATCTTCCCTTGTTTAGGGGAGGGAGGTCTATTGTCTCATGTTTTGGCAGGGTTTGTTTTTTAAATGCAGGAAAAGAGTCATTAAGGGTCACAATTGTCTTGGTGTGTGAGATCTGGAGGAGTTTGGCTTATCAATATTTTGTATCTAGCTGTGGTGCGGAAGTGGATCCAACTGGCCCATGTATGTGAAAATTTGGATGGACAGTCTTTGGCTATGGAGATTTGTTCCTCCATTACCACAACTTTTTCCACTCGTTTGAGCCATTCAGGAATGGTCGGAACATGGATTGTTCCCCAATGAAGAGGGATACACATTTTGGCAGCATTTATTAAAGGTGGTATTAGTGTTTTGCGGTATTGGTGTGTCAGCAGGTCCGAGTGGTGGAGGATAAACTGTGTTGGGGTGTGTTCTAAGGCGTATGTAGAAATGTGTGACGTCAGTTCTCGGATTTGAGTCCAGAACAGCTGGATTTGGGGGCAGGACCACCAAATGTGTGCTAGAGTGCCTGTTTCCCTGGAACATCTCCAGCATTTATCAGAAAGGGCAGGGTTATATTTGTTGAGGATTACTGGGGTTCTGTACCAGCAGGTAAGGATTTTATATTATGTTTTCCTGGATTGAGACATTGAGGGAGCCTTTGTGTGTTATTGTAGATATGTGTTCCCATTGTGCCTCTTTCATCTCTGTTTGTAGGTCCCTTTCCCAGCTTAGACATGCTTTGTTGGTTTTCATCAAGCTATCTGAAGAGAGTATATTATATGCGTTGGAGAGTACATGCTGTTATGGTGCGGTGTAAGAGCATAGGGGTGAGCGGACGAAAGACGACGGAGTCTCGATCAGCTTCTTTTAGGAAATGTCTGATCTGGTAATATGTCCAGAGAGGAAGGGTAGTGTTGTCAGTGCTAACTGGTATGGAGGAACGTTCCAGAAGTAAACCTGTTCAAAAGAAGTTGTGGGCTAGAAACTCTGTATGTTGCCAGATATCCGCTAAAAAGTGTGTGGACATACCGGGTGGAAATGCTGGATTGAGTTTTACAGATGTGAGGGGTCCAGGGTTAGAGGAGATATGCAGCTTTCGGCAGGTTTCTTTAAAACAACGGAGTGTCGGGTCAATGAGAGGGTGGTTTGTTAGGTTCCGTGGGGTGTGATGGGTCGAGATCCAAAGCAGCGATCACAGTGGTAGGGGGGGGAAATGTGTGCTCAAGAATGACCCAATCTTTGTTGTGGCCATGTAGTGACCAATCTACAATTCTAGAGAGGTAACAAGCTCAGTAGTATTTCTTAAGGTCTGGGAGACCAATGCCCCCCTTTGTTTTGGGTTTTGTCAGTTGTTCGTAAGCTACTCTAGGTCTTTTATGTCTCCATAAGAATCTGGTACACAGTCATTTGTATGATTGAAAGAAGGCCAGGGGGGGGCTTAATGGGGATGGTTTGCATAATATATAAAATGTGGGGGAGTATGTTCATCTTTAAAATTGCTGCCCTTCCAAACCAGGAAAATTAGGTTTGTTCCACTTATTTAAGTCGTTCGTAATGGTTTTGAGGATGGGTTGGTAATTTTTTGTGAACATGTCTGAAAGGATTCATGTCTGAAAACGTTCACGCTTCCATTGAAAGGGGAAATTATTTTTACATTGTGTTAACAATTCTTGAGGGAGGGAGATATTAAGGGCATGGGATTTCGTGAAATTGATCTTGAAATTACAAATATTATGAAAGAGTTTGAATTCTTTCAGGAGATTTGGGATTGAAATGTGTGGTTCTTTCAGGAATAGTAATAAGTCATCAGCGAAGGGAGCTAACTTATAGGTGTGAGCGGCGATGAGAAAGCCTTTAACATTGTCATTGGATCTGAGACATAAGAGGAAGGGTTCAAGGGTCAGGATGAAAAGGATTGGGGAAAGTGGGCATCCCTGTCTTGTGCCATTACTTATGGAGATGGTGTTCGACAGGTGGTCGTTCACATGAACCCTGGCAGTTGGAGTTGTATAGAGGGACATAATGGCATTGAACATCCGATCCTGGACACCCAAATGTCTCAGAACTGCCCCCTGGTAATCCCAAGCCAGCCTGTCGAACGCCTTTTCTGCATCCAGCGACAGGAAAAATCCTTCTTGTTTGTGGGTCGTAATTAGACATGTGCAAAAGGAAAAAATTTGTTTCGTTTCGTTTTAATTCGTTAATTAATTAATTTCGTTTAGTTAGATTCGTTAAATTTGTTAAATTCGTTTTCGGATTTCGTTTTGTTTTCGACTGAATTCGAAAATCGGTCGCATTCGAAAATATTTCAACCGAATTCGAAAATATTTCTACCGGATTCGAAATTATTTCAACATGATTCGAAATTATTTCAACCGCATTTGAAACTATTTCAACCGGATTCGAAAATATTTTGCGACCCGACTTTGGGTCCACGTATCTCAGGGTCACTTAGTAATAGAAACCCCAAATTTGGAGATGTTATAGTGCTAGTTCTACTGTGTTTGCATACCAAATTTGGGGTTTCTAGCTACAAGTGGCCCCGAGATATGTGGCCCCAAATTCGGGTCGCAAAATGTCATTCTCTGCTGCAGAAAAGTGTTTGACATTTTGCGACCCGATTTTGGGTCCACGTATCTCGGGGTCACTTAGTGATAGAAACCCCAAATTTTGTGTGCAAACACAGGAGAACTAGCACTAAAACATCCCCAAATTTGGGGTTTCTATCGCCAACTAACCCCGAGATATGTGGACCCAAAGTCGGGTCGCAAAATATTTTTGAATCCGGTTGAAATAGTTTCAAATGCGGTTGAAATAGTTTTAAATGCGGTTGAAATAATTTCGAATCATGTTGATACTATTTAAAGCGGATTCGAAAATATTTTGCGACCCGACTTTGAAAAAAAAATTAAATTGATTCTAACAGTCTGCAGGAGATCTGCAAAAAAAAAAAGAAGTGAAATGGCTGTTAATAGTCTACAGGAGATCTGCTAAAAAAGAAATAGATGCTAATAGTCTGCAGGAGACCTGGTGAGAAAACTAAATAGATACTAATAGTCTGCAGGAGATCTGCAAAAAAAAAAAAAAATGCTAATAGTCTGCAGGAGATCTTATGTAAAAAATAGTAATCTGCAAAAAAAAATTAAACATGAAATAGATAGTATCTATATTCTATTCTATTCTATTGTTTTTCTAGTGTATTCTCTATTTCTATTCTAATCTATTCTATCCAAAGTTAAAATTAATTAATTACATTTTTTTTAATTCCTACTATTCGAAATTCAAATGTATTCTATTCGAAATTCGAATTTCATAAGATGGTTGCATATTCTTTCTATTTTATTCTATTAAATTATTTTTTTTCTATTCTGTTCTAATCTTTTCTATTTGAATTATACATTTTGAAAGATGGTTAGTTACTTACTTATATACATCTGTCACATAAAAAAAAAGATGTGAAATGGCTGTCATGGATGTCGATCGCAAGGCAAGTACATATGCTGTATGTCATTGTCCGAGTGCCACGTGACCGGCCACGTGACCAAGTTGTGGATTGTCCACTTGCCACAAGTTATGGGGTTCCTAGCACCAAGTGACCCCCAGATATGGGCGATATGTCAAGTGCTTTTCTGCAGCAGAGAATTAAATTTTGCGACCCGACTTTGAGGCCACGTATCTCGGGGCCACTTATAGCTAGAAATCCCAAAATATTTGGTATGCAAACACATTACAACTGGCACTACAATAACCACAAATTTGGGGTTTCTATCACCAAGTAACCCCGTTGTAATGCTAGTTCTACTGTGTTTGCATACCAAATTTGGGGTTTCTAGCTATAAGTGGCCCCAAGATACGTGGCCCCAAAGTCGGGTCACAAAATGTCATTCTCTGCTGCAGAAAAGTACTTGACATATCGCCCATATCTGGGGGTCACTTGGTGCTAGGAACCCCATAACTTGTGGCAGGTGACGTGGCAAGTGGACAATCCACAACTTGGTCTCGTGGCAGGTCACGTGGCACTCGTGGCCGTTCACGTGGCACTCATGGCAGGTCACGTGGCACTCATGGCAGGTCACGTGGCACTCGTGGCCGGTGTCGTGGCACTCGTGGCCGGTGTCGTGGCACTCGTGGCAGGTGTTGTGGTAAGTGGACAATGACATACAGCATATGTACTTGCCTTGCGATCGACATCCGTGACAGCCATTTCACATCTTTTTTTTTTATGTGACAGATGTATATAAGTAAGTAAATAACCTTCTTCCAAAATTTATAATTCAAATAGAAAAGATTAGAACAGAATAGAAAAAAAATATAATTTAGAAGAATAAAATAGAAAGAATATACAACCATCTTCTGAAATTCGAATTTAGAATAGAATAAATTTGAATTTCGAATAGTATGAATTCAAAATTTTTAATTAATTAATTAATTTTAACTTTGGATAGAAAAGATTATAATAAAATAGAAAATAGACTAGAAAAACAATAACCCCAAATTTGGGGTTTCTATCACCAAGTAACCCCGAGATACATGGACCCAAATTCGGGTCACAAAATATTTTCGAATCCGGTTGAAATAGTTTCAAATGCAGTTGAAATAATTTCGAATCATGTTGAATCATGTTGATACTATTTCAACCGGATTCGAAAATATTTTGCGACCCGACTTTGGGTCCATGTATTTTGGGGTTACTTGGTGATAGAAACCCAAAATTTGAAGATCTTGTAGTGCTAGTTCTTCTGTGTTTGCATACCAAATTTGGGGTTTCTATCACTAAGTGACCCCGAGATACGTGGACCCAAAGTCGGGTCGCAAAATGTCAAGCACTTTACTGGAGCAGAGAATGACATTTTGCGACCCGATTTTGGGGCCACATATCTCGGGGCCACTTGTAGCTAGAAACCCCAAATTTGGTATGCAAACACAGTAGAACTAGCACTACAAGATCTCCAAATTTTGGGTTTCTATCACCAAGTAACCCCAAAATACATGGACCCAAAGTCGGGTCGCAAAATATTTTCGAATCCGGTTGAAATAGTATCAACATGATTCGAAATTATTTCAACTGCATTTGAAACTATTTCAACCGGATTCGAAAATATTTTGTGACCCGAATTTGGGTCCATGTATCTCGGGGTTACTTGGTGATAGAAACCCCAAATTTGGGGTTATTGTTTTTCTAGTCTATTTTCTATTTTATTATAATCTTTTCTATCCAAAGTTAAATTTAATTAAATAATTAAAAAATTTGAATTCATACTATTCGAAATTCAAATTTATTCTATTCGAAATTCGAATTTCAGAAGATGGTTGTATATTCTTTCTATTTTATTCTTCTAAATTATATTTTTTTTCTATTCTGTTCTAATCTTTTCTATTTGAATTATAAATTTTGGAAGAAGGTTATTTACTTACTTATATACATCTGTCGCATAAAAAAAAAGATGTGAAATGGCTGTCACGGATGTCGATCGCAAGGCAAGTACATATGCTGTATGTCATTGTCCACTTACCACAACACAATGTTGTAGTGCTAGTTCTACTGTGTTTGCATACCAAATTTGGGGTTTCTAGCTACAAGTGGCCCCGAGATATGTGGCCCCAAAATCGGGTCGCAAAATGTCATTCTCTGCTCCAGTAAAGTGCTTGACATTTTGCGACCCGACTTTGGGTCCACGTATCTCGGGGTCACTTAGTGATAGAAACACCAAATTTGGTATGCAAACACAGAAGAACTAGCCCTACAACATCTCCAAATTTGGGGTTTCTATCACCAAGGAACCCCGAGATACATGGACCCAAAGTCGGGTCAAAAATATTTTTAGATTCGAAAAAATTCGGATTCGGTTAAATTCGTTAGTATTGTAATTCGGTAATTCGGATGCATCCGAATGTCCGAATAATGAAAAATTCGTCCGAATTTCGATTCGGAACGAAACGAAATGCACATGTCTAGTCGTAATCCAATGGTGTATATTCAGGGCTTTGATCGTGTTATCCCTGGCTTCTCTACCAGGGATGAAGCCAACTTGGTCTCTCCCTATCAGGGAGGGTAGAAGAGCTTTATGTCGACATTCAATAAGGAAATTGGCCTATAGTTACTAACTGATGTAGGATCTTTTTCCTCCTTTGGGATTACTGTGATGTGGGCTTCTAGTAGTCTATGGAAGGGGAGAGCTGCAGATGTTAAGGAGTTAAAAGTCTTAATGAGGTGTGTAGCTAAGGTGTCCGTGAAGGTTTTGAAATAGGTAGCCGTAAACCCATCAGGGCCGGGACTTTTACAATTTTTAAGCTGCTTGATAGCCAATTTGAGTTCCTCTTCCCAGATAGGGTTTTCTAACTGAAAGGCATCCTCTTTGGGGGGTTTATGGGTTTGGGGCAAAATTTGTTGAGGAAAGTTTCAATTGAAGTGTGTCGAGTGTCAGATCCAATATGGTTGGTTGTATGTTTGGAGAGATTGTATAGGTTGGAGTAGTAAGTCTCAAATTGTGCTGCGATGTCTGTCGGGGTGATATGGGACTTCCCTTGAGAGCCTTTGATGGTGTGGATATTTGTGTGAGCATTCCTGGTCTGGAGGGCCTTAGCTAGGAATTTTCCGCACTTGTTGCCCAATTCATAGAAAAGCTTTTGGTGTAGGACAAATTTGCGTCACGTTTTACGGTTTAATTCTTCACCTAAGTGTTTCCTGTATTGGATAAGCTTGTGATATATTTGCTGTTCTTGGGATTGTTTGTGGGCAAGTTCTAGGTGTTTAATCTTGTCGAGTAGATCTGTAATTGTCTGTTGTTGGGCCTTTCGATGAGATGATTTAAGGGAGATGAGTTTCCCTCAAATTACGCATTTATGGGCTTCCCATTGGGTAAGTGGGGCTGTGTCAGCTGTGTCGTTTTCTAGAAACAATGTGTGTATGCAGTTACAGATGTCTTGGGCGACCTCTTCCGAAGTAAGCAATGCCGAATCCAGGCGCCAGATTTTTGTGGAGATGTTTTTGTGTGGAAACGTCAGGGTCATTGTAATTGGGTGGTGGTTTGACAGCAGCATTGGTTCATTGTTAGCAGTGGATAGAAAAGGGATGTCTTTCTGGGATAGGAATAGATAGTCGATTCTAGAATATTTATTATGTGGGGCAGAAAAATAGGTAAAATCTTTTTCGTCAGGATGAAGAGTATGCCGTGTGTCATGTAAAAGAAGATCTTGGATTTGTAACTTGATTTGCCGAATGGCTTTGTATGGTAAAAAGCTGCACCAGTGGTGGTGTCCAAGATTGGGAATAGAGCTACATTGAAATCCCCCCCTAGGGCGGTCAATCCGGAGTGGAAGTCTGAGAGGAGTTGTGAAATGGATCTAAAGAAGGTCACTTGTGCAGTGTTGGGGCTGTAAATGTTGGCATGGGTCACCGGTCGTCCCCGGAGTCGGCCCTTTAGCAAGATGTATCTGCCTTCTGTGTCTATAAATGAGTCCACGGGCTGCCAATCAATGTTTTTTGGAAATTAGAATTGAGACCCCTTTGGATTTAGCAAGTGAGTTGGTGGCATGATATACTGTTGGGAACAGGTGGTTCATGAGTTTGGGGATTTTGTTTGTGCGAAAGTGTGTTTCTTGTAGAAATACTACATTTGCCTTTAATTTATACATCATGTCAAGGACTTGACTACGTTTTTCTGGGATATTGAGACCCTTCGTGTTTAATGAGACTACTTTAAGAGTGGAGGGTTTATTAGTATGGCGGGTGTGTGACATAGTGTGTTAGTGTTGGGTCCTATGGTTGTTGAGAGACCGGTAGGCGCTAAGTAGATATCTCTTCACTTGTAAATGGGAAGATCTGAGGAAAGCAGGTTCCGGGACAATCTTGTTCAAGTGGTGCTTTGGTGGTGGCGGAGACTGGGAGGCAGAGGAGGGAGGGGTGGGAAGGAAGGAGAAAGAGAGGGGGGAAAGGGCAGAGAAACAAACAAACAAAAAAAAGTATAGGAGGATGAGGGAGGGATCAGGGAGATAGAGGGGAGGAGGAGGACGGGGCGGGTAAACTGGGAGGGGGAGGCAAGAAAAAAAAATAGGGTAGGCGGTAATCCGGAGGTAGGGAGGTTATATGTAACCTTCCCTAGGAATGATAGTGTATCCGGTAAGTTTTGACAGGAATGGGTGCATTCCCGTCTCGTAGGGAGGTGAAGGGTGTCGGTTTTAGAACGGACTAGATTCAGTATCTCTCGTCCACAGGAGATTTGTGCTACTGATCGTGGTAGGGAGACATTATTTTTAGTACAAGACAGAGTATCTATAGTTCTAAGCTCAAAGGAATCAAACATGAGGAGATTTCCTAAGGTCACCTAATAGGTGTATTAAACAAATATTAACAGTTCTAGAGTATAAAACATAACATGTTATAGGAACAAAAAAAAGGAACACAGGGTCATCTTTACACGTAAGTGTCTCAAGGTGTATCTTCCATTAAATTGAGATGGGAAAGATGTCCAGCAGTGAGACAAAATCAACATTAATTATAAAATTCTATGCAATGATACATAGTACAACAGTAACTTTTCCTATGGATGCGGTCAGGCAGCGCCCTGTTTATGGTCGAATAAATAGCACCTTCCAATCCAACTTGGGTTGTAATGGGATCGCCATAGACCCTAATATGGGTGTCCTCACATAAATTGCCGGGTGGGATAGTCCCGAAGCTCCTTGTAATGGAGTTGATTATGCATGTGTAGTCAACCTATTGTTTGAGCGTAATAGTTTTAGGCGCTGCCAAACCGATCGATTAACTAAAACTCAAAGGTATACTAGGATAAGTGAAAGTTAGAAACAGCCATCTAATGCAGTCTTACTTAAACATTCTTGTAACATCTTTTCTATACGTGGCATCCGGGTGGGGGGTGAGATTGCACAGACGCTGTGTCAGGAGAACTATAGGAAATGTTAGAAGTTCTTGGTCGTTTAAAGAGCGCTCATCTAAAGTGACAGATTTTCCTAAATTTAGGAAAGGGGATGGTGGAATAGGTAGTTTAGGCTTGTATCGTTGTGTAGGAAGAGAGTTGGCAGCTGTTTAACATCATCCTCCATAAGCAGACTTTTAGGTAGCATTTGGGGCAACAATCTTTGTACTTATTGATCCTCAGTTCAGAGTAGTACTGTGGACAGTAAATCACAGAGGTCTGTGTGTGAAATACCTTCAGGGATAAATAGGATGAGAGGGAGGGAAGGGTGGGGTGGGGGAGGGTTAGGGGAATTGGGGAGGGAAAGAGGGGGAAGGGGACTGGTTAGGAAGAGGGGGAGAGGAAGGTATCATGGAAAGGTGCGGGAAAGTATTTGGGGAAGGAATACTGCTCCTGAGGATGTATATTCATTCAGTTGATCTCCCAGTTCAGTCTTGTGCGGTTTAACGGAGAGCATGTGGTTACCCCTAAGAGACTGTCTTTTACCTTTTGAGACTGCTAACTCTTCTAGGAGTATCAGTCAAAACACGGGGGGGTCTCCCAAGGTGAACAACAAACTTACGGTTCAGATGGGGTAGAGTCTACTCGTTGTGGATCGGACTTCTGAGGTGTGATGTTTACATCGGTCAGGGACATCTAGGGAGAGCAGTCACTGGAAAAAAAAGGGAAGTTATCTTTGGTGTAATTGTTACCGGTTAGCTTGATAGCATGTTAGCTTGAGCGCTGCAGATGGGTGTTGTAGGAAAGTTCCAGTCTTGGTGTGGCCTTGTTGGCATTGAAACGCGTGTGAGGGGAGAGATGAGATTGTTTAGTCGGAGCCTTCATGGCGGGCTCTCCTGTGAGTCGGGGAAGCCGTTGGGCTATTGTGCACGGCATTCCGGGAGTCAGACATATTGGTGATTCTCGGTGGGGTGGACCTGCGGCGTCTGATATGAAAGTCGTCACGAACTGGAATAGCATCAGTGGAAGTTGATCTTCTCATACGTGGTGGGCGAAGTGTGTTGTACAAATCTGGGATGTCAATGCAGGGGAGATTTAGTGTATCGCAGAAGGCGGGTAGATCTTCTGGTAGACGTAGGTTAGCTGTGCGTCCTTGCGAGGATGCAGAGAGGCAGAAGGGAAATTTCCACAGGTATTGGATCCCCTTTGGTACGCAGGAGATCAAGGAGAGGGCACAAGTATCTTCTATTTTGGAGGGTAATAGGCGAGAGATCCTGGAACAAATTTATGTCAGCTCCTTGATAGAGTAGGGTGCAACGGTCTCTGGCCCTATGCAGAATATCCTCCTTTAATTTAAAGTTAACGAGACAACATATAACATCTCTGGGGGATCGGTGTCTCTGCTTCTGGGTTTTAAGGCTCTGTGAAGGTGTTCAAATTCGATAGGTGTTTCAGGGGGCCTGCCCAAAAGATCGTTAAAGATGGCGATAGTGGCCTTTGTTATTTTGGAATTTTCAATAGTTTCAGGGATGCCTCTTACCCTGATGTTGTGGCGATGACCATGGTTGTCCAAATCTTCCATATGTCTCTGGATGTCTCTGAGCTGGATATTTTGGGAGTGAGAGGAGGCCTGTAGTTGTTGGATGGCAGTGTCGTGGAGGGTTGTTGTTTCCTCCAGATCATCTATCCGCACTGCCATTGCCTGGACGTCTCTCCTGAGATCTGTAATGGCTGAGGAGAGTGTGGCTTTGATGTTCTCTGCTACAGAGCTAAGGTCCTGCATGTTCAGCGGCTGTGGGGTGTAAGCTATGGCTGCTGAGGACTGGGGCTGTGTGTGACTCCTGCCTGAGGGGCTGAGGCTGGAGGATCGTGCGGCGCTCGAGTAGGCCCGAGTAGAAGCCAGGGCCTTGCGTGGCTGGGTCTGGAAAATCTCCGGTATACTGTGGCCGATCTGCGTTCCGGGGACTCTGGGGGAGCGGGACCATGCTGGGGAGAAATCCCGTGAATTTTTCCCTATATTTGGCGGCGGATGGTTCGGCTGGGCTTAGTTTTCTATCTCCTGTGTACGAGAGCTCGGGAGTCACGCTGCTATTCAGGTCCGGCACCAAACCACACCCCGTAATTTATTTACAAGTGAATGAATGCATTTTATTTTTCAATGTTAGGATGTTTTAATTCAATACTTAAAAAATAAACACTAATGTTTAAAAGAACAAAAAGAATAAAAAAAAGGTAAACATTTGCAGTAAAAATTGCTAAGGGAAGCAAGGAAAGAATGGGTTAATTAGGGCTTATTAGGGTAAACTAAAGATTTTATAAGGGGTCAAAATTTTTTTTTATATTTTGCTTTTATATACTTGCGAGATTGTGATTACTGGTGTAATATATAGATCAAAGGTCACCCCTGCAGATGAATAAAACAGTAAATACAGTGTAATGATAACGTTCATTTGTATCTACAAACCATGCTTCTGAGCAGTGTTTATAAACACTGAAGGTTGTTTTTATCCGTTTTCACAGCAGCAGCTGTAATCGCTGCTGTGTCACACAGCAACTTTCAGCTGACAGATTGCTGGCAAATGCAGTGGATCAGGTGGCAGCGGGAGGGAGAAGCACAGGATTAGCTACAAACATCCTCTGTATTTAGATTTTTTTTTGCATATATAGCATATCTAATGTCCACTACTAGATAAAGTCAGTGCCTTCTTTTACACTTGTTCTTTTTTTTTGCTAGAAAATTACTTAGAACCCCCAAACAATATATATATATATATATATATATATATATATATATATATATTTTCAGAGAATAAAATGGCAGTCATTGAAATACATTATGTCACACTGTATTTGCGCAGCGATCTTACAAACGCGATTTTTGGGGAAAAAATGAAAGATTTTGAATGAAACATTAAGAAAACAGTAAAGTTAGCTAAAAAAAAATCTATATTGTGAAAGATAATGTTATGCCGAGTAAATTGATACCCAACATTTCATGCTTCAAAATTGAGCCCGCTCGTGGAATGGCTACAAACTGACTCTTAAAAATATCTATAGGCGGCGTTTAAAAATGTCTACAGGTTACCAGTTTTGTGTTACAGAGGAAGTTTAAAAAAACTGGATCACTTTTATTACTATTACACGAAATTGTAAACATTCCTTGTAATAGAAAAAAGCATGACACTCTTTAATCATTTCAGCCCTGGGAGGATTTTCCCCATTCCTGACCATGCCATTTTTTGCGATACGGCACTGCGTTACTTTTACTGACAATTGCCGGGTCGTGCGACGTGGTACCCAAACAAAATTAACGTCCTTTTTTCTAACAAATAGAGATTTATTTTGGTGGTATTTGATGGCCTCTGCGGATTTTGAAAATATATATATATATATATTTTTTAGTTTTTGCTATAATAAATATTGAAAAAACGTCTTCATCAGTTTAGGCCGATATATATTCTTCTACATATTTTTGGTAAAAAAAAACCTGCAATAAGCGTATATTGATTGGTTTTCACAAAAGTTATAGTGTCTACAAAATAGGGGATAGATTTATGGAATTTTTATTATTTATTTTTTCTTTACTAGTAATGGCGGCGATCAGAGATTTTTATCGGGACTGTGACATTGCGACAGATAGATCGGACACTTTTTTGGAACCATTGACATTTATACAGTGATCAGAGCTAAAAATAGCCACTGATTACTGTATACATGTCCCTGGCAGGGAAGGTGTTAACACTAAGGGGCGATCGAGGGGTTAAATGTGTTCCCTCAGTGTGTGTTCTAACATGTAGGGGAATGGGAGTTACCAGAGGAGGAGACATATTGCTGTTCCTAACTAATAGGAACACGCAATCTGTCTCTCCTCTCCTGACAGAACCTGGATTTGTGTGTTTACACACACAGATCCCCATTCTGTCTCTCGTGCCTGCGATCGCGGGTGGCCAGCGGTCATCGCATCGGGTCTCCCGCTGCGCAGTGGGCGCCCGTACGTGCCTGCTAAGGCTCCTAAAGGAGCCAGCGTCGCTGTACGTTGTTTTGCACAGGGCTGCCAACCTGCCAACGTATATGTACGTGAGGCGGTCCGGAAGTGGTTAATGTGAGATCTGGGGTCAAAAAGACCTCAACTCTCACATTTACACTTAAAAGCAATAAAAAAAAACTTTTTTTTTTATATATTTTTTTCCCTTTCAGGACGTTGGGCTTAAGTGACATTTGACGTCGCTCCGGTCCTCCAAGGGCATAGAGTCGATTGGGGCCATCATGCCCTCACTCCTGCCCATCAGGCCACAGGATAAGATGGTCTCTGTCACTTCCAACAGCTCTGGTAAGTGGCGAAGACGCCCGGATGTGGCTGGAGGGGGGTGGCACCTTTCCTGTCGCCCATAAAAGTGATCTTGTGGCTAACCTGCTGCGGAGACCACTTTCATCTTAAAGTGGATGGCTCGCTGTGGAGAAAAATACCGGGGTTATGGAAGCTATCTGCTGCCATTACAACGGTATTTGACATCAAAGTACTGACATATATTCACGGTGGGTGGTCGGGAAGTGGTTAATGTTGATTGGACCCTGGGCAAACATTTTCTTGGTCCCCTTTCCATGTAATTTCGCTCTCCACCTGCTCTGAGACATGCATTAAATAGCAGCTAGACTCAAAATCAGTTTACAGAATCATAGTAGGTGAGGTTGAAAAAAGACAAAAGTCCATCAAGTCCAACCAATGTGTGTGATTATATGTCAGTATTACCTTGTTTATCCCTGTATGTTGTGGTCGTTCAGGTGCTTATCTAATAGTTTCTTGAAACCATCGATGCCCCCCGCTGAGACCACCGCCTGTGGAAGGGAATTCCACATCCTTGCCGCTCTTACAGTAAAGAACCCTCTACGTAGTTTAAGGTTAACCACTTCTCTACTGTGCACGAAAACCCCCTTCCTGCCCAAGCCATTTTTCAGCTTTCAGCGCTGTCACACTTTGAATGACAATTGCGCGGTCGTGCGACGTGGCTCCCAAACAAAATTTGTGTCCTTTTTTTCCCACAAATAGAGCTTTCTTTTGGTGGTATTTGATCACCTCTGCGGTTTTTATTTTTTGCGCTATAAACAAAAGAAGAGCGTCCAGTTTGAAAAAAAAACACTATTTTTTACTTTTTGCTATAATAAATACCCATTTTTTTTTTTAATAACATTTTCCTCAGTTTAGGCCGATACGTATTCTTCTACATATTTTTGGTAAAAAAAAATCGCAATAAGCGCGTATTGATTGGTTTGCGCAAAAGTTATAGTGTGTACAAAATAGAGGATAGATTTATAGCATTTTTATTTTTTAGTAATGGCGGCAACCTGCGATTTTTTATTGTGACTGCGATATTGCGGCCGACACATTGGACACTTTTGACACATTTTTGGGACCATTCACGTTTATACAGCGATCCCTGCTATAAAAATGCATTGATTACTGTATAAATGTGATTGGCAGGGAAGGAGTTAACCACTAGGGGGCGGGAAGGGGTTAAATATGCTCCCTCAATGTGTTCTTACTGTGGGGGGAGGGGACTGACTGGGGGAGGTGACCGATGGTTGTCCCTATGTACAAGGGACACACCATCGGTCCCCTCTCCCTCACAGGACGTGGATCTCTGTGTTTACACACAGAGATCCACTTTCCTGCTCGTTTCCCGGGCAATCGCGGGTGCCCGGCGGCTGTAATCGCGGCCGCCGGGCACGCGCACCGGGGCCTTGTGAACGCGGCGGGTGCGCGCGCGCGCCGCTGGCGACGAGCGCGCGCCTCCTAGCTCGTTTTAAAGGGAGGACGTCATATGACGTCCTCCCAGAACGACAGTATCCTCCGCCCGCCGTCAATTGACAGTGGGCGGGGGACAAGTGGTTAAACCTCTTTTCTTCTAATTTTAATGAGTGGCCACATGTCTTTTTAAACTCCCTTCCGTGAAAAAGTTTTATCCCTATTGTGGGGTCACCAGTATGGTATTTGTAAATTGAAATCATATCCCCTCTCAAGTGTTTCTTCTCCAGAGAGAATAAATTCAGTGCTCGCAACCTTTTCTCATAACTAATATCCTCCAGACCATTTATTAGCTTTATAAATGAAAAGTGATCTTGCGCAATATTGATAAATCCAAAACACTAATGGTACCTAATATCCACAAAATATACAAAAAATATATATATATATAAATTAAATAAAAAATGTGTAAAACACTAACTATAAATAGTGCACAATGAAGTGGTCATACAACAAACCATCAATCATACATATTATGTGTAAAGGTGAATAAATAATGTGATAAAAGTCTATAAATGGCAGCACAGATGGAACTGTGAGAAGAAATATATTGACGAATTGATTGTGATAAAGTCTTTAAATAATTCCACAAATGTGACTACGGCCTAATGGGGAATCCTCTACCCGTCATATAGCTATATCCAATCTTCACAAGGTCACTCTAGTATAACGTGGGGAAAAAGAAGATAAAAGCCTCCAATGGTGCAGTATGTTTAAATAATATAACACTACTTTATTGAGAAACACACATATAGATGGACTCTTACATCAAAATTGGTTAAAACAAGCAAATTAATAAAATTTGGCGTTCTCAGCGCCTCCTCACGTCACTTCCAGTGTACGTCTGCCTCCGGCCACTCCCTACGCGTTATGTCACGTCATGTGACTTCGTCTGGGATGCATTGGCTAATGCCCTTATTTAACATGGTCCTAAAGCAAACCCATCTGTCCTCCGTGTTTTTTGTTCCTAATATTTTATCACAATTTATGCCTTCTAGCAAGGTTCGTAGTTTAGGGAAGTTGGCTCTTTTGAAATTCAGTGTCTTTGTATTCCCCTTATGTTTCCTATTTGTGTGATTTGTACTGAAGCCAATTGACCTGTGTTCACTGTTACCTAAATTGCCCCGTATTTCCACATCCGTGATCAGGTCTGTATTGTTGGTAATCAGTAGATCCAGTAACGCTTTATTTCTAGTTGGTGCGTCTACCATCTGACCCATGAAATTGTCCTACAAGACATTTAGGAACTGGCGAGCCTTAGATGAATGCATGGTTCCCTCCACCCAGTCTATGTCTGGATAATTAAAATCCCCCATTACGATAACACTTCCTATCCTTGCTGCTAATTCATATTGTGATAGGAGACCCTACCACTAATGCCCTCAATACTACCCTCCGTAATATGTTTGGCGCTGATTATCTCTACCTCTGGACCCTCCCCCCCATCACCTAGTTTAAAAACCTGTCTAACTTTTTGGCCATCTTCATTACCAGCTGATCTGCACCCTCCTCATTTAAGTGCAGTCCGTCCCTTCTATAGTACTGGTTATCGACTGAGAAGTCGGCCCAGTCCTCCACTAACCCAAACCCCTCCTTACTACACCAGCTCCTCAGCCACTTGTTTACTTCCCTAATCTTCCTCTGCCTTTCTGGTGTGGCTCGATGTACCGGTAGTATTTCTGAGAATACCACCTTGAAGGTCCTTTTCCTCAATTTAGCTCCCAAGTCCCTAAAATCGTTCTTTAGGACACTCCATCTGCCTCTGACTTTGTCATTGGTGCCAACATGCACCATGACAGCTGGGTCTTCCCCAGTCCCTCCCAGTAATCTGTCCACCAGATCCGTGATGTGCCAAACCCGAGCGCCCGGTAGACAACATACAGTTCAGCGCTTCAGGTCTTTGTTACAGATTACCCTCTCTGTCCTTCTAAGAATTGAGTCTCCTATCTCCAGAATCTGTCTTTCCTTTCCCTTCACTTCCCTCTCCCCCACTTTCACTGGAGGAGTTCTTCCCCGGGCAGCTAGGAGAGTCCCTCAGCTCCAGCAGCGCTGGTCCCTGACTGGTTTCACCAATGTCAATCAATGGAGCATACTTATTGGGATGCTCCATCCCTGGATCGGCCTCCCTGGCACTTCCCCCTCTACCCTTCCTGCCTGTCACTCATATACTATTTTCTAGTGCCTGCACCTCTTTATCTCCACCCACCTCTGTGCTGGCCCCTGCTATCACCTGTCGGGTACATACTGGCTCTCTTTTAGTGTGGAGGGTCTTCTCAGTGCTGACAGTTGCTTCCCTAGATTCAGAACCTGGGCTTCCACGGAAACAATGTGCTCACATTTTGCACAGCAGTATTCACCCTCGATCGGATGATCAAGGAACTCATACATGCCGCAAGAGCGGCACAGTGGTGTAGTGGGTAGCACTCTCGCCTAGCAGTAAAAAGGGTTGCTGGTTCGAATCCCAACCACGACACTACCTGCCTGGAGTTTGCATGTTCTCCCTGTGCCTGCGTGGGTTTCCACCGGGTACTCCGGTTTCCTCCCACACTCCAAAAGACATGGTGGTAGGTTAATTGGCTTCTGTCCAAAATTGGCCCTAGTATATGAATGCGAGTTGGGGACCCTGGATTGTGGGCTCCTTGAGGGTAGGGACCGATGTGAGTGTGCAATGTACAGTATGTGTCGAGCACTGCGTAAATTGACACGCTATATGGGTACCTTAAATAAATAATAATATAATAGATGAGCATCTTATTGAGATACATTGTACAGGGATAGGGAGAATTGTAGACATACACCCACACTCACTCAGGTTGAACTGGATGGACTGGTGTCTTTATTCAACCTTACTAACTATGTAACTATGTAACTATGTAAGATGTACACCGAATCGCCTCTCCACACCCGCTGGGCATTGTACCTAATTAATTTAATGAGGATTGGGGATTATACCCTGTCAAAATTACCTAACAACTAGCTTCCTGACACTACTACTCAACAAGACAATACACAGGTACTCAACAAGACAATACACAGGTACTCGCAGACCTACAAGCACTCGCAGACCAATGGACCAGCGTGCACTCGCAGACCAGCATGCACTCGCAGACCAACGGACCTACGTGCACTCACAGACCAGCGTGCACTCGCAGACCAACGGGCCTACGTCAGATAAGGCAGCAATTGCGATTGGTTGCCAGAGGTTACAGTGTATCATTACAGCTCACTGACTGGCTGCTTGAGGTTACAGCACATGACTTCTGCTTGTTGATTGGTCGCTAGAGATTACTGTACATCAATACTGCTCACTGATTGGTTGCTGAAGGTTACTGGACATCCTTACCACTCATTAATTGGTTGCTAGATGTTACTGCACATTATTACTGCTCACTGATTGGTTGCTAGAGGTTGCTGCATATCCTTACCGCTCAATGATTGGTTATAAGAGGTTAGTGCACATCATTACTGCTCACTGATTGGTTGCTAGAGGTTACAGCACATCATCTTCTTACTGCCTGCACACCATGGATTGGGGAGGTGATGGGACCCATCAGTAGACAGAACACTCTTAGGGATCCTAGGACTCTTGGGATCAGTGGCAATGCTGGGGGAGGGGTGTGTGATTGGTGGCAATGCTGGGGGGTTGATGTGATCAGTGGCAGTGGTGGGGAGATGGGATTTGTTAGGAGGCAGTACACTGTGGCAATCTGGGAATCTTTGGCAAGTATATAGTGGGGGATTCTACACTGGCCACCAATGTAATGGGAAATTTATAATGACCACAAATGTAAGGGGGTATTTACACTGATCACCAATGTGAGGGGGAATTTGCACTGACCACCATATAATGGGGGATTTTATGCCACCCACCAATATAAATTTCTAGTATTCTACACTGAAACCAATGTAATAGGAGCATTTACACCAACCACCCGTGTAAGGGGGAATATACAATGACCTCCATGTAAGGGGGGATTTATACTCACAACCATTGTCGAGGAGATTTGTACTGACTACCAATGTAAGGTGACACTTTTACACTGATCACTAGGAATGAGCCGAACACCCCCCGGTTCGGTTTGCATCCAGAACATGCGAACCGACCGAAAGTTTGCACGAACTTTCGAACACTGTTAGGTCTATGGGACTCGAAAGTGAAAAATCAAAAGCGCTAATTTTAAAGGCTAATATGCAAGTTATTGTCATAAAAAGTGTTTGGGGACCCGGGTCCTGCCCCAGGGAACATGTATCAATGCAAAAAACAAAAACAGCTGTTTTTCGGAAGCAGTGATTTTAATGATGCTTAAAGTGAAAAAATAAAAGTGAAATAATACTTTAAATATCATACCTGGGGGTGTCTATAGTATGCCTGTAAAGTGGCGCGTGTTTCCCGTGTTTAGAACAGTCCCTGCACAAAATGACATACTAAAGGAATAAAAGTCATTTAAAAATGCTTGCGGCTGTAATGTAATGTCGGGTCCCGGCAATATGGATGAAAATTATTGATAAAAACGGCATGGGTAACCCCCCAGCCCATTACCAGGATCTTTGGGTCTTGTATGGATATTAAGGGGAACCCCGCACCCAATTTAAAAAGAGAAAAGGCGTGGGGCCCCCAGGTCCTATATACTCTGAACAGCAGTATACAGGCGGTCCAAACAAGACAGGGACTGTAGGTTTGTTCTTAAGTTGAATATGTTTGTAATTTGGAACAGGTACATTTTGTAAGTGTAGTTCCAGCCAAAAAAATCTATTTTTAAGCTTTTTGGATAACATAGGGAAGGGTTATCACCCCTGTAACATTTGTTTTGCTGTCTGCGCCCCTGTTCAGAAGATTTCACCTCACTTTCTGTCCCAATGACAATTGGACTTAGAAAATTTGGGGTTTTTAGGGAAACAAGGATTGGTGATAAAGCATCAGTGGAGGAGACATCTTTTTCCCAAATTAACTCTTACAGAAGAGCATTTCCCTTCCGAGGGGTAGATTTCCTCTTACTTCCTGTTGTCTACCTCCGTTTGTAAGTAGGAGGCGTTTGTAAGTCAAATGTTTGAAAGTAGGGGACCGTCTGTATATACTATAAGGCCTGCCCTATATACTCTGCAGAAAATTGGGCCTTAGGTGTTGGTGGTACCAGAACACTGTAAACCCTCACAGTTACTCTTGGTGGGCGCTGGAACGGGCTCTGCTGTGAAATATTATATCAAGAATTGTAATTACATGCCCCTGTTGAACAGGGGTAGAAAAATTGGGCCTTTGGTGGTGGTGGTGGTGCCACAACACTGTAAGCCCTCACGGTTACACTTGGTGGGCATAGGAATGGGCCCTGCTGTGAAATATTAGATCAAAAATTGTAATTACATGCCCCTGTTAAACAGTGGCAGAAAAATTGGGTCTTAGGCAGTGGTGGTGGTGCCACAACACTGTAACTCCTCACAGATACTCTAGTTGAGCGCAGGAACAAGCCCTGCTGCAAAATATTACAGCAAAAATTGTATTTACAGGCCCCTGTTAAACAGGGGCTGACCAATTGGGCCTTAGACACTGGTGCTGGTGCCACAACACTGCAACCCCTCACAGATACTCTAGTTGAGCGCAAGAACGAACCATGTTGCAAAATATTACAGCAAAAATTGTAATTACACGCCTCTGTTAAACAGGGGCAGAAAAATTGGGCCTTAGGCGCTGGTGCCACAACACTGCAACCCCTCACAGATACTCTAGTTGAGCCCAGGAACGAGCCCTACTGCAAAATATTACAGCAAAAATTGTAATTACACGCCCCTGTTGAACAGGGGCAGAAAAATTGGACTTTAGCCACTGGTGGTGGTGCCCAGAACCAACATTTTCTTAGAAGCTATCAACATGAACATTGAGGAGAAATAGGATAGTCACTCAGCATAACAGGATAGTCACTCAGCATCAGCATAGGCAGTCTTGAAGGGATCTCACATTCATAAAAAAATGAATCACTTACATCAGCTTCAGGTGCGTGGTAGCTGGTGATCCAAGACTGATTAATTTTTATGAAGGTAAGTCGATCAACCGATTCGGTGGACAGGCACACTCTGTGATCGGTTACAAAGCCTCCAGCAGCACTAAACGTGCATTCCGAAAGAACCATGTCCTGGTGCCATAGTCGCACAGGTACTGATTGATGGCGTGTGCAGCCGCTGCAGCATGGCCATCGTTAAGTTCCACCTGGTGGGCATGTCACAGATTAGGCAGTTCTTGGGTAGGTTGTATTCCTTTTGGAGGTCAACCAGCCGAGCACTGGCATTATATGACCGGTGGAAATGCATACAGACTTTCCTTTCCTGCCTCAGGAGATCCTGTAAGCACGGGAACCTGCACAAGAACCGCTGCACCACCAAATTAGAGGAGGTTGGTGCCATTGTCGCAAACCACCATTCCTGGCTTAAGCTGGTGTGGCGTCAACCACCTCTGAGCCTGCCCCTGCAGAGCTGACAGAATCTCTTCTCCAGTGTGGCTCCTGTCCCCTAAGCACACCAGCTCAAGCACTTGCGTGGCCCCTTGAACGCCTATGGAGCACCGCTTGTCCTGAGGACAAATCTATAGAGGAAGAGGCCATGGAGGAAGAAGAAGAGGAGGGGGTGGAGGAGAGAGGTGTGTCAGAATCACCACTAGTAGCATTTTGGAGGCGTGGTGGTGGAACAAGCTCTTACAATACTGCACCCTGTCCTGCATCCTTCCCAGCTGCCAGCAGAGTCACCCAGTGTGCCGTGAAAGATAGGTAACGTCCCTGCCCATGCCTGCTGGACCATGAGTCAGCGGTAATATACACCTTACCGCTGACCGCCCTGTCCAGCGTGGCTTGGACATCGCCTTCCACATGCCGGTAGAGAGCCGGAATCGCCTTCCGTGAAAAAAAGTGGCGTTTGGGAACCTGCCACTGAAGTATCGCACATTCCACAAATGAAAAGGCAGCAGTTGGAGTGCTAGCAATTTAGCTAAGCTAGCATTCAACCGCTGGGCATGTGGATGGCTGGGAGCAAATTTCTTTTGCCGGTTTAGCCACTGGGGTAAGGAAATTTGCCTGCTACAGTCGGACGTTGGTGTAGCGATAGCAGATTGCCCTCAAGTACTTGGCAGTGGCACACCTAATTCTACACCTTCATTCCTCTCAGTGCAGGTTTCTGATAGGACTGAAGGTATAGTGGGTTTGGAGATCCCTGCTGATGAGGAGCAAGGAGAGGTCCGCCTTGTTCTTTGGTGTGGGTCTTTTAACCACTTGACCACTGGGCACTTAAACCCCCTTAATAACCAGACCAATTTTCAGCTTTCGGTGCTCTCACATTTTGAATGACAATTACTCAGTCATACAACACTGTACCCATATGAAATGTTTGTCCTTTTTTTCACACAAATAGAGCTTTCTTTTGGTGGTATTTAATCACTGTTGGGTTTTTTATTTTTTGCGCTATAAGAGAAAAAAAGACTGAAAATTTTGTAAAAAAATGATTTTTTTTTCGTTTCTGTTATAAAATTTTGCAAATTACTATTTTTTCTTCATAAATTTTGGCCAAAATTTATACTGCTACATATCTTTGGTAAAAATAAGTACAAATTGGTGTATATTATTTGGTCTTTGTGAAAGTTATAGAGTCCACAAGCTATGGTGCCAATATCTGAAAATTGATCACACCTGAAGTACTGACGGCCGATCTCATTTCTTGAGACCCTAACATGCCAGAAAAGTACAAATACCCCCCAAATGACCCCTTTTTGGAAAGAAGACATTCCAAGGTATTCAGAAAGAGGCATTGTGAGTTTTTTGAAGTTGTCATTTTTTCCCACAATTCTTTGCAAAATCAAGATTTTTTTTTTCTCTTTTTTTTTTTTTCCACAAAATTGTCATATTAGCAGGTTATTTCTCACACACAGCATATGCATTCCACAAATTACACCCCAAAACACATTCTGCTATTACTCCAGAGTATGGCGATACCACATGTGTGAGACTTTTACACAGCGTGGCCACATACAGAGGCCCAACATGCAGGGAGCACCTTCAGGCGTTCTGGAGCACCAAGGCCAATTCTGACATTTCTCTCCTACATGTAAAAATCATCATTTATTTGCTAGAAAATTACATAGAACCCCAAAACATTATATATTTTTTTTTAGCAAAGACCTTAGAGAATATAATGGTGGTTGTTGCAACTTTTTATCTCGCACGATATTTGCGCAGCAATTTTTTTAACGCGTTTTTTACGGAAAAAAAATGTTTTGTGCTTAAAAAAAAAAAAAAACAGTAAAGTTAGCCCAATGTTTTTGCATAATGTGAAAGATGAAGTTACGCCGAGTAAATAGATACCTAACATGTCGCCCTTAAAAATTGCACACACTCGTGGAATGGCGCCAAACTTCGCTACTTAAAAAATCCCCATAGGCGACGCTTTAAATATTTTTACTGGTTACATGTTTTGAGTTACAGAGGAGGTCTAGGGCCAAAATGATTGCTCTCGCTCTAACGTTCGCAGAGATACCTCACATGTGTGGTTTGAAAACCGTTTTCATATGTGGGCGGGACTTACGTATGCGTTCGTTTCTGTATGCGAGCTCACGGGGACAGGGGCGCTTTAAAAAAAAAATAAAAATTATTCTTCATTTTACTTTATTTATTTTAGTTTGACATGTTTTTCCGCCCTAAACATTTTTTTGATCACTTTTATACCTATTACAAGGAACGTAAACATCCCTTGTAATAGGAATATGGCATGACAGGTCCTCTTTACAGTGAGATATGGGGGGGGGGGGGTGTCAATAAGACCCCACATCTCACCTCTAGGCTGGGAAGCCTGAAAAAAATACAAAAAAAAAAAACAACAATCCTGGCTTTGATCGTAGCGGTGAGTCGGTAGAAGCACCGGAGGGCGGCGGGGGGGGGACATCCCCTCTCGCCTCCCGTAAGAATGATCAAGCGGCGGAACAGCCGCTATGATTGTTGTTATGGTGTAGGGAATCGCCGGCTGAAAAAGCTAATATCTGAATGATGCCTGTAGCTGCTCCCATCATTCAGATATCCCCGCACAAAGTCAAGGACGTCATATGACGGCCGGAGGGTGGGAAGTGGTTATTGCAGAGTATTGCCGGGCATTGCGGAGTATTGCTGGGCATTGCGGAGTATTGCCGGGCATTGCGGAGTATTGCCGGGCATTGCGGAGTATTGCAGGGCATTGCAGAGTATTGCAGGGCATTGCGGAGTATTGCGGACTATGGCAGGGTATTGCGGTGTATGGCAGGGTATTGCGGTGTATGGCAGGGTATTGCACGGGTATTGCACAGGGTATTGTGGAGGGTATTGCACAGGGTATTGTGGAGGGTATTGCACAGGGTATTGTGGAGGGTATTGCAGAGTATTGTGGAGGGTATTGCAGAGTATTGTGGCGGGTATTGCAGAGTATTGTGCAGGGTATTGCAGAGTATTGTGCAGGGTATTGCAGAGTATTGTGCAGGGTATTGCAGAGTATTTTGCAGAGTATTGCGCAGGGTATTGCAGAGTATTTTGCAGGGTATTGCAGAGTATTTTGCAGGGTATTGCAGAGTATTTTGCAGGGTATTGCAGAGTATTGTGCAGGGTATTGCAGAGTATTGCACCAGGGTATTGCAGAGTATTGCACCAGGGTATTGCAGAGTATTGCACCAGGGTATTGCAGAGTATTGCACCAGGGTATTGCAGAGTATTTCGCAGGGTATTGCAGAGTATTTCGCAGGGTATTGCAGAGTATTTCGCAGGGTATTGCAGAGTATTGCACCAGGGTATTGCAGAGTATTGCACCAGGGTATTGCAGAGTATTGCACCAGGGTATTTTGCAGAGTATTGGCAGGGTGTATTGCAGAGTATTGGCAGGGTATAGGACAGGGATGGCTGAGCAGGGATGGATGGATGGCTGGATCTGTGACTGCAATTGTCACAGATCCAGCCCACAGTGCTGCTGCTGCCATCCGCTCCCTCCCCCTCCCCTCTCACACTGTACCGATCGGTACAGAGAGGGGAGGGAGGAACCGGCGTCATCAAATGACGCCGGTCTGTTTACAAGTGATTGCTCCGTCATTTGACGGAGCGATCACGTGGTAAACGGCCGCTATCAGCGGCGATTTACCGCGATTCGTGATCCGCCGGGTCCTCTGGACCCGGCGGTCACGGAGTTTCCCGTGTGCGCGCCCCAGGGGGCGCGCGGGAACGCGATTCTGGGAGGACGTTATATAACGTCCTCCCAGAGTTAAGCAACCACCTTGTCGACGTTATTTGTCGGCAGGTGGTTGTTAAGTGGTTAAGTACGCTTGCCAACTGACTGCATGGCAGGTCGACATTAGGGATGAGCCGAACACCCCCCAGTTCGGTTCGCACCAGAACATGCGAACAGGCAATAAATTTGTTCGAACATCCGAACCCCGTTAAAGTCTATGGACACGAACATGAAAAATCAAAAGTGCTAATTTTAAAGGCTTATATGCAAGTTATTGTCATAAAAAGTGTTTGGGGACCCGGATCCTGCCCCAGGGGACATGTATCAATGCAAAAAAAAGTTTTAAAAACTGCAGTTTTTTCGGAAGCAGTGATTTTAATAATGCTTAAAGTGAAACAATAAAAGTGAAATATTCCTTTAAATTTAGTACCTGGGGGTGTATATAGTATGCCTGTAAAGCAGCGCTTGTTTCCTGTGCTTAGAACAGTCTCTGCACAAAATTTAATTTCTGAAGGAAAAAAAGTAATTTAAAAGTACTCGCGGCAGTAATGAATTGCCGGTCCCGGCAATACAGAGAAAATTCATTGAACGTCACTGATAAACAAAATGCGTAGGGGTCCCCCCAAATTCAATTACTAGGCCCTTCAGGTATGGATATTAAGGGGAACCCTGCGCCAAATTTAAAAAAAATGGCATGCGGTTCCCCCCAAATATCCATACCAGACCCTTCAGGTCTAGTATGGATTTTAAGGGGAACTCTGCACAAAATTTGAAAAAAAATGGCGTGGGGTTCCCCCCAAAAATCCATACCAGACCCTTATCCGAGCACGCAACCTGGCAGGCCGCAGGAAAAGAGGGTGGGGACAAGAGAGTGCCCCCCTCCCCTCCTGAACCGTACTAGGCCACATGCCCTCAACATGGGGAGGATGTCCCCATGTTGATGGGGACAAGGGCCTCATCCCCACAACCTTTGCCCGGTGGTTGTGGGGGTCTGCGGGCGGGGGGCTTATCAGAATCTGGAAGACCCCTTTAACAAAGGGGACCCCCAGATCCCAGCCCCCCTATGTGAATTGGTAACGGGGTACATTGTACCCCTACCATTTTACAAAGAAAGTGTAAAAAAAAATAAAAAAACACACAGACACAGTTGGGATAAGTCCTTTATTTAAAAAAATAAAAAAAGAATAAAAAAAAAAGACTCCAGCGGTGGTAATCCACTCTCGATCTCCACTCCAGTCGGTATCCTGCGATGGATGATCTCTCCAGGCTCCAGCGACGAGGAACAGCATATGATCCTCTCTTCACCGGAGAGGAGACACCCTGGGAATGACGCGGCTTCAGCCAGTGACAGCTCTTATGTACAATGTACCCGTTACCAATTCACATAGGGGGGGCCGGGATCCGGGGGTCCCCTTTGTTAGAGGGGTCTTCCAGATTCCGATAAGCCCCCCGCCCGCAGACCCCCACAACCACTGGGCAAGGGTTGTGGGGATGAGGCCCTTGTCCCCATCAACATGGGGACATCCTCCCCATGCTGAGGGCATGTGGCCTGGTACGGTTCAGGAGGAGGGGGGCACTCTCTCGTCCCCCCTCTTTTCCTTCGGCCTGCCAGGTTGCGTGCTCGGATAAGGGTCTGGTATGGATTTTTGGGGGGAACCCCACGCCATTATTTTTTTTATTTGGCGCGGAGTTCCCCTTAAAATCCATACCAGACCTGAAGGGTCTGTTATGGATATTTGGGGGGAACCCCGCGCCATTTTTTTAGAAATTTGCCACAGGGTTCCTCTTAATATCCATCCAGACCTAAAGGGCCTGGTAATTGAATTTGGGGGGATCCCCACGCATTTTTTTTTAATTATCAATGACTTTTAATGACTTTTCTCTGTATTGCCGAGTACTCTTAAATTACTTTTTTTCGGAGGGGCGTGTCCAGGCGTGAAGCAGGGAAGACGTGCTGCTACAGAGCTCCTGGCATCCAGCGTTGATCTACCTCCATCCTTTGCCCAATTTGCACTATTTGGGCCCTGGTCTGCCTGCATCAATCCCTGGTCATTCCCTGCTGCTGCCCCGGAGTTTTTTTTGTCTTTTTTTTTACTCTGAGCACCTTGCTCCGCTTTGGGCCTGTGACTGGCTCCACGCTCCCAAGGCCCTCCGCCATCTTGGGGCCTGTGGATCCCCTGCCACTACCAGCATCTGACGGCCGCGACCTGTGAGGCCCATACACCATCCAGCCTCGGTTGTCACCCACACTGCAGCTGGAGGTCACAGACGAAAATCGCTTCTAGCGGTGTGACCTGACGACTTGCGGCCTACAATCGCGGATGCGGCCTGGCCTCCGGAGCGCAGTGAGTACCTAGCGGTCCGCATCGGACTTCAGCCCACTAGCATCCAGGCTCTCTTACCACTAGCTTGACCCCAGTTCACCCGCCACACCACCCGAGGCCGTCAGCGCCGCACCCTTCCTCGCCCTGTACTCGAGACCGCGGCTTCGGCCTATTCACGGAGGTGCGGAGGCCATCTTGCTACACCTGAGGACAGTGTCATATCCCCTCCACGGCCCCTCCGGCCCCTCACCGCTCGGCTTCCTTGATACATGGTGAGCCGGGAGTCCCCTGTCACTTGCTTGCTCTACAGGGATCTGCTGGGGCCATATACAGATACTCTCTGCTTACACCCTCCCAGGCCCACTAGGTGCTACGGCGGCCATCTTGGTGCACCTCACCCCAAAGACTATACACAACAGGGATTTAACCGGCCTCCGCTAAGAGTGGCACTGAAGTCCGCTTTGCCTATGCCCACAAACTATTACTGACCTGCCTGAACCTGGGCTGCTGACGGTTATAGTTTATTTACGGCCATTGTACCCTCCTGGTCTCTGTCTAGCACATCCTTAAGTCGCCTACGCCTAAAATATTTGCTTCCCCTGCTGGTCTGGTGCCGCTGAACCACACATGGCACTGATGGCAAGCACTTAAATCGAGCCCCGTTCAGCTCTCGGCCTCATACACAACTAGCAATGCCTTCTAAGGGATCAAGTTCCCGTTCATCAATAAACAAACGTTCTGCAAAATCCTCAACCTTACATCAAGCTACTGTCGGATCTATCAAAAGATTCCTAGCTTCGGAGCGCGAAAGCCCCAGCACTCGGGTTAACAAGACCAGAGCCTCACGATCTCTTATATCCCCA